>OW388080.2:60014480-60693980 GCA_936449025.2 Sarcophaga subvicina
TATGTTTCGGGTCATTATCATGCTGATATATTTACTTTAGTGGTGAAAAAACGGCAAACGCGAGAACAGAGCCACAACTAGAGTTATAAAAAAGCACCCGTTTGTATCAGCAAGGTCAATGGCAAATCATCTGCAATTAAACATTACGCCAAGATCCATCACCAAAACTTCGCGGCTTGGATTTACAAAACGATCTGTCTTAGTTGAATGGGCGCTGGAGCCAGCACTGTAGGTCCATGATTACCAACTTCCTTTGGCCTGAATTGGATGATATGGACACCAACGACATGTGGTTTTCACAGGACGACGCTACGTGTCACATTGGATATTCTGTAAAAGAGATTTGAGAGGTGATGTGATCCGACCGCCGAGATCGTGCGATTTGAACCCGATAGTGTTTTTTGTGGGTTTTTTAGCTTTTTTAGACTGATACAAATGTGTGTTAAAATCATGGAAAGTAGGACAGTTTGGCTAAGCTCGATATTATATCCCACAGATAATGGCATCAATGGGCCTTTTAAACGAATAAATATGTTAAAGAAATTTTACATACGCATTGTCTTATTTACAATATTTAACGGTAGGAAGTGCTAAATGAAAGACCCTTAAATTTCACATCGCAAACTAATGGTTATTTTATGTCAAAAAGGGACTTAATATAAACTGCGTTTCGGGTAAGTTACACTGCATTAGCTGCAACTGTGTTTATTTAGTTATTATAAACAAACTTAATCCGAAAACAAGACGTTCGTAAACTTTCTAGATAAAACTGAATGAATATGCGATGGGCACGGTGGCTGAATAACGCAAACCGATGATAGCGATAAAAATGTTTCGTGCTTTCTTTTGAGACAATACGTATTGGAACCAGCTCAATGAAAAAAGTGTCACTTTAACACAAAATTCTACTCAATTAAAAATAAAAAAAAAATAAAATCAAAAAATATTTTGAAATAAACACATCCAATTATTATTATTTTATTTTCAGCAGTAGGGATTTTATACAAAATTTTGTCTCCACCTTTATACAATTATACGCTTTGGAAGAGCATATGCGTGTAGAATACGTATTCTGTAAGACATTGTTGTAACGACTACATTAACAATAGCCTCTCCATATAGATCATAGTTTACCATTTCATAGCACAGTTGTGCAAAGAGAACTCACACGCATTCTTGTGTTTTTTCATTTAGTTGTCGATCAGACTGCGACAAGACCACATGTGCGGCGGATGCTTTATCATTTTATTTCAGCATAACACTCAAAAAATATTTTATGTTAAAAATGTTCTAGGTTATTAGCTAGGCGTATTTCATTTTTTTTATTTTGTCGCATAGTATAATTTTTTTAGATGCTTTAGAATGTTCGCTTTTTTTCTTTTAATAAAAACTGGGGTTTTTATTCTTTTTATTCTTATTATTCTAAAAAACATGGTCTAATTTTTAAGCCAAAGATGGATAGCTTTGTGTTCTTTTAATAAAAAATGTATTTCTTATTTTATTTTTATTTATCTAAAATTATTAAGCCAAAGATCGATAGCTTTACATACGTATGTTGATGAAATGAAAATAAAAATAGAATATATTACTAACACTTTTCTATGGCTGTAAATAAATAAATTCTCTCAACTTATTTTCTCTCTCTTACTCACTAACACATAACCAAAAATTTTTTGACGAACCCTGATATAGATGTACATGGGGATGTATGTATGTATTTCCTTTCTTCCAGACACTTGTTCTTGCTGAAGCCATGTTTACAATATTGTGTGTGTGTGAATTTCAATGAGTGTAAATATGCATACATATTGTATGTATGTGTAAGCATTTATAGCTTGAATGTTTGAAATGCCTGCAGTAATAAAAAAGTCTTCTTTGCCTTTATGGATGTGTACGTAACACGCTGGGCATGAAATAAAAAGGTGTTGATGCCCTAATGATGTGTGAACAATTCCATGGGCTGCCTTAATTCAAATCGAATTCGACTACGACAATTCTTATAGAGGGTATTAGTCGTGCGTGCCCTTATGTGCTTTTGAATAAAAGTCTCCGAAATGTTAATATTTTTTAATGTGATTGCGTCGATTCTTATACTGTTTGTTAAGATATGTATTTCTATAAAGATTTTCTTTGTTACAATTTCTCATTTTGTGAATTTCTTTCTGAAAATTGTATATAAAGATGTTATTGTTGTTGCTGCTGTTTTAACAATCTAACTGGTTTCCAATGTAATATAAACATTTTATATGAATTTGGAACGTGATTCGAGTAAGCAATCAGTGCAAAAGTGATACCAAAGTAAATATTGTATAACATTATGACTCTGGTGTATTCCTATTTTTTTTTTAATACAAAACTATTTCACAACAAGAAATTATACGCTTTAAAAATTTTTAACTAAAGAATGAAAATTTTTATTTTAAATGACAGTGTAATAGGTATGATCTCAAGGGCACAAAAGTACCTAGTCGGGTGCAAAGCAACAATGAGGTTGTTCAGTCCCACGTTGAAATATTCAGGAAAAAGTTTGAACCATCGAACGGTGTGGTCAATTCAACTTGCAATAACATCTAGCAATCATGCCGCCATTCTACTATTCAACTCCAATGAGGGCGATTTCAAATTAGTATGGAAAACTAGATAGAGATAATAGGGTTACCCTCTACTGGATTCCAGGTTATGTGTGAATTCAAGGCAAGAATCAAACAAATTAGCTTGCGAGTGGGTAGCTTCCACGCCACTTATAAGATAGGAATATTTCTGTGGAGTAGAAACAGAGCTTTGAAAGCGTATATTCGGTGAAAACAATGAGGAAGTGCGGCTGACACTCTCTTAAACGGGTCGGAGATAATTTATATTTTTGTTGGCTAATTAAAATGAGATGAGATTTGAGTTATGCATCTAAATATCTAGATATATACCGTGTATTGTAATCGAATATTTAGACTCGAAATCACAAGACCAGATGTTTGCAGTCAGTGTGACGTCAATGCATGTTAGAAACACCTGGGCTCCATATCTAATAGGGAGAGTGCTGTACTTACTTACGCTTAACAGCATCCCAACAAAGAAATCATCTCTGATCTCGGTAGTCTACTAGCTCTATGCAACAATGAATATATTCTATTCTTTTTACTTTCATTTTATTACATAAATCAATCCACGACTTTGTGCTAAATCGGTATAATATCGATGCCTTTTTCCTATGCATTGCCTCGAACAAACAATGACTTTTTAATGCCCATTAGTAACTTGGTGCATTAACACATTTTTAGAACAAACAAGACTACCATAAGAATGCAAGGAATTTAAAAATCAATTTCTTTTCATTCTATTTGAATAATTACATTTCGAATTCATACTGGAACACATAACATCACATGTATATTACATACATTATGATCTCACAAAATGAGTAAACAAAAACGCGTCACTAAGGTAGAACACTGGTCATCCAAAAAGTAGTAACAACTATTCGCTCTTTGCCTTCTTCTATAACTTCCGGTATTCCACAACAATCCATAAATATAAATAAAATTTTCCATCAGTTGAAAACAGGATCCAATTTAGGAATTAATTAATAACATTCAAGTAAGTGCAATACCTCCTTAATGAGACTACGCAGTCAAAGTCAGACGCAATCAAAACATAAAGACTTTGTGATAAAGTCGTGTGCTTTTGAATTTTTGTGATTAAAAACGAAAAAAAAATTAAAATACATGATTCAAGATAAAAAGAAAGATAACGTAACGTGTACATATTACATTCCAACGTGTAGAATTTTTAATTGTAAACTGCTGGAATACCACACGTAACACTTCTGAGAAAAAATTAGTTCAGAGAACTTTAAGACACCCATCAGAACTTGCAGAGAAGATCTGTAAAATAAAATTGAAATCATTTTACGTTTTCACAGATGTACATTCAGCGTATAGTAAGTATACACAATATTTCTATTAATAAAAATTATAGTTCAGAAATTTAAAAGTTAACGTTTCTCTTTTAATGCGTGTGTACATTTTCACGGATATTTAAGAAAAATTAAAGACTAATCATACATACATACATAATTGGTTATTAAAACCCTTCAGTCACGATTACGATCTAGTTCCTCACACCACTTATAGACCTACAGTTTAAAATTGACTCCGAACGACAGATTTGTTTGAGACTCTTTTCGTCGTAATTTCATTTACTCTCAGAGTTTTTGCCAGACTTCTGCTGAGAGGAAGTTACCGATGAAATATTTTTTCATATTTCATTTTGTTGGAAAAGTCTAAGCTGGAATTTGAACCAAAACCTCTTGTTTAATAAACCAACTACAGCGACTTAAAGGCTTATACTTTGTTTAATTTCCCTTTGTGTTTAAGACCACTTCTAGTTTCTGGGTGTTCGATTTCTGGATTTCTGGCAACTTCCATTTGAATTTTTACCACTCCTCCTGCAAAATTTTCTTTCGAGATCCTTTGGTAATCATAATTTTTTTCTGATTTGAAATGCTCCCAAAGGTGTTCTATAGGGTTGAGGAGTTGGAGGTGGTCCAACTAATTTGGTTGGCGATGCAACAACCGTTCCTTAACAATTTTGGCTGTGTGTTAGGATCAATTAATAAGTTTAGTTTCGTCGCGCTAAAACTTACGTCTGTAAAACTTACGTTCGAGAACAATTTATCTTGTTTTTATAATTTTTTTTTTGTGTTGATACATATGTGTTGTTGGATTCATTTAAGCCATTTGATTTCGAGACTTCTTCTGATTTTTCTGTGTTCCACACAGTTGGATCATTCCTTACAACTCTCACAATAGATCGTATTCGGTCGATATGTGGACGAACTTTAATGCGTTAAAAAAGTATTTGTTTGTACAATTTTTGTTTTTGTTGACGTATTTTAAATGTTTGGTTATTTGTATAATGCCTTGCAAATTACTATAAAGTTGCAAATATTTTAACTTCTTAATAACAGAATAACAATTTTATAATCCATAAAATAAATCAACGAACTTACAAAAACTCACACTTCCACACGGGAAGAGTGGGTTACTGAAGCTGTCATTTGGAACGGTGCTTTTCACTGATGATCTATTAATATAAAATGGCACTATGGTTGAAGCGGTTAATTAGTTCCTGCGAACTTGATTATATGTGTGGACAGTCATGCTGCAATCAAAGCACCCATTTTGCATAGACTCTCTACATCCATTGGCATAGAGTGAAACGAAAAGTCTGACGAACTGGCACGGAAGGGATCGAAGATGTCTGAGGACAAGACGATAGAGAGGAATACGCGGCCCTACAAGAATATTTTTCAAATTGGAAAAAGCAGCATGGAATTCAACAAACCGTGGATGGTCCAACATACCTTGTTGACAGACTCTATCTGCCCTACCAGGATTACTGCAGGAGCTGCCATGATGTGTAGGAAACGGAATCGGTACAACACCTTTTATTCCCTGCATTTCGGGACAGACGTCATCGGTTTTTGGTTGATAGAACGTTTGAAGATCTGGGCATGTTAGTGGACGTGCCACTGAGTGAGCTGGCCTGTTTCATCCGGAGCTCGTGGTGCTTCAAACCCACCACTAACAGATTGTGATAAGATAGCTTACCTCACAATGGGTGACACAATGGAACACCGATAGAACTTACTTGTGAACGGCAAGCTACTCGCTACGATTCTGTAGCGAATCGTTCAATAATGGAATGGAATATTTTGTATTGTGGAAATATGGAGTTTTAAGAACAACTGTTTTAAGAGGCCTAATGCATATAAAAAGTTGTTATAGTACATGCCGAGATGGATATCAATTGTTGTTGAAACTATTTTTATAATTGTTCTTTAAAATCAAGAATGTTTTCGTTTTATTTGATGGAAAAACGCATTTATTATCCCGCTTCATATGTTTGGAAGCTGCAGTGATGTCGCAAACTACAGAGTAATAGTTAAACTTAATGCCATCCCGAAGTTGTTGAAACAATTAATAACAAATACCTTATCTTACCAATTGATAATTATCACAATATCATCATTGTTTTTGTCGTGGAAGATCAACTATCACAAACCTAATTGAATTAATATGTCATATACACTCAAAAATGTATACAGATTTCCGATTGACACGATGAGCTACGACTTATTCTTACACTTGACGCTTTTGTATTCTCCAAAAACTTTTTAGATTGCATCAAATCATATATGATGCATCGTGAGCAAAGCGTTTTTTTCAAAAAGACGAGATCGAAATACGTAGAAGCTGATTTGGTGTTTCTCCTGGTAGTCATCTCAGTACTCTGTTGTTTTTAATGTTCATTAGCTATCTCCCTTATGCTATTTGTCATAAGAATATTCTCTCGTATGATGTCAAAACTTGCGTATACTTCTATAATTTGTAATCCCCAATACAACTTATATATATAAAAAGGTTGGAACCGGTTCAAAAACACTTTCAATGACTTTGTTTTCAGAATTTTTACTGGAATCCTAATATAAACCTTCCACCGTACCGTAGCCACCTTGCGCTATTAAAGTTAAAACGATGTGAAACAACTTCCAATTTGGCTTCTTTCATAAATCTTATGAAAGGTGGCGCTGATTCATCACTTCTTTTGGATATAATACTGTATATCAATGTACCAACAAGGCATCTTCGTTCCAATCAACCGATGTATCTTAAAACATATAGTTCAAACTACATTAAATTTGATCCTTTCCCAAGGATATGTTTTGGATATAAATAAGTTTTACAACATGATTGACTTCCCTGAAAACTGCATTAGCTTAAATAAATATCAAATACTGCAGAAAAATAAAATAAAATTTCTCGGATCCATCAAACATTATTTTTTTCTCAAATAATACAGAAATATTTTTCTGTCTCACATAAGCTTCCTTCAACATCATTATGTTTACTGCCTTTATTGCACTAAGTTGCAAATATCAAATTAAAAAATTATAATAAAAATATATATCAAGGTTTCATATTTTAAAGCGAAATCACTGTGCTAACTAGATTTAACAACAGATTTACCACGCCAGTCAAAATGACTGGTTTTACCTTATTAACCTTAAATATTGACTTTGTGTGAATATTTTTTTCCGAAACTATTATATGACTTTTATAACGACAACTAAATACGATTAATTTGACAACTTATTTTAATCTTGTGTCTACAATAAAAAAAAATTTTTTTGTTATTGATACCGATACCAGCCATTTTGACTGGTATGTTTTTCTATGGCAGAAGACAGTGTTCTTTTGCATAATATACAAAAACGAATGTATATGGGGTTTCCTTCTAGTTCTGAAGAGGATAATGAAAGCGGGGAAGATACACAACTTGAGGCCTACAGCATATGCTAGAAGAAATATTATGGAAGAGAAGCCAAGCATTGCCTTTTTACTATTGAATGACCACCATATACATATTAGAGCATATCAAAACTTGCACCTAATTAGAAGCGTCAAGAGTTTTAGAGAAGAAATGGACATTTTCACAGGATAAATTGAAAGCTTTCATTGGAATACTGTTTGCACGACGTACATACAGTGGCGCATACAGTATTCTAAGGGTTGCATTTATGGAACAAAAAATGGGGGCCTGAATTTTTTCTAAAACTATGAGTAGGCATGAGTTTACAGAAATTTTACGTTTCATTCGTTTCGATAAAAGAAATGAAAGGAGTCAATGCTTGCAAACTGATAAATTTGCGTTAGTGTCAACTGTTTGGAACAAATTTATTGTCAACGACCAAAACTGTTTCAAACCAGGAGCAAATATTACATTAGATGAACAATTGTTTCCAACGCAAGCCAGATGTAGGTTTACACAGTATATGCCAAACAAATCAGACAAGTTTGGAATAAAATTCTGACTGGCTTCTGACGTTGAAACGAAGTACGTTGTAAATGGATTTCCTTATCTAGGAAAAGATGAAACCCGAAATTTGGCAACACCTCTTAGTAAATTTGTAGTAATGAGACTACTAGAGCCTTATACCATGAAAGGTAGGACTGTAATAACCGACAACTTTTTTACCAGTGTTTCTTTAGCTTCTAAATTATTAGCCAAAAACACTACGTTGGTTGGTATCGTACGCTCAAACAAACGTAACCTTCCAAAAATTTGCAAGTAAAAGAGGGATAGTATGGCTCGTTTTTCAACATTACTATAAGCAACAAATGAATGTACACTTACAGTTTATAAGAGTAAGCCCAACAAAAAGGTTGTTTTATTGAGTACTATATACAAAGGCGTCAAAATTGATACCGACAGCAAGAAGCTAATTGAAACTGTGTCTTTTTATAATAAAACCAAATTTGGTGTCGACGTCATAGATCAAATGGCACGATATGGCTAATGACATATAGGTGAAGTCAGGATCTAGGAGATGGCCACTTCAAGTATTTTTTAATATTTTAGATTTTGTCGGAATAAATTCCTGGATTTTATATAAAAACACAACCGGAAAGAATATTTCAAGAAAGAATTTTTTGTTTCGTTTGGCTGAAGAACTCACTTTTTGATTATCAGTCATCAGGTCAAGAGATAAGAAGTGAAGCTGACTGTCCAACAACTCCTCTTCCAAAAACATTTTATTATTATTTTACCAATACTGTTTATTAATTCTATAAAACATTATAGCACATACAAAATTTAGACACTAAAACGTTATTTTTGAACACCAGTTATTTTGACAGGTGTTGGTATAAATGGGTATAAAAATTTCTTGGTAAATCTACTGTTAATACAAAATTTTTTATTTGTAAATTTTACAAAAATAATTTTAAAGGCCTAATAGTGAACTGTAAATAACGTCTCTAAGTAACCGGCAAATCATTTTTAAACTAGTTACATACATACATAATTGGTCACTACAATCCTTCAGTCAGGATTACGACCTAGTTTCTTACACCACTTATGTTGTGTGTGTTAATTTTATACATGAGTGGTGGGACCTAAAGTTTAAAGTCGGCTCCGAACGACAGATTTTTTTGAGAAATGCAATTTTATTTATTCTCTCACAGTTTTTGCCAGAAATCTTCTGAGAGAAAGTCGCTAAAGTAATAGTTTTTGTATTTTATTTTGATGTCTGGCCTGGGGCTCGAAATTTGGCTTTACGTCTAATAAGCCAACACACTACCTATTAGACTACGGCGATTAGTTACACTTTAAATAAAAACAACAAACGTCCGTTATAATTTCGAAAAAGCAAATTTATATTTTTATTAAATTAACCACAATACGCCAAAAATAACCGAAATTGCCTACAGGCGACGTTGGCGTCGAATTTGTGCATTGCGAATATGAAAGAAGTATGTAAGGATTCTGTATATATACATATGGTTTTATGTATACATGTCATATTTAAGTGTATAGATGTACGTAAGTATCTAAACAACTTAACTCTAAATCATATTTCTCTATAAGAATTATAAAAATAAAAACGAAAATTCTTTAGATAATCATTGTCACTGTTACAAAGTAATTGATCTTAAAACTGTTCATAAGCGTTTTCTGAACATTTTAGCACTTTGTGTTTTTCTTAAAAAACCATCCTTTAATGATTTCACCATAAATTCTTAATTGAAGTAAAATCTTGTTGTCTTTTTCAGTTTAAATTTACAAGTGCAGTGAAAGAAAACATTTATCTCTTGTCCACCATGGCCTAAAGGTAAATATCTTCACTCACTCTTTCGCTTCTCGTTTATATTTTTTTTTCTTTCTTTCTTTTCGTTTCTTTTTGTTTACAATAATGTACACAGATTCTGTTTGCAGAAGAAGTGAAAATGCAAATAAAAAAATATTGCTTTCAGTCGCCATCAATGAAAGCTGTTGTCAATTTATCTTTTAGTCATTTTTTTATTTTCTCCAGATAAAAAAATTAAATGATAACTCGAGAAAACGTGCGATAAAACATGTCAGTAGAAGGGTTTACTAAAAGGTGATGATATTTATATTGTTTCATATTAACATAAAGACAATTCCACATAAAATCAAGACGTCTAAGGATTTTATTCAAGAACTTTTCTTGTGGCATACAATTACTATAAGCCTGCAATAAAATAATCTGATTATGAACGAATTCCGTTTTTATCTAATATTTACATTGTAATTTATGTAATCCCATTAAGCAGTATTATTAAGAAAGGAATTCAACTAATGCAAGTAATCCATCGTTCTTAATCCAGTTGTCCTACATTTTTCCAATTTGTATATACTTATGTATTTTACAAATTTGGAAATAAATAATTTAAAATTATAGCACAATGGCAGGAACATTTAATGTTTTTTTAATTGATTCTAGGTAAAATTGTCTGGTCCAATATGTACCGTTTTGTTTAAAAATCTTGTTTCGGTCATGGAAACCCACAGATCTATTGAAGCAAAAATTGTGAAAATTTTGTGTACAAACCAGAGATTGATTGCTTGCTATTTAACTAGCCACATAGTTAAAACTCCACAGTCATTCGGCTGTCTAAATATTTTCAGGAAATTATCAGTTCATATCCAATATGAATAAAATAAGTAGTTGAAGTCGCCGTAGTCTAATAGGTAGTGTGTTGGCTTATTAGACGTAAAGACAGGGTTCGAGCCCCAGGCCAGAGATCAAAACAAAATTACAAAAAGTATTTCTTCGGCGACTTCCTCTCAGCAGATTTCAGGCACAAACTCTGAGAGTAAAGTAAAATTGCCAAGAAAAGTTTCTCTAAAATCTGTCGTTCGGTGTCGACTTTAAACTGTAGGTCCCGCCACTCAATTATAAAATCAACACACACAACATACATAAGTGGTGTGAGAAACTAGGTCGTAATCCTGACTGAAGGGTTGTAAGACCAATTATGTATGTATGTGTGAATAAAATAAGTTTTCTCCTGTTAAATAGAAATAATGTTGCTCAATCGGTGCGAATCTTTGGAAACAGCTAATCTCTTAAATCCATCAAGAAAGAGAGAGGCTTAAACAGACATGAATAGCACACAAGCCATTTATTAAATTCAAAGGGCAGATGCAGAAAACCATCTTCATACAAGTAATAAAAATTTTAACTTTAAACTTTTAATTGCATCAATTTTTGAACTAAATAAAATTATATGTAAAAGTTCGCAAATATTTGAGTGGAATTTTTGAATCCACTAGCAGGAAAAGGAAAGGTGTATGTATACTAGGAAAGCCCAAAAAATAATGTATGTAACTGCGTTGGTGAGAGCACAAGATATGCGCTGTGAAAAAAGTTGATTAAATTATAATTTATGTGACTTCATTTCCAGTTACGCATGTAAATTCGTTGCTTGTGAAGTGTGTACTAAGAGATTGGGACGGATTGGGACTTGACGATTCTTTACATACAAAACTACAAAAAAAGTTGACGGCAAAAGCAATCGAATGAAAATCTATTTTATTTGGTAGCGTTCTTTCTTAAGCAATGGTTAGCCAAGAGTAGAAAACGTAAACACGTAACGTACGTTGCCGTAAAAACGTGTGTGTAGTTATTGAAACTTCAAAAACGTGACATCAGTCAATAAGGAATGTAAATAAAAACGAAACAGAACAGAAAAACAACACACATACGATGTCAGCTGTTCAGAACAGTGATGAGTGTTATTAAGGTATTGCAAAATTCAAAAAGTACAAATTAGGCCTTATTTAGAAAAAGTTATATTTGCTTTTTAAATTTTATGTTATTATAAATATTTATTCTTGTAATATTATAGAACATTACACTTTACACAATAAATACACATTAGAATCATAAGAATATGTATTTAAAAATTTTAAAAATTAAAAAAGTTTATGTAGAAATAGGGAAGTACCAAAAAGGGCATTTGGGTCACATTGCCACTCAAAATTCATATTGTTTGTTTATTTTGTTTCAAATTTTTTATATACATTACAATCGTAGTAATAATAATTAAAGACAAATCATTATTTATGACAAATTTAAAAGATTAATGTATACGATTAATATATATGAAAGTACCAAAAGGAGGAATTCGTACTCAAAATACATACATACTATGTACATATATCTTTATTTATTTAGTTCGTTGAAATTTTTTGGTGTGCACAATAAAATCGTAACAATAAGTAATTATTTCTTATTAAATTATTTTTTTATTATTTTAATCAAAAATTAAAAAACTCATATACATGCATACATACATGTAAAAATAATAATTTTATATAAATATAGTAATCATGAGCGTATTTGTGCTGCAATGCAACTGTGCATACAATAGTCCCATCACTCATTTTCAAATGTCACGTAAAAACGTGAAGGAATTCTGTTTTATACAGATCGTTCCATTTCATTAACGAGATAGTGCGTTTCGGTAAGTATTTACATTGCTTTCCATATGCTGAAAACTTTACGTTACGTTTGGCTATCTAGCCCTTTAGAGATAAAACTGAATTGTTGCTTGACAATTTTTCGGTACAAAAGCATAAAAAAATTGTCAGCAAAAGCAGTCGGGAGACAGCATCTATTTTATTTTGACAGCGCTTCTTTGACCTCTCAATTGTTTTCTCACAATATGTATGTGGTGTTGTCGTACTTTCACTAAATTTTATGCACAATTGTGCTATTATGTGCGCACCACTTGAAGGTAATGTGATTTGACACCGTTGGAACATTTTCTGTGTGGTGCCGTTAAAGAAAAGTGTTATGCCGACAAACCAGGGATAACTGGGCATTTCAAGGCCAATATTCATGATTCCATTGTCGAGATATGACCTCATACACTCGAAAAGGTGCACAAAAATTGGTCCAAACGAAGGAAGTACTGTGAGGCCAGCTGCGGCAACCATATGAATGAAATAATATTAGATTTCTAACTGGAACAGTTGTACTTCACAATAAAAAAAATTGGTAATATTTCGAACCGTTTTCGTTTTAATGTATTTTTATATTTAAACTTTTATATGGATTTTCAATTTCCCATAATGCGGTGGCAATCCATAGAAATTAAAAATTCAGTTAGATGTTGTATTATGTCCTTCTGATGCTGCACAGTATTAACATAAAATTTATAAACTGTTAAACATTGAATGATGAAATTCAAACCGTAGATCGTGTAGTCAATATAACTCTTTCACTCAACCAAGAATGAATTTGGATGACTGTTTTGTATTTGGGAAAATTTCTCCAATTAGTAGTTCTTTCAAACAAATCAGATATACTTTTTATTTACAGAAATCCATCTCACAAAAGTGTAATTATAACGCATATCTATTGCCTTTTTCGATATTAAAAATACCATCAATATTGTCGTCAAATTTGGACATTTGACTGTTTATGAGTTCTTTTGTTTAAAAATTATACAAATAAAATTTTTAGAAAAAACTAAAACAGACAGTATATACAACGGCTAACAGCTTATTTCAACCATCACCTTTAGAAAAATTAAACTCTTGTAATTTGGATTTGTTCAGATATGCACATTTATTGCGTAGATCTCAATAAACGCCATTATTGAGCTCAATATTTCATATAATTCATTAATATATATTTCATTAATTATTGCGCTATAAAATGCAGCACTGTCATAAGTATGTTCAGTGCGCATATTACAATTATACGAACACTTTCTGTTGATCAACTCAAACGTCAACAACGACAAAAAAATGTTGTTGAAACAACCAGCTGTTTTATTTCCCAGCTGTCAAATAAATATTGAGTAAGCAGTTGAACTGCGTATATTATTATGTCTGAACACTTAAAATATTATACTCAATAAACCGAACATTGACTCAATAAAAGTGTATATCTGTATAAGATATTAAAAAATTAATAAGAGTTTAAAAATTAAAAAAAGTTTTATTCGGTATCCCGATGGTCTAGTTGTGCAGAGGCCGCGGTTCGACTACTGCCGAGAACTCTGGGTGCTTGTGATTATCTGATTGTTTGTAGGACAATCTATATGATTAACCACAATAGAAAAAGGAAGTGAGAGATTTAAATTTTCTCTCTTTCCTTTCCTTTCTTTACTTTTCTTCTTTCGCGTGAGATCTGTTTGCAAAAAATCTTCACTCTCCAAAAAAGAAGAAAAACATGAGGCCATAAGCCTGACATCTTTTCGAAACTAAAATATTGTTACATAAATCGAAACGACCTAATATCGCTTAACAATAAAAATGATAAATAAACGCTACCAGCTACACCAACACAATACACACTAATCAATACATCGAACACGTTCCAAGTAAACCAACAACAACAAGCATGAGGGAGGGACAAGTGTGCAAAATACACAAGCAACAATGCGGTCGCTATAGAACTCTCGAGAAGGCGAGAACAAGAACCTTCCGCATCGAAAACGTTCATCAGACTGATTACGTGAGTATATAAAAGGGCAAGACAAAGCCAGCAGTCAGTCAGTTATAATTCAGTCAGCCTTGTGTGAAGATGCGTTGCGGTTTGAACGTACAAGTGGTATTCAGTGTTGCCGTTTTTGGTTATTTCTAACCAAAATTGGTTATTTTTTGTTTAATGTGTAGATGTGTAGATTTTTCCGGTTTTGGTTATTTTTTTTGTTTCCTTTGCTGTCAAAATATGTATCTAATTCTGAACATGAAAACTTTTAATTTTTTTATAATCAAAAATGTTAAATTTAGATCAATTAACATTGACATTTAATACATTTTATGATACATTGACAACACCTACTAAGCTATTTTAGTACCAAAATGTCAACTATAGATATTAAAAATTATTGCGAATTTGGTTATATTTTTTCTTATTTGGTGATTATTTCACAAATGTTGGTTACAATAATTTTTTTTTTCGTATCAACACTGGTGGTATTACTTGCAAAAAGGTTGTAAGCAGAGAAGATCTAACCATAGCTGCGAGATAAATGAAGCACCAAATCGTCATATATTTGAGAAAAAATCGTCAAAATCGTCAAAGACGTTTATTAAAATCGTCAAAAATTCGTCAGAAAACATAAATAAATAAATTAAAAGTTTTTAAAAACTAAAATTATTTCTATTGTAGTAAAACATATAAAGTCAATATACATATGTACATAGGTGAGTACAAAAATAAAACATTAAAAAAATTTCTGAAATTAAAAGCTCATCTTCATTTATTAATATTTTTCCAAAAACAGAGAAATTTTATATCATTTCAGGAAAAAAATTTTTAATGATTAAACAATCTATCCCAGTGTTGTTTATTGACACATAAGCGCAACAATAATATTGCATCATCCTAATCTATGGGTGGTGTAAATATAAAGGAGTCTGAAGCTTTTGACATTCTAAGCATGAAAATTCAGTGTAATGTTGGCTTCAACCGACACATTTTTCAGTTTCTCCAGTTCCTTCTTAAGATCTTATGATCTTACTATTTACACCATTTGTAACCGACCGAGACTGGAATACAATTCTCATGTATGGGTCGGAGCCTCAACGTCTATTTTGAGGTTTCTTGATCGTGTACAGGAGAAGCCGTAGTAGCTCGTTAATGACGGTATCCAACACCATTGAATCATTGGCGCATCGTTGCAATGTAGTTTGTGTTTCACTTCGACAAAAGGATTTTGCTCGAACGAAGTAAGGGGACTTTTCCGAAAATCATATATTCCTACGTAACGCTCGTCTTTGTCGACCACCACTTCCGTATATGGTCGATTGGCCAGTGGATCGCACACTGCATTACAGTAAAAATAGGTTTTTAAATAGGACTGTTCGTATGTGGAACTCATTTCCTGCAGAGGCTTTTCCTGTTACTTACGGTATAAATATATACAAGCCTAGAGTCCATAAACACTGTTCTCTCTTTCCTTCTTCACATAACATATTTTCATAGTTCCAAACACAATGCCATCGATTCCCTGAGTGTTAAGTTAAAAAGGAATAAAATACAGAAAACTCATCACATGTATTCGAAAGTAACTTAAAAATATAATATTTTTCTCCTTGTTATAACTAACCTAAATTTCCAATAGTAACAATTGCAAAGTAAATACAAAAGTTAAAGTGGCTTTTAATGTACTAAAGTAAAGAATATGATGTAAATTTTTATTTTCTAAAAATTGTCAAAATAAGGGCATAAATCGTCAAATCTAGCAGCTATGGATCTAACGAACAGTTGTTGTTGTTAACGCGGACAGAAGCGTGAAATAGATTAGTGTACTAGCAAATTATTGTTGTATCGTTAAGTTGTATACGGTGGCACACAAAAGTAGTGTAAAGAATAAAGAAAGTTTAAGAGAAAATAAACACATATTTGTTTTTACTTTGTTTGCAATTAACGAACTCATATTTAAAAGTTTTTAAAAAGGTAAAAACGTAACAATTGGTGTCAGAAGTGGGATTGAAAAAATTAAAAGGTAAAAATAAATAAATAAATAAAAAAATTAATTAAAATGAAGCCCCCAAATTAGGAGCGGAACGGCTTAAACGAGAGTTGGGTAAGTTAAAGCTGCCGACAACGGGAAAGCAGAATGAACTCCAAACGCGGTTAAGGGAACATCTGCAGCTTCAGGGCATTAATATCGATTCCCACGAGTTCGAGGAAGAAGAGGAACGAGAATTACGGGCCCCTGCAACTCCTAGCGGTGCTGACATAAATTTGTTGCTAGCCGCTATGATGAAGAAAATGCAAGTAGCAAACCAAAAGCTATTGGCTGACGCACAAGAAGCTTCTAGAGCCGAAAATCGCAAAATGCAAGAAGAGGACAAAAAGCTATTGGCTGAAGTACAAGAAATTCCTAGAGCCGAAAATCAAAAACTTCTGGCTGAGTCTCGACGAGATAGTGAACAAAGAATGGAAAGAATGCAAGCAGCGGTTTTGTTAAAAATTGAAAAGGAGCACGAAGCGACATCAGGGAAGCTACAGAAAATACATGAGTCGGTCAGCAGAAGAATCGCTGGCGTCGAGGAAAGGGTGACACATTTAGAAAATACCGTTGACGCGAAAGTGAACGATTTGGAAAAGTCCGTCGACGGAAAACTAGTCGTAATGGAGGAGAAGATCAACAACCTCCAAAGCCAGCAACCGGAACCAGTGCGAGTAGTATCAGAAGGTACCGGCAGGATAAAACCACCTTGCTTTGATGGTAGCTCACCCCTATCCGTATTCAAATTACAATTTGAGACAGTCGCCAGCAGAAACGGATGGGACGATGGGGAGAAAGCTCTGGAACTAATTTTGGCGCTAAAAGGTGTCGCAGCTGAGATTCTAGAAACCATGCCAGCCAGCTGCAGGAACAACCACAACGAGTTAATGGTGGCGTTACGGCGCAAATTCGGTGATGAGAACAAACGAGAACTTTACCGCATGGAGTTAAGGTGCCGGACGCAAAAGGCAAACGAGTCACTTCAAGCCTTTGCAATGGAGGTTGACACGTTGGTGCAGCTTACATACCCCGAAGAAAACCACCCGCTGATAGACAACATTAAAACCGATGCGTTTGTGAATGGTATACGCGACCCTGACATTAAACTGTCGGTATGTTCTACACAGAATACAACTTTTGCAAATATCGTGGCCTTCGCACTAGCCCAGGAGACCGCTCTCACAATTTCAAGACCACAAATAAGCAAAGTGCGAAGAATGGAAGTAGTGGAGGAAGATGAATGGCTTTTAACTAAAGTTAACGAGATGGTGAAGCAAGCTTTGGAAGAAAACGGACAAAGGTCTAAACCTAAATGCTTCAACTGTGGAAAGGGTGGCCATTTCCAAAGAAACTATAAAGCGCCACGGAAAAGATCAAGACCCGTCTCACCAACAAGACGACGTGCCATCGCTACACCTAAGGTTTCGGAAGTTGAAGCGAGTAGTTCCAAGATAAGGCGCGGAAAGCCTGAGAATAGCGAGGATCATCCTGTGTCGAAGTTACCGAAAATAGAGGCTAACATGCAAATCAGAAAGTCCCCGGACATTTACAAGGCTGCAGAAAAGATTGAAGTTATAAACGTTAGAAGAGGATGCAAGAAGATTAAAGCTGATTCCGAACTATCCCCATTAACAAATCGAAGAGTCATAAAACATGGTAAGGCTGATGCTCTCTCAAGCCGACACCGAATCAACCGTCGATGTCTGGCGAATGCAGATCGAAGCCAATGAAGACTGGTCTGAAGAACAAAAGAGTGACCCAATACTGGCGAAGATAATAGCAGCTAAGGAAGAGGACAAACGACCTACCAGCAATGAGATATCCGTAGAAGGCCCTCTTACAAAAGCATATTGGGCACTATGGGACAATTTACGGTTGATAAGCGGATGCTTATATCGACGTTGGGAAAGCGTTGATGGCAAGACCTTATCCAACCTATTAGTAGTGCCTTCCACCAAGACGAAAGAAGTGTTAAAGTAGTCCCATAATGGAGCTAGCGGAGGACATCTGGGAGTGATAAAGACGCTGGAAAGGCTAAAACGACGTTTTTATTGGGTTGGATGTCAGCAAGCAGTGGCGGATTGGATAGCAAACTGTACCCAGTGTATTGCATCTAAAGGTCCAGTAAAAAGAAGTCAAGGTCAGCTGCGACAGTATAACTCGGACGCACCTTTGGATATGCTAGCGATGGCCAGTAATAGAACGAAAGCCAGATATGATCGAGCAGCAATCACGGAGGGTTTTCATGAGGGACAAATGGTACTACAAATGGTTCTACAATCCAACGCGGAAGAAGAGATTATTCCCCAAGTCGCAAAGAAGCTGGGATGGACCATACAAAATAATTAAGCGGTTGAACGATGTCGTGTACAGGATACAGAAAGCTGGCAGCCCCCGGACAAAATGAAGGTCGTACATAAAGAGCGACTGGCAAAATACGGGAGTAGAGATAATGAGCCTATTCGGGACGAACAGGCTTAAGTGGGCGGCAGTGTTAAGTAAATCGAAAAGACCTAATATCGTTTAACAATAAAAACGATAAATACAAGCGACCAGCTACACCAACACAATGCACACTAATGAATACATCGAACACGTTCCAAGTAAACCAACAACAACAAGCATGAGGGATGGACAAGTGTGCAAAATACACAAGCAACAATGCGGTCGCTATAGAACTCTCGAGAAGGCGAGAACAAGAACCTTCCGCATCGAGAACGTTAATCATACTGATTACGTGCGTATATAAAAGGGCAAGACAAGGCCAGCAGTCATTCAGTTATAATTCAGTCAGCCTTGTGTGAAGACGCGTTGCGGTCTGAACGTAGAAGTGGTATTGCTTACAAAAAGGTTGTAAGCAGAGAAGATCTAACGAACAGTTGTTACTGTTACCGCGGACAAAAGTGTGAAATAGATTAGCGTACAATCAAATTATTGTTGTATTGCTAAGTTGTATACGGTGGCACACAAAAGTAGTGTAAAGAATAAAGAGAGGTTAAGAGAAAATAAACACATATTAGTTTTTACTTGGTTTGCAATTAACGAACTCATATTTAAACGGTTTTAAAAAGGTAAAAACGTAACAATATTATAAAATATTTTTTTTATAATATTATAAAATATTTTATTTTGTACAATTTGTTTCTTTGTAATTATCTCATAATCACTTTCTTGATTTTTTATTAGGTTAGGTTAGGTTAGGTTTTTTATGATTTGATTTTTATTTATATTCATTCTGAATTATTTAAAATTTTTCCCTTACTTTCATTAAAATCAATGTACATTTACTTTTGAATTGAACTTGAGACTTACAATGTCTATGCGAAAACTGTGTTTTATAGAATAACTCGGAGAGAATGCTATTCGCATTGATAGATTATTTCGATATATGTTTTTCTCGATACAGTAATTCTTTTAACATTCTCAATTTGCTATAATCTTCTATATTAGTTTGGCTCTTATAATAGGATTCTTATTTATTGGGAGTTCATTTCAGTCATCATAAACTACTTAACAATATAAAATATTGTTTAACTTTTTCTGAAGTACATTTCAGTGCTTTATGTCAACATAAACATAGCTCCTCAAGACTTAAGCTAATATATTTCTCATTAATAACTTGCTGAAGAAAAATGTTGGGATGCTAGGTATTTCACGTAAACACACAGTACAGTAATCTATAAATTCACAACAGAATACGAGTCTTATTTCGACTTATGCTGTGGTAGATATGTATACAATGTTTACTCTGTTATGTTTACCTGTAATTCAAAAAACATTTTGTTCAAGCTAACCTGTCGACCGTGTAAACAGTTATCAATGACGGGTAACTCCCCTTTCACTGGAAACAACTTATTATTAGCGCAGTTTTTTCTTAGTTTCGTCTATTAATAAGCTCCAAGAACAATTGGCGTCTCAATTATCACATTCCTTTGAGGTGATACATAAAACGTTATGAAATTCTGTTTTATAGACATAGTTCCGTTCCGTCAACAAGGCAATAAATTTCGGTAATCTTTTACATAGGAACGAGCGTACGTTCCATGAACGTTTGACTAAATGCACTTATAATCATAATTTATTTCGATTTTAGAAATGTATGAAACATAAACTACAATTTTTGTTCACAATTCACTCAGTCGTCTCTTAGCCAACGACGAGTACACATGCGTGGCGAGTGTATTTCTATTTTTTCCAAGTGCGCAGAAATAAATGGAAAATGGTATGCAATAAACCCTTTTAATTTCAAAATTAAAGTCAGCAAATTTTGGTTACGTGCCAATATTTATTATTTTTAATGCCCTGTTGTATATATTATTTACGAAAATTATTTAAAATGAACTTAACATTTATATTACTTACCTTTTTTATTTTCTAAATTAATTATTATTATTTTTTATTTTATATAGATACTTGAATATTTTTTAATTTTTTGTTTTCAGACGAACATTTTATTGTGATCGTCTGTTTTTGACGTTTGTGACATTTGTATTTGCAATTCGACAACCAAAAATAAACTAAAAAAGAAATGTGTTACGTTTCCACTCAATTCAAAGTTGTAATTGCAATACAGAACCCCAAAGTGAATATTTTCACACATTTCAACGAGTTTTTGAGTGATACGTCATACGGAAACAGGCTAGAATTTGAAAAGGTTAATGATGATGATCGAAAATTAATATTTCGAATTAAAAATAAAAAAGTTTGGTGTATGCATAGCTGCCAGATTTGACGATTTATCGTAATATTGACGATCTGTGCCCCAAAAATATCGTAGTGACGATTTGTCGATTTATGGCCTTATTTTGACGATTTTTGGAAATTAAAAATGTATATCATATTCTTTACTTTAGTACATTAAAAGCCACTTTAAGCTTTTTATTTGCTTTGCAATTGGTACTATTGCAAATTTTGATTAGTAATATAAGTATTATTTGCGAACATCTGCGATAATTTTTCTGTATTTTATGCCTTTTTCATCCCTTAAAACAAAAAGATTACAACCTCTGCACGAAGGGAGTTCCACATACGAATAGTCCGACTAAAAAACGAATTTTGTCTGTAATGCAGTGTGCAATCTACTGGCCAATCGACCACGCCAAGAAAGCCGAGTTAAGTAGGAATACATGATTCTCGATAATAAGTCCCCTTATTTCGCTCGAACAAAATTTGTAATAGCGTTGTAGTAGCGATAGAATAGTGAAACACAAGCCATATTGCAAGGTTGCTTGAATGAGTTGGATATCCTTCCGTCGTTAACAAGCAACTTCGTCATCTCCTGTACGCGGCCGAGAAGTCTCAAAACAGACATGAGAATTCTACTCCATTCTCTTTCGGATGTAAGTGGTGTAAATAGTAAGAAGATCAGATGAAGCGAACATCACACTGAATTTTCATACTCAGAACGTCAAGAGACTCAATAATATTTACACCACCCATAGATTAATATGATGCAATATTACTGCTGCGCTTTGTGTCAATAAACAACACTGTGATAGATTGTTTAATCCTTAAAAATTTTTTCCTGAAACTGATAAAAATGAAAATGAGGGATTTTAATTTCCAGCCTTGAATAAATTTATTAAAAAATATTAGTATTATCACATTTAAAACTTAGTTAAAACTTAGTAATCGTAACTGTATAATATTGTATCTGATTTGATTAAAATGTTTATTTCTAATATATATATATATATATATATATATATATATATATATATATATGTAATGTATAAATATATATATATATATATATATATATATATATGTAATGTATGTATATATATATATATATATATATGTAATGTATGTATATATATTTTAACTATGTACATATATATTTTTAACATACGAATATATTGTATAAAATACTCGTTTTTAAAGTTTATTGTTAAATTTTTGTAAATTGATTTTGAACTAAAATGTGTACATTGACTTAACTTTATATGTTTTACAACAATTTTTTTAACTTTTAATTTCTTTACTTATTCTTTCTGACGATAATTTACGATTTCCATGAACGTCTTTGACGATATTGACGATTTTTTCTAATATTTGACGATTTGATGCTTTATTTATCTGGCATATAGGTGTATGCATTGTGGGAACTTTTATCTGCCTTTATTTGGATTTGGTGATGGAACGGGCAGTCTTAGCCATGGTACTATAGAGTATGGTAGTCCTTTACATACATACATAATTGGTCATTACCCTTCAGTCAGGATTACGACCTAGTTTCTCACACCACTTATGTTGTGTGAGTTAATTTTATACATGAGTGGCGGGACCTACAGTTTAAAGTCGACTCCGAACGACAGATTTTTGAGAAACTTTACATGGCCATTTTATTTACTCTCAAAGTTTTTGCCAGTTTTTGTATTTTATTTTGATGTCTGGTTTGGGGCTCGAACCCTGGCTTTTCGTCTAATAAGCCAACACACTACCTACTAGACCACGGCGACTTCTTAATTTGAATTGATAACTTCTCCTTTCAACTCTGGCCGCCGTTAAAGACTGTCGAATATTGTTTTAAGTGATCCATACGTAAAATTTGGAATTAATTATTTAGTGTTATCACACCTATAGAAAAATAAAAGACTATCGATATTAAAATTACTTGCGCTATTTTAGGAAAGTCGATGTTTCTCTAACTATAATGAATCTAAACACAATTACCGGACAATATGAGTCCTCAAGAATGGTTATATAATCCTAGTGGCACATTTATTATCCCCAGATACCTGTAATAAATCAAAACATCTAAGCTTGTTGCTAATTGCTACTCTTGATTAGAAAAAACATTTAACCTTAGGTAAAAGCAAAAAAACCAATGAAATTAGAAGGTTTATTGGCGCGAAGGTATACTTGGCAATTGTTAGGTGTAATAAAAATGATGCTAGTTATGTGAAATGTGCAAATATGTTTTATTTATTTACTTGTTACTTACTACATTTAAACTTATTCTTTTTCGACTCAAAATAAAGATTGGCTTCTCTATTAAGAAAAAAACTGGTTCTAATAGAAATTTCCTACTATTGTACCATGTTACCTGCTTTTTTGCTCTTTTAGTCTTCGCACTACTCGTTTAGTACGTAAACCGAAATAGTGGAAGAAAAATTCAAGCATTTTTAGCATTTTATTTTAATTTTACGTGACATATGTTCAGAGTGTGTTTGCCTTTAGCGTGGTGCTTAATACATTTCCTAAATACTTTTGATTGGCTTTCTAAATTTTGAACTTAAATGTCAGCTGCACTTCTGAAACTATTTTTTAAATGTGCGATGTTTAATATTTACAATTTATAAATAGTTTACCAACACTATTTAAATTTATATTTATTTAGTTAATTAAAGTACATAAAATCACAAAAACAAAAAAAAATATTACCAAAGAAGTAAGAAATCATAATCAAAAAATATACAATCTTTTTTTTTTTTTTGGTACAATTCATGTAAAGAAAGAATATACCTTTATAAACTTTTTAGAAACTTTTTGACTTTTTTAAGTTTTTCGTAATTTATATACGTATTGTTTTCTGAACAATTTCTATAAATGTCGTTCATGTCGTGTTTCTGTATTAATAAATATGTACATACATTTAAGTATTTATGTACACCTATTTATCGGTCAACTATACAAATTTCACTTATTTAACGTAATTAAATAGAACCATAATAACAAAATGCTCGTTATATTCCAATATAATTGGCTATTAATTAATCTCTTTAAAAAATTCATGTAATTATTTAATTAAAGCTAATTGTGTATTGATTATTATGTGTGTGTGTTGTGAATTTCATTCAGAAAGGGGGAGAGCAGATGTCTTTGTATTATTCGTTTTAATCATTAATTGAATTTTAATTGTTCCCATCACCATATTATTAGTTGTTCTTCTTCATTAATAATTCAATAAACTTTTGTTTTTTTGATTGTATTACATTTTGCGCACCTAATGAAATATTTTATCTAATTATCAATGCTTTTTCAATTACATACAAAAACTAAATATATTATTCATTGGAAATATATAACATACCATAATAAAAATTATTTCTGCAATAATAAATTTTACAATTTCTGTTAACATTAATATGATTTAAATATCGTATCATAAATTATAAGTATTCAAAATATTTTCACAGTAGAGTAGAGACAAGGAATTATTGGGCAATGTTATTAAATATTAAAGTGGTGATCACTTCTAGTAATTTCAGATCGTTCTGTGGAGACTTTTTATAAGAGCTTCGTATCTGAGTGGCACAATTTAACAGCCAAATATATTATCTTATTTAATCACTATTGGTCTGACCATCATGGTATACATCAAGCTCATAACTTCATAATACCACAACTACGTCTTGCCTTGTGGGATTTTGTTGGGACCAGGCCGCTCGTTATAAGTCCTGTAAGGATCTTTTCTTATAAAGATACAGACTCTGTCTTATGTGTGTCTCAGTGTGTTTCCACTGTTACAACCCATGATTGAATAGTCATTATTTCTGGATTAATAGGTTACGTTGTCCTTACAATCAGTGCTTACACATCTTTTGCATGATGGACATTAACTGAGCAAGTTTGATATATATGTTTATAATAATATTTATATATCCCTGCTCTTCAGGACCTAATTTGGGCATTCAATAATCTTCTCTGTTGTATACTCAACTTTTCTTGGGAGGATAAAGGTCACTTTTCAGCCCCTGGTACCTTATCCCGTGAAGTCATCTTTTACTCCATTCTTTTCAGCTCAGTTTCGACGTGACTATAATTTAAACTATAATTTGACTAAAATTTAATCTGGACAGAAATGGATACTCTCAATTTTTAATGCATCCATCTCTTCGCCAATTAGTAGGCAGTTGCCCCTTCTTGTTCAGTTTGCTCAGAGGGATCATATTGACTGCAGAATGTTCCGGCGACTTTACTGGTATTCTGACCGCTCTTGAAACCTTCGCGTAGGTTAGGAAGAATGTAGATCTACCACCCAGCTCTACTTTACCCTTTTCACTAACTTTTGTGATTAATTAATGGCACCGCTTCAATTGTCTTTTGGTCACACAGCTCTTGCCCATGCGGTCCGCGCGTTCTGTTGTGCCCGCTGGTTTATTGTACTTCCTATGGAACTTTTTAAACCTTTTATTGAAGATAAATTTATTTAAACAAATAAATCTGTGAAGCCTAGCAGCCTGAAGAGGGATATATTAAAATCAGGCGTCCATGATTTGAGGAGTTAGGACTGGGTGAAATCGAAATGAATTCTTATATGTTACTGGCTTTAGCCTGAACTATAATAAAAGGCTCTGTTTTCGCATATTTTTTCTACCTCAATTACCAAAAGAGAAAAATTAGAATGGTAAGTGTTTAGAAAATAGAAGTTCAAGTTATAAAGCCTCTGGTCTGTGAAACAGTATCCTTATCCTACGCCTTTTATGCTTATATATATACATACATATGTACATGCATACATACTTATATTAAGTATTATTACTCAAAACTATTATTTATTTATAAATTATATCCTAGCACAGCAAATTAGAACATCTTATAAATTATAGTGCAAGTAAAAACATGTAAGTTTGTGCGTATACAAAAAAATTAATAATTAAATATTAAATTTAACAATAATAATTATGTTAAAAAATTAAATTTAAAGTAATTAAACATATTGTTACGTTTTGACTTTTGAAAAACGTTTTAAATATGAGCTCGTGGATTGCAAATAAAATAAAAATAAATTTCTGTTTAGTTTTAACTAAATTCTTTATTGTTCGCACAATTCTGTGTGCCACTGTTCACAACTTAATGTAAACAACAACAATTGCTTTGTTTGTTATTTCTCTTTGCACTCTTTTGCATAAACAACAACAATTACTAGTCGATTGTCCAAGTTTAAAGTATATTCGGTAGAGTTTTCGTATAAATTGTTAAAATTTATTTTAAATTTAGTTTGGTCAGTACTGTCAAAATTTTCAAAAATTTCGGAACCATATAGAATAGGATACGACTTGGCTAATAACATGTGTATAGAGAGAGGTGTAGAATCAATGACCGCCCATAAGTTACGCAAAATTAATACCTTATTCTATCGTTGAATAAGGTTCTCAAGTTAAAGAAGGACTGAACAAATTCAGTATTATTTCCATTGGTATGTATCCTAATATTGTCAATTTTTCTTTTATATTGCGAAAGAAGAATACATTTAGATTGGTTTAATACGAAGGTAATTAAAATACACTTAGACATTTACTTTACTTACTTACTTACTTAATTGGCCATAACAACCCGTTTATCGGATTTCGGCCTGCCGCAACACATCCTTCCAGGCGCCTCTGCTTCGTGCGCGCCTACGCCAGTTGGTCACACCAATCGATGACAGGGCTTCCTCGATTTGGTCCTTCCAACGGATGCAAGGTCGTCCTCTTCGCCGACTTCCGCAGATTCCCACATCAAATAACCGTCTTGCCGGCGCATCCTCCTCCATTCGAACGACATGGCCGAGCCAGCGCAGCCGCAGGATATTAATACGCTGTACAACATCCATGTCGTTGAGGAGCTCATACAGCTCACTGTTGTATCGGATACGGAAATCATCGCCAACTCGCACTGGACCGAAGATCTTGCGTAGTACTTTTCTCTCGAACACTCTCAAGGCCGCTGCATCTGTACTTAATAGGGTCCATGCCTCTGCGCCATAAAGAAGCACGGGTAGGATGAGTGTCTTGTAGAGTGTTAGTTTTGTCGTACGAGAGAGGTCTCTGCTACTCAATTGCCTATTGAGACCATAGTAGCACCTGTTGGCAAGAGTGATCCTGCGCTTGATCTCCAGACTGACATCATCTCTGGTGGTAAAGGCGGAGCCAAGATAGATGAATTCCTTGACCGTATCAAAAGTATAGTTATCGGCCGTAATCTGAGAATCAATACGCCGAGCGTCTCGACTCGTCGATAACATATACTTTGTTTTGCCCTCATTTACTGCCAAACCCATCTTGGTAGACTCGCGTTCAATAGCACTAAAGGCAGCAGTAACATCTCGCTTCGTACGCCCTATGATGTCAATGTCGTCAGCGTACGCAAGCAACTGGACACTTTTTTGAAAAATAGTGCCACTGCGATGCACTCCTGCCTTTCGCAGAACACTCTCCATGACGAAGTTGAAGAGGTCGCCTTGTCTGAAACCTCGCACGGTATCAAAAGTCTCGGAGAGGTCCATTCCTACCTTGACGTAATTGCTCAACGTCATTCTGCAAAGCCTTATCAGCTTCGCAGGTATACCGAGCTCAGACATTGCGGCAAAAACACGATCCCTTATGGGGCTATCAAAGGCAGCCTTATAGTCGACAAAAAGATGGTGTGTGTCGACTTGTTTCTCGTTGGTCTTTTCCAGGATTTGGCGTAGTGTGAAGATCTGGTCGATGGTGGACTTGCCAGGTCTGAAGCCGCACTGATAAGGTCCAATCAGTGTTTTGACGAGTGGCTTCAGTCGTTCACACAATACGCCTGTAAGAACCTTATATGCGATAGGGAGAAGGCTTATACCCCTATAGTTGGCGCATATAGTAGGGTCTCCCTTTTTCAGGACAGGACAGAGGACACTGAAGTTCCAATCGTTGGGCATACTTTCCTCTAGCCATATTTTGTAAATAAGCTGGTGCATGCGCCCTACCAACTCATTACATCCGGTCTTAAACAATTCAGCGGGGAGGCCATCAGGACCTGCCGCTTTATTGTTTTTAAGGCGCGTAATCGCGACTTTGACCTCTTCATGGCTAGGCGGCGGAAACTCCACGCCTTCATCATCGATCGGGTTCGGAACATCATCTCTAAAGGCGGTATTGGTGTCGTCATCGCCTTGTAGCAGAGTAGAGAAGTGTTTTCTCCATAACCTCAGTACTCCCTGCGGATCTGATACTAAGTTTCCATTTTCGTCCTTGCAGGAAGACGCTCCGGGTTTATAACCCTCGGTTAGACGCTTAACCTTTTGATAGAATTTTCGAGCGTCATTCCTACATCTATACATCTCGACTTCCTCACGCTCACGCCTTTCCTGCTCCCTCTTCTTGCGTCTGAAAAGGCGTCTCTCATCCCTTCTCTTCTCTCTATAGTTCTCGACGATGGCTCGCGTAGCGGCAGACTGCAACGTTTTCTTGTATGCGGCGTTTTTCGCTGCAGTTGCCTCGCGACACTCCTCATCGTACCATTGATTTCGTTGGGGTGGGCGTTCGAAACCAAGGACTGTTTCCGCAGTAGTGCCCAAGGAGTGGGAGATGTTGGCCCACAGTCCGCCAATGTCGTTGAGATTAGATGGGGAACGACGGAGCTTATCCGAGAGTTGAGCGGAGAACGCCTCAGCTGTCCTTTGTGATCGCAGCTTCTTAACGTCCAGCTTTTGCAATGCACTAGAGTGCGCAGACCTCGAAGCGCTAATGCGCAATCGAAACTTGGCTGCGACAAGGTAGTGGTCCGAGTCGATGTTTGGACCTCTGAATGTGCGCACATCTAGTACACTGGATACGTGCCTTCCGTCTATCACAATATGATCGATCTGGTTAGATGTTGACCGATCAGGGGACATCCATGTGGCCTTGTGAATGTCGAGATGTTGAAACTTAGTGCTACATACTACCATGTTACGCGCCGCGGTGAAATCGATCAGCCTCATACCATTGGAGGTAGTGTTTGCGTGGAGGCTGAACTGTCCGACAGTGGGGCCAAAGATACCTTCCATACCTTTGCATTAAAATCCCCGAGGACGATTTTGGCGTCATGGGCCGGGCACTTATCGTATACGTCCTCGAGTTTAGCATAGAAGGCATCCTTAACCACATCGTCCTTTTCTTCCGTCGGGGCGTGAGCACATATTAGGCTGATATTGTAAAATTTTGCCTTGATGCGGATTGTGGCTATTCTTTCGTTCACAGGTGTGAACCCAGAGACAAGGTGACGAAGTCTCTTATTAACCACAAATCCGCATCCAAATTCGTGATTGTTTTCATGGCAGCTGTAGTATACATCGCAAGATGCAAGCCTTTTGCATCCTTGTCCTGTCCATCGCATTTCCTGAATGGCAGTGATGTCAGTCCTACATTTAATGAGGGCATCCGCCAGCTGGGCGGAAGCGCCTACCCTGTAAAGAGTGCGGACGTTCCATGTGCCAATACGTAAATCATAGTCCTTTATTCGTTTGCCGTGGTCGTCAACTTTAGAGGTGATCTTTTTATAGGATTCTGTCTTGGTTTTCATTGGATAATTGTTTTTACGTGGTGGGTTCCAAGCCCTACGCACAACCCAAATTTAACGTCCAGGGGATTGGACATTCGCTGCACGCATTAGTTAACATCTAGCGGGTGCTAGAATGCCATCCAGGAGGGGCCACGAGGAGGCTGCGTGTCAACTTGAATACAGCAAGACAAGGATCGTCCTGGTGGTGGCCACGTTGACCACAATCAGAAACTTTACCTTGTTTGCATGCATCCCTCCCTCCAAAGACATTTACTTTGATTTGAATTAATTTGCAACACACAGAGATTTACGTAATCAATATTGCAGCTGTGATAAAGTTGTAAATCGTCTGTATATGTTTGCATTTTATTTTTGATTGCAATATCAGTTATATACATACATATGTAAGCAGAAAAGACGAGGCCCCAATATAGAATCCTACTGAACTCTACTGTTGACGTTAAGAAAGTTTGTGCTGTTACCACTTAACTAAAAAAGTCGAAATCGATTAGTGAGGTAAGAAGATATGGGGTTACAAGCTGACTTAGAGAAAAAAAATGTTTATACAGTTTACTAATCAGAACGTCGAGTTTAACAGTATCGAATACCTTACTGTAACCCAAGAGAATTGGAACAGATGCCATATTTTTATCTAATCGTGAACGTATTCCCTCGACTACATCTACAAGAGCTGTTGTACAACTTCTACCTTTCATAAATCCAGACTGTCGTTCAAAAACAAGTTTCTTTGCGTCAAGTATTCATACATTTGTTTGCTAATATGATTTTCCAATACCTTAGAGAGAAATTCGAATTATCAATAATTTTCAACTGTCAGGAAAAATAGACTTCGTAGAAATATTATTAAACAGATGTGCAATGTATGATAACAACTTCGGTGTTAAGAGTTTCAGAAAAATAGGATTCAGACCATCCACACCTCCTGCATTTAATTTCACAGCAGAAAAACATTTAAAGACGTCAGAAATATTCGAGACATGAAAATGAATTTTTTAAAGTAAGTATTGAGATTGACTACTTTCATACTACGCTTATAAATACATGCTGTAAAAGAAATAAAATAATTTTATTTTTTTATTTTCTAACTTACGAATTACTAATAACAGCAAAATCCTCAAAAATTTTTCACCAGTGTTTGTTTTTTGTTAAATAACATCTTAGCTGAAGGTGTACAAGTTTTTTTTGTCGCCAGTCCCTTACTTATATTCTACCAAAGCAAACATTACGATAACTTAATTGATCATTACAAACCTGTTGTTTATATTGCTACCTATTTTTTATTAGTTTTTTTTATTATGTTTTATTTTCTATGCGGTCTAAACAACTGCCAGAATTAACAAACGCTATATGCTTGTCTCGAACAATATAATATTCGAATCAAAAATTACTGCGTTTACACTTAGTTCAAAAGATGCGTATAGAAAAAGCCCGCAGCAGGCCTAAACCTAAAACTTCTGCTTCTGTGTTTTTGCATTTCTTTCTTGAAAGAATAATTTGTTTTTTTTTTTCTATTCAGTAAACTACTAAAACTACAACAACTACTAAACTACTAAAAGATCTGCAGTTATATTATATATAAAATTTGATCTTTGTACTAAAATGAGCCAAATATCACACAAAAGAGCGAAGATTAGATTTTGGCTTCTACAATAGAATGATGTAGATTAGCGAATTAGGTAGGTAGAGGTGACCCATTGTGATACCACTTAGAGCTGCCGATGTCAATGTTCGAAAGATCCCCAAGATCATCGATGAAGTAGGCAACAAGATGTCTCCTTGTCCTTCGGCATAGTGCCGGGCATGTTCCCAGTAGTTTAAGAACAGTCTTATCTTCCTATCATCTTTGCAGCTTCTACAGAAATCATTTTCGAGGCGCCCCTGATCAATGCGCCTCGTGTGCGTACCCATAATACACTGCCTTACAGACTCCGACAACAACACTGAGCATGCTACTTTGGACTTTAAGCAGCATTGCTGTGCGCCTTCCACTCAGCCTTAGCCAGATTTTTTGCGGCGTTCTGCCCGTATCCGAAGCCGGCTGACGGAGTCTGTGAGCTTACAAGTCTCTGAAGGGACCTCAATAGTCAAGAATTTATCAGATAGTTCGATGGTCGTGCAGTACCTGGTCTGGTGGCTATCATATCTTTCCGTCACCCTGTTTAAGTGTCTGTGACATAGAGTTGTATAGTTCACGAACGAACTAGTTCAACAGGTCATAATAATGAGTTCTTTTAGCTCCGTAGTTCTTTTAGCTCAGTAGTTTAGTACCGTAGTTCTTTTAGTTATCGTTTCTTATTCGTTCATTTCATTCTTATTCGCTCCATTCATTCTTATTCGTTGTATTATTTTATTTATCGTTTTTATTTGTAACATTCCTATTGGAATGGTGGCGGTGTTACCACATATTAAAAAAAAGAACTTATGGAAGCATGGTTTAGAAGAAAAATACGAACAGAAATTCTCATTAAATATTTAAAAATAAATCACATGCTTTTAAAGTGCTTCAAGCACATAAATGAATTAATAAAAATGAAAAAAACGTGAAATACCACAATTTATTTAAAATGAAAAATCATATTACAAATATGATAAATTTACACGGAATACATTAATTCCTTTATTGGTAGGCATTATTTGCATCAGTTTAAAAATGAGCAAACGTTGCCATAAAGAAGTTACACAAATTGGGGAAGAGAGCGCAGTTGTTTGAAAGAACTGAACTATTGAACTAAAAGAACAAACTAGTTCATTACAGAAAACTGAACTAGAAAGAGCGAACACTCAAAAGAGCTAACGAACCCAACTCTACTGTGAGAGCCGTACACCGTCCTGGAGTTCAACACGTTGGAACCCAGTACCCCAATAGCCGACTGGTTATGATTATGTTGATGTTTCGATTGCGGATATTTGCATCCCAAATAATTGTAAGCGCAGCCTATATTGCCAATACTTCCGTCTGAAAAACGCTATAACGAACGATATCGTGTAAATTTCGATACCAACGGTTTCTTTCAGTTTGGATACCTCAGTGAAATTTTGTACGGAGTGCTTTACGAGGTTCACAGCATCATTTTCCTTCACCTCTTTATCCGGAATGGTTTTCCTGAATTTCATTGAAAAGCCAAATCGCGGTAGTATGTCCTCGATAGTCAAAATTTCCCCAGGATCCTTCCATTACCACCTTAGAAGTAGTGCGCAATTATCATGCAAGTAGATCTTTGGAGCCGCCCTACCAGATTCAAGTTAGCCGTCCTGTTGAGTGAGTTGGGATAGTTCTAAAATTTCTGTCAATATGTCTTCATTTGATTTTGTGTACAATGTTCGACGGCACTCAAACTTCTTCACATAATTTACCATTTCATTTGATTTTTCTGAGAATGATCGAATATATCAAATACCACAGCGAGTTATTGGTCATAAAGAGATTTCCTACACCTGAATTACATATGTATGTATATATGCAGCTTTTCTAAAAAAGTTCTGTTATTCTCTCAATAAGGTATTTAATTTTGATTATTTTCAATCTCAATTGAATTAAATTTTCTTCAAGTTATATATTTTCGTAGTAAGCCTTTATAATCTAACAAGTGTTTAAAACCGTTTTGTAATCGCGTGATAAAAAAAAATTGCATTTAATAGATCGATTAAAATATAAGTGATGTCATTAACATTACATAAAATTAATGTTGAACTTTAAAGGCTTGGAATTATTTCCTAAAAATAATATCGTGCAAATGTAAATCAATGCGAGTGCCTTGGATATCATATTGGCTCTGCTACTGCTATTGCTGTTACTTCACAGCTCTTAATTATGAGATTCGAGATTCGAGATAACCAAAAAGGCAATCTAGCTCACAGCAAAGGAAGGTTCTGGGGTAGAGATTGTCAGTAAAAATATGTTTTAACAACAAAAAGTTGCTGATGAAATGCTGCACTATTAATTAAGCCCACAATTTACTGTAAAAATAGGAAAAGCATTCGAGTTATTGTGAAGTGAAGTTATTAAAACATGTACATACTTCATAATCGAGTGGAACTTTGTCACTTTAAATGACTTTGAAAGTAGCCCCAGACAATCGCAGCCGGTATGTCACAAAGTAGTACTTAGGGACCCGTATAAATTTAATTTAAATTTACCAAATGACAATAAACAGTGTTCTTAGCATACATACAAATCGCCATGAAGCGTTTAGGTGTCAATAAAAAAATGTTTGCTATTAAAAATTCACAAGTATGTATACGTATAAAAGAAAATGAAATTAGCGGAGGAATACCAATAAACTTTTATGAAATGCACATGTTTATGTCTGACGATCCACATTTCCCATTCCTGGTGCCGTAAACGGGATTGTTTGAATAGTTTTAATTATATTTAATTTAACATTGCAATGTAATTCGGTGTAATCTTAGGCTTTTAGGGTTTATAATTTTTACTATTTTTTCATTCGTTTTATAACCATCAAAATCTAATCTTGATTATAGGCCATTTACACTACAGCGAAATCTAGTACTTATGAGATTTCGAGCCAAATCTAGTTGATTTTAACTAGATTTCCCATACAAAACAAAATCTACTTATTTAGTAGATTTCGGCAAAATCTACTCAAAATCTAGTAAAAATAGAAATGCAACTAGTGTTTTGCCAAATAGTACTTAAAAATACAACGCTGAGCAGGAAAAAAAATGACATTTCAAATTAACCCTAAACAAGTCAGCATGTGCCTCTCCGACACATATTTCACTTGGTCATGTTGTAACTTCCTTAAATATAGGTTCTAGTTCTTACTGCTTCCTACTTTCAATTGTTTTATTTAGAATTTACAAATTTGAAGTAATAAATTAATTTCTTTTTATTTTTTATTTTGTTTCAATCAAAAATGTTCTTAATCATGTCAAAATGTGTCTATGAGGCACATATGGGAATGCCCCAGGCCAGGCATCAAAAAAAATACAAAAAGTATTTTTTCGGCGACTGCCTCTCTGTAGATTTCTGGCAAAAACTCTGAGAGTAAATAAAAGTTGCCATGAAAAGTTTCTCAATAAATAAAACTCTGTCGTTCGGAGTCGACTTTAAACTGTAGGTCCCACCACTCATGTATAAAATTAACACACACAACATAAGTGGTGTGAGAATCTAGGACGTTGTACAATGAGTCAATTCGACCTCCGGTTACTGTACTTGTCATAATTGACATGTACACGTCCTCTAACCTAACCTAACCTAACATATGGGAACGCTAACTATTACTTCTATTGTTGGTGAACAACAAAATAAAATATAACAATGAGTTATAATGAGTTACGAAGAGTTCAGGCACCCATTATTTGCCGTAGTCTTCTAAAATTAAATAAAAATAATTTGTCCAATGTTCGGTCCATACAACACGAGGATGAATTTTCAAACCAGCCAAGGCAGACAGATATGCAACGTAGATCTTATATGTGCCCACCGAAGATATGCAGTATGTGTAAGCGGTCTTGCAGTATTTACCACAAAAATACTTGCAACGAGCATTGTTCAAAAGTTCTAGTTTGCTTAAAATGCGAAAATAAAGAAATAATATTTCATTTATGTAACCGAGAAGAAAAAATTTAATAAAATAAAATAAGTTAACAAAATTAATACGTAAATTCTTTGTATGTGTCCCTGAGATACATTTTGACTGGATTTGTAAAAATTTTTTCGTACTTGATTAGGGTTAAACTAAAATATTATTATTTTATTTTAAATTTCAGTCAGCTGTTTTTGTTATTAAAATGAAATCTTGCTACTGTCAAATAAATCCAGTGTAAACGATCTAGATTTTGAGCAAGATTTGAAATCTAATCTACTAGATTTCGCTGTAGTGTAAATGGCCTATTAATTACATTTAGATTTTTGCAACGCCTTTCTGAAAAGGCACAAAAACGTTCCCACTAGAAAGTTTCAATACACTGGGCGATGAAGATCAAACTAAAATTATTGAAAGTTCTTTCACTATTATTTTAACACGATTCCTGTCACGTGTACCGTTTTCGGTTCACACTAAACCTCATTTCTACGCCAAGCTGAATTTTTTAATTTAAAATGTTTATATCTAAAATTTAATTATTGGTAACGCTGTTTTATGTAACGTAATGACGTCTGGAGTAATTTTTGCGTCATGTACCGATAATGGTGCATGTGGCGTGGTAATTAGTTATCAGAGCACTTTTGAACTTTTATTGAATACGGCAGTAGCAAAAGCATCGATTTAATATAATACAAATTCAATTTTGCTTTTACAATATAGGAATTTGCATACATACAATGTAATTTTGAAAATAATATACATTTTCTGGAAAATGAGAAAAAAGATGTATTTATAGAAATTTATAAAAGTAGTTATCGTGTACCGAAAATGGTACATGTGGCCTAGAAATGACACCTTCACATAAACAGCTTGGCAGGGAATGCGTTAAGGTGCAATATTAAAATTTGACAAAAACAATTAAAAAATAATGGCTTTGGTGAAAACGGGCCTATAAAAAACAAAATAAATAAGAATAACGAATAGTTGCAAATATATTTGAAACGACGTCATCATACATCAAACAGATTATTCGTTATGGTAACCAACTAGAAGACAGAATTGAAATTGGGTAAAGACAGGCACGGAAGAAGAAAATATTTTCTATAATCTTTATAGGAATTACTCTAAATACATCAGATAAAATGGTTGAATACCACGAGTGACGCTTTACAAATAAGATTTAATATTCGAGAGCTTAGAAAACCATTACTGGCCTAAACATTCGAAAAATCTCAATCGCTGTTAAAATTAGCAACAAGATGCTTTAACGGTTACACGGAAGGTTACTGTTTACGCCCGGTGATTGCAAAATCCCATCTCTGGCGATCATCTAGAAGACAAGTAACATCCAAAAGAGGGCGCGACAATATTAATTTAAGTTTTCATGTTTTTTGTTATAACAGTGTAATGGAATGTAATTAAGGCTTTGGGAATTTATAACATTATACTGTAATTTAAGTAAAGCCTTGGAATTTTGTAACATTACTCTGTAATCCTGTTTATTTTAGGCTTCTTTCTTGTTTAAGTTGAGAGTAAAATATTATTCTAATTTGTTAATCCAAAGTGACACAACTTGTTTACTTAACAATTTCATATTTGATGTGACAATTTTGTTATATTTAAAGTATAAAATTTTGTGAAAAAAAAGTAAAAGAATAAAAATTTTTATATATTTGAAACTAAAAGAATAAAAAATTTATATTTATTTAAAATAGGTGAAAAAGTAAATCAAAGAAAGTGAATTTATTTTTTAAGAACCTAAAACCTCATAACTTTCTGTAAAATCAAGAAAAAATCAGAAATTTAAGTGGAACTGAAACTGAAGCCCCAATCGTCTAGTTGAATGAACAAAAAGAAAAGTGGGAATTAAACAGTCAACAGGAAAAAAAGGAAAGTGTCGTGCTTCTTTGTAAATTTGTTATCAACTTGGAACTTATTTTAATTTTGGTTCCCTTTTTTCATAGTGTTCCACAATTGAAGTCAACAGACAGACGACTATATACAGCATTTGCCCTTCACACCTTATATACAGTCCATAGCGAATTAACAGTTACAATGATTCGATGGTTACAATGGTCCCTAATCCTGGTCACAATAATTCCTAAATGAAAGTGAGACCCTATTATCCTTTAAATCGGCAAAATCAGTTGTATATAGAATCTATTATATTTTCACAGTGTTTTTTCTTACTCTCATATCTGTATGTGGCGCTGCCGTATTTTCATTGTTTTTAAAAACAGAAAGGTCAATTAATATATGTTTAAATGGAATTGACAATATTTAACAGTCGTATTCTGTTTCATCACTTCCAGGTAATAACAATATTACAACAACTCACTTAGCCGTGTGCTTTTTAACACAAACAATTTGTATTTTTTACTTTTTCCTGGTAGAGATACATTAATTCGGGTAGTGTTATCAACACAAATGAGTGTTTATTTTTTATTATCGATTAAGTGTCGAAACATGGCGAAAAGCTTGATATATATAATAATAGTGAATAATAGTGAACCGCGCTGTTGTTCGGACAACATGCGTGAATCGGTTGTAAATTTCAAATGAAATTCACTATTAATTGAGGATTTTCCTTTGTATAACTTGATCTTATAATTTATTCGTTTATTAAGTTCAAAGGGATAAGGATTATAATTGCTTTGTTCGTCAAAATAAAATATTCTAAATTTGGCGAAAAAAATAAAATAGAAATTGTGATATTTTTTATAAATTACCATTAAAAAATAAGATAAAAGTTTGTGCAGCGAACAGATAAAAAGGAAAATGTCGTTTTTCATTCGTTTGTTTTTTTTGGAAACAATTTCTTCACAGTTTGCCTTTTTCTTGTCAGAAGCCTGAACCTGAACTCAGTACCAAGGAGTCGCCACACACATGCATTCATCCACAAATACAGTCAACAGTTGTTTTGTGACAGTCTTTATCCATTCTTTCTTTCGTTATATTAATTGTGTTTAAAAAAAACAGGTATTCGATAGAAAAATCATTGTAAACAATCTAAGTTGCATCGAAAAGTTTCCATAGCCATGTTCCAGGTAACATGTTCCATAAGTCCGTAGATGCAAAACAATTAAAAATAAATGAGATCTTTTAGCAAATGCGTAGTGATGTGGAAATTTAACACGGTTCTCCAACAATGAAGTTTCTGTGTGTAATAGCATAAGAGATTTTTTTAACTCCAGTGATGTGAAAAATTATAAGAACACCTATGTGACACTTAAAGATGTAATTAAAATGTAATTTATTTGTTGTTTTATTAATAAAATTTATTTCAAAAATTTTTAATTAGAATTTAAAATAAATATATTTGCTACAGCATTCTATAAAATGCAAAAATTTTCTTTTACCCGTATAAAATAGAACAAGTTACCAAGATATTTCAATAAAAATTTCTAGTATCATACCGGTGCCTTCAGTTTTCCAGATCTTCACTATTTAGCGGTCATTTTTACCTCAGAATAGATAATCTTCCTTATATCTTATATTCATATAGCTTTAGTGCACAGTTCATGTTGCGGAAATTATGCCTTCAAAGAAATGTTTTTGATTCTGTACTACTCTGAGTTTGTTAAACCAAGTACAGAATTTGCAATTACACACATACATAATTGGTCATTACAACCCTTCAGTCAGGATTACGACCTAGTTTCTCACACCACTTATGTTGTGTGTGTTAATTTTATCCATGAGTGGTGGGACCTACAGTTTAAAGTCGACTCCGAACGACAGATTTTTGAGAAACTTTTCATGGCAATTTTATTTACTCTCAGAGTTTTTGCCAGAAATCTGCTGAGAGGAATCGCCGAAGAAATACTTTTTGTATTTATTTTGATGTCTGGCCTGGGGCTCGAACCCTGGCTTTTCGTCTAATAAGCCAACACACTACCTACTAGACCACGGCGACTTGCAATTAATAAATTTAATTATCTAGCGCATAATATATCCCGTTTACATCCACATTCAAGAGAATTCAGTACTGCATAATTGGCCATTTCGCCCCGCTTTTTCATGATTGGAATTGAGCGCAAAGCATGTCTTTGATCGATTAACACATAAAGAGAATTAATTCGATATTATAATCGAACTAAATACAGACACTAATAAATATATTTTTTATTACTATTGCTTTACTTTGTTCGATAATCAAACTCATATCTGGTTATGCGACGTAGCACTATATACTGTACTTCGTTACAATCTATCATACTTTGTGCGAAGTTGTTGTAATTCATATTTATTTATACACTAGCAGATTGTACACGGCGTTTCGCGGGTTATGTAGTTTGGATTAGTTTAAAAAATGAAAAATGGTTTTCAGTTCTCTACCAGCTCTTAAAAATCTTGACATCGGCACAATTTTCCCAAAAAATATGTTCTCAAAAATTTCTGAAATGGATTTCAAAAATTCCGAAATTTGCGCTTATAGCGGGAAAAATAATTTAAAATTTCATTTAGAATAATTTGTGGCAACAATGAAAAAGTGCATATCTCAAGTTATGCAAAAAATGTATTTTTGCAATTTTTTAATCATGTATGTGTAAATTTTTTATAAAAATCAATTTAGAGTTGTAAAAAATATTTTTAAATGTGATTTTCAATTGTTTTGTATTGAAATTCAAAACTTTAAAACGTTCTCGTGAAAAGTTAAAGAAAACAACATAATACCATAATACTATTACAAAAAAAAATATTTTTTCTCGTAATCAATGCATTAACAGGCATCGTTTGGGAGGTATTTCTACGAAAAAGGTGGCCGTGGGACACCCTATTGTATAAATTTTTCTTTAAATTAAAAAACAATATTTATTGGGTCATTTTTGCATTAAAAATAACAATAAATAAAAATTCAATTTTTCAAATTATTCGGAAACCGGTTTAACAAACAACCCAGTTTTGTGAATACTCTAAAGCCCTAGTTATGCTACCGGAACGTAATGTAACGCAATGTAACAGTAATGTGCACGGAACGTAAAAATGTAAGAGCAATTATAGAACGTAAAAACGTAATCATATGTTTTTAGGTAAACAAAACAATAAAAGAAATCAACAAAAACAAAAAAAGAAATAAAAATTGCAAAAACTAACAGACAAAAATTCAGATATGGATATAGAAGACATATTTTTCCATTTGAGTTTTTATTTTATTATTTATTTTTAAACATATTTAATATTAAATCCAAATTTTAAAGACTTTGTTTTCACTCCTTTTATCACTTCCAATAAGGTGTGTTTTGTTTCTATTTAATTCAGCTGTTAACCAGTGTTATCACTACAGGGTTTTCGGATTCATTTCAACGATTTTATATTTATTTAAAGGTATTTATTAAAAGTTTTATGTACTGTTTCTGTAAGCCAAACAATTTTACTTTCACACAAACCAAAACTAAAATTGAGTGCTTTTGACTGTAGTTTCCATATAAATAGACAAGTAAGTGAAATCGTTTATCCTACAGAAACAGGTCATGTGTTTCAGAAACCAAATTTGTACGAATATAAAAACGTTTTTATCTTTTCTAGTAAAAGTAAAATGCAAACTGAAATGCTTTTCGAACGCTTTAATTAGTTAAAAGTCGATAACTATATTTTTCTAATATAAAATAAAAATAAACACTACCTACATAATGTAATAGTAAAATAGTGTTTATTTTTATTTTAAATTATAAAAGTTAATAATGAAATAAATTATAATTTCAGTTTTTAAAATATGTGAAGTTTTATTTAAAGAGAATTCCACATACAGACAAACATAACATACGTACAAAATGTAAATTCTGTTTATAATTTCAATTTTAAATTTTGGTGGTTTTTAATATTGACATGTTGTTAACACTGCTAAACTGATGTCACGTAAAAATGTAAGAAAATTCTATTTTTTACAGATTCTTACGTTCCGGTTACGTTACATTACATTTCTATAACCATTCGTATTGGTTTATGCATAACAAAAACGATCAGCTGTTTATTACTGTTGCGGTTACATTCCGTTACGGTAGCATAACTGGGGCTTAAAGCCCCGAGTTACTCCGTAACTCGATTCGAAAAGTAAAAGTTTTCCAAAAATGTTTTCGATAAGTAAATAAAAGCGTATTCTGTAAATCGTTCGAAATATTTCATAGAAAAACAAAAAATAAACTTGGCTGCACCTTAAAATATAAAGAAATTTATAAAAAAATATCGAAAAACAAAAGAAAACCGAATTCATTAAATATATATATGTATGTACATATATCTATAAATGTATGTATATCTGTAAGCTAATTATTTTTGTGTCCAGACTCTTATACCTTCTAATTTTCTTCAACTAAATACTGAGTAATTACTGGTGAAAATGATTGTGGATTTGAATCAAAGTGTTTACTTTGGCTACCATTTTTATAGTCTGTCCAAACCTAATAAATGTTAAAATGTTTAATAACTCCGCAATAGATCGCACTCAAATATTTAGATCTATCTAAGCTTACTTTTTTCAAACTTTAACATCTCGCTGCGGTAGACCAAGTGAAACCAATCTGTTTTTACTTTCTGCCACAGATTATTAGGTTTGTTTCTTGCATTCGGCACTTTTAGATAGCCCTCGGCCAAATCCAGATGCGTCATCATAAAGTCCACAACAGTTTCGTATTGTCTTTGGTTGGTATATACAATTCGCAATATATAATAGGCAAAGACGCTAAGTCCATTTTTTCCAAAATTGAGATTTTAATGCAAAACGATAACACTATACCAAATACATATTTTACAAGGTTTGCAAGAACGCTAAGTCCATAAAACTACGAAAAATATTAACAGCACGTGCTAACTCGACGAATATTAATTATTAATTATTCTTAATTTTTGGTCTAGGTCATTTAAAGAGATCTATTTTGTAAAAATAATTGCGAATTTGCAATTGCGAGTTTGCAAATTTTTAAAAACTGAAGAAGCCGCAATGTTTTTTGTGTCTCCTGTAAAATTTGAAAAGAGGGACTTAACACATTTGCGAATGAGACTAACGATATATTATTTTATGTTTATTTTGCAATGCATTTGTATTAATTATACTAATTTAAATTTATTATTAGTTGTCACCAACACAATTGCTAACGAAGAACTTTCGAATGTTTACTAAGCTTTTTATGCTCGTTTTCATAATACAGAGTAACAGAATTTTTTATTCGTACGAAAAAAAGAAAACAATGGTATCACTTTCGAAAAATTTCCGTACTTTCGTACTACAGAGTACAATTTGTTCGAATACTTACATTTTAATTTTCGTATCGAGTTATAGAGTAACCCCCCAGGTCAGGTATTTCAGAAACCAAATTTGTACGAACGTTAAAACGTAGTTATCATCTCTAATAAAAGTAAAATGCGAACTGAAATGCTTTTCGAAAGCTGTAATTAGTTAAAAATCTATAACTATATTTTCTAATTTAAAATAAAAAAACACTACCTACATAATGTAATAATAAAATAGTGTTTATTTTTATTTTAAATTATAAAAGTTAATAATGAAATAAATTATAATTTGGGTTTTTAAAATATAAGTACAGACACACATAACATATGTACAAAATGTAAATTCTGTTTATAATTTTAGTTTTCAGTTTTGGTGGTTTTTAATATTGACATGTTGTTAACACTGCTAAACAGATGTCACGTAAAAATGTAAGAAAATTCTATTTTTTTACAGATTCTTACGTTCCGGTTACGTTACATTACATTTCTATAACCATTCGTATTGCTTTATACATAACAAAAACGATCAGCTGTTTCTTACTGTTGCGGTTACATTCCGTTACGGTAGCATAACTAGGGCTTTAGTCAGAGCCAGGCAACACTTGCTATTGGTCAGTTGTTGCGAGAGCGAAAAATAAGAAAAGAGAAAAATTTATCCTCTCACATTCACTACAATGCAGGCATGGAAAATTTAAATTATTAAATTTGTAAAATTTGTTTAGACTTCTTTGATTATATCAATTTAAGAAAGCATTTTAGATTAAAATTTGTTTTTTTTTTTTTTTTTGGAAATATACATATTTAATAGAAAACTTTCTGGGATATTTATACCGTACTCACAAAATGAATAAAAAACAAACAAAATCGATCAGTCTCGCTCGAGCTTTTATGCAGTGAGGCTTGCTGTGCGCTGTGTTTAATGTAGAATGGGAAAACAATTTCATGTTTCCGAAAATTTTTTTGACAAACCGGAGTGCCTGATTTGTAAACGGACGATGGCACGAATTAAAAAATTTTATGTAGAAAGACATTATTTTACATGTCATAGCGAATATGTAAATATTACAGGTGACGCAAGAAATTGTCTTATTTTAGATTTAAAAAAAAATTCTTTTAAATATTTGTTTTAGATTACGAATCTCAAAATAAAGATGATCTTTCGTTAAAAAGGAAAGCTTCGTACGACATTGCTGCAGCGCTTGCTAAACGATGCCGTCCGTTCGAGGACGGAGAGTTTTTCAAGGAACTGAGCAATAACGTGTTAGAATGTTTTCGATCAAGAGCTGATGAAATTCGTTAAATAATAACAGATATTCCGTTGTCCTCACGTACTGTGGCTAGAAGAACAATAAAATAATACTAAATTAATAAATTTCGACAATTTTTCTTTTTATACGATTTTTTTTTTAAATACTTCTTTTTTATATGTGCATAGTATTTATGAAGAGTGAAATATAAGTTGTTTTTGTTTTATTAAATTTGTTTTAATAAATTAGAATAATTTATTTTGAAAAATACTATAATTCTAAAAACGTACACCATACGCTGATGTTAAAAACATTAAGTTTTCCATCCCTGCATTAGCAGATCTTTATGCACAAAAGCAAGAAACATGCGACAACACAACCTCTTTCAATGAATGCTCAAACGAGGCTGAGTGTGTTTTTAATACGTGTGAGTACGTTGTTGTAAATTTAGTAATGGCTGAAAAGCACGCGTGCATAGGAAATGCCGAGCTCTGCTCTAAGTATATATGCACTCAATTTGCCAGTTTTTCGCCTCTTTTTTTCCAACTTTATAAACAGAACACCTCCAATAGCTATTTGGGAAACTTAACCAAGCTAAATCGTAAAAATACCTTTAAAACAGATAAAATACAGAATTTATGCATAAAAGTACTAATTTTTGCCTATTTTTTCTCCCATTTATTTCTTCTCAAAAGCTCGATCAATATCCCAAATTTCAAGAAAATCGGTCAAGGCGTTCAGGCGTGATTGGCTAACAAACAAACAAAAAAACAGACTTACAGAAAGGAAAAATCTTAAAGCAATAATACTGAACACTGGCAGCAAAAAAAAAACCAAAAAACAATAATAACACCTATTTACAACAAAAAGCGGAAGTTCAAAAAATGTTTCAAATTAACAGCATTGTAATACGGTAAGGGCAAACAGTATAAGGAAAAATGTCTTTTAATAATATGCATACATACATACATACATATATACATATTTTATTTGCTTATGCTTAAACTTTTCAGCAAATGTATATTAGGTTGCTAGGTTACAGCAGGCTGAAAAGTGCCTAATTTGTTGAAAATTAGCTGAATGGCAGTGATAGTGACAGAATTATTTGCGTTTCTTCTTTCATAAAATTTTAACCGTAAATTTTCTTTAGTCAAATAGCAAAATAAAAAAGAAAGAAAAAACAACCAATAAATTATGGAAACATACTTTAAAAATAATGAATTTAATTAAGCAGTTTTTTTTTAATGTTTTAATTATTTACAATGTTAGTATGTATGTCTATTTCTTTTTCGATTTTGGCCTCGAAATATTTCTTTTTTACTTTTTAGCCATTTTGGGTAAATTTATAGTGTGAGAAAATTCTCAGTTTTTATTTCCATTGTAGATGTTAGGTGTACCAGACCTATTATGTTTTGACATCGATGAAAACATTGTATAAATATTATGTTTAGCATGACTACGACACTTGTTAACATGGCCATTAACATTTTTATCGACACCATAACAATAAAAGTTAAAAATTATTTCAACACAAGTATGTATGTATACAGACAAATATATTCATAAAAACTTGAGGTATCAAGAACAAACTTTAGAACTTCAGTAATAGTTTATCTTTTGTTCATATTTTGTCAACAGAGTTAAAGAAGTTTTATAATAAAAAGAATACATACAGACGTTTATTGGTATTGTGCAAGTGTATACTACATATCTGTAAGTAACTTGTAAATAAAACATTGATATACTCGTATACAGTAGTGGACTAAAGTGGATACATGATTGAATATTTTTAAAATTACATTAATAAGTATTGGTGGGTTTCTGAAGTCGCCGTAGTCTAGTAGGTAGTGTTTTGGATTACGAGACGTGAGACCGGGGTCCAAACCCCAGGCCAGACATCTCTAACAAAACGAAATATGAAAAAATATTTCTTCGGCGATTTCCTCTCAGCAGATTAGTGGCAAAAAGTCTGAGAGTAAACAAAAAATTGCCATGAACAGTTTCTCAAAAATTGTCGTTAGGAGTCGACTTTAACCTGTAGATCCCGCCACTCATGTATAAAATTAACACACACAACATGAGCGGCGTGAGAAACTATGTCGTAATGCTGACTGATGGGTTGTAATGATCAATTATGTATGTTTTGTTTGTGATATCAAGATGCAGTTTTTGTATTTTATGTTTGGTATTATCTCTACTAATATATAAATAAATAAGAATAATTGTTATCGTTTAATAGACAGAAGCTATGTATGGTTTACATAACCGCATTCTTAGCGATTTGTTCAATTTTATTCTTCTATATTCATTCAAACGAATTAAGAATAACCAGAAAAAGAGAAAAATTTGTAATTTTTGGTTCATTAAATAAAAGAAAACGTGGTAGGCCTTAATTGCTAAAATATCGGGTGGGCCATCTGTCGGTTTAAATTAGAGCTATCGCTTATTTCGAATCTGGCAATACTTATTTCATTCTATTCTGTCATAAAATTTTATTTTCAAAACAAAGACATTTGGTCGGAAATTGCAGGAAAATGTCGTACAAAACTTAGTTACAGAGAATGACCAACAGTGCCCGGTATACGCAAGTTTATTGCTAAAGTTCGTGAAACTGGTTTCATTGTTGATGCGCCAAGGCGTGTGAGTGCTCGTACAGTGGGCACACCCAAAAATGTTGAAGATGCAGCTGAGAGGGAGCGTGCGAGATCATCAACATCAACTCGTCATCGTTCTCAAGAATTGAACATTTCATGCCTTAGAAAGTTCAATTGGCGCAAAAGTTGAAGACGGATAACCATCCGCTTTGTTTTCGCTTCTCTAGATGGGCCAACGAGAAACTGCATAATGTCGATTTTTCCAAAAGCAAAATAATCTTTTCAGATGAAAGTCATTTTCATTGGCTTGGCTTATTAGACGTAAAGCGAAGGTTCGTATTCCAGCTCAGACATTAAAACGAAATATAAAAAAAAAATATTTCTTCGGCGACTTACAGCAGATTTCTGGCAAAAACTCTGAGAATAAATAAACCTGCTATGAAAAACTTTCACAAAAAATCTGTCGTTCTGGGTCGACGTTTAACTGTAGGTCCCGCCACTCACGTATAAAATTAACGCACACAATATGAGTGGCGTGAGGAGCTAGGCCGTAATCCTGACTGAAGGGTTGTAATGGCCAATTATGTATGTATGTATGTATTTGAGTACTTGGCAGAACAATTTGGCTGTATTTAGTGACGACTGCGCTTATTCTGCAACAGAAATAATTTTTCAATAAGAAATTGATTCAAAAAACGCTGCCAAAATTGTGCAAAAATGTCTTGCTGAATAAGATTTCAGTACAATAAAATTATCGGCATGAAGCTCAACCTCATCGGCAATTGTCAAAAGTAGACTTTCGTAATACGAACAAGTACCAACCAACTTAGCACAACTTTGTCGTAGAAGATATGTATTATCGCATAAAACCTGTTTTAAAGAACAAGGAACTCTAGGAGAAATACTGATAATAAAAATTAAAGAGAATTCAAAAATGGACTAAAATGAACAAAAGTTGTTACCATTTATTAAAACTATTTTTACTGAAGAAAAGTGTTATAGTTGTAGGCTATTAATTTTTTTAAATAGAAAAATAAATAAATCTATAATTTAATAATGTTAAATTAATATAACCACTTTTGTCCACTACTGTATATACATACATACATATGCAATACAAGAGATATTTTTATTTACAAAATGAACGATTAAGGAAATTATAAAAAGAATAAAAAATTATTTATTATATGATTTAAGACAATAGAAATAAATTTATACCACTTAAAAAAATTATTACAACAAATTTAAACTAATGTTTTATAAATCATTCACCTACGAAATTCTCTTTGTAGATTCGAGTTCAACACTCGCATAGTCTTCTCTTTCATGTTTTCGTGATGATTCAGAAAATTTACCAAAAATTCTAACATATTTTGTTTCCCCATAAAAGTGCAATAAATTTTACGTGGCACCACTTAAAGATGTTTAAAAGAAAAGTCCACCATCCAAATTACTCCTAGGTTAGGTTAGGTCTGAGTGGTAGCTCTGATTTCACAAAGCTCACTTGTGCACGCATAGCGGCCCGCTGTGATGCCACAGGTGAACGCAGTCCCTGTACTGACCAAGTTCCACCAACAAAGAAAGTGGATAACAGTCTCCTCTTTCTCAGCGGATCTGCATCCACGGCAGAAATCGTTAAATGGGAGACCCATTCTCTCCGCGTGTCTACCCATAACGCAATGACCTGTAAGCACGGCCACTGTGGTTGAGATGACGTCACGACAAGACCAAGTAATTGGTTGGTACGCCTTCTATTCATCAAGGGCCAGGTGAGTCTAGCTGTAGAGCAGGACTCCTCATTGACCCAGGATAGGTTGGCGTCCCGAGAGAATTTCCGCGCAATGTCCAACTTGACCGAGGCAAGTGGCATACCCAGTTCAATTGAAGAGGATTCCGGGAGGACCGGACCAGCTCTGGCGAGCTCGTCGGCCCTACAGTTTCTCGGAATGTTACTGTGCCCGGGGACCCACACCAGTGAGACACTGGTGAAGCGCCCAGAGAGAAGGTCGAGACAGCGGCAACATTCCCTAACGATCCTAGAGTTGTTCACGAAACACGATGGAGATCTTATCACGGCCTGACTATTAGAAAAGACCGAGGCGCGAGTGAAAGGAGCAGCGTTGACAAGGATCCATTCAGCGGCCCAGTAAATTGCCGTCACCTCCACCTGAAACACGCCGCAGTAGTCCGGCATACGGAGAGAAATGTTCAGGCCCAGTTTCCCAGAGTAGACACCACTTCCAACCCCATTATCGAGTTTAGAGCCGTCGGTATATATATCCAAGACTTCCGGGGGACAACCGTATTGTAGACACCGCTTCCAACCCCATTATCGAGTTTAGAGCCGTCGGTATATATATCCAAGACTTCCGGGGGGACAACCGTATTATGATCGAGACAATACTGAGCAGGGATATACTCGATATTCACGAGGGCCACTGGATCAACCTCCAGAAAAGTGGAGTGACCAGAAGGTACAATGTGCCAACGAGGCAGGGCATTAAGTCTAGTCGCAGCACACTTAGCCGCCTGCTTAGCGAGAAGCACAGTAGGAAGCCAGTTGAGCATTGCGAACAAAGCTTTCGTGGGGGTGGTGCGCAGAGCGCCAGTTATGTAAATGGCCGCAGACCTTCAGACCTTGTCAAGAAGTCTGACGTTGTATTGTCTGTCCAGAGCAGTCCACCAGAAAGCAACACCGTATAAGAGGTTGGGTTCGATGACCGTGGAATATATCCAACGCATGATCCTTGGGCGAAGACCCCATCTGGTTCCGACCGCCCTACTACAGCAGTGAGCAGCACACGCCGCCCTACGTGCCCCAGAAGCCAGATTCACTCTCCAGCTGAGCTTGGGATCAAGGATCAGGCACAGATATTTAACATCGGGACTCAACGTCAGTCTGGTCTCGCATATACTAGGAAGGGAGAAGGTCGGAATTTTGTATCTCCTCGTGAAAAGAATCGTATCGGTGTTAGAGGGGTTAATAGACGGTCCAAAATCCCTACACCAGTCCAATACAATTGACAGCGCCAAGTTCAACTTGTCCGACAGTGTCTGCGGACAAATACCCGACGCGGCAATAGCAATGTCGTCAGCGTAAGCGATGGCGTTGAGAGGAGTGACTGCACACGCTTCTACATTCGACGTCTTCGGCGGGTTCAAGGGGTTCAGGAGTAGGGTCAGATGGGGAGGAGTCTTGTAGGATGGGTTGCGATGGAACGGAATCTAATGAGATGGGTTCTGCTGGGGGATGTACGGCAGCGTGGGAATCCGACTTGTAGACTCTTAGCTCAATTAAGCTAAAACCATAGTTTATCACGCCCCCGCGGGCACTGATAAGCGGAAGTGACTTCTCATTCAGGATGATTACAGCCTCACCATTGATTACAGTGGATGCTTTGCGCTCGCCCACTTGGGTTAGCGCAGGTTTGGGTCTTTGGTTGGTGTTCGAGTTGACTACAAATGGGTCCCACTCAAAGCGGCTATCCTTGTCCGCAATGTGTAGTTACCCATAAGTGGTCCCGTGGTTATCTATGCTAGCAGGTAGGCCACGCGAGGGTTGGCACCAGCCCTTATGGGGACAGGTGCTCAGAGCCAGACCGGGTACCAATCGGGAGTCTTCTCAACAGAACTTACACCGCCAACTTAACGGCGACGGACAAGGAACGTACTTTGAGGCCTGCCAGGGTTTTAACGGGACTGGAGCCGTTCACGCTGCGGGTTTCACCCCGGTGCTACCGTGCATACACAACTAGGTCCAGAAAGCTACAGCCACCAGCTCAAGGCAATCAAATCAGAAACAATGGGGGGGAGAAGAGTGGTCAGAAGAAAAGAAAAGGGTCGTGCCAAAAAGGGAGGGGTGAGCCACAATCACCCCGGCGGAGAGGGAGGTGTTTATTGACTCCCCAGTCTATATTCGTAGTGTTTTGTTGAAGGGCAGGGCCACCTCTAGCAGGATGTGACGATGTCACGCACTAACGGTCTTGATAGGGTAGAGGCTAGAGGCTCCGAGGCTCCCTATCCTGCGGAAATCGCTTGGCACCAAATTACTCCTGCAACTGACATGTTGAAATGACTGCCTACCGTAAAAAACATTTTTCTTCTCCGAGTCAATTTCGATCTCTAGTTTACCACAGTGCCAATGCGGACATAAAGTTAAACGAAAGTTCCTCCCTTTGGTTATTTGTTGTTGAATCCCCATTAACTTGGAGGCTTCTTTGTTCGCTTCAATGTTACTGCAGAAACTTCTTTACGAGTTAATATTTAGCACACCTTATGTTCCTTAGTGTAATTTTATAAAATTCCCAGCGTTCCGCATATTTCACTTGCATACCGCATTGAAGAATTCGCGGGATTCTCTTAGAAGCCTCTACAATTCCATCAAGAAAATTATCCTCTTAACCTGTTTTAGACATACATCTTTAACTAATCTTCAGTCTTGAATCATTATATTCTTCTACTGTTTCCTTTGTTCATGTGCCACGTAGCTTAAGAAAAAGTAGTGTTGACCACCATCAATATAAATTGTAGCAGTATCTATAAATTCATTGGATTGTATGGGCTAATTCAACCAATAAACCCGTTTTCCAGCTGACAACAATCGAAGAATGACTCGAAGATCTCTAAAGCATTTCAAGGGCCTTGAACATTGCGCTCCCAAGCTATAAGAACTTATCTAGAAAGCCCTTTACCAACAGGTAAATAAAATAAAATATGGATTACCCGGTAAACCGACCGATGAGCTCACGGAGAAAGAGAAAAACACCCTTTAGTGGACTAAAGCTGTTATTGGTACATCTTCTGCTATAGAAAGTGTTCAGTAAAATACAGGAACGAAATGCTGTAGAGATTAGCGACAAGGCCTCAGACAAAGTCATACAGGGGTGGCAAAAGATCATCTCTACTGGAATCTGGTAACTATACAGAGGATGCCCAAACTTCTCGTTACACGGAGAAATCTCAATACTACAGTTTGTATACTTTGGTCGCTTTCCTTGATACAGAGGATGCTTTTAGTAACGTTGTACCGGAGTCGGTTATTAACATCATAAGATAACTGAATTTCGATCCTGCGATTACGAGTTTACTTTACAAAGTGCTGTAACCTTAAACGAATCCACTTTTTGTCTCGATCGCAAAGTGTTTCCAAAGTGGCATTGTTATAGAACCTCGGTTCTAAAACTCTACATTCTGTACGATCATCACTTATGCAGGCGTCTTGACAGAGAGAAATACAGGCAAAGACACGACATTACACTTAGAAGTTTTGAGTTTGCTATTGGTGCAATGAATGTTTAATATTTAAACTAAATTGTTCTTTTCGATTATGGAAAAAATGTTTATTATCAAATTAATCAATTATTTGCACCTGATGCAACCGATTACCACAGGAATTTTGTGCTTCTTATAAAAGGCAAGCAGAGTTTTCCGTTTCTCTTTTGCTATTTTTTTGGTACATTTATTCAAATTGTGAATAAATGGGTTTCAATAATATTTACTACATCTTTCAGTACTGTACTAAAAGTGGAATATGGTAATGCACGACTGTTAGTTAAAAATTTAAATTGTAAAGTTAAAAATTTTCAAATTTTTGGATGGATCTTAAGTGTTTGTTGAAAATGTGTCGTTTTTCCAATGGACCAACCACCGGAATTTGGCTAATGTTTGTGCAAAGCGAAATAATAATATTTGCGAAAAATGTAAATATTAGACGACTTTTGGTAGTCGTTCAAACATGCAAAGAGCAAATTCTCAGGTAAACAATCAAGATCCACCAAAAATTTTGAAAATTTTCGAACTGAAATTTCATTTGATGAGACGACATATATAAAAAATATAAGACGACTGTTATACTATTTAAATTATAAATACAGTAATTTTTGTCCAATTTTATCAAACGAACTGTCAATCTCTTCACAATATAATCCACTTTCAGAATGTCGCCACCTATTTCATGTTTTTTAATTAAATTTTGCAAATAAGAATGGCCAAACTTAAAAAAATTTTAAATAAAATAATATTTCCAAGTTTACCGCATCAAAACTCATAAGATATAAGTTTGAACAAAATGTTTATTTATACCATTTTAGAGGCTAATCTCACCCCTTGCTAAAAGACTGGTATTTTAAAATAGGTTCAAACATATTTGGGTAATCAATAATTTTGTATGAAAAGATCATAAAAACAGTTTTTGTCAAATAAAACAAATTTGGAGGGTTCGAAAAATACAAAAAAAGGATTTTTGAGTTCTACTCAATATAGTGAACAACTTAGACTATGTAGTTACTCGGGGGTATTTTTAATGTCGCACCGTGTTATCTGTGTGAACAATTATAATTTTGAATTGTTAATTGTTGACTCAAGTTACATAGAAAATTTATTTATTTATTTATTAAATACAATACAATTACAAATTATATCCTAATTATATACGAGCGAAGTAACTTGATTATTTGCTCGGTGTAGTGTCACAGACCAGAGTCTCTGGTGGGAATCGAACCCACGACCCTCACGCTAATAGTCTAGCACACTACCCACTAGACTACCAGTGCACCCTTACATAGAAAATATTTTGTATTTTTATTCTTCTTGATTATTGACATAAACTGATAGCACGAAATAAATACAACTTCCAAAAGCATATGAAAAAATATGTATAAGTGCGTAGGATTTTTATATGAAAATTATCAACAACAAGCATACACTGTTGTATGGTATATTCGTCCAACAATACAATGAATACAACGATACAATGGCTTGTGTGTTATATTTGTTGGAGGAAAATATAACAGTGTGTGCTGGTTATTGATAATTTTTATATAAAGACCCGATACACTTATGCAAATTTTTTCCGTAATATTTTTCATTTTCTTTCTTGAAAATTAAATTATGAATACTGGTATTCATCTTCTTATCGCTTTTTGACGTTTGGAATATGAAATACACAACACTGCGTAATACTATGTTCAGATATGCACTTTTATTGAGTCAATATTCGGTAAATTGAGTACAATATTTTCATTGTTCAGGCATAGTAAAATACACAGTTCAGCTGCTTATTCAATATTCATTTGACAGCTGGTAAACAAAACAGCTGGTTGTTTCAACAACATTGTTTTTATTTTGATTTTTTTATGGCTTTGTTGACGTTTGAGTTGTCAAATATCAACAAAAAGTATTCTGTTAATTGCCATTTGATCACTAAACACACTTATGACAGTGCTGCATTTTAAGTTTTACTCAACATTATAACAATTTGCGTATTTATTGCGCAATTATTAATTGTAACTTTATATAAAATATTGAGCTTAATAAAGGCGTTTATTGCGATTTACGCAATATGTAAAGGTGCATATCTGAACATAGTATCACACTGAGCGTTCACAAACAAAAAGTGTATTCGATACAACATACTCGACACAAGTCGTGTGGATTGGTCAATTGTTTAAATCAAATTAATGTTTATACATACAATGATTGCGGTAAATCAAAAGTATTAGAAGTAACGCACACGTGCCTTTTTCAATTCTTTGTTTCCTTCTCCACAGTACACGCAAGCAACCGAAAAGTAATAACATGCGTTTTAATTGTTTCTAATTTATTTTTTATTCGTATATGTACTTCTATTACTCAATGTTTCAGAATAAAAAATATGACTTCGAAAATGCAATTTTTGCATTTCCACGGAATTTATTTATTTTCACGAGCAACAAATTTTCTGTGAGAATATTCATGATGGTTTGTTATGACTGCTTTCAGAAAACGATAACAACCGAAAAAAAAACTAGGCATAACGATTCTAATTTATGCAACAATAGAAAACACTGTTTCTGTTGAGTGCTCTGCTTTTACACTATTTTTAATATGGGTTTTCTTCATATTAATAAAAGCAAGAGCTGCTAAGTCAAATTATCTTTCAAACTCAACGAAAAATTACCTCCTTTTGCAGTGTTGTATTAAAGTAGTAATAATAGGCCAATTCACATGACTTCGTATAGTGTATGTTGCATTGAATAAACTTTTTGTTTGTGAACGCTGTGTTATGCTGTATTTCGTATTCCAAACATCAAAACGTGATAAGAAGAAGAATATAAGTATTCATACATTGATTTTGAGACAACAGAATGAAAAATTTTATGGAAAAAAGTAAATTAATTAATTATCTGTGCAAACAATATAATTTTTGTTAATTCTTGACTCTAGTTACATAGAAAATATTTTGTATTTTTATTCTTCTCGATTACTGGCATTTACATAGACTGATAGCATGAAATCAATACAACTGTTGTATATTCGTCCAACAATACACTCAATACAACAATACAAGGGGTTGTGTGAATTGCCCAAATGTTCTATCTTAAGAAAGTCACACATGCTAGTGACGTACAATTTAATGGTAGTCGGTATATATTATAATGGTAATAGTATAAAATTTAAATACAAATATAAATATGCTACGCTACACCGGACATTTCCATAAAAAAGTAGGACATTAAACTTATTTAATTTTAAAATATTTTTAAATTAATTTTATTTATTATCAATAAAATCGTATATTAAAGAACAGACATGCAATGAGAAATAAAGGTTTAAACGAGGCGTTTCAAATATTGTGCCAAGAAAACAAAAAGAGGACGATGTCCGCTAAAAAGAGGACAAATAACAACTCTAGTCTGACCTTATGTGAAATAAATTATATGGAAATTTACTTTCAAGATTCTCAACTGAGAACATATTCTGCCTTATAAGTAGCTTTAAATTGCACTAAAATGATATAAAAACATAATAAAATCGAGTAGTTTTAATAAAACGAATTTAACCATTTGAAACCAAACCAAAACGACATGGAAATCCTGTTTTGTATATAAAAAAACTTGTTTTATATATAAAATTATTAGTACAAATAACATTGAAAATATAATAACTGTTCCTTGCCGTATTCTTCACTGCAAGCTCCAAGCGTTTGAAGTAGCCACACCTACCATGTGGGTGTAAAACCCATCAACATTTTTGCATTTCATAAACTCCTTCCATGACATTGTGTTAATATTGAAAGTTCATGGAATCTACATTAACTGCGATTTATAGCCAAATTAATAACATGGTTTGACTAAATTAAGTAATTCTAAGAAAGTCATTTAAAACGAAAAATTTTTATTTGTAAGATTTTTACATATTTGGCTCAATACAATTCAAATTTTTTAATTCATTTTGTGGGGGTGGCGGGGAAATAATAAAATAAAATATTTAGCGAGAAGTTGGGGTAAAGAAAATACAAATGTATTAGGTTAAAATAATCAAATTATTATTCATTGTACACAAAACGTACCTTCGGTTTGGGGGGGTGGATCGAGTAGTGATATCTTTTCGTTTATATATCATAATTCACAATAAATTCATTTTATACACTTAAACTAAACTTATATCTAAACTTAAATGTAGGGTGGCCAGCGTGAACATCCCGCCCCCTTGCAACATTGCAACAAGAGGACCGAGAAGTCACCTGGCCAGACATCAAATTAACATTTCAGGGTAGTATTCAGTTAAAATTCAATATGTAAATTCAATATAAATAAGAGTAAATTTAGTACAGGAAAAAATAAGAAAAGAAAAAAATAAGAATAGAGTGATATAACGAAGAAATTATCTGAGACGCATTCGATGCTATCATTATGGGCCCATTACCGGAACTAGGAGTTTGACCAGCACATGAGCATTGTTTTTTCAGAGCTTGGTTGTGGGTTATGCTCTTCTTCTTGGACTGGGATCAACAATAATCATATCGAGGATGTCGTTAGTAGGGGTATTAGATTATCTGTAAATGAAAACGACAAACACGCAACAGAGAAAAACAAGAAAACGAATTAGATTTGCTCTTAGTTATGTATCAGCACGAGCTTCTTAATTGGCCATTTTAGAACGCCACTCGCACTTCGAATCAGGGCCAAAATAAATATGTTCGATTCGACAGAGTTTTCAATTGTCAGGGGTTAAATTGTCATAAGTAATGACAACAAAATCTATAACAACAACATCTCTTTGATATGTTTTCTGACGAGTAGGGTATCAACATTATGTCGATTCCACGTGATTCCAAATGTCAGTGCCTACCTGGTCCACGATATACGATACTCGATTTGCCGCAAAAGTTGGCCAATGGCACGGGTATTTTTTGAAGCCAGGACAGAACGACAGTCGAAACTGTCCCACAAAGGCTTCCGATCTGGTAAGATACAGCTTCTTACGAAGTGAAAATAACATTTTTTGCCAATAGAGTTGCATCGCAGAGCTCTAAACGGGGTAAAGTTTACACTTCTACAAGCACAACTTTTATTTTGGCAGCGAGTAAGTGGGTGACAAATTCACCAGACGGGGTTAGGACTCTACTATACAGAATGGCAGCATATGCTTTCTTAGAAGCATCACAAATGGCATGAAATACTTCACGCTGAGGGTTAAAATTAACCCAACGGGGGATGTTAATCCTGTCGATGTACGAATAATCATCGACAAACTCAAGCCATCTGTTAAACGTCATGGGTTCCAAACATTCGTCACAATATGTTCTGCTTTACAAATTTGTCGCGTAATAATCTTAGCAACCACGGTTTTAGGTGCCACTCACCCAACGGAGTCAAATAGCTTTGGCTATTTGAGACAAGACAGAACGTTTTGTGACTATAGAGAAATAGGGCGTTGGAGCTGGCTTGAAGCAAATTGTTTCAATGCTCGCATTCCAACGTAAACCCAGAGTTTTAGTGGTGCTGGCGTCTGACAATTTCAAAAATTCGGAATCTAGTGGACGCATAAGAAAAAAAGATGAGTGTTGGGACTTAAAACGACATGATGGGGTGAATAGTAAATGTGGGTTAGAAGGAATATAAAATAGATTCATGGTCGGCGTGTAGTCTAGGGAAGGGCATTCCCCAATAACTTCCTTCTATTAGGTTTTAATCTCGGGGCTCTGTAGCAATCAGGTCTCACATTTTGAGCAAATGCACCTTTATAAGATGAACCAAGACTCAAGTCCATAGGGAATTTTGATTTAAATAGAAACGAGTTTGACTGACGTATTTTGCCAGTCACAATCCAACCGAAAACGGTTCGTTGGGCGATCAGAGGATTTTTGGGGTCTTTACGAACTCCAGAAAGCATTATTCGGGAGTATACATCTACACCCAATAGCAAATCCATGTGGGTATATTTAAAATCTGATACCGGGAGATCAGGTGTACGAGTATGAAAATCATCATACAAGCATGTGGGTAATTGACCAGTAAGTTTTTCCACAACATACGCTTCCGTGGTCAATTTAAAGGATGGATCAGTAGGAGATCCCAGAGAAATAATGCAGACTTTTCTAGAGTTTGCTACTACTGCGCCATTAAGGCCCACAACAGCGGCAGCAGGTGCCGAATATGTCGGAAGATCTAGCTTCCGTTGCAACTTTTGAGAGATGAAGGTAGCTTGAGACGCTGGGTCTATCAGAGCTCTCGCAGAGAAAATGGCATGAGCTAATTGTATATTGACATGGGCAGTTCCTAACAGAACTGTTGAAGACGGGGTGGACTGTAGTCGGGTAGCGAAGTTCTGAAAAGTACGGGTAGTAGTGGATGTCGATGGATAATTATCCTCATCATTTCGCTTTTGTGCAGGAGACCGGGGAATTTCTAAAGAGCGATCTGGGGAAAATGGGCTAACGGGGCTAGTTTCAGCTCTCAGTCCCTCCCGGGTAGAAGATTCGATACGATGAAGTAGCGAATGATGTTTTTGTTTGCAAATGTAGCAAACGTTAGAGCTATGGCATCTGTTTGACTCATGGGAAACGGCCAAACAATTCGTGCAACAATTATGATCTTTAACAGATAATAAGCGTTCACCAACCGACATTCTTAGAAAATCAGAACACAAACGAATAGGGTGATTCTGATTACAAATCGGACACTTTCCTTGGGTTAGATTCGGGGCAACAGTCTCATAAATTCTGTATTTTCGGGGGCTACCAGAGCTGCTTTGGTTAGTAGCCTGGGTAAAATTGTGACTGCCGATAATGTCAGATACTGATTCCAAAGTTCGATATATGGCCGTCAGGAACTCATCCATCTTGCTCCACTTAGGTAGGTCTGAGCAGGGCCCTTGAGACTGCTCCCAAAGACCTAGGGTGTGTTGGGGAAGTTTAGTGGAGCAAATGTAAACAAAGATTATATCCCAATTTTTAGTTTCTATTTCCAACGACGACAAATTTGAAATGCAATCACTAATTGTCCGTTGTAAACTTTTAATCGACGGGCCAGATTCTTTGGATATGGAAGGGAGGTTGAAAAGAGTTTTCAATTGAGAATTTACTAATACTCTTTTATTCTCATAACGATCGACGAGATTCTGCCAAGCCATGTCGAAACCATCATTCGTCATGGGGCACGTTCGAATAATATCCCTCGCTTCACCTTCCGTTTTTTGGAGAAGATAATACATCTTCTGTATATTAGTAATATGGGGGTTAGTACCGTAAATTGCCGAAAACATATCTCGAAATGTTGGCCAAGAAGCATAATCGCCAGAAAAGGTTGGGGTATCGCAAGGGGGAAGGTTAATAGGGACAGTGCTAGTAATGGGTTTCGTGGCCTTACTCTTAAGGCTATCAATTAATCCGTCAATAAATGAAGCGGACTGAAAATACAAGGTATATCCCGACATATATTTGGCCTTCGCGTCTTATGTCGAGACTTTGGTCTCTTCGGCATTTTCCAACAAGTCTTCGTAACTGTCACGAAAGACTTCCCACAAACGAGTCAGCTCCTGCCGATGCACACCTAGAGAGAAAACCGAATGTTCCTCTCGCGGAATAGCTTGAATAAAGCTTTCCAAATCGCTTAAGCGGTTATAATTTCTATTTTAATTTCGCAAAGCGGCCATTTTGCTACAATTCGGGTTTTTGTAGTTAACTTATTGAGAAAAAATAACTCAGAGTTTGAAAATTTAAATTAATTTCAATGAATGAAAAGTTTGAGAAAAACTCCAAAAAAATATGGGGTATCGAAAAGAAAACGAAAGTTCAAACAGAACTGTGTGAAAATATCACCTTCAATTTCAAAACTTAAAGAAATATTCGCGATAAACTTTAAAAATTGCACAAAAGGAATCGAAAAGTTTAAAGTGCACGGAGAAATATATTATATAAGATTTAAGTTATAATAAACTGTATATATACTCAGTATAAATGTACTTAAAAGTTATCGCAACTTTTTCGAAAAAGTCCAAATAATTTTAATTTAAGCGTAAGAATATAAAAAATTGCCGGAAAAAAAACGCAAAAAATAAGGTCAACAATCGAAAATTATTAACAGCGGCTTAGTAAAAATTGACAACTTCTCCTAGAAAGCAATAAACTGTTTACTTAAAAAACCAGTATACAAAATAAAATAAAAATAAAAAGCAACACTTGTGCACTTCTTACTTATACAAAATAAAGCAACACCAATGCACTTGTTTGTATTTATTGCTTTCCGAAAACAACATCGCACTTCTAATTTTCACTTTATATTCTTTATATTCTTACACTTACTTCTTTTAAATAATACACTTCACTTTTTATATCCAAAATTCAAATTACATACCTTGAAAACTGTAATTAATTAATACCAAATTACTATATAAAAAATTGAAGGGGAGAAAAGGGTGTAATTTATCCAAGGAAAAAGTAACCAGTATGGCGATCTTCGAGACAATCTGCAAATATAGTCTCGCAAATATTTTATTTTATTTAGGGGATGATCCGGTTCGAAGGACCAAAATGTGGGGGTGAGCGGGGAAATAATAAAATAAAATATTTAGCGAGCAGTTGGGGTAAAGAAAATACAAATGTATTAGGTTTAAATAATCAAATTATTATTCATTGTACACAAAACGTACCTTCGGGTTGGGGGGTGGATCGAATAGTGATCTCTTTTCGTTTATATATCATAATTCACAATAAATTCATATTAATCCAGGGATGGTTTATACAATTAAACTAAACTTATATCTAAACTTATATGTAGGGTGGCCAGAGTGAACACATTTGTTACAATTTTAAATTTTCTTTAATATAACACAACCAATTCAAAGAAAGAAAAATTACAACCATCAATTAAAAACGTTTGGCAGCATCCCTACGGTCAAATGACTAGTCATTTGTGATGTGTAAACACATCGCTCATTCCCATCGAATTACTAAAGTTGCCTGGCCACGGATCAAATAATGGCTCAAACTGGCATTTTTTGTTAATGTGTTAGTAAAACTGTACTCACACGTAAAGACTGAGAAGAGTTGGAGAATATCAAAATACTTTTGATTTTCGCTGCCTGCGATGCATAAACCATTTGTCCCTTTCTTCTTCACAACAACAATACAATGCAGTTTGAAGGTTCAATTTTGATGTGTTGCTGTGCTAAGCACAACAAATATTACCAACAAATATGCAAAATTTTATCAGTTAAATTTGATAGTCGCCATGCGCCATAAGGGCGATATTAAAAACTTGAACTAAACTTTCGCGTACGTTTGATTTTGTTTCCCTTTCTAACACATCAATTCCTTCGACTATAAAACATAAAGTCGCAGTTGACGTAAATATTACTGAAAGTTGAATAGAAAATTGGTTACAGTTGACTAGTCACGTTTAATGTACATATGTACATATGGGTTACAGTTGACTATCAAACTGAAGCATACTTTTTAGAAGAAAACGTAATTTATGTTTTTTAAACAATTTTTCTTTTTGTTATTAAATACAATTTTAGTACATAATTAAAGTGTTAATAGTTAACATTTTGATATTTAAATAATAAACTAATATAAATATTGAAAGCAGTCGACTTCGTCAAGAGGTGGCTTACAACCAAATTCATATGCCGCCACTTTTTTGCCAGTGTATGGCAGACCTACTCCTCAGCGTGTGTAATCAGCTCCAGTCTTCCCACGATCTAGTAAAAATATTTATTAAATATTAGTCAAATGATTCACACAAAAAAAAACTCACTTCCTTCCTCTCAGCAGATTTCTGGCAAAAAGAGAGTAAATTAAATTGCCATGAAAAAGTTTCTCAAAAATCTGTCGTTCGGAGTCGACTTTAAACTGTAGGTCCCACCGCTTATGTATAAAATTAACACATGCACATAAGTGGTGTCAGAAACTAGGACGTTGTACAATGGGTCAATTCGACCTCCGGGTACTGTACTTGTCTTAATTGACAAGTACACGTCCTCTAACCTAATATTGTCGCTTTTTATTAATTTTTTTCAAAGTTTCGGTTTTTTAAAAATTTCAAAAACATAAAAGTACAACACACTATTGCAATTCCTTTTTGAATTTGTCTTAAGTGAAATATTTCTTTTTAAAGATATTGTCAAAAGTACATAAACATATATAATGCCATCTATTGCAATAATCAAATACCCGGTCATTTTACTATCACTAATGATGGATTATTGGAAATGCAACTCTACAGCTGAAAAGAACTATAAAATCGTATATTTGTATTAGAAAGTAAATCTTGTATGCGTTAGTTTCGGTCATTCATTTCTTGTAGGGATTAAACGAATATAAACCAAGGAAAAATTATAATTGAGAATTCATACCATACTTATCAGCACCGTATACGGTGCTTATCAGGTGTGGTTAGCTCGTCAGGTGATTACGTTTTGAGACTGTCAAATTATTGTTTGTGAGTGAATATTGTGAAAACTCAAAAACTTATTGTGAAAATGAAAGTTTGTGCAATTTGTAATAAAAAGAAAAAAAGTGGAAGACTTCTGCTAATGCCGAGTGCTGTCCCACGTAAATGGTTTAATTTTTTATTTTTATGCTAAAGCCAATTTGCTACAAAATTAGGAAGCTTGAAGAAGGTCACAAGCCCAAGCAACCACAAAATATCTACACAGGGAAAAATTAGCCAGAAGAGAACTACCTAGAGATTGTAGAAAATATTTCAACAACAATAAAACATTATGTAGAAAGGAAACCCAAACAGAATAAGTTTATAACGTATTTGGTAATTACATATATATTATAAATATTTTAATTTCTTCGAAAATATTGTACTTAATATCTTGTTGATTTTGTTTACGACTGTAGTCCATTAATATTTGACTGTAGAGTCGACAACAATATATTTGAACAAAATTAATATCTTGAAGAACGAAATAAAAGAATTGAAAATAAAACTTCACAAGACAAGTACAGCTGTCAATTCTATGCGCTCCATTTTTACAGAAGGTCAAATTCATAAAATTATGTTTGGGACGGACCCGCTGCCACACGCTTCCACTTTGCGGCGATGGTGGATTAAGATTTCGAGGACTTCGAAAAACTTGGAAGCAGCCGGTTTTTTATTTCGCCTGCAAAATGGACAAAAATATTTCAGACAAAGGTAGGGTTCCCAGTAGTAGCAATAGTATTCCACTTGGGGTCTACCAACCGTAAGTTATGGAAAGAGTTACTTCATGTATGTTTTGAAATATTTAACACTTGTTTATAAATTAAAAATTATCAATTTTTATACACTGCTTTGGCCTGAGGACGACGCTTTTTGGCACTCGTGAATGTCATACAACAGTTTTTAAAGCAATTCTGTATTGCGCCTTCAATTTTGTTAATTAAAAATATTCGATAAGAACTAAACTTAAATCAACGTTTAGATCCACCCAAAATCATAATCTACTGTAGTCTAAAATTATATTAATAAATTTTCTGGACTCTATTTTAAGCTTTCATTAATATACGCTTCTTTTAATTGGATTGCATCCTCAGCAGCAAGCGCTGCTATTTCAAATTCAACGAAACAGTGTTCTTCTATTGCAGCGTTGTATTAAACTATTTACAGGGTTTCATTTTAAGAAAGTCACACATGCTAGTGACGTACAATTTGATATTAATCGGTATAATAATAATAACATTTCACTTATATAAAAAATATGCTACGCTACACTATTAGTTACGTGTAAAGAAAATAATCGTCGAAATTAAGAAATTCCAATATTTTTAGGCAAAAAAAGGTTCTTTGACTACGGCGACCGGATTCTCTAGAAAGTCATCTTGAACAAAATCCTGTAGAATAATATATTTGTTAGTTTTTTATAATAAGTGTACACATTTTTTTGCTCACAGTATATACATTTTTTGTTTATTTATTTTTTTATTTCCCTTTATATTTGTATTCTACACATTTTTATAATTTATTTAAATATTCTTAATTTACCGGCACAACTTTTATCGTAGAATCTGCCATTATGGCTCCCAGTATCACCCTGAACTATGGCGATTAACTATTTTTTTAACTATTAAAAAGAAACAAGAGATATAATGACACAAAATAACAACTTTATGTCACTAAATGGATTCACTTTTGTCATTTCTGTCATACGGCAAATTCCATTTGACAATATAGCTCCCCGAAAAAAACGCACCAAATACATGTAGTTTTTGTTCAAGGCGAATTCATACAAGATGGTGTTATCAGCCCATGTGAGTGCTTTTTTGAGTATACATGGATGTCAAATATTTACGTTGTACATTTTTTCATTTAAATATAAATTTAAATTTGTCAATTTGTGTTTTTTTTTTCTTAATTTGTTAAAAACATAACGTGAGTGTTATAAATAATTATCCAATACTCTAGTAAGTTTTATATTGAAATTTGTTTGTTTTTAGTTAAATTTTTTTAACCAATTATTATTTTCGTGAATTTTAAAAAATGCGCATGTGTAAGCTATTTGGGAAGAGAAACGAGTCTAACAAAGGACATTTTTTCATATGCCCACAGACGGTGAGAGGACACAAACGTGGAGTCAGTTGCATAAGGTCAATTTTAAACCAAATGACCGAGTGATTGCTGACCACTTTTCTGACGTTGACATTTTAATAAGTTGCAAAAGGAAAATGTTATTGCCCAAGGCTATCCCAATCATTCCTAATCCTTCAACTTTGTAAGTACATAAGGTTTTATATATTTATAGAAGTATATATTTTATTATTAATTCATTCAGATTAATTTTACCTGGACTGGTCCATCACATGGACATTAGCGACAACATAAATCTTGTAGATTAGGGGACACAAACGAGTAAGTTGTCTTATATATAAAATGTTTATATTAAATACATATTTTAATACTTTGCGTACTTTCTCATTTTTAGAATACAATTCCTAACTCCGTCTCCGCTTTTGGATCATACATACCACCTGCCACTACCCAACACTTACCATCACCTGCCTCCGCCCTGCAAAACTCTTTTAAAGCAAGAAACGCAGACAAGGTGAGTTAAGAATTTTTTTGTGATATATATTAAATTGTATATATATATACAGTGGACAGCAAAAGTCTCAGTACGGCAATATATTTTAGCAATTTCATGAATTTTAGCCAGAAATTTGTATAAAAATTTATAGTTTATATATTTATTTTATTAATTTATTTCTGTTTTATTATAAAACAAACAAGTTTTTATGTTTTTTATAAAACAAGAAAAAAATAAGGAAAAGTATCAGATGACTCCCCCAAGGAGAACCCTGAGTAAATTTAAAACTCAAAGACTAATATATGAAAATGTTATCCCTTGTATTTAGTAGAATATCCCTTTAGGTCAAGCACTCCATATAACCCATTTGAAATTGAATGTACAAGTTTTGTTTAGTGTTTTCTGGTGGCACCATGAGCAAGTTTTTCGGTTGACTTTTGTTTGAGGTTTAGCGATTACGTAACCTTTCTTTCAAATGATTTTCTAAATACTCTCTAGAAATCATAACGGTAGACTTTGGTGACTTTTTGTCGAAACATATTGTCGTACAAAGACTTTTGCTGTCCACTGTATATATATTCATGAATACATACATATGTATGTAATGCAAAGTGTAATTAAAAACCGAGTATTTTATTTCATACGTTTTCAGCTTTATATTGAACGAGAAAGAGGAGTATTCTAATAAAATCAAATTATTATAGTCACAAATAAACACTTTACAGTGCGAACTTGCTGAATGTAATAAGGCCTTGTGAGGAGAATATTTCGTAAAAAGCTTTCAATTACCACATGTGTCCACTTTACAGCGTTGGAATCGAAAAGTGCGGTTAGAAAAAGGCATTGTCGATTCACTAGTAGACTTCATGAGGCACATCATCAATTAATTCGGTGAAAAGGTATGTGTAATCGCCTTTGATGAAATGAAAACAATGGAGACTTTCGAATACGACACCAACCTGGACAAAGTGAGGAAGCCAAGTTACTACGTGCAGGTGGCTGTAGCACGTGGCTTAAAGAAGTCATGGAAGCAAACGGTCTTTTATGACTTCGACTTTAAAATGTCAAAAGACATTATATACAAAATAATAAGACGATTGTCTACAGTTGGATTTCCAGTAGTAGCAATCGTTTAGGATATGGGCCCGTCTAAACGAAAGTTGTGGAAGAACTTTGTAGTTTCTCCCGGTAAGTGACATATACGCAATACGTTTACAACACACTGCACAACCACTACACTTAACATAATTTAATTGTTCCTCTAATGACGACTATTAATGGCTTGAAAAGGAAGGATATATTTATATAACTAGAAATCAGGCAAATAAAGAAAAAGTAATTAAAAAATCTAATACTTAAAACATTTCAATAATCATGTCTATTTCACCTTCTTTATATCTATATATTTAACTATATTTTTCATTTATTATTTTTAGAAAAGCCTTGGTTCCCAAGTCCGATCAATGAAATAGAAAAAATATTTACGTTTGTCGATGCTCTCCATCTTCTAAAACTAATACGATCATTTCATTGATACCGGCTTGTTGTACAATGGGAAATTACTGACTGAAGCCACAATTTCAGAAGTATTAAAATGTACTTCAATTGTATTTAAGTTAAGCACTGAAAATACATTCGTGAAAGGCGCAGGTAATATTGTATTTTTAATCGTTTTATAACCAAGTTAATTTTAATTACAGGAGGGCGGCGCAACTTTTTTCAAATACGACGGCTAATGATATCCGTCGGTGTTATTCTTTGGATCTGGATATGTACGAGCCTACAAACACCGCGGACTTTTTCCAATTAGTGAATGATTGGTTTGACGGCACCAAACGGCTTTATAATACATCAGTGGATAACCAAAGCCTAGTGGAAACAAGTTTTGATGACATTGGTATTCTTCAAGAAGATGCTTTAGAGTATATATCGGTATATGTCATACGGAAGCTGAATCTTAAAGAATACGAATCTCATGATAGCTAGTTTAAATGGGTTGATCAGGTGTCGAAGGGTTCTCTAAAAAATAACATCAAATAGTTTCCTCGAAACAATAAAATCTCTGGAATTAATAAGGTAAATGGAATAGAAATATCCCATAAGAGAAGCCTTCACAACCGCCTGATTGAGAATTCTTCATCAGTAACACTGCCCGACTGCGTGAAGAAATTGTTTTTCAAATGTCGAATTTACTTTCGTGTGCAACAATTGAATTGAGGGCGCAGAATGACAAGCAGAGGGTATTGAGCTACAAAAAATACTTAAAATAAACTTATAAGGTGAATATAAATATATATGCATATAAATAAATAAATAATTGCAATAATTTTTTCACACAGGTGCAGTTCCGCTTTTCATAAATACAAGGTCCTTTTAGGACCGCCGAATATATACCGGAAGAGATGAAATATTTAAAAACAATTTATTCTTTATTTATTCTATTTCGGTCAACTGGTTCTTTTAACAATCAGTCCTTTTCAGGACAACCGAATATGTATCGGAAGAGATAAGACATTTAAAAAACGATTTATTCTCTTTTGGTCAACTGGCTCTTTTAACAATCGGCCCTTTTCGGGACCACTAAATACATGCTTAGTTTAGTATAAATAAAAGTTTAATAAAATACTACTCATTGTATGTGTAACCTACGTTAAGGGGTCTGTGCCTTTAGTTGGTGCTTAGATTTTCCATGGGTTGACCAGTTTTTAAGCTGTTCTTTGGTATATACAAGTATTAGATATACGTACGTACTGAGTACCTCTCTTATCGCCAAAAAAGAACAATTAATAATTTAACAATCACATTTTGGCTCTAACTTTTTTTTTTAATTTACATTTTTTATAATTCCTTTTTACATTCATATTGATGGTCCGTGCCAAACATGATTTAAACTGGAATTACATTCTTTCCTTCTATCCTTTATAAAAACTTCTTCGAATCGGCCATCTTTCCGAACAGGCACACAGCGTCTCAAATCGTCAAAACTGGCCAAAGATAAAAGCAAGCGGTTCACTTTTTTCCAAAATACACCAACTTTATAATTAAAATCACAGAAATCACGTTTAATTACGTTTCTTTTATTAAAAATGTTTATTTACATTATTTTCTGTTTCTAATAAAAATTTATGAATGTAAATAATGTTGGATTTTAAAAACGCCATATAAAAGAAACGAGGGAATAAGTGACAGCAAATAGCAATTTGAATGTCATTATATGAATTCGTCTCTGTCATTTCAGCCATATGGCGAATTTCATTTGACAATTCTGAAAATACATGTTATTTTTGTTAAAAAACACACTGCGAATTGAGTTGTTGCAATTTTGCTATCACCTTATTCAGTTCGCCCTGATTGGTAGACTTTGGAAAACAAAAAGAAAAATAATGAAAAATATAAAAAAAGATTGCATGATATTTGGGTTGCTTTGTTACAAAATTCAAACTTGTATATTTCAACACTCCTCTTCAAACCGAATATCATGTATCTACAATTTATTTAATTCATTATTGCTATGATTAATATTTAAGAAATGTGAAAACTATATGTACTATGTATGCATGTACTTCCCTAAAAACTTGAGTTTCGTACGCTATGTTTTTTTTTTTGTAGTTTCCATGTTATGGGACCGATTAAAAGAAATGTAAACATTTTTTAAACAAAAAATAATTCTTTATTCAAACCACAAATTTAAAGTTTAATTCAATCATTTAACTATTTTAAAACAATAAAAACTTAATGAAATATTGACCAGTATAGTTTCGTACTATGTTAAAAGTTGGGATCAATACTGAATAACATCACCTTTGGCATTGATAACTGCAACGACTGTGCAAGGAGTCTATCAAGTCTATGCATTCTTGAGGAGTAATCGAATACTATATTTTCTGTATCTTTCTTATAAGACCAGACATGGTTGTTTGGGGATCACCTCTAAGCCGTCTTTTCATAATATCCCAGACCGATTCGATAGGATTCAAGTCTGAACTTGACGATGGTCACTCTAAAATATTTATGTTATTATCCATTATTTTGTAGTTTTAGAGGTATGAGCAGGAGCTCCGCCTTGCTGAAATATGTATTCGTCAAAAGTAACTAAACTTGGTACTGATGGGACTAATTATTTTAAATATTTATGTACTGTAGCGTGTCCATGATATCAGCATTACCGACGCATTTTTGAAACAATTTTTTGTTATGAAAATACAAACTATCAATAACGTACATACACACACATTGTTGCTGGCACTTCTGTTTGGTAAATTCAAGCAACGATCAATGTGTTTGCTTTTGCAGTTTAATAGTCGATGCTATCATCACTGTTAGTGTTGGACATATTTATATTTTCATATTCTTAGTAATTGTTTGAAATTCTTGCTGTACCTTCCACTGTAGACATAATGCTTCATCAGTAATTTTAAGGATAAGAATCAATTATAAACTATAGCCAAACTGTCTGTTCTGGCGCACTTGGCATTAAACAACTTTAAACATTGTTTTCCTATTTTACAGTACCGCGAAACATTTGTCGTTGATTCTATAAAACATAGCTGCCCTAAGCCCTTTCCTGAAATGCAATCCCATATCTTAATGCTTCCAGGAAACCTGACCGTACGTTTCTGGCAATCTCTATGATAAGCTTCACTTTTCCTTCTTATTACTTTACTGCGGGTATCTCCTACTGACATCTTAATTTTTGACTCGTCACTAAAAATTATGGATTGCTATTGTCTGCTAGTCCAGGCTTGCTGCTCTCTTGCCCATAATAGCCGTTTTTCTTTTGTGTTTCAGGTAGGTGAGGTTTAGCCTTACAGCTATAATTTCTGCGCTATTAACATAATCTAAAACAAATTTTTTGCTCTTAATGACATCTCTTATATGATGGTACCAGATATCTATGTGTTTGCTACGAGCATGATAGACTTGGCCTTTTGCCATTTATTGGGAACTTAAATTATCGGATTTAAGAACAATAGATTTATTTTCATTGAAATAACCAATTTCAGCCATCAAATTTCTTAAACACACTGCTTCTTTTGCTGCACTTGACGATGTCATATACTCTGCGTCAGTCGTACTAAGCGCCATTGTCGTTTGCTTTTTATATTTTCATGATATGGCTCTTCCAGCTAGCAAAAAACGAAACCCGTAAATGATCCATTACGTTGCCACCCCATTCTACATCTGAGTACCTATAAACATCATTATTCTGTCGCCATAATGTAACTTAATGTTTTACGTTTTTGAAAGACATCGTAGAATTTCAATTGCGCCAATTTCATGATCTACTTTGGGGTCAACTTGCATTGCGCGAACTTTAAAGTTGAATGCATAATGTCAGGACGTGTAGTTACCGCCAAATAAGTACGTTAACACCTCAAATAACCGTAGATCGAGCTTTGTATCAAAAATGGTACATTTCAATTTTTGAGACACTATAACTTTTATACAGAAAAAGCTAGATACCTGATACCTTTTTGAATTCGTTAGTATTGTGATTGTCGTTATTTTACACCAAAGAAAAAAAGAAAATTTCAAACAGGACTTAAAAAATTCAAAAACTTCACAATCCTATGTATCATTTTTGATACATAAAATTTTCCTAGGGATTCTTTGATGTTGTGTATGTAAATTTTTTAAGTTTTCAAAAGATTTTGTGAAGTTTTATCGGGAATAATACATTATTTATGATATTTGATAAGGAATTGAAGGTTAAGTGTTGGATGAAAGTGAAAAAGTTGAATTTTCTGTTCTTGGCATTGATTGAAGTAGTCGTAGTCTACTATGTACTATATTAACTTATTAGACATCAGACCAAGTTTCAAATCTCAGGTCAGACATTTCCAGTTTACAAAGAAAGGTTGTAGTGACCGATTAAATATGTACATATATATAATATTCCTACTACTGAAGATTCTGAAGAAGAAGAAAACAGAAGCTCCTCTTATAAACTGACGCAAGTATAGACAGCAGCAAACATGATAATAGTACGTTAATCGATAAAGATGGTTCTACTTGGAATAGAGAACCGTATTAGTAGTATGGGAAGAAAAAATGTTACGAATTTTAACGCAGATTGCTAGCAGTTGTCACATGAAATGTTGTAAAGTATTTCGTCCTATGTTTTTTTTCATAGATATTACGGATGACTGTATTTCGGTCAAATATGTACGTATGAGATAATTCGCTTGATAACGTGGTACTCGGAAGTCATGATAAATTTACACCTATTACGCCTTTTCGAAAACTGAGGTTAAAGTCTCTCAGCATTTAATAATCCCAACAATTTTGTCGCTATAAATTAGTAACTAATTGAATTTTATGGTCTTTATAAATTTCGTGGTCCACCGGAATCGAATTGGCAGTTTTAAATTCAAGTACATGCTAAGTGCGTAGCAACTACTACTTTGGGGAAACTTGTATCCGGGACACCAGAGAGGAATGATGGAGAGAACATTGTTATTGACATAATCGATATTCTATTGCAACAGGAAACTTTTTTACCTCACAGGACGTCGACAACAAATGTTTCTAGCGAAATATAACAATGCTTTGTGTCATCAGGTTACAGCTTGCCCTCGATTGGGAGCGTTACTGATGGGAGTGACTATAAGCTGCCCCATCTAAACATTTGGAGACTTATAAATCGCCACAAAGCAAGGGTGCTAGATGTCAAGTTGTTACCATTTAGAAAAAAATAAAACCAAGCTGACATTAAGTGTTTAATTTTAACGTAAAAATCCATGCTGCAATGTATATCATGTCAAAAATGTTGACGTAAATTTCATAAAAGTGATAATAAAATGTAAGAACATAAAATAGTTCTATTAAAATGAATTAAAATAAATAAAAATATTTAAATTTTTTAACAAAATCAATCAATAGTTGCGAAAATTCTATGAAATACAAGTATGTATCAAAAATGATACCTAACTAGAATTATGAAGTTTTTAAGGCTCGATCTACGGTTAAGGATTAATAGGCTGTTGAATTAGCTTTAGTTTAATATCATCTTTAATTACCTGATATCCCGCAAAAAGTGGAGTGGAACGCTGATGACAATTTTCCGTCATAGTCATTTAATAAGTTTTCAATATATTTCCTGTGCCACAGACTAATACCAATACCAACTTCACTCTGACGTTCGACTTCTATGCCCAAAAAGAATTTAATTTGACATTTATCTACTAAATCAAACTCATTAACTAATTTCAGCTTGATATCGTTAAGTTCCGTCTGTGATGAACACGCTATGATTTGATCATCAACGTAGACAGCTACCAGCACAATATTTTTATTGTCGTTCTTTTTATATAAACATGGTTCATTTTTACATTGGATGGAACCAAAACTTTTCAGTACCGACTCTAATTTAGAGTTCCACCTCTGTCGGACTGCTTTAAACCGTAGAGAGCCTTGTTCAATTTGAGAACTTTGTGTGGATATTCTGGGTCGATAAATCCTTCAGGTTGCTTCATGTAACACTCATCCCGTAAGTCGCTGTTGATATAGGCTGTTGTAACGTTCAGTTGATGTAAACGCATTTTGTATTTCGCTGCTATAGCAATTACCATTCTTATTGTTGCGTATCTTACAACTGGTAAAATAATTTATATATATAATAATTTTCGAAATAATGTACTCCATACTGCTGACTACAACCTTTAGCAACCAGTCTTGTTTTAAATTTTTCAACATTTCCATAAATATTCTTTTTTAATGTAAAAAACCGCTTGAATCCATCCGGCTTTTGTCCCGGTCATAAGTCGACTAACGACCACGTATTGTTTTTGAGTAATGAATCATATTCGCTTTGTACTCCACCATACCAATTGCTTTCATATATCCATATAACATTGCATAATGACAGCATCGTCAATCTCTACCGCTGTGCTTAGTATATTAAATTGTTTAGTAGAAAGACTTGGTCATTTGGTTCGTAAAATTCTGTGTCTATCAGGTGCCACCCTCAACGAAGTTGAGCTATTTTCTGCAGAAGACGCATTGTCTTCATTGCCTTACCAGCAGCATTTCTTTAAACTGATTTATTTTTGTTCTCTTGATTAATTTGTTCAATTTTATTTTCCAATTCAACGTTTTCCAATATTAAATGTTGAATATGAAAATTATATCGCGACGCTTGACTACGGTTTTCTTTGTCATACAAACGATACCCTTCAGAAGTAAATGAGTAACCGACCATATAATATACTTTACCTTTGGCTTTCAATTCATTCAGTTCAATATTAGCCCGAATACACGAAAATGTTTAACCGAGGGCTTTTTACCGTACCATTTTTCATAAGAAGTTATATCACCTATTGATTTTGACGGACACCGATTTCTAATATGTGCTTCAGCCCATAAAAAGTCGCCTAAATTTTATTTCAACAGCATGCACCGGGTCATTTTTATTAACGTGCGATGAAATCGTTCCGATACTCCGTTTTATTTGCAGTGTCTATTACAACCCTTCAGTTAGGATTACGACCTAGCTTTTCACACCACTCAATTTGTGGCTTAAAGTCGACTCCGAACGATAGATTTTTGAGAAACTTTTCATGGCAATTTTATTTACCTTCAGAGATTTTTGCCAGAAATCTGCTGAGTGGAAGTCGCCGAAGAAATAATTTTTCGTAGTTTCGATTTGATGTCTGACCTGGGCATTGAACCGTGGCCTTATGTATAAAATACCAACACACTACCTACTAGACTATGGCGACTTCAGTGTATAACAAATCGTTAATTCTCTTTGTATACCGTATATATTAAATTTTTTTATTAAATTCCCAATTAATATACTCCCGGCCATTAACTGTACTCAAATTTTTAATCATGTTTGATTTTCAACTAATGCTTTAAATATTTTAAACTTTTCTAGCACTTCATCTTTAGTTTTAATGAAATAAACAAACATTCTTTTTGAAAAATCGTCTGTGAACGTTAAAAAATATTTTGATTTATTAAGTGTTTCTGTAGCAAATGGTCCACAAACATTAGAATGTATTAAATCGAACATTTCAGAACAATTAGTAAATGGTTTTGCGCTAATTTCATAGTCATGCACATCACCACATTTTTCATTCGGGATTTTAATTTGTTCTAAGTCGCGCACTATATTTTGATTTTCTAATTCAATTAAACTTTAGTAATTCAGATGCCCAAACCTTTCATGCCATTTAATTAATTTTTCAGTACACGAAAAATTCACTTCATTATCGCTTTGAAATATAAATAAATTATCTTTTTTAAATCTTAATTAGTATGTTATTGTTTTTGTCTTTAATTAATAATAAATAAAATTTAATTCTACGCCCTTTTCAACACTTTAGCTAACTGACAAAAAAAAAATACTTTCCCAGAAATATACTATATTGTTACGTTTTTACCCTTTTAAAAACATTAAAAATATGAGTTCGTAGAATAGAAATAAGTTTGTGTTTAGCTTTAAATCAATTCATTATTGTTCGCACAATTCCGTGCGAACTGATTTAAACAACAACAATTGTTCAATAGATCTTTATAACAGAGATCTTCAAACCACAATTATACTCTTCACACGCAACTTGTCTTCATACTAGACTGACTGAATTCTTTCTGAACCCGTTGCCTGCTTTGTCTTGCCTTTTATATCGCTGGGTAAACAGTCTGAAGGATGTTCTTGAATGAGAATGACTGCTTTCGCGAAATGTAAACATGTTGCTTACGTTATTGTTGTTTGTGTATTTTGTTTACGTTTGTCCTTGCAGTATTTTGTTGCTTCTTGTTTGCTTGTTTAACCCCTTTTTATACTGACGTTGTTGTTATATTTTTGTTCATGTAAACAAGTCCTTTGTTTTTGTAGATTTTGTATATTATTTTAATGTTAAGACCTCTGGAGACGATCAAATAAATTCGTCAAATAATGCATAAGTGTGAGTGTAGTGTGATTAAAGTTTAAAAGGAGACGTTCTAATAAATTCGTCAATCGTCATTTGCATTTTGGTTTTGTAGTGTGCGCTTCGCAAAATGACTTCATCGGATGACGATTTATTTATTGCTTTTAACATTTTGTGGAATTTTATTAATAAAAGAAAGGAAAATATGAAAAAAAAAGAAAAAACTTTGGATGAAAAATTTCATATTACACCCAATTCTGTTTTTACACGGTCTTTTTTTACACGGTTTTGATATAACACGGTTTGAAAATAAAATATTTTTAATTTTTTTTAAACGATTCTTTTCCATTTAGCACGATTTAAAATTTTTTGTGCTTAATTTTTTTTGTCAAATTTAATTTTTGCAAAGTATGTTCATATCACAAATTTAAGGGAATTGCCTTTTTGCGCGTACAAGCAAATTTACTGGTCAAAGCAAATGTAAATGGCATGAATTTAGGGGAATTCCCTTTTTGTGCATACAAGCACAAAGGTCAGAGCAATTGAAATGTGTTAATATTTTATATTTATTAAGTTATTTATGTTTTTAATTTTGTTAAATATTTTATGAATCCCTAAAAGAAAATGTCAAATACTAAACTTCTTAAAAAATCCTTGTTTTTCACTAATTTTAATAGGTTTTAGAGATTAGGAACCAATCACCTATTTTTGCATACGACTAGTATCTTTTTTACACGGTTTTTTTTACACGGTTTTTTCTGGAACCAATCTACCGTGTAAAAACAGAATTAGGTGTAATTTCTTTTTTCTTCTCTATTACTTTTTCTTCCAGTTTTACATGCAACATTAATATTTTGCAATTAATTCTAATATAAATTTTTTTCATTTTTGCACTTCTCCATTAAAGCAAAAACGTTTACCAAACACAATTTAAGTTCTTAAAAATATAATAAATAAAATATACATTCACAATAAAAACAATATTTCTTTGTTTATTACTACATTATTCACAATAAAAAAATATTAGGTTGTTTATCCGCGCAATGATGATGTGTTCATTACGACGATATCGAAGCAAATGAGATATTGATTGTCAGTCAGAATTGTAGACGATCAAATAAAAATTCATCAAATGAAAAATCAAAATGTTTTGTTTTTCATCAATCAAAGCCGACAACGTATACGTATATAACGACAACACGCACACAAATAAGACGTTGATGGTTTTATTTGATCGTCTCCAGGGCCTTTAAACGATAACATCATTTCCATTTTTGTAACAATATTTATTTACTTTGATCTTTACTTCTCCTCTTCCTTCTACGTAAACGAAATTTGCTTCTGCAACCATCACCTTCGCTTGTCTTCTTTATATGAAACAAACAGTTCACGATATTGGCACATATGACTGCTAGCGCCACTATCTATTAACCAAGTAGATTTATTTAAGTGCATAAACTTATTAAATTCCAATTTGTTGATTGTTGACTGCGCGCTAGGTTCTTTTCATTTTTCACGCTTTTATATCTACAATTATTCGCGTAGTGACCGCGTTATGCGCAAACGTAGCAGTTGCCTTCTCTAATGTTGTTAGGTTAGGTTAGAGGACGTGTACTTGTCAATTAAGACAAGTACAGTACCCGGAGATCGAATTGACCCATTGTACAACGTCCTAGTTTCTCACACCACTTCTCTAATGTTGTTGCTCGAGATATTATTATAGCCTGCATTGGGAATGTTTAAAGTTACTTTCTGCTTCTTGAAATTATTGAATTTGTGATTTGCAACGTAAGCTTGTTGTTGTTTGTCTGCATGATTATTTTGTATCCTGTCGTATTCTTCACTGAGTTTGAGTGTTGCAAATGTGGGTAATGTATCTCTTGATTCAATGGCAATAACGAATCCCTCATTATTTTCAGTTAGACTTGAAAATAATATAATAACTAAAATTTCATCATTAAACACTATTTCCACTTCCGCAAGCTTCTCTACAATTTTAGAGAATTTATGTAAAAATTCCATTACGCTCTCTTCTTCCGACAAACGGAATTTTAATGGTGCGTGGCGACGATCAAACTGAACTGATCAAATTTTGCATATGTGTTGGTAACATTTGTTTTGCTTAGCACAGGAACACATCAAATTTAAGCCTTAAAATTTCATTTTAAAAATGTCGTGGTGATGAAAACATCATATGGTTTTCATCGGAAAATATTCTTTTATGGTTTTTTTTTTTTTTTTTGTTTTTGAAAGATTTTTTAGGGTTTCTGAAGGAACATATGGTTTTTGGTTGGGAGATCTTTTGTTTTTCTAGTATCGAGTTTCTTTCTTTTAATGTGACAGATGATTGTTCATAGCCATTGCCCTGGCGCAGGCAATTAAAAAAAAAACAAAAAAATGAAACTGCGAAGCGTCTTTTTATGAAAGAGTGGTTGAAGAGATGAATTTACGCACGAAAGTCATATCAATGAACTCAAATTGAGTTCTCTAAATGATTTTCGAAACTTTTTACGGATTAATGAAGGCATATGGGAGAAACTTCTAAATTTGGTTGTTCCGAAAATTCAAAAACAAGATACAGTAGGACCTTGATTATCCGTGATTCGATTATCCGGCAACATCAATTATCCGGGATGGAAAAAGAAAATTTTTTGCATCGACTTAATTTTATTTTGGATCGGCTTAAATTTTTCTGCACCATTTAACCGTGATTACCTCTATTATCCGTGATTATAAACAAAAAGTTTTTTCTATTATTTTGGACAAACAAGCGCAAAAGGGGTATTCCCTCTTTAGTATACGATGAGTCAGAAGCATACATGTAAACCTGTTTAGTTTAATTTAGAAATTTGAGAAGTGCGGTTTTTTTATATTTTTGAAACATGTATGTATATAAAATCCTTTAGTTATTTAGTTTTTATATAAATATGTACATATTAATTTATTAACTAATAAAAATATCTATTAGAAAACTAGTCAAAATTGGTACTCAATTAACCGGGAAAATCGATTATCCGGAATGCTTCCGGTCCCGACCATCACGGATAATCAAGGTCGTACTGTACTCAAATGTGTGACTCCATCTTTCCGAATCAACGTTTATCTATAAAATTGCGTTTACTTGCAACAGACAATTCCTTTTCTGATATAAAATTTGTCAGCGCTATTTCGGAACGAGCAATTGATCATTGTTATCGTTGATCGCATTGTTATGGAAACTTGTGGAAAATAAAAAATATTTTAAAATATAATATGAAGACAATTAAAACAAATTATTAATGGACTTAATTTTTTCGGCTTATAATTAAAATAATTTTTATTAAACAAAACTAAATAAAAAAATCAAAATGCCTACTTTTTTATTATTTTTTTTTTGCTACACACTTTCGAAACACCCGCGAAACAAAGAGTGATGTTACTCCTACGAAATCTGGAGTAAAATAAAATTGAACGAATTGCCCACACACACATCAAATTTGTTTCAAATTTCTGCGGAGTAGATAGCGAATATCAAAAGTATTTTAATATTCTTCAAACTCTTCTCAGTCTGTACGTGTGAGGATAGTTTTCTGTACGTGTAAACACAGTTTTACCAATGCAATCACAAAAATGGCAGATTGATCAGTTCAGTTTGATCGTGGCCACGCTACTTAATAATGTTTTATAAAGCGTAACTTTGCGCGTTGGTCTTTTTGGCTTGTACATTGATTCTAACTTCTCCAAGTCTTGCAATTTTTAATTCCTTGTGAGGGTTTCACTGCCAATACCAGTGTCGCAATCGCTTTTTCATCTAATGTTATCCATTCTTCGCTGTTTACTTGCGTCTTTTTAGGTTCCTGATACCATATTCTACAGTTCCAAATGAGTAAGGACACTGCGTACCTGGACACACCATGAGCCGTAGTTCCTTTCGTCTACTTTTTCAATATTAAACAAATTTGATGACATTGTGGATATACTAACTGTTTTTCAACGCGAAACAGATTTTTCCAATTCTTGTATGGTTCCCGTATCTCTGTCGATGCCGCTGTTATCACTTTCAATTTGATCTAAATTCTGTCTTTGTGATTTGGTTATAATTCTTCGCATTATATAATTTTAAACGTGGAGAAAGGCCCATAACCTATGTTAGAATATTTTAGGTGGAGCACATACAAAATCCAAATAAAACGACACACGTCTTATCAGTAAAAAATTCTTTTATTACAGAAAAAGGAAAAATGATTTTATTTTATTCAGAAAAAATATTAGTTGGCTGTGAAAAACTAAACGTATATCGGTAGACCAAGGGCCATTATTACAACTTGCCGTTAACTAAAGGCAGGATTTTAACGGGCAGATAAATTGTTTTTCGTTATCATGAGTACCCAATAAGATAGAAGTGATCGTTAAGCTAAAGGGAGGATCATCCTACCTTTAACATTTAAAGGTCACTTTATGTTTGAACTTGCCACATTATATATTATTTTCATTATCGCAACTTCAAATTTAAACAAAATGAGCTTATACAACAAAAAAACGAACCCCGCGGTTGCCACTGCGTTAAAAAAAAAACTTGTATAATTGAGCAATTTTATCGACATTGCTCCTGGTAACTCTGCAGTTCCCTTTAGCTAAATGCACTTTTAACTAACCCCAAGTTTAACAAGTTGTAATAATGGCCCCAAGAATGATAAACTAAAGGTTACGCTTGCGCATGATTTGCCGTTAGATGACGTAGTTGCGCTATTTTAAAGGTTTCTAAGTCTTTTTCATATGTGAAAAAATAACATGTCTTCTGAAAAATGTGTGCATTACGTAAAAGTTGGCAGCCCATTGTCAGTTTTCAAAAAAAATATTTATTTATTCATGATATATACAACGAATTTTGTGAAAAATTTATTGAAAAAGAACTTTAAAAAATTAACATTATAAAAAAAATTAGTGAATGTAGTGATCTGGCAACGAACTAAGGTTTGGTAATCTGGCAACACCTGCTCAAAATGGAGATGCAGTGAAGTGAATCTTCCTTTTTGAAGTCAATTATAAAATAAACGTGATTGTGAAACCATTAAAATTCAGGTGTGGGATGCATCCTCGCACAACATAAAAAAAAATTTTAGTAAAAAACTCATCGAAAACAAAATTAAAATATGGATTTGCGGCCATCACGCCAGGCCCTGATAGTATCGTTAACAGATGCAGGAGTTGTTCTCCCTGAGTCTGCCACGCTTAGCCAGCTGCGAATGCTGTACGATTCTATTGGTAACAACAGGACCGAGGCTGCCGAAGACCCGAAGATTGCTGATATAACAGATTTTCCAGAAGAACAGACAATTTGCATTTATGCCAAAGACGCATCTGTCACTCCAGTAGTAGCCGCTGTAACCGATGTGCCAGTAATAGCCGCAGTAACCGACGCCGAACAAATAACAAAAGCACATGTTCCCGATGAAACCGCTGTTGATGATCCTGACGTACCCCTGCAGCCATATCAAATAATTTTACAATTCAACCAAAAATTTCTGTTGTCAAGCCCCCCGCTGCCGATGATGTTGCTGCTGCCATGCGTTCCCATAATTTCCTGCTGGAAGAAGAACTAAAAAATCTATAAATGAGGATGGAATTATTAAGATTGCAACAACAAATAAACGCAATGGAGAACAACGAGCGCTAATTAGCCAAGAACCACCGTATTGACTTATCGGAATTAGACTCAGCTATACCACAATTCAGAGGGGATGACCATTATGATGTGGCAAAATGGTTCGCACAATTTGACGACTATATTAAAATGTGCGAGTATTCCGATAAAGAAAAATGTGTTGGCGTTCGTCGCCGCTTAACTGGAACCGCAAAAATAGGATTGCTAAAATTTGAAGAACTGAAGTCTAAAATAGTGAAGATGTTTAAACGTTCAGTATCACGCCAGGACGTATACAATCAACTTCGCTCACGTACGTTACATCAAGGCGAGTCATGTCTAAGCTACGTGGTCACGATGCAGTCAATAGCCGCACAATCCGACATTGACGAGAAAGAATTGGTCGACTTTATCGTAGACGGTTTACCAGACAATAACAACGCTCCTTTATGGAGCGGAAACTGTCGATGAATTCATCAAGAGATTAGACCGATACGAACATCGCCGGCAACAAATACATAGAGGTCTGAATGTCAACACAGTGTCTGCTGTTAAAAAAGTGACAAGCGCAAATCCGTCTTTAGATCCATATCAAACGGTAAGTGTTGCCTTCATTCAACAGTCTAAGCGCACAAAGTTAATAAATTTTTGTTGTCTTCTTGATACGGGTAGCCCTATTAGTTGCGTCCTAAGATCCTTAATCCCATTTATAATAGGTGATAAGAAAAGCAAGACGTGTTATCGCAGTATCGGAAATAAAAAATAAACACACACGGTCGTGTTAGTTGTGAAATTATGTTTAATAATAAGAAAGTATATCACGAACTAATGATTTTGCCGGACGAAGAATCCGTGATACCGCTGCTAATAGGGCGTGATATTTTGAAAAAATTAAATATTTTTTTATGTAATATAAAATTTAAATACAATAAAATAAAACTTTTGGAACTGAATTCAATAAATAATAACAAACTTGATAAAAAAAAAATTAGTTGTGCGCTTATGACTTCTGATTTATACAGAGAGACTAGAAATTTATGGGAAGTTCCGCCTAACATTCTTAAGTGTAATCAATTAGATGAAATTGTAGATACGGGAAATGATAATGTTAAGAATATTTTAAACGATCTAACCTCAATGGTTTCCGAAGAACACGCTTTGAAGGGGGCGGACTCAGTATTGGATATTGTTGATGAGAATTCAGAATGTGAGGAATTAATGCAGGTAACCTGTACGATTGAGACCGGGGTAGAAATAAATATAAGTACCGATATTAGTTTAACTGATGCATCTAGACTGCTGTCAATTGTAGAGGAGAACTATTTAAAGACTGTAGTTAGTGGTCCGAGGTCTTTGGATTATTGTATGAGAATTAGACTGACCAATGACATCCCAGTGTACAGCGCGCCAAGACGGCTTTCGTACAGAGAGCGTTGCGAGGTGAAACTAAAAATTGAGGACCTATTGGAAAAGCGTATTATTCGCCCTAGTGAATCCCTTTATGCGTCGCCTATAGTATTAGTGAAAAGGAAATCCGGGGAAATGAGAATGTGTGTAGATTACCGGGCGTTGAATAGAATTACTTTGAAAGATAATTACCCATTACCCGTTATAGATTATTGTTTGGACTATCTCGGGAATAAGAAATTTTTTTCTACACTTGATTTGGAGAATTGTTTCCATCAAGTACCGATGCACGAAGATTCTTCATACCCTAAGGGAAGCGGGCTTGAAATTGAATTTTGGAAAGTGTAAATTTGCATACACAGAATTAGATTACCTAGGGTACATAGTAAATAAACATGGTATTAGACCGAATAATGAACATATCAAAGCGATTGTAGAATATCCGATGCCCACTAGTCATGAGGAATTGGAAAGATGATTAGGTCTTTTTTCCTTCTTTCGCCGATTTGTACCTGATTTCGCTAGAATATCAGGGCCGTTGAACAACTTAGGGAACAAGGATTTTAAATGGACAGACGAATGCTCGCAAGTTTTTTTGACACTCAACGGCGGGTTAATAAATTCGCCAGTACTGGCAGTCCCCTTTGTGAAACAGAATTGTATACAGATACTAGTACTAAGGGATTTGGTTCAGTGTTGCTTCGGAGGCAGAGATACAATAAATTCCATCCAGTGGCCTTCTATTCTAAATGTACTTCACCGGCAGAGTAAAAATATCATAGCTTCGAGCTAGAAACCCTAGCAATAATATATGCCTTGAGACGATTTCGTGTATACCTAGAAGGCATTCCTTTTACGATTGTCACCGATTGTAATTCTCTCGCATTAACGTTGGGTAAAAGGCTGGTAACCCAAAAATAGCTCGTTGGGCTTTGAAATTGGAAAATTACGACTATACCATTCGACATCGACGGGGCGAACTAATGTCACATGTTGACGCCTTGAGTCGTATTCCTTTGATTGCTGCCATTGATTCGATTGATGTTGATACGAACATACAGATTATTCAGTGCGAGGATGAATTAATGAGGAACATTCGGGAGAAATTAGAGGACAGTGATGTTGAGGGTTACGTATTGGACAATAATTTAGTATTCCGGTGGGGGGCGAAGGGACAGAAACAACTACTTGTACCTATGGCAATGGAGGACAATGTCATACGTCTGATACATGAGAAATACGGCCATGTTGGCATAGAAAAGTACTTGGGTCAGATCCAGAAGCATTACTGGTTTCCAAATATGAGCGCAAAGATAAATAAATTTATTAGGAATTGTTTGAAATGTATATATTATTCGTCACCAAATATAAGTAATGAACGTAATTTACATAATATAATAAAGAAGCCCATTCCTTTTGATACCCTTCATATTATATAGTTATAATAGATAGTTTTACGAAATTTACCAAATTATATGCGGTAAACTCCCCGGGGACAAGGGAGGCGTTCTGCGCACTGAGAAAGTATTATGGCAGACCGAGACGAATAGTTAGTGATAGAGGGACATGTTTCACGTCCAGCGAATTTGAGAAGTTCGTGAGAGATCACAACATAGTACACGTTAAGATTTCAGTAGGTTCACCGCAGTCGAATGGACAGGTTGAACGCGTGAACAGGGATATTAAGGCCATGTTGGCAAAGTTGACGGAACCGATCGATCACGCAGATTGGGTCAGCAAATTGAACAGCGTAGAATTCTCGATAAACAATACCATTCTTTGTACAACAAAACAGTCCCTAGTAAACTACTTTTCGGTGTTGAGCAAAGGGGTGAGGTAGTGGATGAACTGACTGAATACTTGCAGGAAGCTCACTCAAATGAGGAAGTAGTTTTGGAGGATATTAGAGAAGAGGCTTCGGAAGCTATCAGGAAATCTCAGTTGTACAACACACAGTATCATAATCAGCACCATAAACCAGCGAGATCGTTTCAAGTTGGGGACTTGGTAGTTTTGAGGAACGTTGATACGACCGCCGGGGTGAATAAGAAATTCATACAAAAATATAGCGGGCCATATGTTATTCGAAAACAATTGAGTAATGATCGTTATGAAATAACCGATGTAGTGAATGGTCAGATAACTCAAATTCCATATAAGGGTATTGTTGATTCTACACGCTTGAAGAAATGGTTGGAACTTCAAAATTGCGAAAGTAAAATGTTATTAAACTCTGAAGGCAACACTTCCGAAGATGAATGTATAGATTACGAATATTTAGAAGATTAATTAGATTTAATTTACATTTAAGTATGTATATCAGGCAATCGAAGTCGATTGTGTTGTCAGGTTGGCCGAGATTGTAGTGATCTGGCAACGAACTAAGGTTTGGTAATCTGGCAACACCGGCTAAAAATGGAGATGCAGTGAAGTGCATCTAACTTCATGCATTTTCCTTTTTGAAGTCAATTATAAAATAAACGTGATTGTGAAATTATTAAATGAAGTTTGTTAAAAAAGCTGGAACACAAAGAAAAACTAAAAGGAAATATTGCAGGAAAATATAAACATGTGCAGTGGGCAAGTGCAAGCAAAATAGTGGTAAAAAAAAACAAGTGAGAAATTTTCCCGTATTTTTAATGAAATTTTAATAATTTTTAAAATGATGTAGATGTATCATTTTATAAATTTCCAAAAAATCCAGTACAAATGAAGTCTTGGACAAACTTTTGCAACAGATGGAGAGCCATAAATGTTGAAAAGGAGAAAATTTGTTCCTTACATTTCACACAAGAGATTTTGAAAGAAATTTGAAATGAACTTTTTTTGGAATAATTAGATCGAAAGGCGGGCTCCACGATCACCCTGATCGTTAAGAATTCGAATATAGACTTCGGTCATATATTCTGGGCTATAACAAAGGCATTTTTGGGGCCAATGCAAATGTGGAGGTCGACAATACTTCCGATTTAGAAGTACATAATTCTTTAACTGGTAAATGTCGACATACAATTTCAAATAAAGGTGTTTAATTTTCCTTCTGGTTTCTACAGGTACTATATTTAAGAATATTAATACTGAGATCCAAGAGGACATATTACAGACCGAAAATAATGAAATAGAATTAGAAAACCTACAGTATGACGGTTTAGAGAATTTGGCCGGATATATTTGTCACAAATTAAAAAACGAAAACCTCAATCAATCCTTTAGAGGACACGACGTATACATGAGTCAACCACCTAAGTGAAGGTGGGCCATCATGAAAACGTTAAAATTGGGTGAAGCCATTTTTTAAAATTAAATGGAGAACAATTGATGCTTACGACCGGATATATCCAAAATCATTTGTGGGAAGCAAAGGACATTGAAGGAAAGGATGAAGTGAAAAAACTTTTTTTAGATTAGAATGTACTTCAGAATGCGATTACAACAAAAATCAAAAGAAAAAGGAAAATGAATAAAATAACAACGTAAAAAAACTTTTTTACTTCATTTTATTTCATACAATATTTCAATTAATAAAATATTGTTGTATTATTTTTATTTAATGAGTTTTTGAAAAAAAAAATTTTGCTACTAAATAATTTTGTAGAGACAAAAGTTAAATTGTCCCACTGTTCTATTAACATATAAATAGAATAGTTTGACAGTTGCAAATTATTAGCCAATAGGAACACAAGTTGCGTGACATCATTGATTCAACATGCGCAGAAAGTTTTAATATTGTGTGCGTGATGGCGTAATCTTTAGTTTATCATTATTGTTGGTAGACTATGGAAAACAAAAAAAAAATAATGAAAAATATAAAAAACAGATTTGTTAGAAAATTCAAAGTCACATTTGTATTTTAGTTCTTTTTAATTATTGGTATTTACATAAAAACATATGAAAAAATGTGTATAAGTGTATTGGATTTATATAAGAAAATTATCAACAACACGCATACGCTATTGTATTTTCGTCCAACAATACTCTGAATACAATGATACAAGGGCTTTTGTGAATTGCCCAACTGAATATATAGTAATGGAATGTTAACTGTTATATGAAGTAATCATTCTAATATTCATTCACATGAAAATAATCAAAGGAGGATATTTCGTGTTTTTGTATAAAATTTCCATTTTTCCTTCGGTCCTTATGAAACATTGGATTAACAATCTTTGATCATGTTTATTTCACCATTCAATAAAATGTAAAGTTTCCCAATGCATAAATGTCAATATATAGAAATATCATTTCTGAAACAGTGCACGGTTCATCCAGGCATATATTCCGAACAATATAACATGGTTATTAATAAAGCCATACACAAGTTTAAAATTATTGTGGGAAGAGATTATAATGCGCAAAAGTGTGCTAGAGATCGCCTCCAACAAATTCGAAAACCTTGATGTTGTGTAAAATCTTGACTGATATTATACTGTATCCACTGAACGGACAAATTAGTGGTTATTCGATACTCACAATCTACCGGATAGGCGCAGTACAAAATAACAATAGTATGGTACATGGTTTTTATGTTATTGCCCAGCTTCTGTAGCTCATCTTAAAGGAATGCGCTGGAAGAAAATAAAACTCATTATAGAAATTGTGGTTTGTAACTGTAATGAAGAGTCTATTTTATGAACCTTGGTTTGCAAATTTTCTGTAATTAAGTTAATTTATTTATTTTCAATTTGTGTACAATTTTGCTGTATACTGCGCGCGTTGCTTCGCCACCAACTAAAATAAATATGAATTATTTGATTGATTTTGTTTCCCTCTGTCCAGATGATTCAGACGAACGGGTCTGAGTAGTACGCATTCGATCAATTTCTAATTTCACTTCTCGTTCAAGTGATTCAGGCGAACGGGGCTCAGTTCAAAGAAGCTCGAAGATTTTCCAGTTTCAATGATCGTTGCCCGTCTGATTCTGAGGCTCGTAATACTGTTTTCTTCCGTGCTTGAGGTGTAGGTCGACCAATTGCTTGTCGCTTTGGAGGCATGATTGCACGGAAACGACCTGAAAAATGCGTTTAAGTTCAGAATCTCACAATGTACCCAATCCAATTGAACCGGATGTTTAGACATGAATAGAAATGTTAATATTGACGATGATCACCAATTCGCTGAGGTAAATAAGAAGTGGCAAAAAGTAGCATTCCAGAATTGTTAATCGATGTTAAAAATTTTGTAGAAGAAATTTAAGCATATATTTTTTTTGGTACCTATTTACCTTATATCTGTTCCACACAACGTAAACTTATATCTATGTATGTATTCTATGTATATATGTATTCTTTGCCTTAATATATTTTGTTTATACTGTACCACTTATTGTATTTTATATTTCTCTATTCTATACTTCTCGAATTTTCTTATGTATTCCAGGATAACGGTAGTTATTTACGTATACGCATTCTCTATGAAATATTTGTTACATTATATATATTTGTCTCTGTTCTTCTTTCATATTGTAACGTAGATAATAAGCTAATGACATAAGTTTGACTTATATGTATTTGCTGTCATATATATTTGTCTCTGTTCTTCTTCCATATTGTAACGTAGATAATAAGCTAATAATACATGTATAAGTTTGATCTTGATATGAAAAAGAAACAAGCGTCATTATTAAATTTGCGATTGAATAGAAAAGACGTGCTACAATCTTCAGAAGTTGGATTCGGAAAAATAAGAAAAAAAATTTTGTAATTAAAGAAATAAAAGTGAATTTTGTAAACTTAGAAAGAAGAAAAACTGAAAAAGGACCGCTGTCAAACATTTTCATAACTGGAAATATTTCTCTTTTTTTTAATAAATAATTAAAAATAAATTGTATGTGAAAAGAAATTTGGACAAATAGTATTTATACTTCAAACAGAATATTATAAAAAAGAGTGCATTTTAAAGAATATGAAGGAGAAATGGAAAGTGTGTGTGGAATAGGATTTCGTAAACGTTTATAAACGTAACCGTAAACGCGGTTATTTGTGCTCATAACCGTAACCGTAAACGGATGAAAATCGGACGCATACGCATATTTAGTAAGCCATGATTTTTTAAATTTAATATTTGTAAAACTAATGTTATTACATAAAACTATATTAGCAGTCACAAGCAATTTTATTTTTTAGAAGCAGAGTTCATAAAATGCATATGCAATTTGAAATGAAATTGAATTTTTTGAAAACAATATGCACATATATGTAGTAGGCCATGAGTTTTAAATTTGTTTTATTTGTAAAAGAAGTTTTGGTGAATGCTTGTCATTTGATAAAGAATATTCAACGCATTACGCACCCAGTGGAAGTAAAATAAAATTGGTAAAAAAACATCAATAGCACAAGCTTTAAAAGATTTAAATTCATTTCATTTGTTGGACAAAGTAGATTTGGAGCTGACCGATAACATTTTCATTGTTCTACAGTCAATAAAACTTGTCGTAGATGCATTAAGTCGAAAAGACGCAAATTTATTTAGTGCTGAGGGTGTTTTGTCGTTTTTGAACAATAAAATGAAAGCTCACAAAACATAAATAAGCCGTGATTTGTTACAGTCAATTCAAAAGCGGATTGACTCCCGGAGAAATAATAATATTGCTAATTTAATAAAATGTCTTGTTAATCTAAAATATTCTTCCAATTCCGTGGTTGCTTTTGCTAATACTCTCATTAAAAGACTTTTTCCGAATAGTAACAGTCAAGATCCGGACAACGAAAGTCAGGATAAAGTAGCTGTAACTGATCACCAAGTTGATTTAGTAGAAGAACTGAACTCTTACATAACAAAAGCATCAAATATAAAACACTTGGGAAAACCTTCAGATAACACTTTGAGGCAAGAATTCAACATTTTCAAAAGAACACTGAAAATAACTCCCAATCTTGAAATGATCTATAATGCTCTAAAACGGTTAAGCCAACATCAACAGACTCCGAGAGAACTTTCTCAGTTTCAAGAAATTTTTGAACCAAAATTCGTTCTCGTTTATCTTGTAAGTCACTGAATGCTTTAGTGTTTCTAAAACATTATTATATTAACCATGAAAAACAGCAAAAATAATTTTAAGTACTTATGTATGTATTTTAAAGCAATATATGTTAGAAATAAACTATTTCTACTGAAGTTATATATTTTTTTAAATTTTCTTTCGGTTAACCGATAACCGCGGTTATTTGGAAAATTACTATCCGATAACCGCGGTTACTGAAAATGCGGTTATTACGAAACCCTAGTGTGGAATCTACACCGCTGCGCAGTTGCGTCACTAGCTACAACTCCTCGGCTTACCCTCAACAGGTACAAAGAATGCACTGCTTCTACACTTAAATCAAGTGCCGATCGAACAAAGAGGGGGATACCCGGCTAATGAAAATGTACAAGAAAGTGAAGATATTTTAAGTGAGGGAAGTTGTGAAGATAATGCAGGTGGAATGGAATCAAATGGTTTTGAAAAAGGTGGTGAAATAAATGAGTGCGAAACAAATGACAGAATTATGCAACAAAGGAAAGGAAAAAATGATATGGAATTATTTGGAAGGTTGATGAAAAAGTAATTGGAAATTGTCAATCGAGAAAAGGAACTTTTAAGAAGAAAAAGTGAAAATAAAACGAGTGAAAATGTTGTGGTAAATGAAAGCGGCAAAGAAACACGGAGTGTATGTGCGTTGGATGAAGAAATGTTGAGTTCCAGTCTGGGAAAAAATAAACTGAATGCATCCTTTAATATACTTAAAGACATGCTACCCGATTATGATGGCGGTGCACTCCCAGAACTATGGACAACACAATTCAAAAGCATAATCGACGTATATTGCGTAGATGAAAACACGGTAAAGACAATATTAATGTGTAAGCTGAAAGAAAAAGCACAGGCATGGCTGCACTCAAAGCTAAATTTCGTTTATGAAAGTGTTGAAGTAATTTTAAGTTAATTGAAGGAAATTTTTTGCACAAAAGAAAATAAATTGACAATGCGTCGGAAATTTGAAGGGCGCTTATGGAAATTTGGTGAACACTTCATTGACTATTATAACGACAAAATTCTGTTGGCCAGCAAGGTGGATGTTTCTGATGACAACATCATTGAGGGTATTCCAGATAAGCAGCTTAGAATTCAGGCTAACTTGCAATGTTATACAAGCAAGACGCAACCCCTGCAGGCCTTTTCTAAAATCACTATAAAGCAGTATCCAAATAAATGTGGCCAGATGGGTGAGGTAAAGGAAAAGAAGTTCAGATGATATAACTGCAATTCCTTTGGACACTTTGCAGCTGAGTGCCAAAAGCTGAAACGTCAGGTGGGTTCCTGTTACGGATGTGTAAGTTTGGAGCACCGTGTAGCAGCTTGCCCCGAACGTAAAGCAGCCGTTAAATTTTTGGACCAACATGAATATGTAAGGTACTTTAAGTTTTGTATTAATTCTATATTTAATTGTAATTTTTTCTTAGAATGCTTAATTGATTCCGGTAGCCCAGTGAGTTTCGTGAAGATGTCAAGTGTTTCGAATACGTTGGACATGGTTGAACTTGTATATTGTAATTCTTCATTTTTTGGTATAAATAAATCGAAATTGAATGTTTATGGGAAATTTAGGTGCTTTTTGATTGCTAATGGGCAAGTTTTGGATCTGGAATTATTTATTTATTTAAAATTAACTTACAATTAAAATTATAAGCTAATTATAATGAAGCAATAGCAACTAGGGCCTTCAGCTACATATATGCAATATATAAATATACTTATAAAGCAGTCAATATAATATAAAATGTGCATACATTATAATGAGTTTACAATTGGAACAAAGTATTAATAAAAAGTTTCGAGATTAATTAAATAGAGTAATAGAGATTTACTGATTTTAGGTATTTTATTATTAATGTTATATTCTTATCGGTTGGGATAGCCAATAGTTGCTCTGAATTTTCATTTTTGAATATGTTTGCTCTTTATGAGGCACAAAGATAAAATATGTGATGGGTTGGTCGGATAGGATATATTGCAGTTGCATGGTTGATAGGAAAATTTAAAATACAGCCATGGGTAATCCTTGTGTGACCTAGTGTGACGAAGTCTTATCATCTTGGTAAGATCCTCTCTGTTCGTATTCTTAATTTTTTCAAAAAAGTTAGCAGTAACAAAAAAGGTAACTTTGCTATATGCACTGATAGCAAAGTTACCTTTTTTGTTACTGACGTAATAGAGAGCTCTGGAAATATTATTTCTGCTGAGAGAATTGAACTATAATGTGGCAGATTTCCTGTTTCAATGACAGAATTTTCAGTTGTATATATATCCTATGACACTTTCGCTTTTGGAACCATCAGTATATATAAAATAATGGTTTTGCAGTTTTTGCTTAATGTCTTTAAATAGTGCGGATAATAAAGCAGGGTTTCTATTTTTGGAAAATTGGAGTAAAGATAGGTCAATGACATCTTTATGCATGGTCCATGGCGGACAAAGATTCTCTCTGTTATAGGGTTTAGTAGTTGGAATGCGGAGTAAATTGCAATTGGCGTTGATTCTGCAGATAGTAGACGGTATTCTTGCTATTTTCCTGCTTTTTTAATTCCTAATGCAAGTTTGTTCAGAGGTAATGATGTGTCAAGGAAGGTTCGATAAAGCTTTGTAGCTTCTGCATATAAGGAATTTGTTCTTGAGGTTGGAAAAGCTCCTAGTGAATATCTGATTGAAGAGTTAATTTTTGTCTTAAGTTTTTTTCGGGATGATTTTGAAGCGTGTCCATATATTGGCAGACCATAGTTTATTTTTGAAAGTATGAGAGCTTTTGTAATCTGTATTAATATTTTGGTGCTGCAGTTATACTTTTGGGATGAAAGGCATTTAATAACATTAAGTTGATGGTTAAGAGATTTTAATAGTTCGTTTAAATGTGTGTTCCAATTATATCGTCTGCTGATATGCAGCCCTAATAGTCGAAGAATTCCAACTTTTGTTAGTTGTATTTGTCCTGAGTTTATTTGGCACTTACAGTTGTGTTTGTGACAAATGTGAATGTATTTGCATTTTGTTGGGGATAGTACAGCCCCAGCGTATTTTCCCCAATCAGTAATGTTTGTAAAGAGAGACTATTAAGGTTTATGGTAGGATTTTTGCTTTTACCTGATTTTACTAAAAGATTGATGTCGTCGGCATATGTTATTAAGTCTATTTCTCGGTGCATGGAAATTATTCTACATAGTTTAGTGTAGGCTATAAGAAGAAGGACAACGGAAAGTGGTGATCCTTGGGGTACTCCATTGTAGAGAGGATAAGACTGTGAGTAATGCTGTCCGACTCTCACTATAAATTTCCGATTTTTCATAAAGTTTATTATGTATTTAATCATTCTTGGGCCAACTTTCCAAACTATTAACTGATCAATGATGGGATGGGGACCAATATTATCAAAAGCTTTTTGAAAATCTAGTGATATTATTGTTAAGTGGTTGCGAAACGAAAGAGACTGCAATTCGGTGGTCTATGTACAGTAGACTGTCGATTGTAGATTTACCTTTCATAAACCCAAGCTGTCTGCTGTCCAATAATTTCTGTGTAGTCAGAAGCCACCCTAATATGTTTGCAACAATTTTGTCTACCACTTTAGGTAGGCAAGGGTTGAGTGATATGGGGTGATCAGAATCACGGGATGCTTTATCGGATCCAGTTTTATGGATTGGGATGGTGATGCTGATTTTAAATTGTTGTGGTATGAATGTTTTGAGTATTATGTTAAAGAGTCTAAGTATGCGTTGCTTTACTTTTACTGTTGATTGCTTAATGATTTCATATGAAATCCTATCGATTCCGGGTGTTTTACCTTTAAGCTTTTTAGGACTGTATTAAGTTCGCTCATATTTATATCGTTTTTAATTTCTAGGGCTGAGGTGCTTGGTTGTAGTGTTGTTACATTGTTTAGAAGTAGATTATTTTTCCGATATTGAAATTCAGTTGAATAGTTGAGGTCGGACGAACTTTCAGACCAAAATTTTCCTAATTCGGATGCAATTATCGAATTTTCGGCGATTAATTCTGTGGGGTCTGTTTAAGACGTTATTCCATGAATAGATTGTTTTGCTTTGTATCCAGTAAAATTGCGTAAGGTATTCCAAATTTTGTCGGTTTTTGAGGATGGACTGATCGTAGATGTAAACTTGTAAATTGATTGCCTTTTTGAAGTTTTTATTTCTCTTTTAAGACGAGCATTATTCTTTTTATAGATTACTAGGTTATGTGTTGTCTTATTTCGTTTAAAAGCAAGTCAGGACGCATTTTTTGTTTTTTGAGGTTCTGCAAATGGGCACTCCACCATGGTGTTGGATGAGTTTGAGTTATGGAAATATTGGCGGCTTCTTTCATTATTTTGCAGATGTTGGCAGTTTCTTTATTTAAATTTTCACTTGTAGGTCTTTTAGCCTCAGATGCTGTGCACTGTTTTTTATACAAGTTCCAATCTGCTTGATTAAATTTGTAAATGGGTCGAAAGGATGTAGATGATTGTCCTGGTTGATGGAATAGACCTATTATAATTGGGAAGTGATCACTACAGTATAGATTAGTTTCCAGTCGGCATGGACGAAGATTGCTGGGCTACAGAACGACAAGTCGGCGTGGGAAATGGTGGATTGAGTGTTAAAATGTTTTGGTGAAGAATTATTTAGCAGTATGAAGTGATTAGCATGGATAAATTGTGATAAAATTATGCCTTTCCTATTATTGGTAGTGGAGCCCCAGATGTCATGTCAACTGTTGATGTCACCGGTCACTAATAATCGGTGTGAGATATTATCAAAGACAGAGGGTTTGTTGGGAGAACGTTTTGTTAGGTGGGATATAAGATATCCAACTTATGTTGCAAGGAATTGTGAATGAGAAGGGCAACACCTCCAAATCTTGTGTTAGATGTATTATGGGAATGTAGTTTAAAGTTTATTGGAATAGGAATGTTAGTTGTATTGTGAATGTGGGTTTCCTGAAGCGATATTATCTTTGGTGAATAAAGTTTAATAAGTTGTAAAAGTTCATTATAATTGTTTTTAAATCCATTAATGTTCCACTGTATAATATTTAACGTCATGGTATCGGAATAGGTTAAAATATGAGACTATTTATTGGAAAGTGCTGCTGAGTTGAAAAATAGAGTAAGGTTTTAAAAATTTTTGGGACGTTTGTTATTCTAGTCTAAAGCTGCTTGTTTGACCAATCGATTTCTTGTTCTTTTCGGTGTGTTTCTTGGAAGAATTAAGCTTTTGTTACCTTCATTGTCAACATTTTGTGAAGAAGTACTATCGTAGTCAGAGGGCTCAGTAAATAAAATATCATCAGAGTAATCTCTTATTTCGCGTGTTGTTGTTGGTTTGTCTGGTGGTAGCATTTTATTATCAGAATGAGAAGAGTTATTAACATTACTGCGAGAAATTGAATAGGAAGCAGCTGACTTTTCCACTTTGTTGTTCTTGTTTATATTATTGTTCGCATTAGTACTGTTGTTATTACTTTTACATACGAAGGAGTAGGTTGAAGGAGAATGATGACGCTCATTATATTTTTTAATTGCATATTTTCTACTTGTTTTTTCCAATGTTACAATTGTTTGTATTTCTTTCACTTTTAAAAATATTTGGCCTGATTTATCATTAGCTGAATGATTTGTATTGACGTTGTTATTCTCTTTTAAGTGATATTCTTCGGCGCAGTTGAAGCATATTTGTTTGTTGTTACAAAATTTTGATAAGTGACCTTAGGCAGTTTTTACATTTGAGGGGTAAGGGTATATACGGTCGTAGTATAACTTTCTCATAGCCGATAGATAATTCGTGCGGGATGGAGGTAGATGCAAATGTTACAACAATCAAACCGGTATCTTTTAGTTCATTCTCTACTTTCTTTAATATTTTGTTTACTTTGCATACGTTTTGTGTTTTGAGTTCTCTTTGGATTTCGTTGGAGTAAATGGCACATTTTGCGCAATTAAGAGTTTGATGTACTTTAAGTTCAACTTCTATTGTTGGGGAGAGAGATGTTTTTTTAGTTTTTATAAGAATTGTTCCATTTCTCAATTTTTTACAAATTTCAACCTCACCACAGAATCTGTTATCAATGACTTTTTTTTATCAAAAAAGGTGAAACATCTGAAAGCGTTTTTCACTTCTAACGCGGCACATAATTAGGTATTTCGGACCGGGTGAGATAAGCGGGAGCGGTCTCATTTTGTCGGCTGATATTGACGATTTTATCTTACCGTCCTCGTCCTGAGGATCTTTCATTTTAATAATTCAGGGAAATGTAACAAATTTAACTAAATTACGACTCAATTAGGAAAAAGCACTGTTAATGCGCACGATGTAACAACGACTTGTCAATAGCAACATATTATGCAGACTGGAATTATTAGTAGTTTCTGATGAGTCAATGGTAGGTAGGGATTTTTTGGAAAAGGGTAATTTTGGGATCATGCCTTTGGATAGGAGGAATGTTTTGGCTGAGGCCGATAACAGGGATAACTTTGAGAGGGCAATTTTGTCTATCGATATAGGAATAGGGGACAGTCTGGCATTGTCCGTGGTAGATGAGATCGACGGTTGTATCAGGGATAGATTGGTTAGATTATATGATGATTATTATGTACGCCCCGAGCGCCCCTCTAGACCTAGGGTGCATGATGAGATAAAATTGAACTTGAGTGATAATAAGCCTTTTAGTTGCAGACTTAGGAGACTATCATATGCGGAGAGATCAGAACTCCAAATATTGCTGGACGAATACTTGGAAAATGGTTATATAAGGCCGAGTGAGTCGGAATTTGTCTCACCTATCGTATTAGTTAGGAAGAAGACTAGGGAACTACGGATGTGTGTAGATTATCGTGTTCTGGACAAGTTAACAGCTAGGGATAGCTATCCGATTCCATTGATCGATGACCTTTTGGATAGACTTTCTGGGAAGAAATTTTTTACGAAGCTAGATTTGAAGAATAGTTTTTTTTCACGTTTTCGTTCATCCCGATTCAGTCAAGTATACATCTTTTGTGACTCCTTTGGGGCAATACGAGTTTCTGAGGATGCCATTTGGACTAAGGAATGCGCCGTCTGTTTTTCAGAGATTTGTGAATAGAGTGTTTTCGGATATGGCAAAAGACGACAGGGTGATAATTTATCTTGACGATATCATGGTGGCGACTGAGGCGTTGAGGAACACTTACGAACTTTGAAGGAGGTTTTCGCGAGATTGGTTGAGAACAATCTGGAATTGAGGAATGACAAGTGTGAATTTTTACAGACTTCTGTTAGATACTTAGGTTATACGATAGACGGCAGTGGTATAAGGGCTGATGACAAGGGTTTGCGGGCTATACGGGATTTTCCGGTTCCGGATAAACCGCACTCGGTGCAAAGTTTTTTGGGTCTTTGTTCGTATTTTCAGCGTTTTGTGAATGATTTTTCGATTATTGCTAAACCACTGTATGACTTGACGAAGAAGGATAGGAAATTTGTGTTTGGAAGGAGGGAATTGGAAGCTTTTGAGCTACTTAAAATGAAATTGATGGAGTCGCCAGTTCTCGCGTTGTATGACCCGAATTATGATACTGAACGTCATTGTGACGCCAGTTCAGTGAGCTTTAGGGCTTGTTACTACAGAGAAATGGGGATGGTAAATTTCACTCATTATTTTTATTATTATAGTTTCGAGCTTGAGACGCTGGCTACAGTCTATGCACTGAAACGATTTCGTATTTATCTTCAGGGCAGAAAATTTAAGATCGTGACCGATTGTCATGACACTGAATAAGAAGGAATTGAATCCAAGGATAGCACGTTGGGCTCTGGAACTGCAAAACTTCGAGTATGAGCTGAAGCATCGTTCCGGGAAAAGGATGCAGCATGCGTCCACGTGGATGCAGCACGTGGACGCACTAAGTAGAAGTACGAACATAATGATAGTGGAATCGAATACTTTTGAGGAGAACTTAATAATTTGTCAGAATAGGGATAGCAAGATGAAGGATTTGAAGGCGAAACTTCAAAACAGTGAACATGGTCTCTACGAAATGAGGAACGGTGTCGTGTATAGGAAGACAAGGGACGGCAATTTGTTTTTTTACGTTCCAGAGGACATGGAAATGGGGCATGTGGGCACTGATAAGATGACTGAACTTATCCTGAAGAGTTATTGGTTTCCAAAGATAAGGGCTAAGGACGCTAGACGCATAGAGAACTCCATGAACTGTTTGGTGTATTCGTCGATGCATGGTAAGGAGGAAGGATATCTGAATGAATAGTATACCTAAATCGGATAAACCATTTGACGTGATTCATATAGATCACCATTGGCCTGTGGATAACGGTAGGACTGTGAAACACATTTTGGTTGTAGTTGACGCTTGTACGAAATTCGTTCGATTATATCCGGCGAGAACGACGAACACTGGGGAGATGATATTGGCACTAAAGGATTACTTTCGTTCTTATAGTCGACCAAGATGTGTGATAAGTGATCGGGGAGCCTGTTATACGTCAAAGGATTTTACGGAATTTTTAAGGGAGAATGACATTCTTTGGTAGCTACCGGTTCGCCACAGGCTAATGGACAGGTTGAAAGAGTTAACAGGTCGATAGGTCCGCTGTTGGCGGAATTGGTTGATATTGAAAATGGAATATTTTGGGATCATGTTATTGATAAAGTTGAGCACACTTTGAACAATACTGTTCACAGGTCTACTGGCGAGCACCCCAGCGTGATGTTGTTTGGAATAAATCAGAGGGGAGAAAGGTTGTTGATCTTTTAAGGGAGTGTCTTAGGGAAACTTATAGGGAACAGCGCGGTGATCTCAATAGGATTAGATCAAGGGCATCTGAGAGGCAGAAAATAGTACAGAAATATAATGAGGAGTATTTCAACGGCCGAAGAAAGGAACCTAGGGTTTACAAGGAAGGGGATTATGTTCTGGTGAGGAACTTTGACTCACCGGCTGGTGTAACCCGCAAATTGATTCCAAGGTATAAGGGTACGTATAAGATATCTAGGGTACTGAGGAATGACTGTTATTTGATTGAAGATGTTGATGGTTTTCAACAGTAACGTACACCATACAAGGGTGTTTGGGCGGTCTCTAACATGCGCCCGTGGTTTGGGGGACGCGAGGGGTCACATACGCAATAGGAGATCAGGGGATCTCATGGTCAGGATGGCCGAATTGTAGTACTATATTTTTTGCCTTAATACATTTTGTTTATACTGTACCACTTATTGTATTTTATATTTCTCTATTCTATACTTCTCGAATTTTCTTATGTATTTCAGGTAGTTATTTACGTATACGCATTCTTTACGAAATATTTGTTACATTATATATATTTGTCTCTGTTCTTCTTTCATATTGTAACGTAGATAATAAGCTAGATAATAAGCTAATAACATAAGTTTGACTTATATGTATTTGCTGTCATATATATTTGTCTCTGTTCTTCTTCCATATTGTAACGTAGACAATAAGCTAGATAATAATCTAATAATAACATGTATAAGTTTGATCTTGATATGAAAAAGAAACAAACGTCATTATTAAATTTGCGAATGAATAGAAAAGACGTGTTATAATTATTTGCTACAGTATATTAAAAGGAGGAAAATCAAAATTTAATTTTAGACCGTAAATATTTATACTATCGCCTGTGTTCTGTGTTCCAATACAAAATGAAAGTGAAAAACTTCTTAATTCCACATCTACAATATCACTATGTTCTAGAAATGTAATGAAACTTTATTTTCATGACGATTTCATTTTTAAGTTGTTTCAATCATCTATTTAAAACAACATGAGAAGAAACGACAATTGTAAATGGTTTACAATTCAATAGGAATAAGTGACACAAATTGCTGATCGGTAGTCAGATGCATTACTATCCTATTTTGCTTAATGTGGACACAAAACATTTAAGTACGTATTTGAAATCGCATTTTTTAAATGAAAAATTAAAAATAGTAATTCTTCGAATTATGTAAGAACACACACAAAAAGTAATGAGCGATATTTTTTTAACCGAATACTCTACTCAAGAAATACTTTTACGCACTCGTTGTCGATAAACAAAATTTTTTTAATGTCACTAGAGAAAGAAAAAATGATAAATAATCGGCCCTATTCCATTTGGCGTTGTCGTTTAAAAACGGAATAAAACGACAGTTTGGCATCACTGTTGGCGTTAACCACATTTATCGAAAATATGTATATTGGTATTCTCCAATTTGAAAAGACAAATATAACGACTAAAGCGTAAATGAAAATAACGACCAACCAACAATTGAAGTTTTAGTTTCAGAAATAGGAAAATATCTAGCATTTGCTAGGGGTTTTCGGAAGGGAATAAAACTATTAAATTTTGACTCATTTTGGGAGGAAATTGCAGAAAAAGTAAATCCGTTTGGACCGCCAGTTCGTGACGGAGATGGTTGGCACAATTTAAGTGCATAAAGCAAAATTTTCATTTAATATGCATGAAAATTTAAATAATAAATATATATCTGTATATAATTCAAACTAAAGGTGTGGAAAGAAATGAAATTTATGGTAAAAACAAAAAATTGTACACAATAAAGCTGAAGTAAGAGCAACGGGAGGAGGCGTTTATAAGCAAATGCTTTTGTCACCACTGGAGGAAGCGGTGGCAAATATTATGCAATTTCAAAAACAGGTGAACCCATTGCTAAACGAGGAAGGGTAAACACCCAACTTAACATCGGGAAGTGGTGAAAACGTTGAACTAGGGGCACGTCATCAAAAAATAAATCCGCTGAAAAGGAAAGGATAGTGTTATTGAAGAAGCAAACCGAAATGCAACAAGAGCATTGCAGCCATTTGAAGTCCATAAAGATTTGTCTGAAAGACATATTTCGCTATCAGAGAAAGAGGTTCGAAATAGAAGAAGTACACCTAAAAATACTTAAGAGAAAAACACGTAGAGAAGAGGAGTTAATGGGTCTTGATGCCTCAATAAAGAGGAAAAAAACTTGAAATATTAAAAAAACAATTAAATTCTTATTAGTCTTATTTTATTTTTTTATTTAGTATTTTATGTAATGAATTATTCTTTTAATTTTTGAATAAAAATTTGAAACATAACATTAAGGTATTTTTAATTCTATCTCTAATTACGACAGCTTCTGGGCAATCTTCTGTCATAAGTTTCGTTGCTTATGTTATAATTTAAAATTTCTTCAGAAGACATTTCTAAATTGTCATCGTGGAAAGCAGCGCAAGCATTAACGATTTGTAATGTTTTTTGGGGATCATAGTTTAGTTCACGTGCACCAAGAACGCATCTATATCGCAATTTGAGCACACCAATGACTCGCTCTATGATATTACGGGCTTTTGAATGAACAATATTGTAACGGCTTTCTGCACTTTGTTCGGCAGCTGATCGGTACGGTGTCATTAGAAATGGTTCTAATTGATAACCAGCATCTCCTAAAAACTTAAATGTAAAACTCATTTTAATATATGTATTTAAAATTTCATAAAAAGAATCCATGTATTACGTCCGCCAGCTTCATAGAAATCTTCTTACTCGGCTGGTATTCCAAATTAAAGAATCATGGGCGGAGCCTAGATGTCTAGCATCTACGTACCTTATATGCATTTTATGATCACAAATCTAATACGAAAATAATAGCGGTTTTCACTCTTTGTTGTATATTTAATACTCTATTATATTTACTCATACTTTTGACAACAAAGCGCGAGCACCTTTTTTCATCTATTGTAAACTTACATGGTATAAGAAATATACCATGGTAAACTTATTTAAACAACTGATTATTGTTATCCCGCCAAAATGAAAATAAATGAATTTAAATTAAAAAATGCCTAAACAATCAGAAAAAGTAAAATTATAGATTTTTTAGTGAAAAATGCTAACGATGAAGTGGATATTGCAGGTATAATCGACTACGAAGAAGGTATGTATTTCTATTAGGTATAAAGTGATTAAGATTTAATTTTTATGACAGACCATACTTTGGATGAACATATCGAGGACGTAATTTTGTGCACATCCTACAGCCGTGGACTTCTAAGTGTGGTTCCGAAATCAATGAAATGCTCCCTGGATATTGTAACTCAACTCGACGATAATAGATTTTTGCAAATTTTACGGGTTAGCCGAATTGAGTTTAATTCACTCGTTGAAATGCTTTCTGAAGATCCTTCCATCGGACAATGTCCCAAGATGCATCTAACTCTGTTATTTCCAAAAACTTTCGGTAAAATATTTGGGCTGTGGGCTTCTAAAACATTTACAGATGTAATTAAAATCTCAATAAAAGCACATTGTTTTAAACTTACTTCAAAATCTTGTCATTCTTGTAGATATTCTAATAATTTTTTTATTTCGGCATCAGTCCATCTTTTGTTATTTAGCTTTTCGCGTTTTCTTTTTATTTTTAAATTAGTATTTCCACTCATTTCTGTTTTTTAATATTTTGCACACAATTTAAAAAAAAAATCAAAACTAAATTATTTTGACGGATAGACGATCAGCTGTTTAGTTTTATATTTACCAAGCTTATATTATAGACCTTTTTTCATGGTAAATTTAATAAAGCGTTGTATATTTGAAATAAATGCATTTTGTTGTTGCGTTGATGTAAATGTATTATTTATACTATATCTACCATACTTACCAAGCCTACAAGGGTATTTTACTACCAAGAGTGAAAACCGCTAATTTTAAAAAAACAAATTCAGTGTTGCTAATTATATTCATTGATGGTACTTACAATCATTGCATTTAAGCTAAAGAAACCTTTCCTGTTAAAGTATAAATGTTGAGTACTTTTGCACGGTTCAATTATTTTTATATGAGTTCCGTCTACGCATCCTATGATTCCAGGAAAACTAGTTCATTCATAAAAAATCGTTTGCCCTCTATTGCTTCATCTTCCGACATTTCAAATTTTATCCAATTATTACAAATTGTAGTACTCATCGCGTCCAAAACTTCGGATAAGATCTTACTGACCGTGGGTTGAGCCAAGGACAAATTGAAGTCATTATCAACGCTAAGTTGATACGAACCTTGCGCGAAAAACCGCAGGGCTGTTGCCAGTTTTATTGTTGGAGTAATTGCAGACTTTCGCATGCTTTCTTTTAGTTTCGGACGGATTTGTTCCAGGACGTATTGAAATGCAACTTTATTAAGCCTAAATGTGTTGACAAATATTAAGAAAAATACACTCATGAACATATTTTTACAAATGATTTAATAAAAATTCAATTTCTTACATTGTATCGGGCACGGTAAAGATATCTATGTTTGAAATATTTGAGAAACACTTTGAAATATATGAGTACATACGCATATGACAAACACTGACAAATGTTATTTATAGATATCATTTAATCATCATTTAATGAACATCATTGCGGTAAACGCTTGCCATCCTGGAGCTTGTCATGACGCATTTATTTGGAAGCTCAGTGATAAAAACAGCATCTGCTGTCAACTTACAACCATAGCGTTAGAAGGTCATGGCTTTTTGGTGATGGAGGTTATTCTTTGGAGCCATTTTTACTCACACCCTTCAGATGTCCAGAAGTAAATACAGCAGAGCATATCTTTAACAAAAAATATGCTTCGGCTAGGAATATTGTGGAACGCATTATTGGAGTTTTAAAGAGCCGATTTAGATGCCTTCTAGATACGATGTCGTATGACCCACGAAAAGCATTTCAAATTCAGTTCAATATTTGCAATTCTTGTAACATTAGTAATGAAGAGTGCAATAATGTTGCTGTAGAAAATGAAATTGAAGAAAGTGCACCGGATAACAGCGAAAATATTGACTTAAGACTGCTCAATGATGCCATTAGAATTCGAAATGAAATTTGTAGAAGCATAATTTGAAAAATTGTTTTTTTTTTTTATTAAATAAAGTTAATTCTATAAAACAAATAAAACGCATTTAAATTAAAAATTAAAAGTATCACAAGTTCATCATATCAAATCAAAAATATTAAAAAATTCATGTTAAATACAAAAATCCCTACTTTTTCAAAAAACTGTTTTTTTCTAATTCAAGTTCCAGTTCTTAAATTTTAATTTCTTGCTTTTTCTTTATGGTAAAGATGATTTTCCTCCCTTTTTTCTTTTATAACATTCATTAATTAACATTTTTTTTTGATGTGTTACTTACATCTTGCAGCATTGCACAGATTTGTTCGTTTGTTGTAATTTGGTTCTCACTTTTCGCTTTGGTTCTACAGCTTCATTAGGCAGTTCATCTAAAAATGTATCTTGGGCACTACTGTCATTTAAGGTTTCCAGTTCAATGGATTCATTTTTCTGCCTTTTTGAGGCACCGAATGATACCTTCTACAGCTGTATAAAGACCGCAAAGCTTTGCTATTACATCTTCTTTGGATGATATATGCTGAATATTGTTAGGACCTCCACCATTTGCTGTAGTTTCCGCTCTATTCTCGGACAATATTTCGTGATTGCAGGCTTTCCAATTAGCCCAAGCCTTTTTCCAACCAAATGCATCCTTTTCTGGAGGACCTATAGAGTTGCGTTCTCTTGCTATCTCCTTTCATAGCTGATCACCAACAGTTCTATCGCCTTTATAAAACAATTAAGCTAATCCTGGGTATTTTTCCATGAATTTAATCATCTCCCTTTCTTGCTCTTAATTTTTGTGTTTATCCTTTAAACACAAGAATAACTTTACTATAAAGAAATGTATTTATAAAATTTAACGTGTTTACATACATTTTGTTGGCGATAAATATATAAAACTTAGCTTTAAAATGTGTTTTTAACAAAAAGTATTTTTTTCACGTTACTATTATGTCCTTTCTGGGGTACCTCAGGGTAGCCATCTTGGACCGTTTCTGTTTTCATTGTATATTAACGACTTACCTGAAACGATTCACTATTCCAGTATCCTAATGTTAGCTGATGACGTAAAAATTTTCTTAAGTTATCGCCAAAGTTCCGATCAGAAACTTCTTCAAAATGACCTAAATTCGTTTCATTTATGGTGTAATGTAAATCTAATGCAGCTTAATCTCAAAAAATGTAAATACATACATGAGATTTGTAAGAAATAATCCGATTCCTGCAAACTATGCTTTTGATGGATACGAGCTTGAGCTTGTAGATAACTTCCTGGATTGATTGATCCAAAACTAAATTTTATTCCGTACTATGACAGTAAATAAAGCTAGAAGCGTACTTGGTTTTATAAAACGGTGGGCAAAAGGATTTAACGATCCTTATGTTACTAAATCGCTCTACACATCTCTTGTAAGGCCTATACTCGAGTAAGGATCCATAATATGGGATCCTCTATATAAAAAATATTCCGACGTCATCGAATATGTACAAAATCAATTTCCGATGTTTTGTCTCCGAGGATTGAATTTTAATCCCACAAGTTTACCTTCTTATTCTGCCAGACTAGCATTAATTAAACTTCCGACACTTAAAAGCCACAGAACTATGTTAAATATCTCGTTCATATTAAATGTAATTACTGGTGATATAGGCTCCAGTTTTTTAATCCACAATATCACGTTTAGTGTTCCTCAACGTCCGTCACATCATTTTTCCCCATTATCAATAAAAAAAATTTAGATCCAACTACACTGGTGCTGATCCAATAAGGAGAATGTGTAAACAATTTAATAAATTGTATATGCTAATAGATTTCTCTTCATCAAATAATGTTATAAAAAATAAATTCATAGTTTTTTTTAAATTGATATTTTGTAACACTAATAAATTGCTTTTAAGGAATATTTCCATAGGCAAATAAAATAAAATAAAAAAGGCTAAAGAGTCAAATGTCAATTGCAAAAGTGAGACCAGCAGCTTTTTCAGGAACGGTTCCCAAACAATCAGTTTCGATAGTTTTGGAAATGACAAATTCTTATGGTCCCAGATTTAGTAATAGTTTAACAAATAAAACACAATTCTACAACTTGTATCTTTCCATGAAACAGCACTATTTAAGACTATCTTCAGAATGAGATTCATGAGCGTCCCACAAATTTTAGAATTTGATGTGTAGGAAATATGAAAAATTCTACTTTCGTCGCTTTCCCCTCAGAAAATGTTCTGGCAAAAAACTCTGAGAGTAAAATAAAATTGAAATTTAAAATTTTTTCTAATCTGGCGCGTTTTGAGGTTTCCTGAGAAGTCATATCGTGGTATCACAGAATCACTATTCCGAATTCCACCAAGATTTTTACGTGACCAATATTTGATCGCCCAAAGATAGCTGCTTAAATTAAGAGATTTTACATTTATTCGAAACTTTATTACAAACTTAATGGGCAATAGAGTCTTTTTTCCTAAACAGCTTTCTATCCAGAAAAAGTTCAAAAAAAATACGTTCCCTAGGCGCGCAATAAATAATGCTTAAGTCTTGCCTTTAGTACAGGAGCAGAGCTTCCTCGAAAGTCCTTGCAATCGAACTTTGAAAGATTCTGTTTAAAATTAAGTATGTCTCAGATCCAACCATTAAATCTTTTTGTTCCTCCACTAAAAAGTATTTGAGTTGAGCTGATCCTTTAACTTTTAACCGATTGGCAATCGCTAATGGCAGTTTAGACAGCTCTAAATAAATTTCCCAAAATTGTTACGCCTTGTATCAAAAAAGAAACTCTCACTCTATCCAATAGTACCAAATATCTTGGGATCATATTATACAGCACACTAAACTGGAACATTAATACAAAGTGCAGAAACACTAACTTGGCAGCAGCGCTTTATTGTTGTAAGAGAAAAATAGGCCTAGACTAGGTAATTAACCCTAAAAATATACACTGGCTATACGAGTTCGAAATCAAACTACTCCGGTATCAGACTTATAATACGGTAATATATGCATACTCACCGCCACTAATACGGCTATTAGTTACCTAAATAATGCCAGGTGCCTCTAGAGGACAATTCGAAACATTCGGCGGTTGTTTTCAGATGGATTATTGGACATTGCAGATAACAAAGCCGACACACTTACAAAAGTTGGTATAACGATAAATTCAATTGAAGGAGCAAACAGATGATCTTACACAAACTTCATTCATTTGAAAAATAGACAGTGTAATGAATACTAAGATTCAAAGTACCAAAAATCTTTAAAAAAGCATAGCATGAATATGTTTTAGAAACTTATACCTTAAGATGAAGTGCATGATAAGATGAATATCGCATAAAAAATATCTTGGAATAGACTTTAATAAACGAGCATAGGACCAAAATAAGTTCAAAATATATAAAATACATATTACAGTATCCCTCAAATAAAAGCACTTTCAAAAATGCATTCAGGTCAGTGCTTATAAGCGGGGTATATTTATACCAAAACTCTGTACATTGTTCGATATGGTGGTATGGTAATTTTCTGGGCCCCCGTGCTTCGGGACCTCTGCGAAGAAATTACTGAAGGAGATGGATCCGGAGCAGAATTTATAGACATAGTTAAGAATCCTATTGTAGCATTAACTAGGCAGCGAATCAGCTATGTAGTTGATTCACCCGAGACTTGCATCAGGTGAGATTAGTAGAAGAGTTTTATAAATTACGAAAGGCTAACATTAGTTATGTCTTCTGGATGGGACAGAGTTCAGCCTCTGCCTCAAGGAGAATAAAACCATAAAGAAAATACTATGGAATTGCACCGCGTTGTTCAATTTTTTTAATACTTTTTCCAATAAATCTGTCGTATAGCGTTAATTGTGCAGATTGACTTACAATTGCTCAAGAAATCCAAAAAAGTTTTAGGGAACTGGAGAACAGGATCAATTTTGGAAAGAAAGTTATCACAAAGCGGGTGCATATAAACGAATTTTTTTAAGTAAATTTGAAATATAAGATACAATTTTTCGTGTTTATAAACGGGGAATGCTTAAAGACGGGATGCATATATCGAAATATTTTCAGTACAAGCAAAAAATTAAGATTGCTTAAGTTTTAGTGCTACTAAGTGGGAATTGTTATATCCGGGGAATATAGGCTTATTTGTAAATTTACATGTATATCTAAGGCTATACTGTAATGTTTTATTGCACAAATTATTTTTAAAACCGATATAGAGTTCAGTGGAAGGCATAGTAACATTTAAAAATATAAAACACTTGGACGCATCGTGTCGACTATTAACTCTAAAATTGGAAATCATGCACAGAAATAATTAAAGAAGCTCACGTTCCATTCTAATTACTCTATAGCAAATTTTTTTGAGTTTGGGCCAGATATCTTAAGATTAAAAAATTGGAATATTTAAAATCTGATAACCCTCTTAATCGCTTGTTTTTTTTTTTCTAATTTTTACAAAGCATAACTACAGTCCCAAACATCAATACCAACTTATATTTGCTATCAACTACTTTTATTATTAAATACCAGCTTTTTAATGCCAATGGCAATCATTCTAATTTTTATTTTTTGAACATTTAATTCATCACGTATCTTCACCTGAAACAAAAAATATGTGCCCGGAAGAACGGAAAATTTAAGCATTTCGTACAACATAAAATACTCAAGGTTTAGAGAATCCTTCATAGCAGCTAGTGTCTGTCTGCCTACGTGTCTTTTTTACAAAAGAACAATTGGTAAGATTTAATGAATTTTTGGTGTTGAAATCAGATTTAATGATTTTATCTGAAAAGTTTTTTTTTTTTTTGTTTTTTGTTCAATTGAACTGTTATTTGTTAATAAACAATTAAGAAATGATTACGTGAGGTATTTAGTTTAGCTATATTGAAAGCTCAAGCTTTTTAAACATATAATATAATTAATTTCGAAATTAATAAGTGAAAAACAAATCATGATTTGATAACCTAATCACTTATTAAAACTTATTTAACAATTTAATTTTATACATTAACACATACCATACATAAGAATTTCTAGACATGTAAATAAACACTTTAATAGAAATGTTCTTGATCGCAGGATACTACTTTTTTCTCATGTCTCTTGCAGCCACATTTACAAACGATATATAAACCACGAATATTTAATTATATTGTGGATAGACATATATGTATATATGTAGATTTGAGATGTTTTAATTTTTCATCGCAAAAAGGAATTTTAAACGCTGTAGAGCTTGCGAATATATCATACATAGCTGCTCCTCTCAACAACAAAATATATGAAACTGAGATTTTAACCATCTGTATGTATATGCAGCAGACACATTATTGGCAATGGGTAAACGTTAATAATACATATTTGAATTTTTAGTTTGTTTACAAATGCAATGTGTCACGAAAGCTGCTAAAAATTTGATTTAACAGCATTAAAACACAATTCAAAAAATGTATACAAAGGCATTGATATTACTACATATCAATCTTTCTAAGTTTATAGAAAAGGTGTAAAGAAACGAATGTTTTTTTTCTACAGCTTGCTATGACAACATAGACGGTGTGGCCATCTATCGGTTGAAATTTGAACCATCGGTTATTTTGAATCTGGCAATATTTATGTAATTCTAATATCTTCCTCTAATTACCTTGATATTTCTATTCTGTTGCAAAATACAGTATATTATCTCCACTGAACGTAATAAATCGATTTACGCTTGAGCATCGTTGGGATTTTTTGGAAATTTATTTCCAAACCGAAAATAAGTCGTAGTAAATGTCGTATAAAATTTGGTCGCAAGGAAGGACCAACACTGCGCGGTATACGCAAGTCCATTGCTAAAGTTCGTGAAACTGGTTTCTTTGTTTATGTGCCAAAACATGAGTATGCTCATACAATGCGTACACTTGAAAATATCGAAGCTGTGGCTGAGAATGTGCGTAAGCAGAATTCATCAAAATCAACTCGTTATCGTTCTCAAGAATTGAACATTTCACGTACCAGTTTACATCGAATTTTGCGCAAAGATCTCAGTATGACGCCTTACAAAGTTCAATTGGTTCAATAGTTGAAGCCGCAATACCATCCGTTTCGTTTTCGCTTCGCGATATGTGCCAACGGGAAATTGCATGATGATGTCGATTTTCCCATCTTTTCGGATGAAGATCGTTTTAATTTTGGTCAGCACGTTAATAAGCAAAATTGCGGTATATGACGCTCAGAAAACCCAGTGATGGTTTGGTAGAGCAGTGGTATCATTGGCCCATATTTCTATAAAAAAAAGGACGGCGCAAAAATTACAGTCAAAGGACACACCATGATAACCGATTTTTTGTACCTGCTCTTCGCGGTATTGATGTGAACGATGTTTAGTTTCAACAGGATAGTGCAACTTGCCATGCGTTTGATGTCCGTTTAATAGCCGAAATGGTGCTGTCAATTGGCCGCCGAGAAGCTGTGATATGATACCGTTGGACTATTTTTTGTGGGGCGCCAGTAAAGAAAAGAGTTATGTCGACAAACCTGAGACATTGAGCATTTTAAGTCCAATATTCGTGCTGCCATTGCCGAGGAATGAACCCATATACTTGAAGAAATGCACGAAAATTTGTCCGATCGAATGAAGTATTGGGAGACTCGGCAGCCATATGAATGAAATAATATTCCATTTACAACCCGAACAAGTGTAAAGTCAAATGTCATTATTAAATTGTATATAAAGGGTCGGCCAAATAACTTTTTTTTGAAAATGCTTAAAAAAAAAACTATTGAATATTTTATCAAATTTCTTTTTTTATTTGAAAGTACAATCCTTCCCGTTAATAATGGAAAATAATTTCATTCAAATGGCTGCCTCAGCTGGCCATGCGGTAGCCTACACCAGAAGATGCTGATTTTGGCAAAAGAAATCATCTTTTCAGATGAAGCTCATTTTGATCTTGGCGGGTATGTAAACAAGCAAAATTGTCGCATTTGGGGCACAGAAAACCCGCATGCATACATTGAAAAGCTGACGCACCCAAAACGAGTTTGGTGCGGATTTTGGTCCAGAGGCATAATTGGGCAATTTTTCTTCGAAAATGAGCAAGGCGTGGCCGTTACAGTCAGTGGCGATCGTTATCGGGCCATGTGGAAGGATTTTTTGTTCACAAATTTTGATGAGGAGGATATTGGCAACATTTGGCTTCAACAGGGCGGCGCTACGTGCCACACAGCCGAAGCTACACTCGATGTTTTGCGCCCTGTTTTTGAAGATCGCATTATCAGCCGCAGAGCAAATGTCGTTGGGGCATCTCGGAGCTGCGTTTTAAAAAATTCGGACTATTATTTGTGGGGTGCCGTCAAAGATAAGTGTTACGCCGACAAGCCAGGGACAATTGACGCTTTAAAGGACAATATTCGTGAAGCCATTGGTGAAATACAGCTGCACACAATCGATAATGTGCTTAAAAATTTGAGAAAATATTCAGTAGTTTTTTTTTAAAGCATTTTCAAAAAAAAAATTATTTGGCGGACCCTTTACTATAAGAGGTCAAAGAAACAAACGATTTATCCGTATTGTTATAAATTTATTTCAAATAAAGCAAAATAAAATTTACTAAATATGCTCTGGTAATATATTCTTAACGTTTTTTTTTATTTGTGAGTATTTTATGCGTTTGATTGTTGGAACAAACTTTTATTTGTAAATATAGTGACTAAAAATACTACAGTGTATAAAAATTTTTGTATTTGGACTTAATTGAGCGTTTTGCATCTGGTTACATCCATGTATTTCGCTCTCAAAAGAAGTTCATTCTTAGAGGCAGCTCAGGTGGAAATGGATGAATTGGATTGTCCTCTGATGGATTTAAGTAAGTTACATACAGTAGTGTAGACTACAACCTTTGTTAGGATAATTATAGACAAAAGGATGTGGTAGTGAGAAATCGAATGGCTGACAACTCAAAGTGTCTCCTGGAAGTCGCCGTAGTCTAGTAGTAGTGTGTTGGCTTATTAGACGTAAAAGCCTGGGTTCGTATCCCAGGTCAGACATCAAAACGAAATATAAAAAAAATATTTCTTCGGCGACTTCCTCTCAGTAGATTTCTGGCAAAAACTGTGAAAGTAAAAAAACCTGCCATGAAAAAGTTTCTCAAAAATCTGTCGTTTGGAGTGGACGTTAAACTGTAGGTCCCGCCACTCACGTATAAAATTAACGCACACAACATGAGTGGTGTGGGAAGCTAGGCCGTAATCCTGACTGAAGAGTTATAATGGCCAATTATGTATGTATGTAGGTATGTCTCCTGGATTAAGTAATAAAACTGATAAAAACTTCTTACTGTATTAGGAAACGTAACGTATACTATACACATAGATTGATGACATATGTATAGTGTGACAATTTAGAGTTTCTGTCAGCGAAAGACGTGCTCAATTCATATTGGACAGGAAGTAAAGTTGACGGGAAGTAACAGACTGAACTTTCAGCTCTTTGAGGTTGAGTCGAAATAAGAATTTGACATCTAACAACAGGAAATGGTCGATTGTCAGATAAAAATGTTTGTCATAAAGAAACTGTAAAACTGTTAGAAACTCAAGTTGTTTATTCTTCTTCAGTGTTTATTAAGTCTTCTTAGCAGTAGTTTGAGTCCCTTACTATGCACGATTTACTTGCTTAAATGGTCACTACAACTCTTTAAACAGGATTACGACCTATGTTAAGTGTATGTTAATTTTACAAATGAGCGACGGCGCCTACAATTGAACTTAAGAAGAGAGTTTTTGCCAGAAATTTGCGGAGAGGATGTCGCCATGTTTCGTTTTGTTGAAGGTGTCTAACCTAGGAATTGAACCTTGGCCTCACGTTTAATATGCCAACATACTACCTACTAGACTACGGTGACTTTATTAATATCTTGATATACTCACTATATTATCACTTCGCGGACGATGTAACTTTTGTTAGTATTCATTCCGACTTCGCTATGAATTATATGAACCAAAGGCACATATCAACGAGCTAGGGAAATTGTTCTAAAAATTTTGGATTGCAGTCAACGTTAACACTTTCAGATTTGCACAGTGAAAGGGATGCATACCCTCTACAATAATGCATTCGTAAAGGCATCGTGTAATGTTTGCATATTAACTTGGGGTCACAAAATTGAAAAACAAGACTGGCTTAAATAAAGCTTAAACCAAATAACGAGTGATTTTTTAGTTATTATCTTTTTGGCAACACTGGTTTAAACAGCTCACGCATGTTTCGTGTTTTGTTTCACTGTCAAACATCTTCAGTTTGGTCTATAATTTAACCATGAATCGTCTTACAAACGAACAACGATTGCAAATCTTTGAATTTTATTATCAAAATGCGTGCTCTGTTAAGAAAGTTCATCGCGCGCTTCTTCCATTTTCTGGTCAGTTTAGTCGACCCACTGAAGCGGCTATTCGGGCTATTGTGACTAAATTTCGCACCAAATTTACATTATTGGACATTAAGCCACCAATACGCTTACGTAGAGTGCGAACTGAAGAAAATATCGCAGCTGTATCGGCCAGTGTTAATGATGACCATCAATTATCGATTCGTCGCCGTTCGCAGCAATTGGGCCTCTGTTACTCAACAACGTGGAAAATTTTGCCGAAGGATTTAGGTGTGAAGCCTTCCAAAATACAGCTGGTGCAAGAATTGAAGCCGAACGACCTACCGCAACGCAGAATTTTTGGTGAATTGGCTCTTGGAAAGTTGGCCGAATATCCATTTGTTTATCGACAAATTGTGTTCAGCGACGAAGCTCATTTTTGGCTAAATGGATACCTAAATAAGCAGAATTGTCGTGATGGTGGAGTGTAGATCAGCCAGAAGCATTGCAAAAAGTCACACTATGGTGCGGTTTATGGGCTGGTGGCATCATTGGACCGTACTTCTTCAAAGATGCTGCGAATCGTAACGTAACTGTGAATGGCGAACGCTACCGTGAGATGATATCCAACTTTTTTTTGCCCAAAATGCAAGAGCTTGACTTGCATGGCACAAGACGGTGCCACATGCCACACAGCACGCGTAACAATGGACTTATTGAGAGGCGTTTTCGGTGAACATTTTATTTCACATTCGGGACCGGTCTATTGGCCTCCTAGATCGTGCGATTTAACGCATTTAGGCTATTTTTGTGGGGCTATGTTAAAGCTCATGTCTATACAGACAAGCCCACTTCAATTTACGCATTGGAAGACAAAATTGAAGCATTTTTTCGTGAAATACCGGCCGAAATATTGGAAAGAGTATGCCAAAATTGGACTAAGCAGATGGACTATTTGAGGCTCAGTCGCGGTCAACATTTGCATGAAATAATCTTCAAACATTAAATTATATGGACCGTACTATCGATTCAAATAAAGATTTCATGAATTTTTCTGAATTTTATGTTTTTTTTTTTTGAAAAATTTTCATATAGCTCTTAAAAATTCACCCGATACATTGCAATCATTTCTAAATTGGCCATCCATTCTTCATTTAGAGTACGAAGTTTTGTTGTGTAAACACTCTAATAAATAAGAAAATAAAATTTTATTTTAGAGAAACGCCAGAATTTCCTTTGAATGTTTGACGTACATCGCAGAAGAACGAACCTAGAAATTTTAAATTTGAATTTTATACTTTATAAAATGTATTAATGCAGGCTTTTATTACGAAATAAAAAACGATTTTAAAAAATAATTCTTTCATTGGGTATTTGCAATAATAACTGCTTAAAACATATTGTTATTTTAAGTTTTTAATGAAAGATCCTATTAGAAAAGAAAGAAAGATCTCCTTTTCTCTATCAAGAGGAGCCGCGTCGATTGATCTCAAATGTTACAAAAAAAAAATGCTAACAACTATAATACTAGTAACACCAGTAATGATTTATGATGAAAAAAATAAATTTAAATCTTTCTGTTATAATTAATTATAATACACTCACTAAGGCTTTGTTTAATTTTTAACCAGATTTTTATCTGCTTCGTAAACAAACTCTAAATCCAATTATAATTTCTTGTACTGCATTGTTTAGTCCCTTCGAGCTTATTATTCTCTTAAATTGAGTACATATGTATGTATATGTTTGTATATTTTTTAAATGTTGTAATAGAGTTCGACTGGGATTTGAAACATACAAAAATCACTTTAAAACACTATTTGTTGAATGTAAAATTCACTTCCTAACAGAAAATAGCATAAATGACTGTGTGTAAAAAAATTTCATCGAATGTAACTAAAAATTTAAGCGCAAAAAACACCAAAAATTGTTAGAATGTCTTATCTATCAAGTAAACATTATTTAAATTCTTAATTATTTGTATATTATTTATATTTATGATCATTCCAATGAAATATAATTCACAGAATGATTTTATCGAAATACAATTCTACAATATTAAACGAAAAAGCATTATCTGTATTTTTTTATTTTTAACATTCTAAAAAAATAGAAAATAAAATTAAAATCTTATATTGGGTCGCGAAGGTTTTGTCTGAGAAAACATCGGAATTTGTAGCAAAGTACGTTTTAATTCAAAGGTTTCAGAACAATCTCGAGGTGCAGACAGCAAAGAAGCTAAAAGTTTCCCAAAAAAATTTAGACCAATATTTGACGAAGGATAAGTACCAGTCAGCAAGGTTCTAATGTGGTTTATTCTGCAAACCACCAAAGGTGGAGAAATCACAGGTTTAAACAAATAGGGTATACACCGATACACCAAGGGTTATGAAAAACGGTTAAATATTTAGCAAAAAAATGTGGATTATTTGGAAGGTACTGGAGGACTGGTTAACCCTTTTGGTAAACAAATAATTTGCTATGTAAAAAACTGTTTATAATAGATAATGCTCACGCGGCCCAAAAATTTTAATAACATGAGCGATAACGTGGAAGTCGATAATATTAATTAACCCATGAATTAAGATTTAATGTTTTTACATTAAAGAAATATTATTTTCGACAAAGTAAATAATATTTAAAGCAATTGCTAAACAATCTTATAAAAATTACAAAATATAATGGAATGAAAATGGAACTTTGGAGGCGGTGTTCGCAACGTGTCTCAAAATAAAGTTATTTCCTGAATGTACAACGGATGATGAAAGTGTTGACAATTTTAACGATATTAACAAAGAAATTATAAACTTAACCCATGCAGTAGGATTCTGACAGAAGATTTTGACAATGATAACTCAGAAGTCTTTAATCTTTCGAATTATCATGGTAAAGGCAAATCAACTTCAGATATAGAAACTTGAAGTAATAAAATATACAGATTCCATTATCACTAACTTCTGCAGCTTTTAAATTTGTATTTGATTTGTACAAAAAACAATTATCCAGAGAACGAATTAATTAATTATTTTCATTTTATTTCTACTTCACTTCAAATACCTGTGGAAAGCGAGATAAAAAGTATACTATGTTTTACCTCTTACATTCATTTTTGTAATTACTTGAGGAATATACATACATATGTACATATGAATGTATTTATGTCTAAGTATGATTTTTAATGATTTGTTATTTTTCTATCTTTTTTATTAATAAACGCGAACTTTTTTTATAAAACTAACTTTATACAATATTTTTAAGCTCCTAATTGTCATCCCTGCTATATCAGTGGTGTTTATGAATATATCCGGAGCAATCCAGAACCACCAGTAGTGTTGTCGAGCCGGAACACTTCGGAACGTCGTTCGGGTACTTCCTTTTTGGACAGTAACGCGTTCCGGAACTAAAGGTGATTTCTGATAACGAGAATTGGCTGACGTTTTGAAAAAAAATATTTAAAAAGAATTGCTGATTTTTTTTTCTAATTTTTGACGAATTTTTATATGTCTTTTTATAAACAAGGGTTTGAACCGTACCCGAACCGGAACGAAACGGCTTGTTTTTCCGAACAATGAACCGGAGTCCGGAACGCGTTCCGGTACAAAAAAATTAGCACGACACCACTGAGAACCACCAATGAGCAAATGGTAGCATGTATCGAAGTCACATTAAATTGATATCTTATGTAGGGGTGGCTCTACACAGAACTAAACTTGTAGAAGGCACCGGGAAGGCCGCTGTCAACAACACTGTTCCTGTCGTTCCTACGGAAGACTCAGAGTAAGATGTTCTATGGTTTTTGAACACAACAAAAATAATAATCGGTACAAACTGGGGATGCCAAACGGGATTGATTTTTAAAAATCAAAAAAATTTCTCGTAATAAAAAAGTTAAAAATTGTTTTATTAAAAATTTTATTAATTTTTGATCTTTATCACAATACACATTTATAACAATAAAAACAGAACAAAAAATAACAAAATAGCGTAAATTAACAAAAATAAAAATAATTCATCTGTGTCTACATACATACATATGTATATGTACAAACGCATTAGTGAAGAAACAAATACCTACCCTTTTAAGAGCACTCTCTGTCCAAAATATATATATAATGATTATCATTGTTTTAAGTAGCTTTTTAAAAAGATCAAAGGCTCTAATATTTCATCAAAGAGCCTTAATTTTGATGCAAACAAAACCATCTTTCGCTGAAAAACATTTTTCACAATCAAAATGATTTCAAGATAGCTCAATGCAGGATATAACTATTCACCTCTAACACCTCGTGCTTCAATCAAATCTATTTCTTTAGGAAGTTGATTGTCTAAACCATCAGCTGTATTAACAGATTTTATTGGACTTCGAGATCATCGTTTAACTTTTTAACAATGAAAGTTGGGTTCTTATTGAGTTCGACGTCGAGTGATATAGAACATTCACTTAATGCATGATACACTTAAAAAAATACATGGGTGTTATTTAATGTAATATTAAATAAAAAACAATGCCGTAGACTCAATTTTTTTCTTACTTTATAAAGCATATTTGTGTAAAAATTACAATCCCGAAAATCCCGGGATTTTGTGATTCGGGATTTATCTATTGGCCTCCATAGTACTAACTAGTATTAAAGAATTGGATCTTTTATTCGGCAATGAAGACACTCTATGGGTCTCTGAAAGTAGCCGACGACGAGGAAGTACTTCTGGAATCTGTCATCACTGTCGTCAAGGACGACCAATTAGAGTGAAGCTTACTTCTTCTCCACACTAAAGCGGCTTCCGCTGCCCTCATCCTTCTGACTGTTTTAGAACACAAGGGAATTAATTTCCATCCAAGAACCTTTGTTGTATAAAGGCAAAATTTGTGGCCCTAACAGATGTGTCCATCGTATTATATAAGACCAGATACTGTGTCACGGTCAAAGGTAATATTATAGCCTTTATACTTTCTGATGTTAGTGACAAAAGTGCAATTGCCATCGAAAACAAGTGGGGAGTCGTCTGGGTCATGAGGTGATACATGGCACATCACCAAAGTGACGATTCCCAGAACCCAATGAGCAGAAAAGCTATATTATACGCTACGTGGAAATTCATACCATCTCGGGAAGTAAGGGGTAATGAACTAGTGTTATTAACAGAAGAGAGATTTTTGATAATGACAGGAATAAAGGCTTAGTCACTAGTCGGAATATGCCCGGGGATTGTTCCTTTTCCGACCACATGTAATCGAATTCCAATTTTTATTCGAACTGGCCTCTCTCAAGCCAGGACACTGGTAATACCTCATAACGACTTCTTTAAAAGCTGCAGCGACGAGGAAGAAGAGGAGACAACAGAACACTGAACACGATTAGAAGAAGAATTTTAGGACACCCACAATTCAGAAATAAGACATGTCTATATAGAGGCTATTTGACGAAAGTTCAGAAGTTAACTCTTGGGATGGTTGAGAGATGTCAAATTAATTATATGACGGAATGGAAATATCTGTGTTACTATGGTACCCAAATAAGCTCTGCCCATTGAGGCGGTTCTCAGTTAAACATAACCGAAACTTACATAGGCAATTGTAAAAGAGGTGCCTCTGCTCGTAATTCATCATTAAATATTGCAAGCGAAATGCTTCCACATTGTATACTTTGTGAAATTCGTTGCAATAGAGCCGATGAAGTTTTTAAAAAAGCAAGAAAGCACTTTAAATTAACAAAGTATACTTTTTAAAAGCGCACTCATTAAATTAAATAAATTTTCATGTGTCAATTTGGGTAGATTCCTTTTATGTGCTCAGAAATCAGTTTTTAATTTTTTTCCTGAATTTTTTTATCTCCTAATTTTATATAAATAAAGAATTGTGCAGAGTTATACTTGCCGTTTTTAAATAGATTAAATAAAATAATTTCCTTTACTTTTTCTGTATTTACTCCCCTGTAATTATTTTCATAAACATTAAAGTAAAATTTTGGTAAAGCGACCACAAGTTTTGAGCAAGTCACTTATGTTCAAACCATGCCCACATATTTTTAATATTTTCACATACATATGTTCTGAATGAGAGAACCACCTTTGCTGTCAGACCAATGGTGGCTCTATTTTATCGAACATCACTAGTGCCATATATGAATTACTTATTTACTTACTTTTGCTTCAGAAGACGGCAATATTTGCAATAGTAATTAAAAAACATAATGAGAAATTTTTTTGTTTTTCTCAATTGATTATTTACTTACAACTGATTAATTTAAGGATATAATTTAATTTCATTTTTACTTTTATTATTTATATTTTCATTTATTGTGAAAAAATTTGCAAAAATAATATTCGTAATTAAAATCAAGAGTATAATTAAAAAATTAAACGAATTGTACATACATACATAAGCATTTACAAAAGAAAACATTATTACATATTATATATTATAGATATTGTAGAAGGAAATGACAGTATTTCTACTGCTCATAAATCACAATAGCGATATTCATATTTAAGATTATCAGATAGCATTATAAGGTACATACATACATACATACATACGTATATGTAATAGTTTTAGTGCTATAATATTAAAGATGCAATGGTCTTTATCCATAGTATTATGCTGGTATAATATAAGTAATGATGATTTAAATCATTTCCTTTTGAACCGAAATTGCTCTGCATTAGATGTTCTTGACAGGGAGCTATTGTTTCTATGTCGACGTCAGCTATTAGACGACCATTCAATTCAATGGGTGAAATACAATAATTTCGCTCAAGTAATCTGCGAGTAGAGTTTGGTGTCTTCAGTGCAAATGCACTTTCTAATAGATTTTGTAAATGACAACCACATGGAAAGTAATTTCCATTCAAATCCAAATTTTCTACTCCGTCTAGGCAGATAGCATCGGCGTCAGGCGTTTGCAGAAAATGATTGCCATTCAATTTTAAATGTTTTATAGCAGATGTCTCGTTGAAATCCAATGCTTCGATTATATCAATCTTGTTGTTAAGCAATTGTAATGTTTCCACCTGTGTCAGACCAGCGAAGGCTTCACCGCTTATTACACCCAAATCGGATTCTTGTATGGTAAGCAGCAATACATTGGAAAGACTTCGAAATGTGTACGGATGTATGTGTTCGAGATCCATGTAAGCCAATTTAAGCAGGCCAACTGTGTACATGCCAGAGAAAGCATCAGACTCAACCGTACGTATGCCGGCAGGCAAGAGTAAGTGACCAACTTGTGTAAGACTTGAAAACGCAAAACTCTCAATGCGTAATAACGGATTGTTCGTTAACAGTATTAGTTTAACGTTGGATGTGCCGGCAAATGCATACGCTTCGATAGTAGCAATTTGGTTATGACTCAACAATATGGTGGAAAGATTCTGAAGACCAGCAAAAGCAAAACTTGTCACCACCTGAAGCGGTGTGTATTGTATTGATAACTCCTTTAGGCGAGGAAGGCCACGAAATGCAAATTGTTTAATTTTGGTTATGTTATTCCCATCAAGTGATAGTTTCTTCAATGCTCGTAAACCAGCAAATGAATCCGGTTTAATAATATGAAAATGGTTCTTTGTCAATGATAAATGTTCCACATTCGTTGGTAGATGACGCAATGGTATATGATTTAAACCACCAGTGTTACACAGTACCTTAAAAAGAGAATACAGGTATTAGATTTTTTTCATACGATTCATATCAATTTATCTTTTTCTATAAAATTTTCATATAATGCGGAAAACTCTAAACTGAAGTGCTGATTATAATTTTCAAAATAGCTTAAAAAACATTTTTAAAAAGCATTTTTCTCCTTATGATAGAAACAAATTTATCATGCCTTTAAAAAGGAGAGGCTGAAAGATAATAAGATTATCAATAAAGTAAAGATCAAGTAGAGTACTCATAGTTTCTGTAAATATTTAGAGCTAAATTGATTTATCAGGAGTACCAGAGACGTCATACCTAATTTTAATTTTCTACCAATATTAAAGATTCATAGTAATCAATCGCCAAATTAATAAGAACAAAAGGTTTAAAATTGCTTTAAGATTGATACTTCTGTAGGAAGACTGTTTAGTAAGATACCTATAAATAGATACTAAATAAGTTCTTTATATTCATCCAAAATTAATATTTTAAGTGATGACAATGCCTCCATCATATGTGTTATTCTCGAGGCAAAAAATTCTATATCCTAACTTTTTAAATCGAAACTTATCTATTTAGTTGCTGACGCCTCTAGCAATAGTATGTCAGATATTAAAATTAAATGTTTTTTTCATCCTGTACAGACTAGAGGAACCAAACCAATATTAACATGTGCTTTCCAATTTAAATTTTAATATTATTAAAGCAATACTATGTTGACATGGATAACATAAAAAATTTTAAAATTAATTACATGGGTTACAAAAAATAACATTTTTTAAAAATTGATATGTGATCCAGGACTTAAATTTTTTTTATAATGGACAGTAACAAAAAAAAAGGAATTTATATATTGCCTTCGTTAAAATTACGCAGCATATTTGATTTATATAGTTCAAGGAAGTCGCCGTAGACTAGTAGATAATGTGTTGGCTTATATACGAAATATGAAAAATTATTTCTTCGGTAATATCTTCTCAGCAGATTTCTGGAAAAACTCCGAGAGTAGGAAGTAAGTAAGTTGTGTGAGAAGCTAGGTAGTAATCCTGACTAAAGGGTTGTAATGACCAATTATGTATGTCGTTCATTGATACATTTCAATTTATTTTCTACGTACAGTTTTATGTATACCAAATACATGTTAGTAAACAGCACAGTTGCAATACAATTTCGGCACCTCACACAAGCCTTTGTATCGTTGTATCGAGTGTATTGTTGAACGAATATACAACAGTGTATGCTTGTGCCGATACACTTATACACATTTTTTCATTTGTTTTTAAAAATTGTATTGGTTTCGTGCCATCAGTTTATGTAAATGTCAGTAATCAAGAAGAAGAATAAAAATACAAAATATTTTCTGTGTAACTGTGGCTGTGTAACGGACAGATAATTAAATAATTGACTTTTTTCCATAATATTTTTCATTTTGTTGCTTGAAAGTTAAATTGTGGATGCTGGTCTTCTTCTTCTTATAGCTTTTTGACGTTTGGAATACGAAATACGCAATACAACATAACATTGAGCGTCCACAATCAAAAAATGTATTTAATACAACGTACACAATACAAAGTTATGTGAATTGGCCAAATGTATTGTAATCAAACTATCGTCGATTCGACTGTGCTTAGAATTAGTTAATATTTATCCCTTTAGTATGCAAGAACGCCAATTTCGTTAATAAAAATGGAAATATTAATATAAAAAACAATTTTTTAAAAATTAACATTTTTTTTATTGAAAAATAGAATAAATATCTTTATAAATAATGTTATGTATTTATTGTGCTTATTGTAGCACAAATTCGGAATTTCTTACAGGATATTTGCTTTTAGACTTTGCATTTTAGAAATTTTCATCTTATCAATTTAAGGATCCAAACTAGCCAGTGACCGTATTGTTCCAAGCTCACATCTTTTTGTGATGTTGAATGCCTCATTCAGCAATATGTAACCTGTGCAGAGTTGTGAGTTTTGTTGGTTCTACATTTTTCAGTCTTCGTGACGAAAAACAAAAAATAAAATACACCCGAGTATTTACAGTTTAAGCTGTTCAGCTAGTTAAGTAGAACTCAAAAATAATTTTTTATATTTCTCAAATCCCCCAAACTTGGTTTATTTGATAAAAAAAAATTGTTTTATTTTATCGTATCACACAAAATTATTGATTACCCAAATATTGTTGAACCTATTTTAAAAGTTCAAAGTTACAAATATTCCAAATTTTTTATGGATTTTGATTGTTTACCGGAATCTTTTCCTTTTTCGCGTTTGAGCGGCTACTAGCGGTCGTTTTTAGTCTAAGCTTGAATTCTTCAGGCAGTTTAAATTGGATAATCGTGCAACGATTAAACAGGCAGAATTCTCTATTTAATCTAAAATAATTCGAATATGGATAAAAAACATTTACGTTAAAAGATATTCCACAAATAGAATTAATGTTGAAAGAATGTTAATATCGGGTAATGGAATTATTGTAGAGAATATTTACGATATTGCTATGTATAGTATTGGTAGTAAGTTAAGCACCCCACTGAAAGATTTTTTGTATTTATATGGTTTATAAGCAGATACCGATTCTGTTAAGTTGCCTATTAGTTTAATTATATTATATGGCTATTGATCAAATACCATCAAAATGGAGAATTTCTCTGTTTCATGTGCGCAATAAAAGAGGGACTGATATCGATAGCAATCATGAACTAACCAAGGCCGACATCAGAATGAAACTAAAATCAACTTATGTAAATTGACCAAAAAGAAAGCGTTACATTGTGTTTTAAAGGAACATTCACACTATTGCAGAGATGTCAATTTACTAAAACTAAATGCATACAAAGAAAGAAATCGCCGTGGTGTAGTAGGTAGTGTGTTGGCTTACTATTCGTAAAGCCCGGGTTCGTATCCCAGGTCAGACATCAAAAATGAAATATGAAAAAAAAAAAATATTTCTTTGGCGACTTCCTCTCAGCAGATTTCTGGCAAAAACTCTGAGAGTAAATAAAATTGCCATGAAAAGTTTCTCAAAAAAAAAAATCTGTCGTTCGGAGTCGACGTTAAACTGTAGGTCCCGCCACTCACGTATAAAATTAACGCACACAACATGAGTGGTGTGAGAAGCTAGGCCGTAATCCTGACTGAAGGGTTGTAATGGCCAATTATGTATGTATGTATGTAAATGCATACAAAAATCTAGACACAATGGATTCCAATCAATTTAATCGTAGTTGCGTTGAAAAATAGCGCACTCCACTTTACAAACTTTTCATAGACTTCAAGAAAGCTTTTGATACGGACATTTACCTGGAATACACTCAAACGAATTCCTCCCAACAATTTTGGAATTTAAGGTTATGTACCAAAATGCGAAACTAGACGCATTACAGAAGAGAATCCTTACCTCCACTTTTATAACTACTTTCGGCGTGAAACAAAGTTGTTCATTCTTCCCGTCATTGTTTGCTGTTATCCGTAACGAAATAATGATGAAAGTTAGCTATCATAAAATAGGAATAACTTGAGACTTTGACGCACATTTCGAAGACTTATGGTATCCTCTGTCTCCTTTCCCATAATAAAGTAAAGCAAACCAGCTGGTCAGCTACGCAAGAAGACCAAGCATGGAGAGATGGAAAACCCAGGCAATACGACTGAACAACAGATATAGTTTTCATATAAACCTAGGGCTAAATAATCAAATACGTAAACAGTTTTGCCTTTCTCAATTTAGTTTAAAGCTAAAATAATCAACAATTGGAAATCAAAAGCACGAAGGTTATAAATTGGAAGTCTATATCGTAAATTTTGTAAAGCTTAACAAATGCACAATAGATGCCAAGAAATTAGACCGATTTAAAAGATTAGTGGATAATTGGTCAATGCATGTACCGTGATATATTAAAAAATGTGTTGCCGCCATACACAGACAAAGAGATGACACTACTATGGATATCAATCCAATAGAATGACCATCTTAGCATACATCCAAGAAATGCAAAGACTGGCTAATGAAAAATTAGGATCTAAGTTCTCAAATGACCTGCTCAATCTCTTCATCCCAATTATATTGAGAATTTCTAGAAAATATTAAAATAAATTTCGAAATTAAAAAAAAAATCGTATTTCCATGAAGTAATGCTATAGTTTCACATTTTTAATTTAATATTCTTTATTTCTGTTTTGTTCAAAACCATCTTTTTATATAGCGGTGACTTTAAAAGAATTATAAAAAATGACAAATAAATAAAAAATAACGGAAATACACACAACTCAAAATCAAGTATAAAACCCATTTTCACAGAAACGATGATATGCAAAAATTATATTGGGGGTGCTTTAGTTAAAACAGATACGGTATATGCAAGACATACACACAGTTACTAAATTATACGTACGGTTAAAAAATTGCCGAAATTTTTTAACTAATCCGTTTTCGTTGAAAATCTTTATAGTTTCCTTGATGTTAAGACGGTGTTTTGCAATTTCTGAAATTGAACTGAATTGTGGCCCTGCACAACCCCACAGATATTTACAAATTTTACAAATTTCTGAACCAAAGCAAAAAACCGTCTTAAAATCGAGGAAAGGTGTCAGACAATTATAAATATTAAAAAAAAACTGATTGGCTAAAAAATTTCTGTGCAGGCCCACAAAAGTGTACATCAGGCCAACAAAAGTGTACGTCAGGCCCACAAAAGTGTACATCAGGCCCACAAAAGTTAACAAATTTCAGAAATTTTTTAACCAAGACCGTCTTAAAATCGAGGAAAGTTGTCAGACAATTACAAAGATTTTCAACGAAAACGGATTAGTTAAAAAAATTTCTGAAATATATGTATACTTTTGTGGCTATGTGTATATTGTGTTACTACACCTTTACCTAACTCAGAAACTGTGAATTGTAATACATAAATAAAACAAGTGTGAAACGAGTGGGTAGTGAATGAATACTGTGTGTGTTTCATAATTACGACTCCAGTGATGGAAATTGCTTCCATTAAATGAATGTTAGAGCTTCTTCATGTTCTAAGCTATTGAATTCGTATACCTATTTTAGCTGACGAATCATCCACAAGTAATTATGTATGTGTACAATTTATTAACAGATTTTGAGATACAGTTTTTATTCCGTTTTTAAAATTCTGAATTACAATTGGCCCTTATGGACACACAAATAACACTTTCTGAATTAAAATTTATTAAACCAAATTGAGATTGGCACTTTCTGAACTACAACTAGAAAAATTATAGAGCATTAAAAGGTATTAATGTAAAAGTAAGCACAATCAATAATTGAAATAAAAAAATTGCATGGTTAATATAAAGGGTCCGCCAAATAACTTTTTTTTTTTGAAAATGCTTTAAAAAAAACTACTGAATATTTTCTCAAATTTCTTTTTTTTATTTGAAAGTACAATCCTTCCGGTTAATAATGGAAAATAATTTCATTCAAATAGCTGCCTCGGCTGGCCATGCAGTAGCCTACACGATCGGTCCAATTTTTAAGCACATTATCGATTGTGTGCAGCTGTATTTCACCAATGGCTTCACGAATATTGTCCTTTAAAGCGTCAATTGTCTCTGGCTTGTCGGCGTAACACTTATCTTTGACGGCACCCCAAAATAATAGTCCAACGGTGTCAAGACGCAGCTCCGAGGTGGCCAAACGACATCAGCTCTGCGGCTGATAATGCGATCTTCAAAAACAGGGCGCAAAACATTGAGTGTAGCTTCGGCTGTGTGGCACGTAGCGCCGTCCTGTTGAAACCAAATGTTGCCAATATCCTCCTCTTCAATTTTTGTGAACACAAATTCGTTCCACATGGCCCAATAACGATCGCCATTGACTGTAACGGCCACTCCTTGCTCATTTTCGAAGACAAATAGCCCAATTATGCCTCTGGACCAAAACCCGCACCAAACAGTGACTCGTTTTGGGTGCGTCGGCTTTTCAATATATGCGTCCAAGATCAAAATGAGCTTCATCTGAAAAGATGATTTTTTTGCCAAAATCGGCATCTTCTGGTGTAGGCTACTGCATGGCCAGTCGAGACAGCCATTTGAATGAAATTATTTTCCATTATTAAATGGAAGGATTGTACTTTCAAATAAAAAAAGAAATTTGAGAAAATATTTAGTAGTTTTTTTTAAAGCATTTTCAAAAAAAAAGTTATTTGGCGGACCCTTTAGGAATGACCCACAAAACAAAAAAAATTTAAAATAATTTTTGAAACATTATTTTTGCCAAATTTCCTTTTTAACGATATTTTCTACAGCCAACCGTAGAGGAAATATACATACATACATATATACATAGTCGGTCATTACAACCCTTCAGTCAGGATTACGGCCTATTTTCTCGCACCACTTATGTTGTGTGTGTTAATTTTGTACATGAGTGGCGGGACCAATAATTTAAAAAGTCAACTCCGAACGATAGATTTTTGAGAAACTTTTCATGTCAATTTTAGTTACTCTCAGAGTTTTTAACAGAAATCTGCTGAGAGAAGGTGCAAAGAAATAATTTTCCATATTTCGTTATGTTCGATGTGTCTGATCTAGGGTTTGAACCGTGGCTTACGTCCAATAAACCAACACACTACCCACTAGACTACAGCAACAGTGGAGAAAGTATTCTAGCTCCCACCATACTTAAAATTCCACAAGTCGGTATTTGGCTGTTTGAGAAATGAATTTAAGTGATTAAATCGTTCAGTAAAAGATTTTAAAATAATAGGATAGATACCAGTGATATGTATGTATGTAAATACATATGTATGTAATATAATATTAATATAAGTATTGTGTGCTTTCAAATGATTCCTGATTGTAGAATAATATTTATATTATAATAATATTTCCTTGTTGTTATATATTTGCATAGAAGGTTTATAAAGAAATTAGGAAACGAATATACACAATAATAACTTTATCTAGCAGATAAAATAAGGAACAAATATTTGAATTGGATCTACTAAATACCAGTAGTTTAATCTAAACTCTCTAATTTAATTGTATTTATACTGTAAATTTTGGTAGTATTTTCCTGAACATCCTTTTGATATTATAAAATGCATTTTTCTTCTAAAATTCGAGAAATATTCTAAAAATTTGTTTCACTATTCGTTACTATAATTTACACGGTAGTTAGGTAAAGAAATAAGGATTGGGAGAAGCCACAAGACAATTTTGTTTCGCCTATGAAGAAAAGAATTGTATTTTTTTCTTCTTTTCCTTACATTCACGAACTGTATAGGTTGAAAATAACCTTAAGTAAAGGGCAACTACAATGTTAAGGAGATTCTCTATTGTTCGCAAGAAATTGGTTTAAAAGGTGCTAATTTTCTGAATTTACTTCAATTCCAATAGATGTGAATTCTTAGTAGGAATACAAAGAAACTACATATTTCGAAGAGTTTCATTTTGATATGTTGCAATACTAATTTGTCTATCATTGTGAATAGCAAGACATTTCATATGCGAAAGATAAAGTAGTACTTGTTTATTTCATTGCACAGATTCCGCAAAAACATACGTATTTTAATTTTTGTTCACGTGTATCCTTCACAGATTCAACCATTTCTGTGGTTGGAATAATATGTATGTTTCCCAGAGTATTCTAATGCTGGATGTTGCTGGATTTTTGTCCATCAACAACAAAGTTAATTAGATTTTAATAAATATCTTAATTATTTAAAATCTAGATTGAATATTTTATTTTTAATAGATTATAATTTTAATTTGTCCTTTGTTTACATAGAAACGAACAATTCCGACTTTGAAACTGACAATTAGTTTGTTCTGCTTAATGGGGCACATCATATGGTATAATGTGGAAGACAAGAACAAAAGCAAAACTATTTCATATGATTATTTTGCACTTTTACCTGAACCATGTTGCGCTTCATTAGGCTCAATTCAACTTTCGTAATTCTTTATTTAACTTTTTAATTCATCAAATGAGGTACGATATTTAGCAAGTATGTACATAACATTGTAATTAGCAAGATTTAGTACGAAAATTCAAAATTCAATTTATTTAATAAACGTATTTAGATTTTTAAAGCAGTTAATTGGAAATTAAAAAGAAACAAATAACGTCTTCAATAAAAGTTTAAATGTATTCAAGAAGACGAAAATTTATATTTACTTTATAAGGAAGAGGTAAAACGTTAGTAAAATCTGCAACTAATTATTGTCACTTATATTTCTATACTGCATTTTTGTCCTTTTCTCCCTCATTTTGCAGTTTATATGCACTTGAACACTTTTCTGCAATATTTATCAACTTAACAGTAATAACTCAATAATCCGAACACGTAGGTATTCGGACATATCTATAATACGGACGTCCGTGTAATAACGACATTTTCAAAATATAGGAATATTATGTTAGTTTTGTACTGAAAAGCTTTTTTAGTTAACAGTGAAAAGTTATACTTAATACGGACATTTCTATTCATTCCGTGTAATTGCGGTACAAAAAAAAATATTAATATACTGGGACAAAAAATTATCAACTAAAACTAATGAATTATATGGGAAAATTTAATTGTCTAGCCCTACAATAGAACGTAATAAATTACTGTACTTAATATACGGTAAATGAATATTTGAAATATAATAACTTCATTTAGTAATTCGTCTTTAATGACAGTATTTTATAACAAAATATTTTTTTTAATAACGGCTACGTAAAGCCATATCATTTAGTCCATCAGTTCTACAAAAGTCATTACGGGAGTATACTGCTGTGCAAAATTAACCTCACAGCTGGTAATTTGTTGATGTATATTTTATTGCAAAAATCAAGGAATCAAACTATATATTTGTCCATAGATCCTAAATGGAATTTTAGTTTAGCGACTGTTAAAATAACTACCGAAACGATATTTGCCATTCAGCACGACGCTATGGGTTTTATGTCAATCAATCAAAACAGAGACCTCGTTCGACTTACCAGAAACATGTTAGTCTTATATACAGTAGTGGCCACGAATTTAAGACACGACATTTTACTTATATATTTGTGATCATTTTCACGTTTTATCGAAAAAATTTTAGGTCCATGATATTTTTCTTAAGATTTTAGTAGTGTTATGAAGACAAATTAATAATATTTTGCTACCTATATTTGGTTAAGAATTTTTATTTACATATTATATAGACTAACACAACTTTTATCCTGGTCATAAATTTAAGACATAGGCGAAAGAAGACTTAATTCACTGAAGTAAAGCTTCATAAAAAATCCTAGTATTTATTTTTGATCACAGCAGCACATCTCCTGGGTAAACTTTTAATTAATGCCATACAACGTTGCTTTGGAATCGCATACCAAGCCTTTTGGATTTCTTTCCCACAAATCGTTTAAATTTTTTGGTTTTACTGTTCCAACATGTTCCTCAACATCATTCCTCAAGTTCTCAATGGGATTGAGGTCCGGGGATTGAGCTGGCCACTTAAGATCAGTGATATTGTTTTCCGCTAAGCAACTTTTCACTAGACGTGAAATGTGGTTAGGGTCATTATCATGCATAAATTTCCATATTAGAGGCATGTTGTCTTCAGCGAATGGTATCATAGTGTCTATTAGAATGTGTTTGTAAACGTACTGGTCCATTTTAGTATTAATCTTGTAAATGGGACCTACACCATGCCAGGAAAATGCTGCTCACATCATCAAATTTCCATCACCATGTTTGACCGTTTTAAGGGTGTACTTTGGAGGGCGCCATACTTACTGCTTTCTATCAAAGCCGAAGCGGCAAAACTTCGACTCGTCGCTCCAAAGTATATTTTTCCAAAATATCATCGGTTTATTGAGATGTTCTCTCGAAAACGCTATTTGGGATTTGATATTTTTTTTGACACAAGTGGTTTACGTTGTGCAATACACCCACGCAAGTTTTTCTCATTTAGACGTCTTCTTCTTGTCCTAGACGAAATATTAATACCAAAATCCGATGAAATTTTATTTTTTATTTACTTGAGCTGTGAAAGGATTATTATCAGCTACTTTATAAATTAAACTACCCTCCCTGGGTGTAGTTTTTCGGGCTCTAGGTTGTTGCTTGACATTTTTGGTGGTACCATGTTGCTTGGTGTGTTCCAGCGCGATGTAAATCTTGCATTTAGAACATATAAGCAGCTTGGATATCTCCAAGCTTATCTATCAAGCTATCTTAAATTCGTGGCCAGTTTCAAATTAACGTTTTTACAATAATATGATCAAAAAGCAAGAAAATGTAAAAAGAAATAAAATAAAATAAAAATATAGAAAAATAAAGAATATCTTATTTGATATTATAGGGTTATAAAAATTATCACAAATAAGTCAGTCATATGTCGTGTCTTAAATTCATGTCCACCAATGTATATACTGGCTCAAATAAGTCTGCATACACCAACCAGGTGGAGACAACTTTCACAATGTTTCGAAAACTACTTATCAGGTTTGAATAAAATTAAATTATTTGAAAAGCTCATTTTGTGTTTAAAATAATGAAATACAATAATTTTGTAAAAATTAAAAAAGAATTCAAAATCATAACTCAAAAAGTCTCTCTACATCTATGAACATTTATTTATTCCAAATTTCTTTTTAATAACGGTTTGAAACCTCTTCTAAACGTTTTTTGTAGAAGATGCCACCTCTGGTAAGATTTCTGTCCCAATATTCTAACTTTCTGCTGCAATGGTACCTTGAGGCATTTGCTTGTTAATTATTGTGCGCTGAAAATTTCTTTTCAAAAGACCCTATAAAAATTTTATGGAATTTGAATCTGTGTTCCAGGTGATCAGATATTACTTTTATACAATTGCATAGACATCATTCTTCTATAATATTGGGATAAGTGATTCGGTACATTATTGTGAAAGAAACGAAAATCGTATTGTATGTCTAAATTTAAAACATTATTTTTAAAATGATCTTTTAAAGGCCATTATTGCAACTTGCCGTTAACCAAAGGCAGGATTTTAAAGTCGCCGTAGTCTAGTAGGTAGTGTGTTGGCTTATTAGACGTAAAGCCAGGGTTCGAGCCCCAGGCCAGACATCAAAACAAGAATTCAAAAAGTATTTCTTCGGCGACTTCCTCTCAGCAGATTTCTGGCAAAAACTCTGAGAGTAAATAAAAAATGCCATGAAAAGTTTCTCAAAAATCTATCGTTCGGAGTCGACTTTAAACTGTAGGTTCCGCCATTCAAGTTTAAAATTGACACACGCAACATAAGTAGTGTGAGAAGCTACGTCGGAATCCTAACTGAAGGGTCTAATGTAAAATTATGTTTGTACATATAAATTATATAAATGTGAATACATAAATAAAATTAAATGTTTTCAATATCCTTGCTATAATGTGAACTAAGTATGCCTCAGCCACAATACGGCAGCAAAGAATTATAATATATCAGGTATTTTCTGTATATTTCTCCGTCGGCATTGCCAGTTATTTAAAAGAACCCTAACATGTTAGCATTAGCTTTAGTTAGTTTTACGAAATTAAATAATGAATAAAGTCATGATTTCGGATATACATGTGTATGTATGTACATACATTATTTAAGCTAAAGCAATGACAAGATGATTATCTCTAAGTTGAAATAAAAAGACTTTAACATAACATTGCATACATAAGTATATTGTATTTCGTGTATGACTTATTTAATGTTTACCATAAGTATCATTATCATTAAAGAGAAGTGTGTAGTTAAATACGAATTTAACCAGCAAAAACTTAAAGCAAAACTTATAATAAAATTTTATGGTTAACAATACCAAGTAATTACCGAAATATGAGAAATCGAAATGTGTATTGCACTGTTTACAAATTATATTTCAAACGTTTCTTTAAATTAAAGATATTTCAAAATATATTTGTTTAAAGAATGTCTAAGGAAGACGTGGCTATAGTGCAAAAATGCTTCTACATTAAAAGTGACCGCAAGGAGTTCCAAAAGCCTTATTGGCGGTACGTACAATTAATTCTAAAGTTCTTGAATGAAGATCAAGCATAGAAATGCACTTAAAACAAAATGTCTGAAGAGGCCGTGGATATTTTGGATTATAGGATTTGCTGAAGACATAACTCTTTAAAAATTAACACAAAAAATTTTCCTAGTGCTATAGAAAATGTGTAGTTTCTGTTGAAGAGGAAGTTGGGACAAAATCGTTAAAAAATTTGAACTATCGGTTATTTTGCGTAAAGGTATGACGCCTTACAAAGTTCAATTGGTTCAGTAGTTGAAGGCGCATGACTATTCGCTAGATGGGCCAACGAGAAACTGCAATATGATGTCTGTTTTGCCAAAAAAAAATCATCTTTTCAGATGAAGCTAATTTTCATTTTGGTGAGTCCCTTAATAAGCAAAATTGCCGTACTTGGCGCTCAGAACCCACATGAGGTCTTACAGAAGTCAATGCATCCATTATGAGTGACTGTTTGGTGCGGCTTGTGGACGGGAGCCATCATTGGCCCATATTTCTTTGGAAATGAGAACGACGCAATTATTACGGTCAATATGGAATGCAATCGCAGCATGATAACCGATTTTTTTGTGCCTGCTTCTCATGGTGTTGATGTGAACGATGTTTGATTTGGCGAGGATGGTGCAACTTGCCACAAAAAATGCCAAAAAAAATTGCCAAAATGTTCCGATTTGACACCGTTGGACTACTTTCTGTGAAGCGCCGTTAATGAAAAGTATTATGCCGACAAACCAAAGACAATTGCGCATATGAAGGCCAACATTCCAGCAATGATACCATTGCCGAGATACGACCTCATGTACTCGAAAAAGTGCTCGGCAAAACGGTAATATTTCAAACCGTTTTTGTTTTATTACATTTTTTATATTTAAGCTTTTAAATGGCTCACCCTATATTACCAAATATTTTCAAAACTTTATTATTATTGCAAAACTAAATTGTCTTGTAGTTATTTGCTTTTATTACTTTCCAATTAAATTTGTTTGTTAATATTAAAAGAATAGTTACTGAAAGTTTCACAATGTTTTCCCTTTTATTTATCATTTATGACACTAAGGGCCATTAATAAAACTTGCTAAAGTTACCTATAAAGTCACCTTTAACTTTTTTCGTTACTACAGCTTACTGATAACATAAAGTTAACTTTTTAAAATATGGCAATACCGGAGCAATATCGATGACTTTGGCCAAATTAAACAAATTTGTAAAAAACCCAGTGGTAACGCCGAGGTTCTTTTTAGTTATTTCTACCTTATTGTCACTTATATTAATGAAAAACAAATTAACTGCCCGTTAAAATCCTGCCTTTAATTAAAGGCAAGTTGTAATAATGGCCCTAAGTAAATATATTCTGAATATGTATGTTTTTGTCCGGAATATATATGTACATATGTAAATGGTTTTTCAATAGCTACTTATGACTTTTCTATATTTCGTATATGAACGTTTCGGAAAAGTTTAGAGACTCTATAAGATTACTCGATTCATGCAATACCATTCGATTGACTCAAACAACTTGCATTTAAATAACAGCTACCCTATAAAGGCTTGTCTATTTGCATTGCTTTTTTAACACTCTATCGAAAATTTATATTATTAAAATGTGTATGCTACTAAAGTGTAATGTAAAAAACTTTTAAATAAAAAATATTTCGTACTTACCTGAGTTTGTGATAAACAAATGCATTCCATCGGGCATGGCTTAAAACCTTCAATCAGGTGTGAATTTAATATAAAATTTAGAATTATTGTAAATGCAAAATGCCATAAATTGATCATTATTTATTATGTTTTTAGCTTATATTAAACGAAAATAGTTTCTTGTAAAGGTTCATGATTTTAACTCAGATCAGTGTTACAAAGTCTAAAATCTGAATTTTTATCCGCGTTAACTATTTGAAAATCTATTTTTATTTTAAGATTGATACGCTTTTTAAACACAAAAACCTAGAATTTGTAACACTGAAAGCAAAACAGTATGTCTAGCAAAAAGCTTAAAGTCTACCAGAATCATTATTATCACACATTTCGTATGTAATCATTTTACTCTGTTTAATAATTTTCATTTGCAGAATGAATTTTATTTTCAAGGAACTTCAATGCTGAGGTTTTAACGAAATGCATAAAACATTTTTTATATATCCAGATAGCATGTGATGAAAAACTATTTAGATCACAAAACTATTTGAAAACCGATAAATATTGTGAAGCGTTCAAAAATATGGAATTGTTTCATTAATTTGAAATTTTTATTTGTTCCGATGACATTCAAATTGTTTTGTAAACAACACTGGAAATTTTTTTTAATTTTTAAATTTTTTATTAAAAAATTTAAGATTATTTTCGCGATGAAACCGAAAAGAAATTATATTAGGGATAAAATAAAATTTGATGACAAAATGAAGGAAGGTCTTATTGAATTTACGCAAACTCATTTGGAGTATGCTAAAGTTCGGAATTCCCTAATTATATTACCAACAAAATTTCTACTTTAACAAGAAATTCTTATTGTTTAATTGACTGGCAGTACTTGGATTTTTACACGATATCATAATATCTATCAATACACCCCACAATTTTAGAAAAATAAATCCTTTTTGAACATTTTCGAATTGTCTTCACATGTAGTTAACCTTATATGTTTTTTTTCTCTTAAATATTTTGTTTTTGTTCTTTACATTGACAGCTTAATTATTACTTTTTAATGATTCATTTCTATACTTTTTTGTCTTAACAATTTTGATTTAAATAAGATAGCTGCTTTTTTCAAAAGCGTTTTATATGGTATGGACAAAAATCAAATATCAAACTGTTTTAAGTTAGAAATTTCAAATTGATATTTATTAATCCTTTCAGACATTAATTGAGATAAAATACTGAAAATTTTACTGTAAATTTGAAAGTATTTTAACCGATACATTTAAATAATAACGGTATTAACCACAAAAATCTGTTTACTACCTTCAACGCTAGATTACTTTCAATAGAAATATTTAAACGTCCAATATATTAGAAAAATATCTGAAAGGGTTAAAGTCTTTTTATAAGATTTACCAAGATTTCATTTGCATGACAAATGAACAATGAAATGAAGTATGGGGGACAAAACTTACGAATTGTGTTTTTTAATTTATTTATTATAAAATTAATTAATTAACAAATAATTGCGCGGTGATACAGTGAAAATACACCTGAGTAACTACATACATACTCCAAACTTGTTTTATTTGACAAACGTTTTTTATTTTATTTATTTTATTATTGATTAAAGTTTTTTGAAAGAGGAAAGATGACATTTTAAAAGGGTATACATAAACATATAGGTCAAACCTATATATGAGTTATGATCGGGTAAACTTGAAAAATATGTTTTGTTTTCTTAATTGCAAAACTTAATTAATAATTACTCTGGTGTATTTAAATTTAATTAAAATTAACAAGATTTTGTTAGAATTCTCGCTTAATTGCAAGCAATTGCGTGTGTCGTTTAATCACTGTAAAAAAATACTTTTCTAGCAAACACAAAGCGTAAAAGTTTTAAAGATATTGCTCTTGTAGTATTTAATCCAAAAAGGTCTGCAATTATTTTCTTCTTTATTTCAAAGTAAAATATTTCTTTGACATTCGATAATAACAATTAAATACATTGTTAGTTTCAACTTTCCAAAGTTAAACTTTAGTTTAACTGATCCCACCATGTGGAGTTAATTTCATTACTTTAACTGAAATTCCTTCGGGATCAATAAATGTTTCAAAACATTAAAAACCTTTTTTGATTTCGTCACAATTAAACACGCACCATTTAAAAATATAAAAATCACGTTGTAGTATTTATTATTTAAAGTATAAAAATCTCTTGTAGGTATTATACATATTATGTTTACAAATAAATTTGATTATTTTTAACCTATTTGGGTAAATTGGTTTCACGTATTCGTTTTCGGGAGAAAGGAAATTTAATACAACTTCCGTAACCGATACCGTCTTTTAACAAATTCTAATAACAACTGATATGTTCTAATAATGTTTACACTTGCCAATGGAATGTTTATTTAAAAATGCCGGCTAAAATTACTTCTCCTTCCAAGGAATTCTCTCTTTTATAACACTTTTTCATTCTCTTTGGAATATAATACTGTCACAATACGTATGCACATACGTATTTACTTAACACGAATAAATTCTCTTAAATAAGCTTCAAACACGAAAAGAGAGGAAAGCTATTATGCCGGTCACTAAAAGAAATATTTTCTATTTGTTGGGGAACAGTTTAGAAATGAAAAACTAAAAAATAATTTTCATGCTGCTTCCGTTCGCTGTTTAAATATCTTTTGTCACAAAAAGAAAGCTTATTGCTAACTAACACCATTTAAATGTAGCAAAACACTAGGATGTGAAATATGGTAAATGTTCGCATTTTATAATTGCACTCTGTTGTAAGAAACAAAACATTCTAAGATTTGAATTTAATTGTATAAGTGTTGTATATATACATACATACATACTTCCTATACTCCTTTTACTTGGATCGGAGATCTATTAAAGTTTAACGAAATTTGGTGATATACGCTACGAAAAAATTTTTCATAGTAATATTATTTTTGAAAATCTAGAAGCACACTCATTATAATAAAAGATTTTTGGCAATATTCGTCGCTTGATGATAATTCTCACACAAACTGTGCAGTAATTTAAGTTTTATTCTTGACTCTCCAACATGCTCAAACTCGAGAATTCTTTAAATCATATAACGTATAACCAAAACTAATGTATAAACTCCTCGATATAAAATGTGCCTTATCTGGTGCCTTTTTTACGATGGCAAATATTATTTAAATTCCTGATGCAAGTAATCTTAATCAGCCGCAAGTCGCCGCTTACAGTAATGCATTCTTAGCATGCCCTGGTTTAAACTGGTCATATTTGTCATAAAGCTGATCACTATCAGTAAAGAAGCTTCAAAGCGACTAAAATTACAACCGTGTTTACGCTGTAGTGTTATTATTCACAACATCACCAAAAGATATCTCAGTGAAGGTCGGTGGAATAATGACCAATATATTTTAATGCAGTGACAGCAAAAGAATTTTTTACGAAGTCAGAAATAATATTTGTGTGTAAAAATCTATTCTGACGAGTAACATTTTTGTCTGGGGGCGCTAAGGAACAAGAACAATTTTCAACGAATTTGAGGCAACCGCTTTTTCTGTTTAACTGTTTTCACATTTATATTTGTACTTTTGCTAAACATATATTGTCACACACACACTATATTGTCCTGTTCTTCAGTCTTTTGCACAACAATTAGAAAAAAGTTTTGGATAGAGTTGTGTTTTCTTTCAAATCATTTTCTCTTTAATTTGTCACAAAATTCGTTTTCATGCCCATACAGTTGCAACTAAATTTCAGGCCTGTAGTTTTTTCTTAAGTTAATACGAAGAGAACTAAGTTCTAAGTATACATTTTGGTTATTGGTCCAATTTCCATTTTTTTTATTTATATAGTATTTGTTTATATACAAACGAATAAAAACAAATATTTAGTTTATAGCGAATTCTTAACACTACTATTCCCACTTTTATTATAACCGAGTTCAAAAATGATTTTTGATACCTTAAAAGGATCTGTCAGGAACCTGTATTAATCTACGGTTTTGTTCTATAGTTCTTCTAAAACCGCATGGGTGGTTCGGAATACAATCAATGTCGATAAGACAACATCACTTGCGTATAAATACTTCTTAAAAAAATAAAAATGTTTTAATATGTTTATAAACATCCAAAGGAAAGAAATATACCCTCAACAAATTGGCTCAGAATTTTAACCATTAACCATTACTTTTTAATGTAGTTAAAAAATTTTCTTATGATGGACATATTTAACAGTACATAACTTTACTGGCTTCATTGAAAATTGGCAATGGACAATTTAAATTGAAATACATGGAGATAACGCCCGAAATATAAAGCTTACTAGGGAAACACATTCCGCCAAGTATGAATAAAGAATTCATTCTACACCACTTGCAGTAGATGCTAGAAAGCCGCAGGGAACGGACTAAAAAAAAAAAAGATCACTCAATTAATGAGATCGGTTTCGGCAGATTGAAATACAAAGTTTAGATTTGATTTTGAGTTATTCCTTTAATAACCTATTTTTGTAGGCGAATTGATTCAGAGGTCTTAGTTACTAAATTCGTAATAATTGATTTTATTGGAATACATAAATAAATGAACTTATAAATTCAATTTACCAAATGCAAAACAAACTAAACATAATCAATCGTCAATGCCAAAATAAACAGAAAAATTCCCGTCATATATAGATGTCTACACCAAAAAATTATTTGAGACAAACCATTTTGTATTTTTAATATCAAAAATGTTAAGTACCAAATTTCTTTTAACTACAATAAATTTCAGAGGCGCTCACAAGCATAGTTAATATAAAATACAGCATAAAACTAAAAAGTAGACTGATTACAGGCTTTCAAAGTACTTTGTGGGGTGTTCAAACTAGCCAAATCGATTATTATAATCAATAAATTTAAAACATCTGGAACGCTATATTTAGCCAAGTCGTTAGATCTTAGAACGAACAATTAAAGAACAAAAAAAATTCCTTCGGTTTCACATTCTTGAAGCAAACAATCGTGTTTAAAATAAATCTGATATTTCATAAAGAACAAAAAAAAAATAGTGTTATGAGAGGCTTAAATTTAGCGTTGTGAAAAAAATTGTTAAACAATTAATATGAGCCTCAACAATTCCTCTAAAAATGAAAGCAGACCCAATAGCCAAAACGTACATATATACTGCTTTTTCTGTCATAATATCGGCTGCTTAAATACTTTGACAGCAGATCAGAGCAAATACATTTTTTTGCTGACACAAACCCAAAACAGTAACAGGCATTTAAATTAAACAAAAAGAAAACGTAATGAGTGAAAAAAATTTGATGAATTGTGTAACTTTAGTTGCGTTTTTGAGGTACTTCAGCCACGAAGAACTTTCATCCTTTTCATGCATTCAGAATCTCCATACGTATACATAATATAATATAAAATATAAAAAAGAAATTGTTCATACTTTTCATATCTCGCCATTTATTTTAACAATTCGAGCTGTTTCTCGCCATAGAAATTCCTTTTTAAATTTATATAAAGTGGGTAGACTAGATCATACAGTATTGTACGAATGCGTACTTTTTCGATTAGTCTTTCATTTATATTCATATTTCCTGAAATATATTAATGCCATCAAAAGAATAATATGAGACGGTGTTGAAAAATTCAGTACTGTTGTATTTTTCGTTTCAAAAATACCGCGGTACCCCCGCTACGATTTGAGTACTTTTTCCTTATTACATATTTTATGTCTTGAGCTTTTCAACTATTACACGGTGCGGTAGATTGTGAATTTTGTTGAGTAGAACTAAAAATATTTTTTTTTATATTTCTCGAACCCTCTAAACTTGTTTTATTTGACAAAAACGGTATTTTTGATCTTTTCACACAAAATTATTGATAAAGTTTCTCAAAAATCTGTCGTTCGGAGTCGACTTTAAACAGAAGATCCCGCCACTCATCTATAAAATTAACACAAAAAATAAGTGGTGTGAGAAGTTAGGTCGTAATCCTGGTTGAAGGCTTATAATGACCCATTATGTACTATGTATCTTCTGCAAAGAGTACTAAAAAGTGTAAGTGCGTGACAGATTTTTTTTACAGTCTGTCCGATTTCATAATGGTTTGAAAAAATTTATAAATTAATATTTTCTGGGCGATCAGAGTTGTTTTATTTGGAACAGCTGTACAAACAAGTTTATAGTCGTTTGTTTATCGTATTTTTTGTCTTCAATTATCATATAATAATATAATATAATTATGCTGAATTTAAAAAAAATTAATTTGAAGGAATATATAAAAAATGAAAATGGCTCAAATTAAAATTAGAGAATAAATATGTTTTTGTATCTTTTTTTTGTATAACGGTGTGGCACCAAAACACACAAACACGGCCTTAAATATGTACAATTATAATAATAGTAATAAAATGTGGTGAAGTATAAAAGAGAGCACATTCAATTATAAAAAACGTAAACATACGTAAATAAGGATAAAATCAATTTCTCAAAAAAGAGAAAACAAATTTTTTTTATATATATCTAAATACAGAAAATATGTAAAATACAAATATACTTAGAGTACTCGTTTCTCATGCAGTTCAACAAATGTTTGTTATTCAAAATAGAAAATTGTACCAAAAGGATCACTAAAGTAAAATAGAGCACTTTAAAAGATAACAATATTACTTACAAAATGCAGCTGATTATTTAAGGGCGGATGGCGACGCATCAAACGTAACTGATCAATTTTGCATACGAGTATGTGTTGGTAATATTTGTATCGCTTAGCACAGCAACACTCCAAAATTGTATTTTCGAACTTTATTGCATAGTTGTTGTGAAGCTGAGAACATACATATGATTTAACAACGCAAATAGTGAATATCAAAAGTGTATTGATATTCTTCAAACTCACCTCGGCCTTTACGTGTGAGTATTATTTACCAACACAATTACAAAAAAGTTGAGTTTGATCCACTACTTAATGTGTGGCCGGGCAACTTAATAAAGAAAACACATTTTTCAGTGATGTTACATCAAGTATTGCGCGAAAGCAATAATAAAATCACTTATATAAAAACCCCAAATGCACACTATGTAAAGTATGTATACAAAAACATTTCATGCAGCTTAAATATTGGCTTGTGTTTTTTCCAAAATTTCAAATAAATTATTAAATTAGTTTTAAATATGTATACAGTGTACAGCAAAATTCGTATCCAATATATTTTGACAATTTCATGAATTCTAACCAGCAGCTTCTTTAAAGTTGTTTTTTTTCTCTCTGTTGTTCTTGTTCATTTTATGGAATAAACACTTTAGTTTTCATTATGTTTCGGTATATTTATATTTATATTTAAGTTAGAAGACGTGTACTCGACAATTACAGTACCCGGAAGTCAAGTTGACCTATTGTACTCCGTAACAATATTACTACCCTAATATTTTACATTTTAAATGCACTCAGTTCTCGTTTTATGCGGATTAAAATTTTTGCGATTTAAAAATTAATTAAATTTTTAAAATTTTAAGGGATTTTTAAAATTGTAGATGTTTTTAAATTTTTTTTTCCATTTTTAAATTAAACCATGTTTATAACACTGATATAATATAGCACTTGCAATATTATTGTCCATTAAATGACATTGTACAATAAAATTGCCTCTGTGTATGTTGTATTAGTAGGTGGTGCAATATATTGAATAAAATCAAAAGTCTTTTGATTTTTATTGTGCAAAACGCAATATTGTGTAATGGTAACATTGCGTACAATAATTATTTCCCATCAAAATAGAGCACAACAGCTGATATCAAAGTTCAATGTGTACGTATAATAAGTACTTCTTAAATCAAAAATTTTTGTAATAAAATATCGAAATAATTAAAAAAATATATAATTTCCACAAAAATGTATTGAAAATTTTTAGAAACAAGTCGACAAAAGAAAATTTATCAGAATGACAATTTATTATTGAGTGCATCGAACTTTATCAAACATTGCCGGCTTTGTGTCTCTTTCCTTCATCTGTTTCCGCTTTTTTTACTTTTAGGCTTTTTTAATTTATTTGCTAAAATAATGGCTAAACAAATCTCTTCGTCCTCACGCATATGTATTGCTAAACTTTGTCTTTTAATTTATGAATTCTCGAAATTGTTTAATTTGTTTAGGTTTTTTGTGTCAACGAAATTAATATAGAAATGTGTGTGTGAGTAGGTTTTGTATATTTTTGCATGCTATAAATGTATGTACGTAAAATTGCGCCACAACAATTTTTTTTTAATATTGTGCAACTTGTTGGGCAAAGCGACAATAATAAACGCAATAAAGCACTCAATAATATTGAGTATGAGTATTGTGTGTGAATTATTGACGTATTGTAACGTATTGACTGACCTGTTTTCCGGATATCAAGAGTTGCATAAGCGACTTAAAAATTCAAAATTGAAATGTGTGCTAACGAATTACATATTTTGCAAGAACAGAAACAATTGAAGACCCTAAAAATTCTTTGATCTCGTCCGCTATTCACGAGGAAAATTCTAGTGATGATAATGATATTTGACCATATGATAACAATACATAATACAATACATACAAACAAAAAATAATAATAATTCCAACGCGATACAGACAATTATTTAGTGATTCAGATTAATTATACATACATATAAAATGTTTGAGTTTATTTTTTACATCATTTTCTATTATTTCTGTAATTTTGCAACGAAGCATTAAATTTTATAAGAAATTCGAGTATCGTTTTATGCGAGTTCAATTTGTGCGAGTTTTTTCAACGCATCTATCGCATAAAACGACACCTGAGTGTATACCGCATATAGCAAAGAGTACTGCCATTCCTTCTCTTTAAGCAATTATGATCTCAATCCTTTAGCATGTTAGGTTAGGTTAGGTTAGGTTAGAGAACGTGTAATTGTCAATTAACACAAATACAGTACTCGGAGGTCGAATTGACACATTGTACAACGTCCTAGATTCTCACACCACTTATGTTGAGTGTGTTAATTTTATACATGAGTGGTGGGACCTACAGTTTAAAGTCGACTCCGAACGACAGATTATTGAGAAACTTTTTCATGTAAATTTTATTTATATTTACTCTCAGAGTTTTTGACAGAAATCTGCAGAGAGGACGTCGCCGAAGAAATACTTTTTATATTTTGTCTTGATGGCTGGCCTGGGGATCGAACCCTGGCTTTACGTCTAATAAGCCAACACAGTACCTACTAAACTACGGCGACTTTAGCATGTTAAAGACTTGTATATTTGAATAAGTTTAAGATCTCTTATTGCCACAGGTAACACTTACGGATATTTATGTACGAGAATTCTTAACAAAACAAAGGGCGCGGGAGTTATAATTGCAGCAGAACGTGGCTCAAAAAAATGCAACTTCTTTTTTAGTATATGAGTATATCGATAATTTTGTACGTCCAACTAAGAGTAACAATTGTCTAACGCTTGCAATAAATTAGCGCTATTGGCCGTATTCTGCGATTTTATATATGACTGCAAGGGCGTTTTGATATCCTCTATTCCAATTCATTTTGAATAGAATAGATAAAAATGTATTTACATCTTTCTCTTAAAACAATGCAAAAAAATCATGCCGTTACACAAATCTATACTAGAACGTGCTCCGAACAGAGCGCATTAAAATTTTATTTGGACTCTATGCATTCTACGCTAAGGAAATGTTGTTCAAAATTGCACTTTGAAGCAGGAGTTTGCAGTCTAATTTCAGTTTTTTTCCATTGCAATGGACAATAAATCTAAATGGAATGTGATTCGTAAAACAGGAATTGGTGGAAAATGTCCTAAAACTGATTTTGATGTAGATGTGAATGAACTTAATGACCAGTTTGTACATCTTAGGGTTCCAACGTCTATCGGTAATGTGTATGATGACCTTCGTTGTGTCCCTACACGATACTCCTTTAGTTTTCGTTGTTTTCAGCTGTAAAATCGAATGCAATTGGTGCTGATGATGTAGATCCATTGTTTTTGTTTTGACACCTAGACTTTTGCCATAGTATACCCACTTATTCAATACTGTGCTGACTAAATCTACTTTTCCTGATGAATGGAAACTAAGCTAAAATCTGGGATTCAGTTTCGAAAACGAACAATGAGTACAGGCCAATTACTATTCTTCCTTTTTTGTCAAAGGTAATGGAAAACATTATAGCTAGACAAATCAATAGTTATCTGGAAAGTCACACAATAGTTATCTTGATCACACCAAGGTTTTCGATACTGTCGATCACAAAGTTTTATTGAATAAGCTCCGGAAACTGTTTAATTTCTCTAATTCTTCTGGTAGTCTAATTCTTTCTTATCTGTTGGACAGACTCAAAAGGTTCATTTAAATTAAAATATTTCGGATTCGCTTAATATTAATAGAGGTGTTCTGCATGGATCAATACTGGGGCCTATGTTGTCCTGTATGTACATATATAAATGATCTACCAGATGTTTTATTTAACTGTCATGTTCATATGTATGCTGATGATGTGCAGCTTTATATCAGTACTCGTAAGGATAATATTGATTCTTGTTTACACTCTATTAACCGTGATTTGGAAAGAATTGACAGTTGGGCCTCGGCAAATGGACTATCCCTCAGTCCAAATGTATTATGCTTTCGAAATCCAATGGATCGTTTGTCATGCCTGAATTGAGTATCAAGGGAAATACAATTGACTTTGTCAAGTCTGGGAATTGTGTTTAATGACAGATTATCGTGGTCGAGCCATATAGTAAGTGTTGTTGTTGGCAGAACTTCGACATTTATGGGCAGTGATAGTTTCAACTCATTTTACCATTCGTAAGCACTTTGCTAAAACGTATTTAATTCCTGCTCTTTTGTATGGGTGTGAAATCTTCGCAAACTGTGATAGTAATGACAACCGGAAACTCAACTTGGCATACAACAATATAGCAAGATATGTTTTTCTTAAAGGTCGCCGGGATCATATTTCTCATTTAGTGTACCAAATATTTAGTGTGAAATTTGATAATCTTTTGAAAATTTGAAAATTAAATACAGCTGAAATATTTATTAAGCAGAATTAAGTTTGCTAGATCTTTCCAGGGCATGAAGGTTATTAAACAATGGTACAGGACTCTTCTGCCACAGCGACAGTTTTTTGTACACACCACTAGTCTTTGGAATTCCCTACCAAACTACATCCAAAAGTTAGGCAATGCAAATGCGTTCAGAAAGGAGTTATTTAAATTATTTCTTAATAAAATGTTTTACGTTATTAGCTCGGTTAAATATTTATTATTACTTTTTTAGACGGATTTTTGTGAATATGTCCTTTTTTATATTTTTATAATTCATTATCTTTTAACTTTTTTTATTAAATCCTGTACTATTGTTAGTTTTTTAAAATGTTCTTTATTATATTTTTATTTATATTTAAATTTAATATTCATACTAATTTTTTTTAAATTAATTTCCTATATTTAGATAATGTTAGTTTTTTATGTTTTATATCTTGTTGTGTTATGTTAATTATAATAAATAAATTAATGAAATATTTTTTTTTTCAATTTATTGATTTGATCAATAAACAATAAAATTTAACTACAAAGTTTGTAGTACCAAGAAACAAAAAATTCGATGTATACAATATCAGACAAATCGATATATCAGCAGGATAATGTCCCGAAACATTCGGCTAAATGTGTGAAAGACTAATTTGTGAGTAATAAAAGCAATGTAATAATAATAATCACTTTATCTACTTCCTATATATAAACTGCAGATCGTCAAATATTACGCGACACCTGCAAAAATAAGGACAACCTTTTCCATCATGTAGAAATCGCATGGAAAGACATCTCTAAGAAGATTTTGCCTTAATGACTTGAATCAATGTCACTCAGATGTGCTACAAGTTGCCTTTCAAGCAGGGATTACCATTTCATAGCACAATTGTGCAGAGAGAATACACATACATTGCTTATGCTCTTTTATTTAGTCGTCGATCAGACTGCGGCGAGTGCACATGTTAACGGATGATATTAAATTTTTTCATGGTTTCACTCAAAAATGTTTTATGTTAAAAAATACTTGTATTAAAATCCAATGTCTTATATATTCTTAAAATACATTTTGATTGTTTTAATAGTCAAGTAAATAATTTATATGTTATAAATAGAGAAATACTTTTTTTTATAGACGTGTAAAGTAATATTTTGGAAAAATTAAGAGATTGGTTATTAATAGCAGAGGAAATTTATGAACCAAAACTAGATGCCAACAAATATCTAAAAAACTTTCCCCAATTATTAAGTCAAAGATGTATAACTTTATGTATGTTGATAAAATGAAAATCAAAATAGCGTATATTACTAACACCTTTCTATGACTGTAAACTGTCAACTTACCTTCGCTCTCTTACTCACTAATGCACAATCAAAAAAGTTTTAGCAATCCCTGCTGTAAAGTTGGATTTAGTAGAATGTAACTTCATAGTAATATTTTGACATTCTTTTGAACATTTCTTGAATAAAACATTGTTTTATAGTGTTATGTTATCTTCGTTATTTTCTATTTTTTTCAGTATTTTCTTCAATTGAAGCTTGTAACTTAAAGCCGTTGTGATGTTTCTTGTAAACTACTGTGAATACTGAAAATATCAGAAGCTTCAAGTACAGTAGAGGCTACAAGATACTGCCACGTGGCTCGCCAGCATCGGTCGGTTGATGATATAATCCTCGTATTTAAGGATAGATTTTCGACCACCTTGCCTATATTTCAAACTTTATCGAAGGCTTGAAAGATATCAATGATATGATCTCTTTTTCTTTTAACACTTTTGTATGTTTTATACACTAGTGATATACCAGAAGATGCTGGAACGGCTATGGCTGCATTTGCCGATGATACGGTTACCATACCTTACACTTACCTCGGTCTTAGAATGGACTAGAAAATGGTGCCTAAAATTAAACAGTTCCAAGTCAACACATATTGACTTTACATATAAATAAATTCAAGGTATAGAAATAATTCCATGAATATAGGGATAATTCATGGACTGTATTTTAGTACGCTGGATGCAAAGTTACGTTAGAATTAAAATTGTGGAACTACAACCGAAATGAAAGAAGCTAAGCTAGTTAATCGGGAGAAAATCCAAACTTTCTATTGAAAACAAATTGTTGATATATAATCGAATATTAAAACCTATATGGACTTATGGAGAACAATTGTGGAGATGCACAGGCGAGAAAAATATAAATATTATACAACGCTTTCAAAACAAAGTACTCAGATGCATCGTAAATGCACCATGGTATATATGCACAAGTGATTTACATCGTGATCTTGTTATAAATACAGTTGAAAAAGAGGTCGAAAACATTGCAACGAAACATAACATCTTAGGGATCAAGTAAATTCGGTGGCAATATCCCTTGCTGATCCCGTTGGTTTGAAACGCAGACTTAAGAGAAGGAAACCTTCCGTTCTAATTAGAAACTCTCTTCCGCCTTGATGACGAAATATCTTCATAAATAAATATGAAAGTTAGTGTTTATTTAACTGTTTTTAATTATATTACCTGTTAGTTGTAATAACTAGTTTTAATAATTAATTAATGTACATTTAAACAGGAAAAAAGTTTTTTTCTCAAAGGTTTGCCTAATTATATTTCCCAATTTGGGTGTTTGCTCGATTGTGATATGTTACCATCCGAAGCCAAATTGATGAGTTCCTTTGACACTTCTTCTCTGGTTTAGAATAAGTATGTAGAAGTATGTGTTAGCATGAAAGTATGTTGGGTTAGCATGAAAGTATATATGGATTTAAAAAAATAATAATAAAAAATAAAAAAATTATTCCATCTGATCCGTTTCAACTGTGTTATTTATTTCCCAACTCAACGATAGAGTTCATTAAAATTACACAAATGATAATAGAATAAATATGAAAAAATTGTGCACAGTTTTTATTTAACGAACGAACTAACTACGTAAAACTAAACATATAAATAAATTTAAAAAAACGTAATTACCAAACATTGCAGATTCTTTCACACAAATGATAGAATTTTAAAAGAATTTTTACAAACGATTTAACTGCTAACACAGCATGTGGGAATGAAGTCTCAGCAATCATCACGAGAAGGATTTCAAACGTAAAATGAAAAAATTCGTAAAGAACTGAGTATATTGTTTTAGTGGTTGTGATATGTGATTGAAATGTATTGTTTCTGACAGATTTAGAATAAAAAATTTAAAAGAATTCAAAGACATGTTTTCGTTTCGTTTCTTGCTCATTTTTGCTTTTTGCTATTTTACTAAGATAACAACGGTAAAATACTGGTAAGTTAAGAATGCTTGCACTCTTATACGAACGCTGAATTATTTTAAATATTTATTCGCTCAACTGACGTTCTGTGACACCCTTTGTGTTTTTACGCAGCTTAACTTGACATACGTGAATGGCAAAATGTATTTTTAATGTGACAGATTATTTAAGGGATTGTTGGGTTTCTTGTTTATATGTATATACGTAATCAAAAAATGAAATCTTTATTTTAAAAATAAGAAAAATGTAAGAATCTAATTAAGTCCACTTTTTTAAAATGAACAATCATTGCTGCTCTAACGCTTAGTTTAATATTTTTCGAAAACTTCAATATATTAATCTCAAGAGACATTTTATAAAATATTGATTTTATTGAAGATGAAATATAACGTAATGAGTTCCAATATTGATTCATTTTAAAGCACTAAGGGATTTTAACAGACATATTTGATTTCCATTATTATAAGCACACTGTAAGGTAAAAGTGAGCGTTAAGCCATAGGTCAGATAATCCATATATATATTTTCAATATGGCAACTTCAAACATAATCAAAATGATTAAAAAGGAAGCAAGTCGTTGCCACTACATCTTTAAAGAACTTATTTAAATTGTCAAAATTATCGACATTGCTCCGGTACTGCTATATTTTTAAATTTTATTACAACTTGCCTTTAACTAAGGGTAGGATTTTAACGGCTAGTTAATTTGTTTTCCATTTTTATAAGGGCACAATAAGGTAAAAGTGGTAGTCAAGCTAAATGGAAAATCAAACTCCCTGTAACTTTTAAAGTTAAGTTCATATTTGAACTTGCAATACATACATATTATTTTCAATATGACCTCTTCAAAAATAACCGTGATTAAAAAGGTAGCACATCGTTGACACTGTATCCTTAAAAAATTGTTTAATTTTGCAAAAGTTCCGATATTGCTCCGGCATTGCCATATTTTTAAAAAAATTAACTTCATGTTATCGATAGGTTGTAATAACGAAAAAAATGTGGCTATTGTTTACTTTAGCTAAAGTTACCTTCTTTAAATCCAACTTTAACGGCAAGTTGTAATAATGATGAAGTCGCAATAGTCTAGTAGACAGTGTGTTGTCTTATTAGGCGAAAAAACGAAAAATTATTTATTTGGCGACTTCCTCTCACTAGATTTTTTTACTCTTACCTCTGTATGTGTAAGAACGGAACTTAGTCTCTTACTATTGTGCACATTTCAGGATGACTTTTATTTCAAAAATTTTTGAAATAATTTCATTTTTACACTACTGCAATTTTTTCTTGAATATCTACTTTTATTAATTGATTTTTTCTTTTAGGCAAAGAATTACCCATGGAAATGTATATGAAAAACACTGAAAATCTCAAAAGTTTTTGAATTGCTTTCATGACAATTTCATTCCCATAATGAATAAAAATCTGTCGTTCGGTCATGTAAGTCCCGCCACTCATGTGTAAAATAAACACATACATAAGTGATATAAGAAGTTAGGTCGTAATCCTGACTGAAGTATTGTAAATACCAATAATGTATGTATGTATGTTAATGAACATAGTGAGTGAAAAACTCTCTCTATAGGTGGCTCTGCCAGGTCACACTGTGATATTGATATTATCATCCACGGGGAGGCGATTTTCATTTAGATTACTCGGGCTTGAAATTAAACATTTTAATTACCACCCCATGCCAGCGCTTAGATTGTTCTTATATAAAATTTTTTTAAAAGATACTAATCGTTTGAACAATCGGATCGGATATCATGCTTACCATGAAATTTTTCATGTTCGTCAAAAAGAGCTGTCAAAATGATAAAACGCTTCGCAATCATTGTAAAATGAGCGAAATAAATCAATTTAAAGTTGAATTGTAATAATAAAAATGCATGGAAAGAATACAGAAGATAGAAAAGTATAACAATAACAAATCAATGATAACATTCTAGAAATTGCCAGACCGCAAATAAATAAAGCAAAAGTTAACCTAGCTAGTGAGAAGTAGTAAAAAGCGTAACGTATAAACCAGAGAACTAAATGAAAACAATCACGAGTGCTTAACATTTATGCATTCGTTGCTTTTGTCATGCACTCATTCAATATCAATTTCCACTCATATTCGCCATTATTGTTGATTGATTTTTGCATACCCTATTTTTATAACGCCATTAAAAGTACCATGCAACGAATGATCTCACATTTAAAAAACACAAAAAGAATCGCTACATTCTTGAGGTGTTTGTGATATACATACATGTATGTATATACGTAAATACTTCGGAAAGTAGAGAGAAATAAAATGTTCTTTTAATTTAGTTAAAATACTTATTTTAAAAAAATATCAGGGTGCCCTGGTAGTCTAGTGGGTAGTGTGCTAGACTATTAGCGTGAGGGTCGTGTTTTCGATTCCCACCAGAGACTCTGGTCTGTGACACTACACCGAGCACATAGTCAAGTTACTTCGCTCGTATATAATTATGATATAATTTGTAATTGTATTGTAATTAATAAATAAATAAATAAATAAAAAAATATCAGTACTTAGATTGGAAGAAACAAAATAAAATAAAATTGCAAAATCTTATTGTGGAGCAAAAGAAACTTGAACAAATTAAAATGGAAATGACAGAGGTGGAAAGTAGTAATGTTGAAGACGATGTAGAAAAAGTAACGAAACTTGAAGCTAATGTGAAAAAACCAAAGAAAGTTTTCGGAAATTAAAGGCGAGTTAAGATTACAAAGTCGCCGTGGTGTAAAGTGTTCGTAAAGCCCGGGTTCGTATCCCAGGTCAGACATCAAAAATGAAATATGAAAAAAAAAATATTTCTTCGGCGACTTCCTCTCAGCAGATTTCTGGCAAAAACTCTGAGAGTAAAATAAACTGCCATGAAAAAGTTTCTCAAAATTCTGTCGTTCGGAGTCGACGTTAAACTGTAGGTCCCGCCACTCACGTATAAAATTAACGCACACAACATGAGTGGTGTGAGAAGCTAGGCCGTAATCCTGACTGAAGGGTTGTAATGGCCAATTATGTATGTATGTATGTAAGATTACAAACATTAATAAAGATTAAGGTAGCAACAGTTTCAGAAAGCTCTTTCGAAAGGAGGAGTAGTTAAGGCAATTTTCGTTTCCAAAGACACTGATACAGATTATTAAAAAACTGAGAATTAAAAATTAACGCTTAATTACTTTGAATGCAGCAGGAAAAGAGAACACATAAAACCGATAAAAAAAAATCATGGATGCAAAAACAAAAGCACAATCATTGTATTAAAAGAGGATTAGGAGAGATTAAAAACGCAACTGATTTTGGGAAGGGTCCGAGATATTAGAAGTCGCGCATAGAATATGACGTCGAATTAAAAAATCGTCTTAGAGTGAAATGTAGCTGCCGTCAAGACACAAACACTGATATATGATATGTTACGATCGGACCTAAAATGGCGACGTAGTATATAAAAAACAAAAAGGGCGGTATTTCTAGGCGTGGCAAACAAAAAATTTGTATGGTTTGGGAATGTTATTAACATATCTTTAATTTTAGGGGATGACTGGCTCAACTTTTTTTTCCATAGAGAGCGGCCCGCTCTAATAGATACATACCTTCATTAAATCATCTACTTGAAACAGCCTCGTTAACTGTACAACAGATTAGTTTTCTCAAGGTTTAATAGTGACCTGAAACTTAACAGCATTAGCTACCGAAAACAAATTTCTGAGAGCCACTGCTATATTACCGGAATTCGTGTCTTGTGTGAACTACCGAACGATACACAGTTATTAAGAAATGCCAAGAAATTGAAAACTAAATATTTGTATTTTTTGACCTAATTGCGCCATGCTATCAAAACTTGGGGATTCCCTTTCTAACTGAAAATAATACAATTTCATTTTCACCTTGTTTTTCTAATTTTAGAGTTCAATTTCAATAAGTGCGTTATAAATTAAGTGAGTTTTTTATTTTATTTTAATTGTATTTGTTTTTTTGTTTTTTGTTTTTCGTATGTATGTATGTAATAAAATTTTATATTATTTTCGTTTTTCAAATGTTTACTTTGTTCAATTTTCTTTTTAAAAAGTAGTATTTTCGTAACCCTGATCAATCAGGTCGAACTTAATAAAGGCGAAAAGATTAGAAATTCAGTTGGGAGCACAATATGGATACTTGAAAGTATATTTAGATGCTTATACCGAATGCTCAAAAAATCATCCATTCATCTTGTCATGAATTTTTATATCCTTAATTTGAATGACATCACTTTTTGCACGGGAACCTTCTAATTTCAAAATGTTGTTATTCAATGGTTTTTCATCACATTGTAAATTCAATCAATTTCATTAGAAATAAATTTGAATTTAAAATTAATAAATTAATTCGAAATTTCTGAACACTGAACAATATCTGTCGCTATCAAATTGGTTTGTGATCCAAATTGTTTTTCATCATATTTCTGATTGTATTTAAAATACAATCTTTTGCAAAAGAAATTTAACTTTTTCATTACTTATCTCCTTTATCAGAGAACCTCTTAAGCATTTATTTACTAAAGCCAGAGTAGAATCGCATTGCGTTGTTTGACAACTCAATGTTAGTATCTGCATAAAAGTATTTTTTGTATGAATATTCACTGAGGCGAATACTGCAAAATTATGCCTTTTGGCTAATTTGTTATTAAAACAGTTGAAAAGTTCAAGCATACGCAGAAAAGATAATGAGCACACAAAGAAGACAATAAGTGTTTATTTTAGTATATTTTTAACGAATATTGTACATATAGCACTGGCCGTTACAAACCATAAGTCCGGATTACGGAGTCACACTATTCATGTTGCGTTTTATACATTAGTGGCATGTCTTACAGTTTAATGTTGACTGCGAGCGACAAACATGCGAAATTCATGGCAATTAGTTACTTTAGATTTTTTTCTGTAAACCGCTGTGAGGAGGACGTAAGAAGAAATATTCTTTACATATATCTTTTTCTTCCAAGATGTAGAAACTCAGATTTCAGAGCCAAGAAGTTTGAACGCTAAAATTTCTTTTAGTTATCCATCACACTACCCTGAAGACCATGGCGACCACTTACTTGTTCGACAACCTTAAGCATAGTGAATATTTCTTAAATGAAACTTTGATATTGGCAATGTGTAACCAGTGTTCGAAAAATTCTGTACACAAACCCTTGGGTACGTTACCGATAAAATACTTCTTCAACTGGAAAATATGCAGCCTAACAATTTGACGATAATTTTAATAAAGTCCATCAATGAAAGAAAATCTAAAATTTTCGATAATGATTTGTTCACTGCAGCAATTTACCTAGATCCACGTATTAGAGTTGCTTGGATTCGGAACAAAAAGAAAAAGCAAAAGAATTTATAATATCTCTCTATAAACGTAAAATTGTATTTGAGGAAAATTTAATTGAGGACTTAAACAGCAATTTCAATAGTAAAGCTTTAGGTGTTCCTCGTACGAGTAGCAGTGCAAAATCTTATGTATGTAAAACTTTCCATAATGATATTTTCTACCTGATGAATATTTTCCTTGCCTGTACAATGAGAAAAATTCACAGCTTTTTCTTTGTATTCTTAAGCGAAATATGTCTATTATTCCTAAAGAATAATAAATGGCAACAACGCGATCTCAGAAAATACTGAATGAGAACATAAACTCTCGCGTACACTAAAAACGCAAACTGTAACAAAATGTATTGAACAGAGTTCACAGTACTCAAAAAAGTTCACTAAAACCCAATTTTTTCGTTGTGTGCTGATCTTTTTAGCTTACTTTGTACACAAACAGTAAGATATAGTGTACGTTTTGTTTGCGTTTATATGTTGTGTAGATGTTGTGTAAGTAATGTGTACACGTACGAGTTTACAAGCACTTAAATGACATTCAGTACAGTATATAAACGTTGCTTACTTTAGAGTATTTTTTCGAACACTGTGTGTAACTACTGCTGATACTAAAAAAAAACTGCATCGGGCCGTTTTGAAACGTCTCTTTCCTAGCCTTATTATATATATGTAGTAAATATCCTTTTTGTCATGAACAATTACTACAGCATGTTATGATAATCAAGAAGTTTTCGGCATAATCTGTCCTTAGTTTATCAGATAGCACTTTTCACAAGCTGCAACTATGGGGACTTTCATTTAGCGTTGTCAATGCTTAAATTTTAATAAAACAAAGCGTTTTACTATTAAATACTTAGGTCGCCTGTTGGCTTATTATCGACTTCTAGCTCAGACATCTCGACCAAAGCGAAATATGAAAAAATATTCCTTCCTTCAGGTATAAAATTAACACACACATGTTGGTGTGAGAAGCTAGGTCGTAATCCGGACTAATGTGTGGAACATAACATCGTTCAAATGTCCGCCACGACTTCTTTGAAATTCAAATTTACCGAAGCAATGGGGATACCTATGCCCTGTCCTCCCAGCTCACCCATTAGCAATTCAATTTCCAATCATTTCCCTGCGTCCCAGAACTCACATATGAGTTACTTTTGAATGACCCAAAATTTCTTGAAGAAACCCTCTGCATTCATGGACAAGGACGGGCGTTGAAACTACGTTACAGACTTAATCGCAGCCTGGCTATCCTAGTAAAACCGGAGATTTTCAGGGAAAAATTCGCCACTCAAGAAGCATTGCGCTGCCTTCAAATTTGCAATAACCTTTGCTTGGAAACAACTGCAATGCTCAGGCAGTCTCAAGAAAGTTTAATATCAGGACCCTTAATAAAGATACCGCAGCCGGTTATTGGGAACCTATAGGACTAAAACCTAGGCTAAATTTGCCTAGTTGGAAATCTAAAATCGAATGTTCCATTTAGAGAATTATAAGGAATGACATGATCGACGTTAGTGTGTGTATCTTTTCTCAGAATAGTATATGTTCATTAGGGTGGCCTTTAAAATTAAAAGTCATATTTTTCCAGTCTCACCCTCAGTTTGGTCAATAACTCTTAAAAAATTCTGTCAAATTTTCAGATCAATCGGCGTGCAGGAAGCCCGACCAAATTTAGAGGAAACCATAAAATTTAAATTTCTTGCCTCATAACTTCAAAAGTATTAATTTTATGAAAAAAATTTGTAAGAGGAAGATATTTGCTGTAGAGTTTTAAACATTTTTTGTCTTGACAATATTTTACTAATTCTCAGCGTTGAGAAACTAAATTGGAAAGAAAGAAATAAACAAACATAATCTAATATTTTATAAACGTACATGTTATTGAAATATCTTTATAAATGCTTCTTTTCTAATAAAGAATTAGTTTAAACAAAGTATATTTTACACGCAGAAAGTTTCGATAAATTAGTATATGCAGTTATATAATGCAGCAATTAAAGTAAGTGAATTAAATTTCTGTTTAGGAATACCGGAATACCTATGTGCAATATACTGTTTCTGCTATTCATATTTCGTAAGAGTCGAATTATAATTTTCCATTAATTTAACAACTCCTTCTGCTGCATTTCATACTAACTTGCAGGATTCTCTTTCAAAAATTCTTGGCTTATTGAAAACCTGTCAAAAAAAACATCTTTTTTCTTTGCAAATAATATTATGATTTCTTTTTATTGTTGGCCTTCTGTGTCACTGTCGTATTTCAAGGCTTCAAACATTTTTCTTGTCTTTGTGAAATATGGGACCCTAAAAATTACATTTTCAGAATTAATCCATTAGTGCGCAGAGTCCCTTATAACGGACTCTCGAATTTTCTACTGTATCACTTTCAAAAATTTTAATTGTTAAATAACAAGTACTATATACTGTTACTGACATTCCAACGAAGCAAGATTAATTACATTGTGTTCAAAAAATCTGATCGGTGTGTTGTGCAAAATGTAGAATATCATGGGTAAGAAAAACTAGAATATTTTAAATATCTTGTAATACCACACGCATAAAGTGACTGTCAATGTAACGTCCCCTAAAAGGGACACTGCGATGTAGTGGAATTGTTAAACGATAATTGGGTAAAAAAAAAATTTCAAATATTTTTTTTAATTTTTTTATTTTATTTTCAAATTTAGCACAACAAGATAGAAATCTTATAAATGAAAGTGCTAATGATTACATATAGAGTATTCAAAAACCGACATTTTCCAAAAACCGGTTTTCGAATAATTCGAAATTTTGACATTTAAAAAATTGGTTTCGAATACGGTTTTGCAAAAAAAAACCGGTTAACCGGTTTTTATTTATTTATTTAATTTAATTTTTTTAAGTTTACAAATCAACATTTATAATAAATTAATGTAATACATATGTATTATATCGTTAGTATAATTCGCAAAGACGCTAAGTCCACTTTTTTCCAAAATTGAGGTTTTAATGCAAAACGATAACTAACTAACCAAATACATAGTTTACGACAAAAAAAATGTCAGCATGTAGTTTAAAGTTGTTGTAATTTTGTGGTTTGCAAAAACGCTAAGTACACAAAACTACGAAAAATATTGACAGCACGTGCTAACTCCACGAATATTAATTATTAATTATTCTTAAATTTTGATCTATGTCATTTTGTATTAATAATTGCGTTTAAAAAGTTTACAAATTTTAAAAACTGAAGAAGCCGCAATGTTTTTTGTGTCTCCTGTAAAATTTGAAAAAAGGGACTTAACACATTTGCGAATGAGACTAACAATATAATAATAACGGAAATACATTGTTAAATAATTCATACTAATTTATTAGTTTTCAATTGAAAATATGATTACAAAACATCGTTTTTTCTAAATACATAATACTTCAAAAATAGTATACAGTTAAGAGGAAACCCCCCCATCTAAAGGATTTTTTTTGTTTAGTTTTAAGAAAATTGGATGTTGTAAATACCCACTCGCTGAAAGTTGAAGTTGGGCAGATAGTCAAAAGACAGTTACATATATGTATATAAATTTTCCATTTTTTCTGTTCTTTTGTTGCATTTGTCGAGGTATATGATGGATGGATGAATGTGGTTTTATGATTTTTTTGGATTTTGTATACTGCTTATTGTATTATTTAAATCAAAAATTAAGCTGCTGGGATTATCCGTATCAAGACTTAAATCTTGGTCAGAATCCACCACTTCATAATCTGTATCATTGCAAGGAAATAAACGGTTATACAAATATACAGCAAATTCCTTGGACTCCGCTTTGGTGGAATACTTCAAAATATGGTCATTAGTTGGATACTTTCCTGAACTTAGGTACACAATAAGGGTGTTAATTACTTTAATTCTACGTTTAGTAAGTCTTATGATTAGTCTGTTGCATAATTCTTACGCATATTGCGTGTTAATTCTTTTTAAATTATTAAATAAAAATTTATGAATTGCTTCTCCTTCTATAAGTGTTACAGAATCCTTAGATAATTCTTTAATCGCTATTTCTAATGGTTGCAAAGTTTTCCAAAGATTTTCTAAAGCTTCAATTTCGATAGGTGAGAATGGTATTAAAGAAAAGTCCATCAAGGCATGGTTCACACATTTCCATATAATTAAAAAAATTTCAATCATTTTCGATAACGAATTCCATCTGTGTTTTACGTCACATACCCAATCTAAGTTATTTTCCTTCTTGGTTTTTTACAAAATACTGGAGTCGTTTTTGCTTTTCGTTTGATTTATTGAAAATTTTTACGTATTTTTGCAATTTTACCACAACTTCTCCAACTTCAGAGCAGACAGTAAGGATACTATCTATGTCAGTGAAAATATTGTTTTCTTCTTCGCCTTCGCCTTCGCCTTCTCTATTTCCATCATTATCATCAGAATTTTCTTCCTCACTTCCAATACGCACAAATGAATGGCATAATTAATGCAAAGCTGTGATTCTGGTAAAATATTACTACCATATTTTTTCATAACAGCTGACCCATCATGTGTTGAAGCGATGACATCAGTTTCAAGGGTTAAGTTAATTTTTTTTAAATATAAATAATTTCATTTGCATATTTACAAAAAGAGGAGAAAAATAAAAAACCGGTTATTTAACAGAAAAAACCGGTTTGTCGAATACTTCTAAAATATGAAATATTCGAAACCGGTCGGTTTTTAAAAGTAAAAAAACCGGTTAACCGGTTCCCGGTTTCGGTTTTTGAATACTCTAATTACATACAAACAATAAATTTAAGCATAATGTAATAATTAAATACAAATACAAGTTAAATTAAAAAAATTAAAAAAAAGGTTACAAATAATTTAAAGCATTAATTTGATTTAATGCAATACTTCAACTAGTCCTTAACGAAAATAGTTCAATTTTAAATCTGTAATTCAGTTCACATATTAAGGTGTAGGTAAAATTAATAACAATTTGTTTGGTAATAAGTTAGAATTAAGAAAATTTAAAACGAAAAATAATAATATAATATTGTGCAACGTAAAAAGAAAGAAAATGTGTTGTTATTAGTGTAAAAAATGGGGGTGAGGTCGTGCGTGTGTTTGGGGTCATAAATCAACAGATTTAGGAATGGCGCAGTTTATGGGAAGTGCGCACGGTAGCCAAAAAGTATGTCCCAGCCAAACTTGGCCGTGGTTCTACTTTGTGTGTATTGTAATAGTGTTTAGCTGTCTTGTTCTCTAAGCTGTAATGTCAGGCTGGAACCTTCTGTCTAAAAACAGCAGCTAATAGTACTTAATGTATGTTGTTTAAACAAATGAAATGCGAAATATTAAATAAAATGTGGAATATTATCAATCACTGAATTTTATTTTTATGTACATATATAAGAGAGTGAAAATAAGTACAATACTTTGCAAATAATATATCCCTTAAGTACATACCATATTTATGTATAATGTAAATTTCTATGATTAAACCCTTTCAGAACTTTTCTCATTTTAAATAAATACAGAGAAATGTTTTTAGTTGCGACAGTCAATGTCATTTTTACATTTTCTACATGTAAATATATAAATAATATACATAAAAATTAGTTTAATTTTATAATTTTAAATAATTTCTGCATTCAATAGTCATGTTTCAAATACTGATGATATAATTTCCAGAGGAGACTTTGAACATCTGCTAAATACTTTTTCACAGTTTTCACCTGAACGTCCAAACATTTCTGCTCGTAAATAACTATTATGAGTTGGTTTTACATCATCGTCTCTCGATGAAGAAGGTCTAAAGCAGAAAAGTATAACAATATCGTTAATAAAACTATGGCATGTACAATTAAAAGTGAACGCCAAGCTTACGTTAAAACAATGTGTAGAATTTCTGCTAATAACCCGCCTTCATAATTTAATGGTACAGCAGCGTGTTCACAAATGCTCCGCAACATACACTCATTTCCATTTAAAGAAGATCTTAAAGTACAAAAAGAAAATTAATTATTTTATTGTTAAGCCAAAAATAAATATTTCTTAACTTGTTTTTTTAAAAAATTTCAAGATTCTATTTCATTATGTAATAGAAACAGCAATTACGAATTTATCAAAATGTTTAAACTAATGGCTTTTACTAGTGTTTATTACATCAAACTTTACGTAGTTTTTAATTTTTAGTTGGAATTTGCCTTCTAATTATTTCAGTTCCATTCAGAATATGGAAAATTTATCTTGATCGCCAAAGACTGACTGCCCGCCTTGTAGTTGATATACAGAATATTATTTTTGAGAGTAATGGAGATAGCGGCAACAGGTAACAAATCCATAGTGTCGTTACAAAAATTCGAAATAGAGATGGTTCTCAGGTGGTTAAGTAAAAATTTAGGTGACTTAAATATAAGAAGACTTCTAGGATTTCTGCTGACTATTAATAACTACCTAATATTCTGTGAGGCATCTTAAATATTAAAGATTGGCGAGTTGTTTTCTATATTTTGTTTAAAAGTTTTAATAAATTTTGAAATTTAATATATGGGGACTTTCAACAGAGACTTCTGAACTTTGAAGACGGGTTCACCCACAAGTTTCTGAAACATTTTTGGTTCGGAGAAATTTCTTGTTTACTGAGAGTTTTCTGCAACATAAATCACCCATTTCAGAAACTTTGTTCGTAAAAACAGTGCTGCCATATTTAATTGAAAATGACGTAAATACATATGTATGTGCATAACAGAGAACTGCATGCGGTGATTGAAAAACAATCATGATTTAATCAGTACTCGAAAAACATGATACTTTCAATCAACGAAGCAAATATGCATTAATACTCGTTGTGATCGTTAATTTTCAAATCAATCGAAACAATGATCGTTTGAAAACTTTGTTGATCAAATCATACACCGCATTCCAACCAATCATTTCGAGTGTTATGCAAATATTCCATTGACACTCGCTCAACACTCGTTTGAAACAGACATTATTTTTCCGGTGTCTGCATTGATCGAAACCAAAAACCAAAATGCATTAATGCAAAATATATTGTCTTTGCAAAGATTAAAGATTGTTTTGCAATAATCAAACGAGTATGATTGTAATCATGTATGTGCACCAGTCAGTGATGGCTGTAAGAATTTTCAATTTTACTATTTAAAAAAAATTAAATAAGACAAAAGCGATTGTAAATGTATTACATAAATATAAATAAATTTAAATTTATGTTTTTCTTTATATTTTTTGTAGGTATATATTAATGTTTTTAACGTTTCAATTATCAAAATTTCCACCAATAAGTTAAGTTAAGTTTTTGACAGAAATTCAAATTTCAAAAATTAATACAGATATGCACTGTCATTTAATAAATCGATGTCCACAATTCTCGCTAATCACTTGATGTCACTCATTTATTACCGGGTACTCAAATTTTTCAGAGCAGCAAAATTCCCGTCATAGCAATTACGCCAAAAGAGTTCTAAAAGGGTCACAGTTGAAAAATGCGTTGGTAGTGGTCCTGCTACCTACCGCACAAGTGTGACGTCACACAAAACAAATGTTATTCCCGTCATAGAAATAATGCCAAAATAGTTCTAAAAGGGTCACAGGAACTTGCCTTGCAAATTCATTCTATACCTGTAAGCAGCGCTGCTACCGAAAGAGCTTTCTCTTTAGCAGGTAATGTTATTACCGAAAAAAGAAACAGAATTGGACCTAAGTCGTTAGACAGCTTAATTTTTATGAACTCCTACCAAAAAAATTTTGAAAATTAAAACATCGCTTCCCTTTTTGTTTTCAGTATTATACTTTGTAATGAAATATTGATTTTTTATTTTTTATATTATTTATATTTATTTTTCTTATTGAAATTGTTTTCTTATATATTTATTTAATTTTTATTACTATTGTTATTTAATTTTTATTATTATTGTTATTTAATTTTTGTTTTTATTTGGAGTAAATTTGCAGTATCGTAGGATATTTTTGTAATAAAATATTGTTTCTTATAAAACTATAGTGTATAAAACAATACAAATTTCTAACTAAACACTGCATTTTTCTCATTATTTTAGAATACATTTATTTTTGTTGTTGTATAAAGCGTGTATGATTGGTTTTACATTCTTGAACGAGAGACTACAAGTTTCCTTTTCCTTTAAATATGCATAAATGCACACTCGTTGATTTTATGCCTTTTTGCAAAATAGTACTATGATTTTTATGATAATTGCTTTTTGGTTTCGATCAATGCAGACACCGCAAAAATAATGTCTATTTCAAACGAGTGTCAATCGAAAATTCGCATAACACTCGAAATGATTGGTTTGAATGCGGTATGTGCGATCATTAAGCCCTAGTTATGCACCGTAACGGAATGTAACCGCAACAGTAAGAAACAGCTGATCGTTTTTGTTATGTATAAAGCAATACGAATGGTTATAGAAAAGTAATGTAACGTAACCGGAACATAAGAATCCGTAAAAATAGAATTTTCTTACATTTTTACGTGACATCTGTTTAGCACTGTTAACAACATGTCAATATTAATAACCACCAAAACTGAAAATTGAAATCATAAACAGAATTTACAGTTTGTACGTATGTTATGTTTGTCTGTATGTAGAATTCTCTTTAAATAAAACTTCACATATTTTAAAAACCCAAATTATAATTTATTTCATATTTTACTTTTTTTTTAACTAATTAAAGAGTTCGAAAAACATTTCATTTTACTTTTATTAGAGAAGATAACTACGTTTTAACGTTCGTACAAATTTGGTTTCCGAAATACCTGACCTGTTTCTGTAAAATAAACGATTTCACTTGCTTGTCTATTTACATGGAAAATACAATCAAAAGCTCGCAATTTTGTGTTTGTTTTCCTCAAACCAAACTAAATTGAGCGTTTTTGTTTGAGAGAAAGTGAAATTGTTTGGCTTACAGAAACAGTACATAAAACTTTTAATAAATACCTTTAAATAAATATAAAATCATTGAAATGAATCCGAAAACCCTGTAGTGATAACACTGGTTAACAGCTGAATTAAATAAAAACAAAAGACGCCATATTGGAAGTGATAAAAGGAGTGAAAACAAAGTTTTTAAAATTTGGATATAATATTAAATATGTTTAAAAACCAATAAATAAATACTCAAATGCAAAAACATGTCTTCTATATCCATATCTGAATTTTTGCCTGTTAGTTTTTGCAATTTTTATTTGTTTTTGTTTATTCCTTTTATTGTTTTGTTTACCTAAAAGCATATGATTACGTTTTTACGTTCTATAATTGCTCTTACATTTTCACGTTCCGTGCACATTACTGTTATATTGCGTTACATTACGTTCCGGTAGCATAACTAGGGCTTTAGCAGCAGTCGTTCGAGTGTTCTGATCGATCGTGCACAAAAATTTGTGTGCATGAATAAATCAACAAAAATGTGATTTTTGCAGTTCTCTGGTGCATAACCTTAAGAAAGTTAATTATATTTGTGTCAAAATAAAGAAATAAAAAAATTAATATTTATAACAAAAAATAAACAGTATTTGTGGTGAATTATTTGGTAAGAATAAAAACATCTTGTTCTGCCATGGATAAAATGGATTTAAATCATTTGCTACTCTTGTTCGCCATTGAAGTGACCAAAGTAAAATTACTTGCAAAATATATTTATGAAAAACGAAAATCAAAGATAAACAAGCGTACGCCTGTAAGACCACTTTTGAAACAATGAGAAGCCAAAAGGTATTTTCGCTCACTAGTTTCCGAAATGCGTTTATATGACGTAGATTCATTTATAAATTTTCATCGCATAGACCCTGGGACTTTCGATGAACTTCTGCAAATATTTGTGTATTGTATCAATTTCATATGGTGTGGCAACCTTTTCTAAAATGGTGCGGACCAAATTTAAAATGAATTTAAATCACACTGAGAGTTGTTGGCACAAAATAATTTCTCTCGATCTCTGAGAGAAACCTCAAACTCCATATAAAAAAAATTTTGTGCGAACCAAAAATGTTTCAGATACCTGTGGGTGAACCAGGCCTGACAGTGATAGCGGCCATCTTTTTGAAGATATGTATATACAGTGCTGTTCAAAAATTAGATTCAGCTGTTCTCCGAAAAGTTACTTTATCTAAATCTCTTATACAAAGGAGTATATTTAAAAAAGTAACTACACTTTGTTTACTGACCTCTTATGAACATAATTCCTTTACATTTCAAAAATTTGAAACGCCACTCTACTTTAAATAATTGCAAGTATAGATTTTGTTGTGATGTTAGATCATGGTGAATCTATTTTATTGAACAGCAGTGTATGTATGTACATTTGTCAAATTAGTTGCTATATATTCAATCTGTTGACCAAATCATCAGGGATGGATGGACATGTACCGTAGACATCTTTGTATGTTCCCTGAATGGGCTCTACAGCGGTTGGCAACTGCAATTTTCTATTAATAAATAAAACACGCGAATTTAAAATTCCTGCGTCCAATTAAAACCACGCTTTTTAAAAACAAAGGAAATATATTATATCGCATATTACAAAAAGGGGAAATACATGAATATACAAAAATAATAAATAGTACTGTCAACAAGGGTGTTGGATGGCTGGAATTTCAAGTGCGTTAATTCCATCACTCCTCCTCAATTCACATGTTTACAACGATATTGGTTTGGTATGAGCAGTTTTCGAAAAGTTTTTTCTTTATAAAAATATCTGCAATCATATCACTAGTATTACAATACATCAATTCTATCTCGGCTTTTCTGTAGACATCTCTAATGTGGTCATAACGAATATCAATATGTTTGATTCCACTATGGTAAACAGGGTTTTTAACAAGATTTATTGCGCTTAAGTAATCGCAATGTCAGGTGATTGTCTCGTTACAAAAAAATTTAATTTCGCTAAGAAATTCCCTTAAGAAAATGGCTTCATTCGCAACATATGATAGAGCCAAGTACTCAGCTTTTGTGCTACGGTCTATTGTTTCTCGAACGTTAAAAGGAATAACCCGTAATAGTGAAATAGTTGACCGGTTTTGCAGTATTTCAACTTCATATTAATTGTGAACTAATCGTTAGCATGTGGATCAGTGTTCGTTTTTCATAACTTACACACGGAGTGTTATATATCAGGACATCTTATCAAAGCGATTGGTATTGCGCGGGGATCAACTCGTTCGCACTTAATTTAATATTTAAGACTCATTTATGCTACCGTAACGGAATGTAAGTGCAATCATAGAGAACGTAAAAACGTGCCATATGTTTTTAGGTAAACAAAACAATAAAAGAAAAAAACAAAAACAATTAACGAAATAAAAATTGCAAAAACTAAAAGACAAAAAATCGGACGTGAATATAGAAGACATGTTTTTGGGTTTGAGTTTTTATTTTATTATTTATTGTTTTTTAAACAAATTTAATATTAATTCCAGATTTTAAAAACCTTTTTTTCACTCTCTTCATCACTTTTAATGTGTATTATGTTTTCTTTTAATTCAGCTGTTAACCACAGTTATCACTACAGCATTTTTGATTCATTTCAACGATTTTATATTTATTTAAAGGTACTTATTAAAAGTTTTATGTACTGTTTCTGTAAGCCAAACAATTTCACTTTCACTCGAACAAAAACACTCAATTTAGTTTGTGTGTGTTTGTTGAAGAAAATTAGTGCTTTTGTTTAGATTTTCTATATAAATAGACAAGTAAGTGAAATCATTTATCCTACAGAAACAGGTCAGGTATTTCGGGGACCAAATTTGTATGAATGTTAAAACGTTTTTATCATCTCTACTAAAAGTAAAATGCAAACTGAAATGCTTTTCGAACGCTTTAATTAGTTAAATATCGATAAATATATTTTTCTAATAAAAATAAACACTACCTACATAATGTAATAGTAAAATAGTGTTTATTTATATTTTATTTATATACGAGCGGAGTAACTTGACCATATGATCGGTGTAGTTTTACAGACCAGAGTCTCTGGTGGTAATCGAACCCACGACCCTCATGCTAATAGTCTAGCACACTACCCACTAGACTACTAGGCCACCCTACAGCAAAATAATTACCCTAAATATACTGCAAAGTGCACTTTGAAATGGTGCGAAGCTAACAGTTTTTCAAATCCGAACTTGAATTTGTGAACTGTAGTAAAACCAGCAATCGGAAGAAAGTATCCCATAAATTGTGATAAGCCTTTGGGAATTAATTTCGGTTACGTGGTCTGATATACCGTATGATATGCTTAGACATTTGTCTAATGTACCAGTTTAAAAAACATCGGAGTCTCTACAATATATTAATGAGAACATTAGAACTTAAATTAACCGTAGATCGGGTTTTGTATCAAAAATGATACATTTCAATTTTTGAGGTGATATAACTTTAATTCAGAAAAAGTTAAATGTCTGATATTTTTTAAATTCGTTAATATTGTGATTGTCGTTATTTTAAACCAAATAAAAAAAGAAGTCGCCGTGTTCTAGTAGGTGGTGTGTTGGCTTATTAGACGTAAGGCCACGGTTCAAACCCCAGGTCAGACATCAAAACGAAATATGAAAAAATATTTCTTCGGCGACTTCCTCTCTGCAGATTTCTGGCAAAAATTCTGAGAGTAAATAAAATTGCCATGAAAAGTTTCTCAAAAATTTGTCATTCGGAGTCGACTTTAAACTGTAGGTCCCGCCACTCATGTATAAAATTAACACACATAATATGAGTGGTGTGAAAAGCTAGGCCGTAATCCTGACTGAAGGGTTGTAATGTATGTAAAAAAAGAAAAATTTGGGCAGGGCTTAAAAAAATCAAAAACTTCATAATTCTATCTTATGTATCATTTTTGATACATACGACTTTCCTAGGGATTCTTTGGTGTATGTAATTTTTTCAAGTTTTCAAAGAAATTTTGTGAAGTCTTATTTTGAATAATACATTATTTATGATATTTGATAAGGAATTGAAAGTTAAGTGTTGGATGAAAATGAAAAAGTTGATATTCTGTATGCACTATGTTAGCTTATTAGACATCAGACCAAGTTTAAAACCTCAGGTCAGACATTTCCAGTTTACAAAGAAAGGTTGCAATGACCGATTAAATATGTACATATATTCGTAATATTCCTACTACTGAAGATTCTGAAGAAGAAGAAAACAGAAACTCCTCTTATGAACTGACACAAGTATTGACAGCTGCAAACATGACAATAGGACGTTAATCGAAAAAGATGGTACTACTTAGAATAGAGAACCGTATTAGCAGTTTGGGAAGAAAAAATGTTACCAATTTTAACGCAGATTGCTAGCAGCTGTCACATGAAATGTTGTAGAATCTTTCTTACTGCTCTTCTCATATTTATCTTCCGTTACAGACAAACATTAGAAAAAAGTGTTTCGTCCCATGTTTCATTTCATAGATATTACAGATGATAATATTTCGCTCAACTATGTATGAGATAACAGAATTATTCGCTTTGATAACATGCTACTCGGAAGTTATGATAAAATTACACCTATTACGCCTATTCGAAAATTGAGCTGAAAGTTTTTAGCTTTTAATAATACCAATAATTTTGTCGCTATATATTAGTAACTAATTGAATTTTATGGTCGTTATAAATTTCGTGGTCCACCGGAATCGAATTGGCAGTTTTAAATTCAAGGACATGCTAAGTGCGTAGCAATTACTACTTTGGGGAAACTTGTATCCGGGACACAAGAGAGGAATGATAGAGAGAACATTGTTATTGACATAATCGATATTCTATTGCAACAGGAAATTTTTTACCTCACATGACGTCGACAACAAATGTTTCTAGCGAAATATAACAATGGTTTGTGCCATCAGGTTTCAGCTTGCCCTCGATTGGGAGCGTTACTGATGGGAGTGACAATAAGCTGTCCCATCTAAACATTTGGAAACTTATAAATCGCCACAAAGCAATGGTGCTAGATGTCAAATTGTTACCATTTAGAAAAAAATAAAACTAAGCTGAAATGAAGTGTTTAATTTTAACGTAAAAATCCATGCTGCAATGTACATCATGTCAAAAATTTTGGCTCAAATTTCATAAAAGTGATAAGTAAAAAATAGTTTTATTAAAATGAACTAAAATAAATAAAAATATCTAAATTTTGTAAAAAATCTATTAATAATTGCGAAAATTCTATGAAATACAAGTATGTATCAAAAGTGATACATAGCTAGAATTAGGAAGTTTTTTTAAGGATCGATCTACGGTTAATGCAAATGCATTATTATTAAATCATTTTTTATAACATTTTTGAGGGTAAATTTTTGGTTTAATTTTAATTTTAAAAATTTTTAAGATTATAGTTTTATACAACAGCAATGATATCTGCTCTTGTGATATGTAAACTGAGAATAATTGCAGTTAGTTATCAACAATTTTCTCATTTTATTTACTTTCTCATTAAATCTCTAAGTGTCAAATTGATGTTGTTATCATTTTTCACATCACTGCATATATCACTAAATTTACTTATTATACTTACTTGTTCAGGATCATTTCAATAGCTTTATATACAATCCACCGGTAACAAGCGCCATATTTTTGCTGATTTTTCCAGGTATCGCCTTCTTGTTGTTGGATATGTTGCTTGTAAACTTCATGATTTCTTTTCTTTGTGAAATTAGAACTTTGATTAACAAACGGTTGATCTCTGAAATCGTCATCGTTTACTACAAGCGTCAATGTTTCGTTTACACTGCGTCGATGAATTGTCTGCGGTTTTAATTTTTGTCGAAAATTATCTGCTCTTTCTGGTAGAAAATACTCAGCTTTTAAGACGTAGCCTGACGTTACGGATTCAAAACTTAAATCTTCCACTGGTATACCAATGCCTCCAATAAACTGCAAAAATATCAAAACACGTCTAAATTAAAAAAAAAATGTAAAATAAACAAATATATCTATATCCGGATATTTATTATTAAAAAAATGTACACATGTTCATTTTATGTCCATTTTTCATTTTTATTATTTCCAAATACCCAACCTAAATAATGTACCTCAGATCATTTCGTTAAGTCAAATAACTTTTAACTTTATCACAACTTTGCTCATCTTGGATTATACAATCTTTTAATAAAATGCAGCGAAATAAGTCTAGCTATAAAGATAATCTGATCTCTTCCTTTCATATAAGAAAGCTTTCGAAAAACCAACCTTTTTAAAAGCGTGAACTCTTTTACTAAATATTGGTAGTATGGGCTAAACTGAATACGGTGCATGAAATGCACTTTTTTCCAAAAGAGACTTCCGAACTTTGGCAGTACATATGCAGTCAATTTTTTCAATTAACCATGGAGGAGCGTTATATTCATTCACGGTAATTTTCATCTAAAAATCATCTTCATTTCTGGATTAACAGGTACGTGACAAAACTTTCGAATTGAAGGTGATATCAATCCGCATGAGATACAAGAGAATCTAATGCAGCCCAAAAAGGCCATCACTGCCAATTGCGAGCACTATTGGCCGCTGATTACCAACTTTTTTCTGCCCGAATTGGACGGTCAGGACACCAACATCAACATTGGACTGCTGGAGCACATTGAAAGCATGGTCATCTTACGTGAAGGTGATGTGAACTAGCCACCGAGATCTATAGATTGGGCCCCGTTAAACTTATTCTTGTGGTGTTTTCTTTACAAGGCATAAACACAGAGATATTATCGGTCAAATTCAGCCTAATATATGTAAGAGTCATAGAAAATTGAACTAAATTTAAATAAGAACAAAATGATACTAAAACATTGAATTACAATTATCAAAAATTTTATTTTTAATACCAATTTCGAATTCTTCTGTACAAAGTTCGAATCAGAAAGAGTAGCTTAAATACCAAAAGCCTATACAAGGTCCCGATTTCTTATGATGAAAGAATATACTGGTTTTGGATAAATTTTCGTACAAACATGACATAATAGGGCGTAATCAGGAATCTATGTATATGCCAATTTTTTCATTAAAAGGGTCTTATCCGAAAACCATTTACCGATTAAACCGATTTGAAATCATATGTGGTTGTTTAATAAAAATATACCGATATTAGGCTTTTTTATAAAAAGTGAGGGTCATATTAACATTAACTCCAGTAAACGAAAGAATCGCTTCGATTCGCATAAAAGCGAAATTCCTTTTCAGTTAGCAAATCACCAACGGTGGAATATAACAGAAGAATAAAAGTATTTAACGGAAGGAAACTAATCTACGACTCAACAATCGATATGTAGTCTCTATGATGACAAACACGATTACATCTAGCTACTGATATTCTTTGGAGCTTGATGAAACATGATATCAACACTAGATATCAACAGCTTAATATTTGCAAATCGACATGGATATATTTCGATCAGTTATTGCAGAGTCAAATTGATGACAATTCAAATTAATGAAACCAGCAAAATTAACACGGTTACGCAAGATGGCAATAACCAAATTGTTAAACTTAAAAAGAACCTTTCGGGCAATTTCAATACCAAATAGAACTTCAGGCACCATGTATTCTTTTCTACTTTATTCAGGTGAAAACAGTAAGAATCAGAGTACAACATAGAACGACTTTAATGACTGGCAATTATCATTTTTATGAAATTTTCCATGGCTTTTGCACATTTACATATGTGGGTGTATCGCACCGGTGACGCTTTTGATCTCTGATTTGAGCTGTTTAAGGCTTATTTGCATATCACCGATATATCTCAAGACTCCAAAGAAAACATCTCAAGGCGATAAATCGCATAATCTTGGTGGTCACTGCTGCAACCACCAGCTCCATCTTGCTGAGACCACATATCATCTATATTCGTTACCATGTTGGAGAATGTCGTTTATAGTCACTGCAATAGTGGCCTCTTCATCATACCACCTTCTTTTAATTTTTTCAGAATATTTTTAATTCTCTTCGATACACGACTCACTAGTTAATTTATTGCATTTATTGAACAGGTTGATGATGGAATTTCATCCACACGGTTCCATGAATTCCAGTAATGCGATAAGACAGTTAGACTTTAAGTTTCTTTAAATAAAAATCTTGACCAATTGGATGGGATCAAAATAAATAAAATAACATCTGACAGTCTAGTTTATCTAAATTTAGAAAACTTTTTGCTTCTTCCTCCATAATCAGAACGATTATATTTACATACAAAGATCTCAATAATCTCAATAATGCCTTCAACAAATGAAAGTTCCTTGTTCTTAATATTGTTATGAAAATGGAAACGATATACATCGTTTTACATTAAAATGAGCAAAAGCTGCACAACAAATGTAACGAACTTGTTACAAGTAAACCAACAACATCAGTATGAAATGAAAGGGGATAGACAAGTAAGCGAGAACGCAATAACAAGTAATGTGAATAAAATACACAAACAACAAAGAAGTCGCGATAGAGTTCTCGAGAAGGCGTTCATCAGACTGATTACGTGGGCATATAAAAAGGCAAGACAAAGCAGGTAACGAATAGTAAGAATTCAGTCAGTCTTGTGTGAAGAAAAAAGTCGTGGTTTGAAGATCTCCGTTGTAAAGATCTGCGTTGTAAGCAAAGAAGAATAGCGAACAAGCAATTATTGTTTCATACGTCAAGTTGTATACAGTGGCACAAAAAAATAGTCCGTACAGTAAAGAATTTAATTGAAGTTAAACAACGATTTATTTTTATTTTGTTTGCAATCAACGAACTCTGATTTTAAACGTTTTTAAAAAAGTAAGAACGTGACAATATCTTTACCTTTTTTTCCTCTACTGATTTTTAGTGGTACTTTCATCAATTTTCTCTCATTCTTCTAGTGGGTAGTGTGTTAGACAACAAGTGTGAGGTTTGTGGATTCGATTCCCACCAGAGACTCTAGTCTACATACGTTGTACATGGGCTAATTCTTTTCTATTTTTCTAATAGTTTCTAGGTTATATATTTTATATTCGTTTTTGTCTTCAAACATTCTTAATTGTAACTGTCTTAAACAACGCCAAACATCTTTTTTAATTTGATAAAAATCACCGGAAAAAAGACTTTTCGCTTTGACTATATAATCTATTGATATTGTGAAAAATACAGCAAACGTAGATCGTTATCGAACTGAGTTTTTGTAATCACAATCGTTATGCTTCGTGATATAAATCCACCACGATTATGTAACTGAACAATTCAATGGCAAAGATGTTTTAGTACAAAGTATCCCAGTATTTCCAACTGACTTGCTATTATATTATGTTTCTCGTTCATTTGACTGTTGCAATTACCATAAGGTCAGTTATTTGTGCCATAAATTTAGAAGTTCTTGAATTTTCAGTTGCACTTCTACGTGTTGGGCAAAATGTGATGACCACCAGTCACTAAAATAATTTCTCACTTTAAAAAATTATTTGTTTGCACACATTTTTAAGGAAATATCAATATAGTCCATTCCAGCTCCGGCAGCTCAAACAAAACGAAAAAATATATTTCTTTCGCATCTCATATCTGTCATTCGGAATCGGCGTTAAGTTGTAAATCCCGTCACCCATGTTTAAAATTTAAACACGAACTACTTGAGTGGCGTGCTAAATCGTAATTCTGACTAAAGAGTTGTAGTGACCAATTAAGTAAGTCAATTCCTTGCAGAAGGTTTTATTTTAATACAACTATGGAAAAGTTTGAATGTATTGTAAGGTCCAGCAACAGCGGACTAGGTTACTCTAGAATTTATATAAAATTCATGTAACGTTAATACTATGTTCAGATATGCACCTTTATTGCATAAATCGGAATAAACACCATTATTGAGCTCAATATTTCATATAAATAAATACGCAACTTGTTATAATATTGAGTAAAACTTAAAATGCAGCACTGTCATAAGTTTAGTTTAGTGTTTAGTGAGCATATTACATTTAACCGAACACTTTTTGTTGATATCTGACATCTGCCAACAACGACAAACAAAAAAAAATCAAAATAAAAACAATTTTGTTGAAGCAACCAGCTGTTTTGTTTAACAGCTGTCAAATGAATATTGAATAAGCAGCTGGATTGCATATATTATTATGCCTGAACACTTAAAGTATTGTATTCAATTAACTCAATATTGAGTCAATAAAAGTACATATCTGAACATAGTATAACATGATTTAATTATCACAGCAAAAGACTAGAACCAGCTTTATAAAAAACTTGTTCCAAGGCGAATTCATATAAGGTGGTGTTATCAGCCCATATGAGTGCTTTTTTCAGTACACATAAATGTCAAATATTTTGTTTGCGTACAGTAAGCAAAAAAACTTACACCTACTACCTCGAAATAGCTTTTGAAAAAAAATTATCTATAAAAAGAAATTTATTGTCCTTAAGACTAAAAAAAAAGTTTAAATACTGTATTCTGATTATAAACATTTCTCTATTGGTTACCTATAAAGAATATAATTGTCGAAACTAAGAAATTCCCACATTTGTAGGTAAAAAAGTGGTAAATTTTTGACTATGGCGGCCGGATTTTCTAGAAAGTCATCTTAAACAAAATCCTGGGGAATAATTTATTTGTTAGTTTTTCACGATAAGTGTACACATATTTTTGCTCACTGTATATACATTCTTTTGTTTATTTATTTTTTATTTCCTTTTCCACACAATTTATAATTTATTTAAATATTCTTCATGTTCTGGCACAACTTTTGTTGTAGAATCCGCTTCTATGCTTCCCAGTATCCCTCTAAAGGTCGTCATACCTTAGTGTGGTAGCGCAAATCAGTCCGCATTTAAAAAAATTTATTTTTATTTAAAAAAATTTATTTTTTTAAATATTTTTTTTTAAATTTTTTTTATAAACAAAAAGAAACAAAAGAGAAATAATGACACAAAATAACAACTTCATGTCATTATATGGATTCGCCTTTGTCATTTCTGGCTTCCAGCGAATTTCATTTGACATTAGTGGTTATCCAAAAGCCACAAAAAATACATGTTGTTTTTGCACTGCGAATTGAGTTGTTGTAATTTTGCTATCACCTTATTGATTTCGCCCTGTGCTGGAACTGGAATGAGTAGTTATGCGCAGGTGCCTGCTGATAGATTTCGAAAAAGCTTTCGATAGTATTTGGATAGCAGGATTAATTTATAAACTGATTAAACACAAAAAAAAATACAAAAACTTATATAATGAGGCAAAAATAAGTAGGATTGATAACTTTATTATACATCTAATAAGGAACCATATCGCGAAAAGCTCTGAGAGTATAGAAAAGAATTTAATTATGGCTCCATACTATGTCTGCAATGAATTTATTCAAAAAACACTCCAAAACGGATACATAGCACCTGAGGCTTTTGTATACCTCGATATGAATGTTTATATTCAAAACGAGTTCAACGTTAGTATACTTTATCATTTGTATAGTCGGGCTAATTTCAAAACAATTCAATGCAATCAACTTACAGATACTAATAAAAGATTCGACACTAGCGCATATGCAAAAGATAAAAATATGTTTCCAAACATAAATATTAAAAAATTTTGGTGGCGTACAAACTAAGTTGCACTTCCTCTTCTTTTTACCCTTAATAACTTTTATTTTTTACATATTTAAGTAAAGTTTTTTGCTTGTTTTTTCTTCACATTAAATAATAGATATGGATGTACATACAAATGTAAATATTGTATAAATAATTGAAATTTATGTAGAAATACAAATATTGTAAAAATTATTGTACTAGAGTGATCCAATTTGCGACAGTGTATAAGAGTATATGAAGATATAAGTACTGTTGTTTATTTAAGTCTGAGAATAAATATTTTTGTTAAATGAAAAATAAAAAATTATCCATAACTCTTGCGCATATGTATATCAAGCTAAATTTGACATAAGGCATGGATCATGTAGAATTTGAGGACCGCTGCAGTTTGTGACTTATTTGTATACAAATACGATTTAAGAAAATCAAACAAGAAATAGTCTAACGGAGACAAATCGTTGGATCTCGTGAGATGACAATATCCTAAAATCAATCCCATAAAAAATCTTAAATCTCATATGGACTGGTATCGTTTTAAGCTTTACAATTTTGTTTTTTCCTATTCATCCAGAAATGGGCTTCATCACTTAGAGTTTTCGTTGAAAATTATATCCAGTTGCCAACAGCTCCAGAGCCCATTTAGTAAACACTCGTCGTTGTCTATTGTCCTCCAAGATGATTTTACAAAGTTGACTGAATAATTTGACAGGTACAGCTTCAACAAGATGACCGTTATCAACTATCAAAATTAGAAAGTCCCTGTTGAAAAACTCTGTACATACTAATATAACAAAGCACGAAATTGTGGCTTATCAAATTATGATCAATAATATACTATATTTAAAAATAAATAAAAATTACAAATTACGCTTATTACAATTTTAGTGCAAAATTCAATTAAAATAAATAAAACCGTATTTTACTGAAAATTTAAGGTCGTTTGATAATTGTATGAACATTTTTGTATTAAATCTATAAATTTATTAAATATGAGTTGTTTAAATTCCTTCAGCGAAATAAATGACCTGCCGATATCGTCAATGCTCGAGGCTTAAAGTTTTGTTGATGTGTTGATATCAAGATTGCTTTGTGTACTCCTACATATTAAAATCTAAAAATTTCACTTTAAGTTTTTTACTATGAATTAATTTTAAAAGTCACAAGTATATTTTGTTAATAAGTACATCATTAAATATGAAAGATGAAAAGACATACGTAAAAACTTCACACTTGTCTTTTTGTCCAACTATGTATATGCTCTTGTTAATGTATTACAGTTTAAATTTTTTGTCAAATATTTTATTAAATATTTTACATACATATCACGAAAACCAAATTTTCGATTACAATTTTCTAACAGTATGCAGTAAATATTAAAGCGCGTTCTTTTCCGGACATGTACTATATATACATTCATACATATGTATACCATGTGGTCATTAAAATAGGTACGACTAAAATTTTTCTTAAAAATCTGTATTTTCAAATTTTCTATGATATATTCAGAATAAAATTATATAAAAACAACAAAATAAAATTAAACCTAAAATTATACATAAAAGTTAACAACAAAAAAACAAAATTCATTTGTTCATTCTTGAACTTTTTGCTACAGTTCAGTCTTATTTTGTATATTTTCTTTTCTCAGCCGACTCTTCAGATCTCCCCAAAGATTTTCGATTGGGTTTAGATCCGGCGATTGTCTTGGCCAATCCAAGAGGCGGATGTTATTTTCACATAGCAAGAACTTACTTATTTGGAGGAGTGTTTGGGGTCATTATCTTGTTGGAAGACCCAGCGCAGTGGCATCTCTTCGCTAGCAAATGGCAGCATGACTTCCTCAAGTATACTTTTGTAAACTTCTTTGGCATGGTTTCGGAAATAAGGTGAATAGGACCTACTCCATTCCAAGAAAAACAACCCCAAACCATTATGTTTCCGCCTCCGTGCTTAACTGTTTTTTTTTTTTTTTAACGTGAGTCAAATTCTTTTCCCTTAGGTTCTGAAATTACGCCCTGCATCATTTCCAAATAAATTTATCTTGGTTTCATCGCCACGACTTGTGATTTTGTGCACTGTTTCCTCATATGGAAATTTTTTTTCTTCTAAGCAATGGAACTTTGCGAGCTATTCTTCCTGGAAGTTTAATGTCACATAGACGACACCGTACAGTTCTTGCCGATATTTGATTGTCTATTTCAGCGGCGATCGCTTTCGAAGACTTAAAAGGATCTCGCTTAGCTAGCATCGCCATGTAACCGTCTGTAACAGTGCTTGTTTTCCTCACTGCACCACGTTTTTCTATGACTTTTTGAGGCGTGAGAGCATTAAAAACGCAATTTTTAGATCGCCCCAGCCTATCAGCTATAAATTTATATGATTTTTTCTGTTCTCGAAACTTTTAAATGAGCCTTCTCTCCTCCAATGTACAATGTTGCGCTCTACCCATCCATTGATAATATTAATATAAAACGGAAGTCTAGTTACCTCAATATTAAATTTATTTTTGATAACAAACCTTAAAATGTTAATTTTATGACAAATATTGCAAAAATCTAAACGCGTTCCTATTTCAATGGCCAGAAATTTTTCTTAGTATTTTAAAAACCTTTCCATAAAAAATTGTAAGCACATTGAAAGTTAAAGGTATTTGTTATAACAAAAGAAAACAGTGTTGACAATCAAAAAATGTAATTTTTTTAAAAAATATTGAGATTGGCAAAAAGAAGCCATGAAATTCGCGTCGTTTCTATTTTAATGGCCACATGTATATGTAGTTTATTTTTATTTTATTTTGTGTTGCTCTGTATCAGTAAACATATGGTTAATAATGATAGATTAAAAAAAAAAATATATTATTTAAATTTATATGCTTTTTCGAATGCAATGATCGCGTGTAATTGTGTCAATTGATTTTTAATTGTAGTCGCCGTAGTCTAGTAGGTAGTGTTTTGGCCACGGGTCAGACAACTCTAACTAAACGAATTGTAATAAAATATTTTTTCGGTGACTATCAACAGATTTCAGGCAAATGCTCTGAGAGTAAGTAAAATTGCCATGAAAAGTTTCTCAAAAAATCTGTCTTTCGGAGTCAACTTCAAATTGTAAGTCCGCCACTCATGTATAAAACTAACGCACACGACATAAGTGGTGTGAGAAACTAGGTCGTATTCCTAACTAAAGTATTGTAATGATCAATTATGTGTATGTATATGAATGTGCGATTTTTAATCCTTTAAGATTAGTTAAAATGTCTTTTGGATAACGTTAAAATCTTACTTGCACTCGAGTAGGTGCTGTTGGTGGGAATAATAGGGATCGGGACTGCAATCTATGCAAACGTCTTACATTTAACAATTTTGTAGCTACAATTCCCGCATTTCGATCCGTGAAAATATTTATCACAATTAAAACTAAAATAGATTTCAATGTTCTACTTTTGTCATTCATCTTATGATTTTTAATTGTTTTTCTGTTAATTTTTTTTGTTTTTGTTTTTTATTTGATATTCTTAACAAGATTGTTATTATTCTTTAACATTCAAAATGAAATCAATTCAATTTGTCGATGCGATACTTTTGAAAACACGTAACAAACTGAATGATAGCTGTGCTCCAGTCACCATCCGATATTTCATGTTTAATACAGTTTATTCAATCTACATACATACATACATTTATAAATACTGATAAATTATTTATTTATGTGGAAATAACAAGAAAAAGAAAAATAAATTCTAAAAGGGAAATAACAAGGTGTAAAATGTTTGCTTAACAACAATCTGAATAATTTAAAAAGAGAACAAAAAATTATTTTCAATTAACAAGCTATTGTTATATGAAATCAAACAAGCTCAATGGCGTAGATGGACCATTCTTTGAGAGAATTTCATTCTCCCAAAATCTTCTTGATTTCATAGCATTTCAGTACTTTTTAGACACAATTATAAAGTTTTACCTGTGCAATATAACGAGATTTATTTGCGGCGCTCAGATATTAAGAGACCAACAATCCGATTTATTGTTGCAAGTTATTCTTCATGTCAACAGAAAAAAATCAAAAACTGCGATCGATTTTTTTTCTGGTGAGTGTTATAACATAAGATTTAAGTTAAAGATTAAAATAATTGGTGAGGACTAAATTAGGGAAGAAAATATACAATTACAGCATATATTCAGTACGTTTTTTTTAATGTAAATATCGTCATTAGTTTCAAGTGCAGCTATTGTGGAACAGATTGAGTCAGCTAATTTTATATGGTGTACCACATTACGTACCAAAAAAGCAGAAAGCCAAAAAAGGATTAAATAATCAAATGGGTAGCATCACGAGTTTAATGGTGTACGGGCTGTTCAAGAAGATTAAATGTGTATTGTCTTGGCATCAAAAATATTTTAATTTGGTTTACCCTACACAATAAGCCTATTAAAGAAATTTTGGAAAAAAATATGATCACTCCAACCTCCAACATTTAGTGCGCATATGGAAAATGAACTGATCAGATACGTATTTGAACGGCTTCGAATTTGAATCTAACTCAATCAGATGAGCGTTCCAAAATTGGTTGGAAGATATGTATTAGGCGTATGGTTTTATTATCCATCATAGAAAGGTTTCAAGGTGTAGAAAGTCACTTAGAACAGTTAGGAATGTTGTTTTATTTACACATAGAAGAGTAGGTTGTAAGACAGGTTTGAAGACGTCATAAAGACAAATTGAAATTTCACCCGAAGGTCATGACCTTTTGTAATTATCCAAATGGTACAAAAGAAGATGGAAGCGTTCGGAAAGAAAGATTTATAGAAAGAGATAAGCAAGTACGCCAAGTGTTATTTTCTACCCACAGGTATCTGGAACGTAGACGAAACCGGGATGTCAGTGGTACGACGACATCATTGGAGAGAGATTCTCTGGTTCCCGTCATTATTTGCATGTTTGTACTTCCGTCTTACCTTCCGTACTCCCTCAACTTTTACGAAAAGGGCTCAAGTTCTTTCTTACGATATTATATTACCTGCACATTTTTGAAATCGCTTTCAATGCAATACTTTCCCAATTACCTTCGAAAATGTGGGTTTAATATTTTGTGGTTTTATTGAATCCTAACACATGTAGCATGTATGTACAGGGTTGATATTTATTTTAATCGGAACAAAACACAAAATTGGTTGGTCTAAAAAAATGGGTATACCACATTACCTGCACTTGTTCTATATTAATTAATTGCATTATCTTATTATAAACAAATAAGATTATGTGGGGTATGGTTTCAAACAGTATTAAATAGATCTCTAGATTTTTTATAATTAAATAATTGTAAATTAAGCAGTAATTATTCAAATTGACAATTTACAAATTAGGAAATAAAATTAAATTTTGACATAACCTTTCAGAGGAAATAAATGATTTTTCAATTCATTTAAAGTAATCTTTAACATAGGGTGACATAATACAGTGACATATTGTGGAAAATTATATAGTATACGTATACACCTAATTTTGTTTTTACACGGTCTTTTTTTACACGGTTTTGATATAACACGGTTTGAAAATAAAATATTTTTAATTTTTGTTACACGATTTTATTCCATTTAGCACGATTTAAAATTTTTGTGCTTAAATTTTTTTGTCAAATTTAATTTTTGCAAAGTATGTTCATATCACAAATTTAAGGGAATTCCCTTTTTGCGCGACAAGCAAATTTACTGGTCAAAGCAAATGTAAATGGCACAAATTTAGGGAAATTCCCTTTTGTGCATACAAGCACAAAGGTCAGAGCAATTGAAATGTGTTAATATTTTGTGTTTGGTAAAGAAATTTTTTATTGGCAAATTTGTTTTTCTATCGTTACATTAAATTTAACGCATTAAGATGAAAGGTAAGCCAAAAAATATTTTATATTTATTAAGTTATTTATATTTTTAATTTTGTTAAATATTTTATGAATCCCTAAAAGAAAATGTCAAATACAAAACTTTTAAAAAATCCTTGTTTTTCAATAATTTTAATAGGTTTTAGAGATTAGGAACCAATCACCTATTTTTGCATACGATCAGTGTCTTTTTTTACACGGTTTTTTCTGGAACCAATCTACCGTGTAAAAATTAGGTGTACATAAATTAATTGCTCCTACCAGACAAAACTTTTAGTGACGGCAATGACTAACGTACTTACTAACGAACCATTAAAAATGTTGAAAGAAGGCAAAAACACGAATCCTGTGACAGTCAGAGATGGTAGTGATGTTTTTAGTATTGTACCAACTGGTACATATATTGAACTCTTCAAAAATAAAATTTTGTTTTAAATATTATTTCACTGCAATTAGTAGAATTAAAACAAAAAATGTTTTTATAGAAACTTTAATTGCTTCCACAAATACTACATCAAAAATTATTCGTAAAAATTCATAATAATAATAATACCAATAATAATAATAAGATATGATTCCTCTTTTCGTTCTTAGAACATACTTTATGAATTCCTACTTATTGCAAACAGAAATCAATTTTCACCATTATATTGCAATGTATGTAAATTATATGTACACATTTGTATATATTTAAAATTTGACATTTAAAATATTTTAACCAATTCCTAAGAATGCTACTGACTTCCTAGCAGTCAGTCCTTTAAGGATATTTTATAAGAATTGTAGTAGGAAATCTTATTTAATTTCCCTTTCTCACCATCCCATTGCCATAGATAGGCTCAATCTATTTTGCATCCATAATTTTAAATTTTTTAGTCTCTTTTTCTTAACAAGTTTGTTTCAAGATGTAACTTTGTTCCATGGTTTATCATTTTTTAGATTTTTAGAATATTTTCTTAGTCCCAACCGATTTCATTGATGCTCGTAATGCATATACGGTGACCTATCTCAAAATTGACACAAAATCTACTCAGAAACAATTCAACAACTTAATTCTAGTGAAAAGTTGTGGACTTAAAGTAGTTGATTTTGACTCTTCTTATTTATGGAAGCGCTTGAAAGTACTAAGAAAAAAGTGCGCCGTCACTGACACACAACATGCATACACGCATAAGTGAGAGATTTGATCTTATAAAAGTAGGTTAAGTACGCTCATAATTTCATTTTCTTTTCGATGGCGTTATGTATGACAACACATAAACACTTTATTCTTATATTCTGCAGAATTTTATATATATGTACTTTAACTCAAGTCATTATATAAAAAAAAATATAAAGAAATGCATTCAATTTCAGAAGCAGAATACACGACGCACAATGGCGTATTCCACTAAGCTTGTAGTATAAAATAAATGCTGATCTATTGAGTTCTGATAAACGTTTGAATACATCACGTATAGCTTCTTTTAGAGAATAAAAATTAAAAATCAATTGTTAAATCAGATTTTAATTTTGGGCGCTTAAAGCTGATAAAATTGTAGTCATCAAACAAAAAAAAAATAGAATTTAAGCAAAAATTTTACACTTTCAATAAGAATTGAAAACAACGTTTGCAACCCATTATTAGTTTCTTTTTTTAATTTTCTTTACTAAGTATAGTTGTCACGATAGTATTTAATGTTGATATAAACAATCAGCGTATATTTTAAGAGTTTTGTAAAATGATTGAACTTTTCTTTAAATAAGAATAAAAGCTGAAGTGTGTTAATGTATAAATACGCATTATTTAAAAATATTCTCATTTCACTTTCTCTTTTTTAGTCGTGACTGCTTATTTTGTTTGTTAATAGGCTTTTTCGGTAGCAAAATTAAATTATAAGTAATAAAAGATTTTTTATTTATTTCCAACACAATTACATATTAAAAATTACGAGAGAGGTAACTGACGCAATTAGAAACGGAAATATTATTAATGCTCAATTGCGTCAGATATTGCTTAGACACAACCGTTAAGGCTTATCGCAGCATTACTGTGTACAAACTAAATTTTCCAGAAGCTAAGCAATTTGGAGAACATCTCCAGAATCAAATAAAAATGTGACTTCGAAAATTGTATATGTATTGTTAAAACGACACGCTCCGATCTTAAGGTGAAAGCTTTGTAGAAATGGGCTCATGGGCTATAGAACAACACGAAGCAATATTGGCTAGAGGCATACAAACAACAATATGTACAAAGCTGCACAAAAGAACGACTTGATAGGTGGTAATAAAAACTGATGGAATCTTATTTGAATAAAAAACCCATGAAAGTGCCAAAGACACTACAAGCAAACTAGGGAAGCTCTGCAATCGAAACAACCAGATTTATTAACCCAGAACTCAGATCAGCTTTCTAAAGGTTTTTGGTACGCTAAATCCTAATTTGACCTCAGAATTTTACTGTAGATATTCTACTTTAAACGAAAACCACAATCGTTGTGAAGAAGTCATTAACAATGAATGATAAACTTTAAATCCTGGACATTCTTCTTTTCTTTTGCGAATACAAATAACTCCTTCACTTAAGCAAGCAGGATTTTTAATAGATGTTGTACATGTGGGAAGCCTGTTTCTATTAGTATTTCTTTTGTGTAAAAATCTCTTGAACTCGGCATTGTACTATCTCCAAATAAAAGCAATTGTTTTGATTCTAGTTGATTCAAAGTTGTAAAAATGGTAAAAATTGGTATTACACATGGTAACTGACAATCATCATTTTAAAATTTAATCTGTAAAAAATTGTTTTCGCCAACTAAAAACGATATGTCGATCACAACAAATATGAAGGAAAATTTCTTAATTTTAAATTTTTTTCTTAATTAATAATCTTAAATCATTACTACGATTGCATTGGAGGTAGATTGGAGTTAATATTGACTCCCTCTGAGCTACGTGCAATCAAAATCTAAGGGAGATTGAAAGTTAATAATCGAGTTGTGTCGCTTATAATTTCGCCATGATTACATAGCGTGCCACCTCTATTACACACTAACTTTAATAGTATTTTTCTAGTCCTACTCTTAGGTATTTGATATTGCAATTATCGGGGAGGCTAGTGTTTAATCACTCTTAAGGAAGGAATAAGTATTGACGTTTCAGAGCTTGATTCTGTGAACATTTACAGATGTCGTATTCCCGGCGTAGGAATAGGCTGTCCAGGAGGTGTTAAACGATGGAGATAAAGACATTCTTACTGGAATCGGAAACGAGGATTCAAAATGAATCTCCAACGCTCTTCAATACAGCTATTAAAGCCGAGAATACAGCGCATTGGTGTACTTATAAGAAAAGCCAAAAGAGACTTGTGAAGAAGTTTCTACGACAAAATAGAAAGAGTCAATGAAATCTCTATGTTAAGTAAGACTCTGCCTAAAATATCATTTATGTTATTATATTGCAAAAAGCACACAGCTTATGAACAGACTAGGAAGGTAATACTATTAGGCTTCATTTTGGTATCCGCTTTCCACCCAATCGAAGATTCTAGTACTTAGTACAGGGGAGGCCCTTTCATGGCTTTAGCAAATAATTAATTTATGACTAAATTAATAAAATAAACTCAAACAGCCGTCCTAGCAGCTGTTTATGTAATTAATAGCAAAAAATACGTTGAATTGTAAGTTGAAGGTTGGCTAAATTTCAGAATGATTATGTCTATACTATAGACTCTATAGTTATGTTGTTGTGCTTATATTTCGTAACACCAGCTAAACTCTGAACCAGTTGTGTGAGTGATTGTATAAGTTTATTTTAAATTCCGATGAATGAGATGCTGCAGGAGGCAATCATCAAACACGGCGAATTATAAAATGAGTAATATCAGCAGAAATTGATGTTAAAAGAATGCATCGCAAAAGCCACGAATGCATCGATGTTGAGCAAACGCAGGTACTTTCATTCATTTCTCTAAATCTTTTTTAGGGGCACCCACTTCTACCTACCCACTTACCTAAAACCGTTTTCCTTTTAAAACCTAATCTGCATAGTCTTTATATAAAATTAACGCACACAAGTGGTGTGAAAAGCTATGTCGTAATCCTGACTGAAGGGTTGTAATGACAATTATGTACATATGTATGTATGTAAAATAACACAAAAATGACATTTTCAAACGCATATCCAATCAACAAGAACTCCAAGCTAACTGTGTTACTCTATACGAAATACATACAATGGCTTAACCGTATAATTGAACAGTAGGTATTTAAATAACAAAGGAAAACAATATTAGAATTTCATGTCAAACGGACAGTCAAATAAAAAGCACTCTTTTAACACTTGGGACCAAAACCTTTTGCTTTTCTTACTGCTTCCAAACGTTGAGGCATCGACTACATGAGATTGGCGTAAAATGTCGAGGTTATGTTGCTTCATTCTCGCCTTAATCCTTGTTTTAACTGGTCCACTGTGCTGATACTGGGTTTATAGAGTTTACGAGTAAGTTTTACCTAAACATGCTCAATAATGTTAATATCAGGGGCCTGTATCCCGAAGAAGTTTTGAACAATTAAAGAATACCTATTACATATAAGAGTATATTTAACTACATGGACCAGGTGGAAAACAGTACTTTTGGCTTAAGCCAAGTACCGACTTTTCTGCCTACCAATACATTTGCAAGCATGCGGGAGTTTTGTTACTGGTGTCATCAAAATTTTTTTAAATATGTAGCAGGATTTGCTGTAGTATAGTTGGTGGCCTGTTATTTACAAACTTTATTGCATGAGTGTTGTCAAATAAGCAAGCTGGTCGATGGCACCATATGTGTGTAAGTGCTGCGTACGGTAATTTAGTTAATAGGGTAGTTTTCTTATGAAAAGTACTTTTTAGAAGTAATATATATTTAACGCCAATTTACAATATAAGGGTTCACATACACACATAAATTCAGATGGCAAATATAGAATTTCATTCATGTTTTAAAAATGAGAGTAAAAATATTACGAAATGTTTTTTGACTTTACGCTATTAGTAAAATACCACAAAAAAGGCAAATAATTGCATGCACGATCTAATGAAGTGTAACAATTTTTGATAATTTTCAAAAAAAGTACAGCTGACAAATCTCCATCCGAATTTTCTCTCAATGTCGTACGCTCTCGTTAAAGTAGAGTTATCCCCTGTTTGTGTAGGACGTTCATCTATTTGTATGGAAAACACCAACAAAATTAAGTGTTTCCACACAATCAGATATTCGTCTGAAGTCGTTGGTCTTACAAACACAGGAACTAGTCCTTACGTTCTGTTACGTTCCGTTTCTGTTTTGTATATTCAATACACGTACATGTATAAATAGTCAACGTTTCAAAACAGTGATGAGTGCTTTTAAGGTAATGTAAAATTTAAAAAGTACCAATTAGACCTTAATTGAAAATAGTAATATTTGTTTCTTCAGTTTTATGTTAATCCTGTAATATTATAGAATATTAAATTTTTGTTTTACTCTGAGTCAATATTTATGGAATTTACATATAAGTACACTGTCGAATATGATTCTATTCAAAGTAATTTTTTGTCTCGTTTTTTATTAAATTCCATTACAATACTTCTAGCTAGAATAATAATAATAATAATAAAAAAACACTTTTATAATTCTTTACGCACTTTACAATCATAACAATATGTATTCAAAAATTTTAAAGGTTAAAAAAATTTATGTATAAATAGGAAACGACCAAAAAGGACATTTACGTCACATTCACTATGTCATTATAAAAAATATAACACGACTGTTATACTATTTAAATAATAACTATTGTAATTTTTGTCCGATTTGATCAAACAAAGTGTCAATCTCTTCACAAGATAATGCACTTTCAGAATGTCATCACTTATTTTATATGTTTTAATTAAATTTTGCAATTAAGAATAGCTAAACTTGAAAAAATGAGAAAAAACATAATTTCCAAGTTTACCCGATCAAAACTCATAGCATGTAATTTTGAACCATATGCTTATGTATACGATTTTAAAGGCTTATCTGTCCCCTTTTCAAAAAACTTTGGGTTTTGAAAAGAGATTACAAAATATTTGGGTAACCAATAATTTTGTGTGAAAAAATCAAAAATACCATTTTTGTCAAATGAAACTAATTTTTAGGGTTCGAGAAATATAAAAATTATTTTTGGGTTCTACTCAACAAAACTCACAACCTCCACTATGTCATTAGCTGGGTGTATTTTGACTGTCTCACCGTTTAATTAAAGAATAATCATTTTTTATCTATAAACTTGAAAGATTAACATATATGAAAGTGCCAAAAAAAATACATATATATTATTTTGCTCAAATTTACACTATAGAATCATAACAATAAGTATTTATTTCTTAAAAAATTATTTTTTATTATTAATTTAATCAAAAATTAAAGAAAAATCATTATATACTTGTAAAAATTTAAATGTTTTATATAAATAAGCATGAAAATATCAAAGAGGGTATTTGTGCCGCAATGCAACGTTAAAAAGTTAAGCGTTAAAGAATTCTGTTTTATACAGATCGTTCCGTTTTGTTAACGAGACAGCACATTTCGGTAAGCATTGCCCTTCATATGCTAAAAACGAACGTACGTTACGTTACGTGAACGTGTCGCTAATCGAGGCTTAATTCTGCCTTTACGTATTGAGTTAACACGATACTATTCGCTCTAAATCCCTCTTTAATTATTTGCAATTCTTTTCAAACAATGCATAACTCAATAACTGTTTTAGCTGGGTGCCTTGGCAGTCTAGTGGGTAGTGTGCTAGACTTTTAGCGTGAGGGTCGTGGGTTCGATTCCCACCAGAGACTCTGGTCTGTGACACTACACCGAGCATATGGTCAAAGTTACTAAGCTCGTATATAATTAAATATAATTTGTAATTGTATTGTAAGTAATAAATAAATAAATAAAATAAATAACTGTTTTAGTTGAATTCTGTTTCAAATATGTTTGCATATTTTTAGGCTTCCATCTATATATAGTGTGACTCACATTTATAAGGTCACTCCTATTTTTTTAGATATATGTATGTTCTTTCGTTACAAACAGATAAATAATAATAAAACTTTTTGTTAATTAACTTATCTATACTTACTATTTTATTTTACTGATTAAATTCTTAATAACCTTTTCATAATTTCATTTTCTATAATTTCAGTTTTTAGTGAAGGCAAGACATCAAATTCTAAATTTTGGCGAAAACTTATAAAATTATTCACATATTTTTCATTAGATTAGGTAGTGGTTCAAACCCCATCCCAGAAATCTAGAACAACATGATACATAAAAAAATATTTCTTTGAAGGTATACCCTCAGCTGATTTCTGACAAAAACTTAGAGTAAATAAATTATCACGAAAAGTTGTTTAGAAGTCTGTTGTCATTCCACGAAAGATTGAGATTCGTAATTCCTCCTTGATATTTAACCCTCTTGGACTAGGAGGAGGATTGACAGTTAAACTACACGATGATGTTCTTTCAACTGAAAGCTTTTGAGCCTGGGTGCATCCCATAGAACAGTGTACAGGTCAAAACCTGATACCATAATGACCAGACCATCCGCACTATAGACCATTGCTAATCATAGACCTTAAAACCACATCGCTGCAGCTCTTCCAACAAGTCCTCTAGAACTATAACCCACAGTGAGGGTGAGAAAACACCATCTTGTGGTATGCTTCTATTTACTCCCCTTGCCATATGACCTTCACCAATAGAAGCAGTAATGATTAAAAAAAGTTTAAAGTTCAGTAACTTCGTAACAGGTTCATCAATATTGTGCTTATTAGGACTCCTAACAACATCTTCTGAATGGATATTGTCGAAGGGGCCCTCCAAGTCAATGGAAGCTACCAGTTAGTAAAGCTTGTATACTAGAGATTTCTTAATTTTATTCACCAAGGAGCTCACTACAGTCTGAGTGGACTTAAGGAAGAATAATACTATGTTCAGGCATGAATTTTAATTGAGCCAATATTCGTTTAATTGTCAAAATTATTTTAAGTCTTCAGGCATACGCAAATCAGCTTATTCAATAATCATTTGACAGCTGGAAAACAACAACATATTTTTTATAATAATTCATAAATTTAACACTAAATCTACCGTGACGGGAAAAAAAGAATTTCTTGAATGTAACATTATAACACCACTATTTGCCTTTACGACTTCTATTAAAAAATACATTGAATATATTTTTGAAGATTTACTCCTATCTCTCTACTCCAAGCAAGTATTACAGTAAAAATTTCTAGTGCTATTTTGTTAATATAAATTCTTATTTCATTGTTTTGTTATAGTCATTATCCCCAGAATTTCGAAACATTCAGAATATTTTAAATCATTAGATATAGTAGAAAGAGAATGGAATAGGAAGAGAAATACAATAAGTATCGGTAGATTTAGTGTTAATATAAATAAACCTACGCTCCACCTCACTCGCCATTTTTATTGATATTTGTATTTTCAAATATCAACAAAATTTGTTCGCATAAGTTGTAACGTTCTCAATGAACATACTTATGACAGTGCTGCACTCAATATTACAACAATTTACGTATTTATTGAGCAATTATTAATTGAAACTTTATATGAAATATTGAGCTCAATAATGGCGTTTATTGCGATTTACGCAATAAAGGTGCACATCTGAACAGCGTATAATTTATTTATATTAACACTAAATCTACCGATGCTCCTTTTCCTATTCCATTCTATTTCTCTATTATTTAAATTTGACCCATCTGGTAGGTTAAATTGTAATTTTAGTAAGCATTTACATTGTTCTCTATATACTGAAAACGAACGTATATTCTATTACGTTCCGTCGATGTTTTACTAAACGCGGCTTGTACGTTTTGTTACGTTCCGAGTCGGATGTTTTTGTTTTGTATGTATGAGAAACACGTATAAGTCGATGGATTTTCTGTTCCGTTCCGTACGTGTATTAAAAAATATTTCTAATTTATATAAATTATTATTATTATTATAAATAAATTTGCCATGAAAAGTTTCTCAAAAATCTGTCGTTCGGAATCGACTTTAAACTGTAGGTCCCGCCACTGAAGTATAAAATTAACACATACAACATCAGTAGTGTGAGAAGCTAGGTCGTAATCTTGACTAAAGGGTTGTAATGACTAATTATGTATGTATGTATGTTCCGGTGATAAATTTTGTACTGCACCCGCACACAATTGTTGACTGTTTTATTAAAGTGGTGGGACCATCATGTAGTTAAGAACATACATATAAGAACGTATACATGGCATAGAAGTGGGGGTATTCAGAGCTTATAAAAAACTCGCGAGTTGCTTCAAAGCGAAAATTTACGTCGTCAAAGGATGTACTCGATGAACTTGAAAAGGAAGTACAGAGGAGCAATATTATCTGACAGTCAGACAGTCATCAAAGTACTCAGCTCCTATGTGGTTGATTTGAGTTTAGGATAGATAGCTAAATCAGAAAGGCAAGGGTGGCCCAGGTCACTTGAATTCCCGGAAATGAGCTGGCTGATAATAATGCGCCGCTGATGAAGCCAGTACCATTGAATGGAGTAAAAAGAGAAGTTTGCAAGGTTTTTGTATGACGCTGTAATGAGATAACAAACCAGCAGAACACATACCTTGCGTTAATGCATCTCTGTTTATCAAGTAATAAGCAAGGCGCATCCGGATCTTTAAGTTTGACAAGGCAGCAGAATTGTGAGGAGTTACTCAATTGCTGTGGCAACTCTGTGAAGTAATAGAAGTGTTTTATAAAAAGATCTTGAAAATTTAAAAAATAAATAAAAATTGGTTGTAAAAAATAGATAGGACTATTTAAAAACCATAAAAAAATAAAAAGCAGTTCTTAGAAATTGAATTGCATTGAGAACAATAATTTTAAAATTAAATAAAATAATTTTTATTAAAATTTAGAAACAAAAACAAAAAAAAATAATAAATAAACAAAAATGGCTGACTGCAGTAAATGCAGAAAAGCAATAAGGGGAGAAAGTGGAATCAGGTGCAACGGAGTGTGTGATAAAGTGTATCATCTCATAGATATTAAACAATTACTTGAGGCTAGAGAAAAGAGGTACGAGGAAAGAATAAATAAAATGATAAAATATCAGAAATCGTGTGAAAAAAATTTCGAACAAATTAAAAAACTATGTAGTACTTTAGAAGAATTTGAATGCAACAACAAGCAGTTGTGCCAAACAATAGAAGAGAAAAATGAAAATATGTGCAAAGAAATAAAGAAAGTAATAAATGAAACATGTAAACAAAGTGCAAAACAACATATGCGGATGCAGTAAAAAATAAAGGGTTGCCAAGTATAAATAAACAACTACTCCTAATTCTTAATCCTAAGGAAAAACAATCGGCTGAAAAAACTAAAGAAGAGTTAAATAAGAAAAATCCAGACAACTTGAAGATAACAAATGTGGAAAGTAGAAGCAGTGGAACAATTGTTATTCAAAGTAGGAACTGTGAAGATAGAGAAAAAATTACAAGTGCAATCCAGGAAAAAATATCTAAACAATATGAAGTAAAAATTCCAAATTCGACGGGACTAAATATCAAAATTATTGGCATGTCTTTTGACTATAGTGAAATGAGAAATTAAGAAAACAAAATCCTAAATTAGCTGATGCCAATATTAAGTTTATGGGAAAATATGAAACAAAAAGAGGAAATAAAACTTTGTTCAATGTGAAACTGAGAGTTGATAATGAAGCTTATGAAAAATTATGGAAGAAAGTAAAGTAAATGTCGGTTGGGAAAGATGTATACACTCTACACGGAACCGAATTAGTTCAATGTATGAAATGCAGAGCATACAATCATATAGCCAAATAATGTAAAAATCAGGAAATATGTCTAAAATGCCATGATCAACATAAAACAGTTAATTGTGAAAGTCAAGAGAAGATAATGGAGTGAATTAATTGTTCAAAAGTAACCAGCAGGTCCAATATGGGCTTAGATGAAAACAACTTAACAAACTATAGAGAATGTCCAGTTTATCAAAATAGATTGAAAAACAAAATGAGAAATATAGGCTTGACGATTTAACAACTAAAGGAAATGAGTGCCCTCTATACAAATGTACAAGGTCTCGTTAACAATTATAATCAAATTGAAATTATCGCAGCAACAGAAAAACCTGACTTTTTAATATTGTCTGAAACACATTTGACGAAAGATATAGATGAACAAGAAATTACGATAAAGGATATGATAACATCGGGTCAGTGTCAACATCCTCAAGAACAGGTGGAGTTGTCGTATACTGTAAAAAGAACTGGAATGTGAAAAAGTTTATAGAGAGAACTGATGATTTGAAGTATTGGATATTATTTTGCAAAGCTGTACATAATGATAATAATCATAATATAATTAATTGGTGCAATATATAGATCGTATAGTTACAGAGAAGCTGAGTTCTGTGATATATTTGACGAAATAATTGAAGAAACCTGTGATAATAACTGTGATATTTTAATTGCAGGAGATTTTAATATTGATTGAAAAAAAACTCTTTATACAAGAATAAAATTAGGAATACTCTCAATGACAACGGCCTTAAACAAATAGTTAACGAAAGCACACGTGTAACAAGAAATTCGAGCACAATAATTGACTACGTAATAACTAATAATTATAAGATAAAATGTACAAACAGTAAAGATAATAAAATTTTTGACCATGAAGATATTAATATAGACTATGAGAGATCGAATGAAAACATTCTAAATACAGCAAATACCATCCAGATATTCAAATACGATAAGAATATATTTAATAATGTGTTAACTGAGAATATGATATACGAAGATCATATCAGATCTTAATGAAAACGTTAAATTGTTTGATGCCTGTCTAGAAAATACAATGAACAATGAAAAGAGAAAAAATAATAAAATATTTACAGCCCAAATTTGAAAAACAATTCAGGCTTGGCGAGAATATAAACTAATAAGAAATCAATACAAAGTACAAATTGAAAATAATAAGAATAATTACATAAAAAATAAAATTAACAACGCAACTAATCAGAAGCAAATGTGGACACACATCAAAAACCTAGTACTTACTAGGCAAAACTCAACTAAATTCATGATATTCGACCAGATAGAATATAACACTATATGTGATATAGTAAATAAGTTCAATGCAGTCTTTATCGATAGTAGTATAAGACAATCGATTGGGAGCGTGCAATATATTAACCAAATAGAACATAGAGTGAATGATGTTTTTAAATTCCGAAAGATAAATATTATTGAACTGGAGAGCATCGTGAAGTGTATGAATAACAAATCTTACCATGAACGTGAATCAAATAAAATTATACTTGACAACTGGAATGTAATAGGAAATATTATGCTGAAAGTAATAAACACATCTTTAGAAAAAGGTTTTCTTCATGATAATTGGAAAAAATCAACCGTAGCGCCAATTGAGAAAGTGCCCACAACAAAAAAATGCAAGGAGTTTAGACCAATAAACTCTCTAAAAACTTGCAAAAAAATAATTGAAAAAGTTAAAGATCAGCTTGAAAAATATATAGAAACCACGGTAAACTATGTCATAAGTGAATGGAGAGCAGTAGGAAAAGATAAGAGGATCATAGCTATATTTCTTGACTTCAAAAGAGCTTTTGAGACGATCGATAGAGAAATAATACTGAACAAACTATATATGTATGTAATAAGAGGAATCGAGCTAAATTGGTTCAATTCGTACCTGAAAAGAAGAAGGCAAACGGCAAAATTAAATGACATAGAATCTGATGAAATAATAAATAACTTCGGAGTGCCACAAGGTTCCATTTTATTTATATAAATGACATGCCAAGTATTTTAGAAATATGTAAAGTTGTGTTGTACGCTGATGACCTTGATATATACTATAGCAAATAGTGATGAAGAATGTCGCGAAAATATCAAGTATGATATGAAAAAATAGAAGAATGGCTTAAAATGAATAAACTCAAACTAAATGAAAATAAAACAAAAATAATGGGAATAAACTTAAATTCAGAAGAAACATTTAAAATAAATGACACAGTAATTGAAAAAGTCGAATAAAAATAATAATAATAAATAAAAAAAAATAATATTCCAATAAATCGTCTGGCTGCGATATTCCACTAGCTCTATGCAACAATAAGTACATTTTGTTTTTTACTCTCATTATGTTACAGCAATCAAGCCACGTACTTTGTGATAAATCGATATTGCATCCATTTTACTTTGCGATGCATTACATGAAAAAAAATTTCTAATGTTCATCGCTACTGCCACCGTACTACACAAATAAGATCAAACAATTTATAAAAAATTATTTTATGAAAATTATTAACAAAATAATAAAATAAAGGCTTTTCGATGATGATGGTTAGATTCAAATGTTGCAATCGACATCGTTAGTCTCATTCGCAAATGTGTTAAGTCCCTTTTTTCAAATTTTACAGGAGACCCAAAAAACATTGCGGCTTCTTCAGTTTTTAAAATTTGTAAACTTTTTAAACGCAATTATTTTTACAAAATAGCTCTCTTTAAATGACCTAGATCAAAAATTAAGAATAATTAACAATTAATATTCGTAGAGTTAGCACGTGCTGTTAATATTTTTCGTAGTTTTATGGACTTAGCGTTTTTCCAAATCACAAAATTACAACAACTTTAAACTACATACTGATATTTTTTTTGTCGTAAACTATGTATTTGGTATAGTGTTATTGTTCTACATTAAAATCTCAATTTGGGAAAAAAGTGGACTGAGCGTCTTTGCGAATTATACTAACGACATATTGCTTATGCTCTTTTATTTAGTTGTCGATCAGACTGCGACAAGCACACATTTTAGCAGATGCTATAATGATTTTTTTTTTTTTGGTTTACATATACACCTAATTCTGTTTTTACACGGTCTTTTTTTACACGGTTTTGATATAACACGGTTTGAAAATAAAATATTTTTAATTTTTGTTACACGATTTTATTCCATTTAGCACGATTTAAAATTTTTTATGCTTAAATTTTTTTGTCGAATTTAATTTTTGCAAAGTATGTTCATATCACAAATTTAAGGGAATTCCCTTTTTGCGCGTACAAGCAAATTTACTAGTCAAAGCAAATGTAAATGGCACAAATTTAGGGGAATTCCCTTTTGTGCATACAAGCACAAAGGTCAGAGCAATTGAAATGTGTTAATATTTTGTGTTTGGTAAAGAAATTTTTTATTGGCAAATTTGTTTTTCTATCGTTACATTAAATTTAACGCATTTAGATAAAAGGTAAGCCAAAAAATATTTTATATTTATTAAGTTATTTATATTTTTAATTTTGTTAAATATTTTATGAATCCCTAAAAGAAAATGTCAAATACAGAACTTCTTAAAAAATCCTTGTTTTTCACTAATTTTAATAGGTTTTAGAGATTAGGAACCAATCACCTATTTTTGCATACGATCAGTGTCTTTTTTACACTGTTTTTTTTTACACGGTTTTTTCTGGAACCAATCTACCGTGTAAAAACAGAATTAGGTGTACTCAAAAAATATTTTATGTTAAAAAATCCTTTTTTTAAATTCAGTCTTATATATTCTTAAAACATATTTTGATTTTGAATAATCAAGTAAATAATTTAGATGATATGGTAAGGTAACAACTTTTTTATAGACATAAAGCAATATTTTGGAAAAATAAGGTTGGTTATTTGTAGGAGAGGAAATTTATGAATCACAATTAGTACCCAGCAAATACATATCTAAAAAACATTACCTAATTATTAGTCAAAGATGAATAATTTTATGTATGTTGATGAAATTAAAATCAAAATAGTGTTTATTACTAACATTTTTCTATTGTAAGCTCTCAACTTATTTTCTCTCTCTTACTCACTAATACACAACCAAAAAATTTTTGGTAACCCCGGACCTAAACTCTCTCTTTACCACATATAATTTTAATTTCTGAGTCCTATTTCCCCATGCGATATACACCAATGCAGTTTTTTTCTACTACATCCCATTTATGTGTGTCTTATACTGTGTGTGGCTTATACTCCTGTTAGTATTCGGTTCGGTTCGGAATTGGTGTCATCATCAATGATCCGGGCTTGAACGCTTGACCATTTGAAGGAATTATTTTGCCTTTTAGCGAAAAATTGTATATGATTTTATGTAAGCTATTTTTTTTTTTTGATACTCGGGACGAAATAAAAAAATTATTTATTTTTAAGTTAATAAGAATTGCTAAACATCGAATTATTTTTTATTTCATAGTTCTCGATAAATTGCAACTTAAGTGGCACAAACTCATATCTTATAAAACGGTATACCTCGAAAACCAGTGTCCAAAATAGGAATTTGTATTTATATCTATAAAATGCTGTCTATCAGTTGTATATGTATTTGGTTTGCCGTAAATTAAAATTTGATGTATGTTATCATTATAAGTTTTTCTATTTTGCAAATTAATTGTTTCTCATTCTCTACTATTTTAATAATTTTAATAAATATATTAGTATATTAAAGTTGAAGAGGAAAATGAATTTACTTTTCTATTTAATATTTTTCTAACTAGAAAGAGAAGTATTCTGATCAAAGTCTTCATTAGTATTCACCAAATGTTAATATTTAGCATAAAACAATAGTCTTTTAGACAATTTTCATTTAGATGCTAATGAGGACGAAACATGCACGACAAAACACAATAAACCTCCTTTGACATGCATGCTGGCAACGAAACCTCGAACAAAGTTTCAGAACAATTTAAATACATTCACACATATAGGTACCTGCTATATGTATATATGGCATGAGTAAACGGGATGAGCTCTAAAGCGAAGAAAATACTTACAGTTTAAAGACTGCAAATGTCAGTATGTAAGAGAAGAGTATCTGTTGATTTGTTTGTTTATGTACCAATATTTTTCATACGAAACCTGTCCTTAAAAGAATAGCCAATCCATATTTCAATTGATCAAATCCCCGTTCAACAGAACATGACAAAAAGGTGTTTACAAAAAGCTTAATTAGAATTCCTTCCATTGCATTATTCAAATGTGCAGCTATTTTTGAAATGATAACTGAATTGTAAGAATAACAAAGTAAAGATTTTTTCAAAGTAATAATTACAATATATATGGGATTTAATGAAGCCATTTATATTTACTTATAAGTATTTTTTATTTAGTAAAAGTGTAACATTTAACGATGTTTTTATAATAAGAAACGATTTGTCTTTCTCGCTTCAGGTCTTTGAATAATCGTTCGTCCCATACATACATATATATGTATGTATGTTCGTTTGTTTTGATAGTTTGCTGGTCATTCTCATTTAGCTGGGGTAATTGGTAGAGTTGCCCACTTTTTGTCCATCTTGTCCTCTATCCCATACATATAGAATAGGAATGAAGTGTGGTTAAAAGAGATTAAAGTGCGAAATTTTTGTGCTGTATTCATAAAATAGATTTTTAAGGTTAAAGTTAGGTTAAGTTAAATCGACAGCGTAACTCTCTTCTGTACAGATCAAGTTGTAATACCTATCTTTTTATCTTTTGTCTAAAGACTTTTGTCTACAGACTGGCATTTCTCAGCTATCCCTATAATTAAATGAAACCTTTCGTCCCCGTTTCTCAAGAAGCAGAGAATGACAGCGAAGATGTTCAGTTATATCTTTTCTTCCTCGTTATAACATCTAATGTAAAATTCATTTCAATGTCTTTTCGACCTTTTTATACCCAGAGGTTAGCGTCCAGTTATGACTGCTATGAGATTCTTAAGATGAATTTTGGGTAAATTTGATCGACCGTGTTCATGGATTGTTTTGTATACAATTAGTGAATTTTTATTTAATTTTGACGACAGATGTCCCTCACTGACATTTGTTGTTATTTTATAAATTGTACCATAATTTTACCCCACAAAGAATATTTTAAAGCAACTATATACTGATATGTATGCGTAAATGTGCATACAGTCAAAGTGATTTTTATCAAATTGAAATAGGTTTTATAGCGTTGTTTAAGAATGTTAAGAATAATTAAGAATGTTAGAAGACGAAAACGAATATAAAAAAATACAAAAAAAATAGCGGGAAAAAGTCTACATCAGAGGTCAGCAATGAGTATTCAAAACAATGAGTAGATTCGAATCATACTTATAATTTCTTATACTTATACGCATTCATACTTATTTTAATGTCATACTCATACTACTCATATTCAAAGTTTGAAATACTCATAGTACTCATACTTAACAATACGAATGATGTTATTGATTTCGACTCTCCATGACTCATCGTATACACGAATCACAAAATAAGTATGATTCGCGTACGAACACTACATACTCACAAGAAGGTTGTGTGTTCCCAACATTTAGCAATCAAACCGCAATATAACTTGAGAATAAGCTTATAATAATAGTTATTTTCAAGCTTTTTTTTATTAATATTACAATAATGTTTTTAAAATGTGAATTCACAAGCAGTTTTCAACTATACTTTTTTTTTTCAAATCTTTTATTTGTAATCTATTCTAGAACATTAAGCAAATGAGATAATTATTTACGAAATTCACATAAGTTATTGGTTTCCAGTGAAATCAATAACATTATTTATACTTAAGTATATATATTTTTAAATATACATTATATATATTATTTAAGTACAGTTATAATTATAATTACAGGTAAATAGGTATATATACATATATATTATATAGGGAAAATAATATTAATTAAGAATATTTTATCTAAATGGGAGATCTAAAACGTGGAATCTTTTTAATCGTCTGATTGTTAAACTATTATCTAATAAAGAGATGGCCAATCTGTTACTAAATTCGTTTATTTCTTCTTTAATAAAAGGAATATCCAAATCTCTGTGTATTACGCTGTTTGTAATATACCATGGTGCTTTAACAATCATTCGTAGCGTTTTTGACTGAAACCTTTGTAGGGTTTCAATATTTGAGTTACTTGTGGTACCCCAAAGTTGAATGCCATAAGTCCATATGGGTTTCAAAATACATTTGTAAAGAAGTAATTTATTTTCCAAACTTAACTCAGATTTTGGACCTAGCAACCAAAGCATTTTCTCCTCTTTCATGCTTAAAAGATATCTTTTAAGTTTTATGTGGATTTTCCACGTTAAATGCCTGTCTAAAAGCATGTCTAAATATTTAACGTGATTACTTTTCGGAATTTGTAAACCATTCATGACTATTGCTGGGCAATCATTGCGCCTTAGGCTGAAAGTAACATGGGTAGACTTTTGTTCATTTACTTTTATATTCCAATAATTTAACCAGGTCTGCAGTTCATCAATCTGATTTTGAATTAGACTTGATGCTTCTATCGCCGACGAAATTGTTGCTAAGAATGCAGTGTAACTATACTTGAGAAACTATTGTTAAACACAACTGTTTCTAAAGTATGATTAACCCTTTCGTGCCCGATGTTGCCTATATAACATTGTACATTTTTGTTCATAAATTTCGTAATTTATAATTTTTTTTAAAAACGTGTAAAACCAGAATACGTAGGACTCTGAATTTAATACCACTTCATATTTAGGCCATGACTAACAAACAAATGTCCTTAAAAAAATTTTAGCTCTGGCCCAAAAAATTCGGGCATGAAAGGGTTAAAGAAATCTGACGATTGAAAAAACTCAATAGTTTTTAAAGTCATGCTGTCTTTCTTTTACGCACGCGATAGCTATAAACAGCTACCGTTACTTTTTTCATGAAATTTGTTTTATTTTGCCTGTAAATTTATTACAAAATTTTTAAAGTGCGTGGACGGGCATCTATTTAAATAAAATAAAAAGCTGGTAATAAATAATCGTTCCATAAAAATAAAAATGCCAAATAAATATTTATAAAAAGTGTTAGAAGAGAAACAAAAGAAGTAATGGATCTTCTTCTAAATAATAAAAAACAAAAAAGAAGTGAATGTGACGAAGATTTCAGTGCTGGTGGCAATATTGAAGACAGGAGAACAGTTATGCTGGAAAGGCATTGAATAAAAGAAAAGTGTACGAAATCTTAGCACAACAAAGGCAATACGAAGTAAGTAAAAATTAAAAAGATAAAATTTTAAATACAATATTATAATTATTAAATATCTACAATTTTTAGGTGCAGCATTGTCAATTGGAATAACAGAGGATCAGTTTATGAAGGATACTCAAACACACAATAAAGTATATAAATAATATTAAATTGAAGAAAATACTTTTTTTTGTTATTGTCAATTGTCATTTATGTTGAAAAACTTATGAAAATATTGAGACGAGTAGGCTTTTATAATCTACAATTGCTAGAATAAGCTTTTTATCTTGCACATATAATATTATCACGAGGGTTCCGTTTTGATTTTTCTACAATTGTTACTATAACCTTTTTCAAGATTTTCTTAAGACTTTGTCAAGCGTAATGCTTGTGTTGGTAAGCTTAATATAATATTATTCTCAACACATTTGGTATGTTGGGTTTGCTCTGCTTGCTGTCTTTGTCTTTTTTGTTTATGTGTCTTTCTTCTTTCTTTGTAAATGCAACAACAACTAAGACTGTAAATTTTGACGAATGATTCGAATCACTAATAAGTATAAGTATTTTTCTAAAGTTATGAATCTCAATGAGTAAGCATATGAATCGAAAATATTTCGAATGTTATGAGTTTGATGTCAACGTTGTAGTCATACTCATTGCAACTTGTACTTATAAATCAACGTTGTACTGAGTACGAATGAATCAAAGTAGTTGGATTTCAATACTGTTGACTCACTCATACTCAAAATTTCATGAGTACTTATGAATAGCGAAAAAGCGGTTCATTGCTGATCTCTGGTCTACATACAACGTTGTCTGTAGGTTTTTTCTTTAATAAATGATCTACTTGATTAATGGCATGTTTTCATATCACAAGTGACTCAAAATATTTGTTCATTTGAGAACATTTGGGTTTTATAAAACAAGTGGCAACCTTTTTTGAGTAGAAACGTAAGAATTGATATTTTTTTGGTCCTCATATGGCATTTCCACTTGTTAGAAATGTCAAAAGTAGACAATCAAAAAAATGCGGTTGCGTATAGCCTTTTGTTTTAAAATTGTGAAGAATAATTTTTATTGATGGATTTTAGCAATAAAAATTTGTAAGTATATATATATATATGTTATGTAAATAAAGAAGTATAATTAAAAATTATGAAATTTTAGCTTAAAGGAAACAAACGCCTCTCAGTTCCAAAAGTTGGTGGAACTAATGGAACACTACCCACATCTAGCAACGGGTAGCCCTGTGTTCGGAAGCAGCAAAATATCGACTGAGGAAACATGGAACAGCATCGCGACACAGATCAACGCTTTGGGGCCTCCAACAAGAAGTGGATTGGAGTGGAAAATGGTATTATGTGAATTTAAAATTTGAAAATAATATATTCATACGTACATGTTTTAGGTATGGCAAGATCAAAAGTGCCGATTAAAGAAAAAAATATCAGAAAACAATAAAAGTCTTCACGGCACTGGAGGTGGTCCATGTACCTCTATTAACCCAACGGGACTGGAGCAACAGATTGACAGAATATGCCACTTGACATCCGCAGCAGCCCCTAGTGGTACTGTTTTAGGTCTGTCAAAAAGATCGCCACATCCATGTGATACCCAAAAAACCAAAATTTGGAACCACCACTCATAGATTTGGACCCACGAATCATACCACAGTTACACCCACAAATACGCACCCACAACACAATATCAACTCTGGAGAAAAAACAACCACTTCACCAAAACAAAAAAGAAAACATAATGAAAACAACACAGACAGGCAGACATTTTTATGCGAACAAATCACCGTACAAAGAAAAACGTTAGAGGTAATGACCAAACAAGCTGAAGCAGCAGAAGACAGGCAAAAGCTCTAAAAGAAATTGCGAATACAACGGCTGCTATAGGGAAATCTTTAATAGATTTAATCAAATACATTAAAGATGAAGATTAACGACAGGAATAAAACTTGTGAATATACCTCTCAATTGGTTAAATAATAAATTAGTGACGATGGATGAAAGGTGTCACCAAATAAATCAGTTCCGAATCACGTTTCCCCTTTTAACCAAGAAATCGTTTTATGTCCAAAACTATTCTACTTTGGGCCCTTAGGGCCATTATTAAAACTTACCGTTACACTTGGGGTTAGTTAAAGGTACCTTTAGATAAAGTTAACTTTTTCAAAAATATGGCAGTGCCGGAGCAATGTCGATAACATTTGTATTTTTATTTATATTATTTGTATTTAATCACAATTCAATAAAATTTTTCTTTATTTTGAACCAATTTAATTAAACGACACCAGAACATAAATAAACAAAACAATAGGGACAAAAATACTTTTTGGTAATATTTGCTGTCTCTTATAATGGTAATCTTAATCTGTCTACAGATGGTTTTGCTCCAGTTTCACCAAAAACTGCTATCCGAATTTCATTTGCTGAATTATGCGGATTTTTTTTCGACTCGCGGACAATCAGTGCATCTTCACGAACTGTCGTAATTCGGCTTCTTTGTTTACGATGCACTTTTTCAGCTGTCGAATGTTTTCTGAAATATTGCACCGCTTGGAAAACCATTGTTTTAGAAACTTTTAAGGCTGTTGCGATCTCCCGATAAGAGCTTCCATCCTGATGCATTTGTACAATAATCTTTCGAGTACTGACATCACAGGACTTATTTTTACCAATGTTTATCAAGTAGTAAAGGTTTACCAAATTCTGAAAACCACTCTGTGTAATCCTAAATCTTAAAATCCAAAAATCTTAAAAAATTTATCACTGTCCTTAATTATATGCACGGGTAATTTATTTCACAAATTGTAAAAAATACCACAAAGATAAAAACAACGGTAAGAATAGTGTTGCCGTTGAGCAGTTTCAATAAAAAGAGTTGGATTAACTAAACAGTGTCAAATTTTAGTGGTTTATTTAAGTGTTATTTTCAACATAACGATTTAAATATTGAGTACTGCTGTCCTTAATTAGTTGCACGCAGCTGTATATTGAGAAAAAGTATGACTTTTTTTATTAAGAAGTATTACATATAATTGTACAACAAAACACAACAATATAAAAAAAATAATTTATAAAATTCATTTCTAATAACATTTTTAAACTAAAAAAATACATTAACTGCCAGTTTCTATCTACAGTAGAACAAAAGCAACAAAACACATCAATATAACATAAAATTCATTTCTAATGATATTTTTAAACTAAAAAATACTTTAACTTCTAGTTTCTATTTTCTGTAAAAATTTAACACGTATTTTGTGGTTTTAAAAAATGTTTTAAAATGTTCATTTAAAGTACTCGTGGGTTATAGAAGTGTACAATATGTGTAAAAACGAATATGTCATAAGAACATATGTACATTTATTAAAGGTTTTAATGCATATTTTATATTATTATTTTATTATTATTATTTCTTTATTAGTATTAAAAAATACTTTTAAAAAGCAATTGTATTACAATTTCATCACATATAAAATTTGCTATTATTACATATTTTTACATGTTATTTTTAACAAAAAAAACAATATGTTTCTTATATATATTAAAATTAGGTTCCATTTTTACATTATTCGGTAGGGAGTTGTAAAGTTGAAAACCCTTATAAAATAGTGACCGCTGCATTGCAGATGATGATGCTCTTTCAATTCTAAAATGTTCCGCGTTTCTAAGTTGGTAAGGTTGAGAATTTCTCACGTACGATACTTGCTCGGTTAGATATTCTGGTGCTTCACCGTTTTTAATTCTGTGTATGAAATTTAGTGTGTTCAATTTAAGCCGTTGTTCTACATTTAACCATTTAAGGGATTCAAGCATGAAGAGGATCGACGTATATCTGTTAACTTTGAGTATGATTCTCATTGCTCTATTTTGTAGTTTTTGCAATCTTTCGATTTGATGAGCTGTGCAACATGTGAATAATATTGTCGAACCGTATTCGAAATGAGGCTTTATCATTGTGTTGTATATATTAACCGCCGTTAGAATTGAGACTTGGTTTCTTATTCGTTTAAAAAACTAATCTTTTTACCGATTTTCTTACATATGTAATCAATATGATTTTTAAACTTTAAGTTTTTATCAATAATAAAGCCTAAATATTTTATTTGGTTCACTTTTTCTATTATTTGATTATTTATTCTAAAAATTATATTGCTGTCTAAATTTACCTCCATTATTTTCGTTTTACTTTCATTCAATTTAAGTTTATTCATTTTTAGCCATATATTAACATTATTCATATCCTCGTTGAGATTATTATAACATATTTGTTCAGATTCTCCTTCGGTAAAAATAAGCGTATCGTCAGCGTATAGAACTATTTCGCACTTGTTCAATACGTTTGGCATATCATTTATATATAGGACAAATAGTAGTGCTCCCAATATCGATCCTTGTGGCACACCGTATTCGTGGTAATGTATGTGCGACTTAATGTTATTTACTTTCGTTATTTGCTTCCTGTTTGTTAAATATGATTCAAACCATTTTAATTCTATGTCTTCGATGCCATATGCTTGTAATTTTCGCAGAAGTATTTTTCTATCGATGGTTTCGAAAGCTCTTTTAAAATCCAGGAAAATACCCAATATTTTATTATTTTTGTCTGTCCTTTTCCATCTGTTAATTAAATAATTAATTGCTGTTTCACATGAGAATTTTTTCCTGAAACCGGACTGATATTTCGATAGTATTTTCTTAGATTCTAAGTAGTGCTCCAACTGTTCCTTAACCACTTTTTCCATTATCTTTTCACACGTCTTAAGCGTATTTATTGGCCGATATTCATCACATCTTTTTGTTTTTGCAACCTTCTCAATTGGTGTTACCATCGCTGTTTTCCAATTTTCTGGAAACACTCCTGTTTGTAGTGATTTGTTCACTATCCCTAGCATTATTCTGCCGACGATATGCCAACTATTTATTATCATGTCACTTGATATTTTATTATAATCCGATTTTTTCTTTAGGCTTTTACAAATTGTTTTTAATTCTTCTAATGTTATTTCCCTAAATTTAAATTTGGAATTTATCACAGTTATTCTATTGACATATTGCACATTATCTATCCCATCTCTTATCATTTTAATACTATTTATAAAATATTTATTAAAATTATCTGCTATATCCAAATTGTCTTTACATTCTACCTGATCAAATATTACAGTTTCTATTGCACTCCGATTTTTTTTTTAAATAAGATTTTTTATCTCCTTCCACATTTCCTTTTGGTCAGTTGCGTTATTAATTTTGTTATTAATATAACTTCTTTTTGCGTTTTCAATTTTAACTTTATATACATTTCGCATCGCTTTATATATAGCCCACGCTTCACTAGAGTTTTCTATTTTTGCAATATTGTATTTATTAATTTTCTCTCTTTTTAAACGTCTTACTTCCTCATTAAACCAATTTATATTACAATTTTCTTTAATTTTTCGCCTTCTTGTCATATTTTTAACTGCATTTTCTAGACAGCTATCAAACTCCATCACGACGTCATTTAAATCAATATTCATATTCATTTCTTGGATGCTCCATATTTCTCTGATATATTGCTGTTTATTATATTTAAAAATATCGATTTCTTTATAATCAATGCTGTTAATATTGTGTCTCATATTATCAACTGTAATGTCTATTGCTTCATGATCCGAAATTTTATTTGAACTATTGGCCTTTGCCGATATATTGTTGTTATTTGTTATGACAAAATCAATTAATGTTTTCGAACTTTGTGTAATTCGTGTAAACTCTCCTATTACTTGTTTAAGGCCATTATCATCCAGCAAACATTGCATTTTATTTTTATAAAAACTGTCCTTACACCAATCTATATTAAAATCACCAGCTATTATTACATCGCAGTTTAATTCACTCATTTCTTCCAATACTTCTTCAAATACTCCCAAAAATTCCGTTTCAGCACTATTCGGTGATCTATATACAGATATAATTGTAATTGTGTAATTATTATGTTTCGCCATATAAGCAGCTATCCAAATTTTTGAGTCTACAATTTTTTCAAAGATTTTTTTCACATTCCAACTCTTTTTGAAATATGTTATTACTCCACCTGTTCTTGTTGAATTTGATACCGTTATAAATTGGTTGTAACCAATGAGTTGCGTTTCTTCCTCATTAATTTCTTTGGTTAAATGGGTTTCCGAAAGTATTATAAATTCAGGCTTTTTCATTTCTGCTAATATTTCTAATTGGTTATAGTTATTTAATATTCCTTGTATATTTGTGTATATGCCATGTATTTTCCGTGATTGTTATGCCACTAAACCACTTCTCCTCTTTTTTGCATTCAATTTATTATATATTATTATATTAAATAATACGTTTATAAAACATTTATAAATAGCGTTTAATTACAGTAAAATAATGTTTGATATGTACATTTGGTATTTAATTTTTAGGCAAATCTCTGTTTCCTGACCACACATAGTGGGGATCATTCTTTTTTTACAAGTGTATTACAAAGCATAATGTTATTAATGGTTCTAGTTTCTAGTTTGTTTCTTAATTTAGTTTTTATTAAAGAAAGTGAAGAAAACTTACGTTCAGCAGCTGCAGAACTATGTGGCATGGAAAGTAAATTAAAAACAAAGTTAGCCAAATTACCATAAGTTCTCTCATTTAAACCATTTTTAATTGAATTTATTTGATCCCAAAATAAATCAATATTTAAATCAGTTGAAAGATTTATGTCCGATAGTATTATCAAGTTCCACTGAGAAATAATAATATCAGGATCAAAATCTATGAGATTAGAAAATTTTAAAACAACGGACAATATTGGTAAATCTTCTTTAGAGAGTACTTTCGATGGAGTAATTATTTGTAAAAGTTTGATATCTTCGCGTTTAATGTCAAATCTAGAATTTATTTGGTTTAATAATTCAATACAAAATTTTAATATATTGTGCTTAACTTCAAATATTTCTTCGGAGCTAAGATTATTTTCAATATATCATGGAAACGTCTGTAGTTTTATCCACAATTAATGAAAACCTTTTATTTTTTAAAATTTACACGGTTTTTTCACTTGTCTGCTTAGCAATGTAGTCAGCTAATTGAACTGATTTTGTCCTACCACATTTAATTAGTTTAACTATTGCCGAATCAAGACAGCACTCTGCCAATAACGATGGCAAGTAACCCATCAACAAAAATGGTAAGTTATATGTTATACAAAACATAACAAGGGTAAGTTCAGCATTTCTGACTTGTTGGCTTAGACTTTGTTAATCCCTATTATAAAATTTGTCTATTGTGTATTTCTTTTTCTGGCTTTCATAATTTTGAAGATGGAAAGTGGTTTTCTCGTGCGCCTTAAGGTGACTGTAATGGCTTACTATCTGTCATTAACAAGCAATACAATATGCATTAGCATCCTTTTCCCGAAGCCAATCGAAAGAATGTAGCCATTCTACCCGAAATGTTCGTGATTGATTTTTAGTTTTTTCATCACTAACAATAACAATAACAAATATGTACATTTAATAATGTCTTAAATTTCTTTATAAACATTTTATTACCTAGTAGAAGCGCCTTCATTATCATCTGATTCACTGGGTTTTTGTTTAAAAATCTGAAATATTAATTATTCAATAGAGAATCTACATATGTGTTTATGTAAAAATATCTTACCTATCCATTTTATATTATTTGAAATATTATTAAATTATTATCAGTAAAAACACATTTAACTTTTACACACATTTGGCTTTCTTCATTTACTTTTTGTTGCACAAAAAAATATATCAAAAACCGTTATAATTGGTTTGCACATTCTCTTTAAATCGTTGATTCGTTAGCGCAGCTTTGACAGTTGAATTCACTAAGCAAAAACAATAAATTCATGTGGTATTTGTTGCTGTTGTAAATTTTACACAAGTACACTACCAATTTGAAAGAACATTTGCGTATTTTTGACTCATTGAACATACTCTTTGTTGACACTTGATTTGTTTGTTTTTCTTTCGTCTAAATGGAAAAAGGTGACCAAGTACTAAAAATTTGTGTTTTGATTTGAGTGTGTTCATTTAATTTGCGTGTTTTATTTAACTTGCTAAACGTTTTTAAATAAATACTTTTTAATCCAACCTACCAAAAATGAATATTACCTACCACTTACCAACCCTACGGGGAACCTGTAACCCCAATAGGGCGCGTCCCCAGGTGGCGGATAGGAGAATGCTTCCCAGATATGGGTGGTAGGGGAGAAATCAAACATCCCCCGCGGACCAACAGGTATAGACCAAGCGCGACGGACCTCGTATTGAGCGGTTTCTTGGCCAGCGTCTGATTCCATGTTAGGAGCGGCTGTATATTAATCACCTGGCAGTAGGTATAAAATATTATAGGAAGAAACCCTGAAAAAAATCAACATGAATAATCAAAAAAGAAATTTCGTTACGGTGCAGGAATTTATAAACCCAGTACCGGCGGTTATAGGGAGTGAGCAAGCGGGCTCCCGGCCATCGACATCCAGCGACCGCAATGCTACTCCGGTTGAAGGCTTGGCCGAGGTAGCAGATAGAGCTACAAGCATAAATGAAATGGAGGAAGTCGCAGCAGTAAATGCCTTCAGAAGAAGCAACAGACTCGCGCGTTCTCCCCCTGGAACAGTTTTCGGAACACCTACGGGAACACTCGGACACAGTTTGCGGCAACCTAACGTGGTTTGTACCCCAGGAGAAAACGCCGGTGAACACAACCAAGAGAATCCCGAAACCCCACAGAGCAACGTAGTCGATCCCCATAGGGAGAAGGACCTCCTGAGCAAGTCACCTAGACAAGAATTCATACTCAAAATTGTGTGTCTGAGTTAGACGAACTATTGGACGTAATTGCAGACTACCGCAGAAGGAGATTTCAGATGTTCCAACAGTCAGACAACGAAAAATAAGCAAATCGTGTCTAGCCCAGTGGAAACTAGAACCGACCTGACGCTGTCGTCATAAAACCCAGAGATGGACACAGCTATGCCGACGTGCCCAAAAATCTGAGAGAAAAAATTAACCCCGAAGAGACTGAAGAGGCAGTGCAATCCGTCCGAAAAACATAAACAGGATCTTTGCTCTTAATAATGGGCAAAGGCGGTAGAAAAGAGGAGTTCCGCGAAGCTATCATAGGCACACTAAAAGAGGAGGTCGTAGTGCAGAGTATGAAATCGAAGGCCACAATATAAATACAAGATCTCGACTCCCTGACGACGGGTGGTGATAAGGGCCATAAAAAATGTGACCAAATCCGCAGACGAGGATATAGTGGTATGCCGGACGACCACAAACAGCAGAGAGCAGAAAAGAGCTTTTATGTCGTTACTAGTAGCTGACGCAAACATATTACTCGAGAAACGACGAATATTAATCGGATGGACATACTGTCGTATACGGCACAAGGAGGAAGAAATGCGCTGCTATCAATGTTTCGAATCGGGGCATAAGCAGTGGGACTGCAAAGGACCTGACAGGATAGGAATGGGTCTATGTATAAGATGTGGTCAAAAGGGCCATAAAATCAAGGAATGCAGGAACCCCCGAAATGCTGTGTCTGTTTAGAGAGCAAATTCAGAACAACAGATCACATACCTGGATCCCGAAGCTGTAAACGGACCTAAAACAACAGCGGTACGCATTGAGGTTCTTACAAGCTAACATGCACAGAGGCAAAGTGGCACATGCTCTCCTGCCACAAATCGTTAGAGAACTGGAAGCAGGCATAATCATCATCAGTGAACAGTACACAAAAATGATTACTCGATTATGGTTTGAGGACGAATCGGAAACCAGCTCAATATGGATCCCCTGCCACAGGCAGATTCACATAAAGAGTAGCGGAAAGGGAAACGGTTTTGCCTGGGCCCAGATTCTAACCCTTACCCTTGTAAGCTGTTACTTAACCCCAAACGATAATATCGATACATTCCAGGAGAAACTCGACAACATTGAAGATCTCGCAAGGCTTAAGGGAAATAATCTTATTGTAGCAGGTGACTTCAATTCTCGCGCAATCGAATGGGGATTAAAAAATACCGACTCAAGAGGCACAAGTATACTAGAAATGGTAGCACGACTAGGGATGATGACAGCAAACACTGACAGTGTCCCAACTTTCAGGCGTCCTGGATGCGAGGGCACTATCCCAGGCGTTACTTTTGCCTCTGAGGAAGTGGCCCATAAGTGAAAAGACTGGAGAGTTCTAGAAATATATACAGCCAGCGATCATCAGTATATATCGTTCTGTTTGAAAGATGGTGAAGCTGCACACAAGGGGAAAACTAGTGGAACCACCCGAAAATGGAACGTAAATAAGCTTAATACAGCGGTACTGCTCTCCGAAATCGACGGACGAGTAGGAGAACTTGGAAGCGAAACAGACACAAGAACAACAGCCCACACCATGGCGACAATCACAAAATGCTGTAACAGCGCAATAACAAAAATGAACAAAGGTCTCAAATGGAAACCAGTACACTGGTGGAACGTTTCAATCGAAGAATCCAGACGGAACTGCTTACAAACAAGAAGGAGGTATACCAGAGCCAGGCTCAGAGGCGACGCAGAAATAGAGCGTAGAGAATATAAAGAAGCCAAAAAACCCGAATACTCAAAAGTAAAAAAGGAAAAGTGGGAAGAACTGAGGACCGATATAAACCAAAATCCCTGGGGCCTTGGTTACAAACTCGTGATGAACAAACTCGGAATGAGAAACCCGGTAGAAATTATGGACGAAGATATTATGCAAAATATTGTGAGCACACTATTTCCACAACACGAAATCAGGCAAGATGACAGCGGAAAAGAGACCAATTAAAATACTCCCTTGTTCACAACAGTAGAGCTAAAAACAGCTGCTCGCAGCCTCAAAAACAAAAAACACCCGTACCCGATGGAGTCCCAACAGAGATAATAAAGGAGATAGCAATCAACCGCCCCGAGAGGCTGCTAAAAATGTATAACAGTTGTCTTAAAGAGGGGATATTCACAGACGCTTGGAAGGAACAAAAACTTGTTCTTATCAGTAAGGGTAAGGGAGATCCAGCATCGCCATCATCGTATAGGCCGCTGAGTTTGTTAGACTCTGCGGGAAAATTATTTGAGAGGCTCATAAAGCCTAGGCTTGATGAGGCCATTAAAACTTCGGGAGGTCTTTCTACAAAAAAATACGGATTTCGACCTGGAAGATCTACAATAGGAGCTCTTAAGGAAGTAGTAGATGCATTCGAAGCTGCCCAGACCGGGAATCACTTCCCGAGACCGGTTATACTCCTGGCGACCTCAGACATAAAAAACGCTTTCAACAGTTTGAGGTGGACAGATTTGATAGAGGCCTAGGAGACAACTTTCAATGTTCCAGCGTGCTTGATGAGAGTTATTAAAGGTTACCTAAGGGATAGAGTGCTGATATACGACACAAACTAAGAGTCAAGAAGAATGCAGGTCACTTCCGGAGCGGCACAGGGGTCCATATTGGTACCAGATCTCTGGAACGCGACTTACGATGAAATCCTAAGAATAGAGATGCCGGAGGAAACTTTCCTAGTATGGGTCTTTTTTTATAACAAAATTAAAAAAAAACTAAAATTATTAATTCATTACTATTTATTAATTACTAGTTCCGCGAAGCAGTATAGCTTGTCTGCAGAAGTATTAAATAAATAGGTTTTGCCATTAAAAGTGATATTTATAAATAAAATAAAAAGTAAATAATAAAATACTAACTAAATGTTGTATAAAAAATAGATTTAATATTTAATATACGCTGTTTCTTTGCTAGGCTACTATTTTGAACTGTATTGTTGACTATTCTATTGTTGTTATTGAGGTATCTGGATCCATTGGCGATATTATTATTGTTGTTGTAGTTGTGGGTACTAATATTGTTGTTATTGGTACTATTCTGACTGGAATTGTTGTAGATTCTGTTGCTGTTGTTTGTGTAGATGTTGTGCAAGAAGTTGTTGGTATCGATAATGTTGATTCTATGGTTGTTACTGTGTATGTTGTAGGTATTGATAATGTTATTTGTATGGTTATTAAAATTGCTGTTGCTGTTGTTGATGATGCTGCTGTTGTTGTTAATGAAGCTGTTGTTGTGAACTATGTTGTTGCTGACCGTGCTATTATTATTGATGATGTTACTCGCAGTGTAATTATTTTTGTTTATGTTGAAGCGTTGATTTTTTTTTTCAGAACTTTTAATAGTCGATCCTGAGTTTTTTGTAGTAATCTACAGTAATCCCATGCCTAATGTGCGACTCTGCAATTGCGAAATACGCCTGCCTTAATACATAATAGATGGCACAATTGCTTAGATGATATAACATATAGGCGGCTTTCCTCAGCTTCTTTTGGAGATAATCGACATGCATATTCCATTCAAATTTATTATCAACGTAGACTCCCAGATATTTGTAAGATGTCACAAGTTCTATTAGCGTGACACATGTATCATTGTTGCTGTTGCTATTATGCAGACAATTTGTGTCATGAAACTTAATTACAATTTTAGAGTCAGTAAAATTTGGTATGTTTGGTAATTTTATATGCATAAGTTTTGTCTTTTGGGCGTTAATGATAAGGCCGTTATCGTGACACCATTTGGATGCAATATTCAATTGGTTCTGCATTACCTCTGTAGCATCTTGGATAGACTCACTCAATACCACAATTGCTGTATCATCAGCGTATGCAAAAGTTTGGCTATTATGCAAAGCGTTGAGCATGTCATTAGCATACAGTATATAGAGAATTGGACCGAGTTTGGATCCTTGTGGCACTCCACAATCTATTCGTACTTCTTCGCTTAGTTCATTATTTATTTTTACTCGATATGACCTACATTCAAGATAATTTTTAAACCACAGTAAAGTATTACCTCCAATACCGTTTCTTTCTAGAATTTGAAGGAGTTTGGTATGTGACAGAGTGTCAAGGCTTTACTGAAATCAATGAACAATACAAGGCAATGTTTTTTATTACTTAAACAGTTATTTATATAATTAGCAAAATTTCCTAATAGATTGTTAATATTTTTTCCCTTTTGGAAGCCAAATTGATTACTATTAATTATATTGAATTTTTTTAGGAACCACTACTTCCTCCAGAATCTTCTCTAACACAGGTAAAATTGAAATTGGCCTGTAGTGATTATAGTCTGATTTCGTTCCACTTTTATATATTGGCCTTATTATAGATGTTTTCAACATTTTTGGCACCATTCAGGCTTGAATTTACTAGTTTAGTTATTGTAGGAGTTAAGATTACAGCATTATTCTTGATGTCTTTTGTTCGTATTCCATCAAGTCCAGCACTTTTTAATGTTTAAATTGTTCAGTATATTAAATATTTCCTGTTCATTAGTGTTTTCCATAAAAATTGAATTTTGTGTTGTAATTTCCACATTGTGTAAGGTTTTAATGTTACATTTGTGAATTATTTTATTTACATTTTCCTTGAGGTTTGTCACAAAGTTCTTTAAAATACTAGTAATGTTATCATTTTTAAAATTTTGTAAGATGTTGTCATCTATACTATTTGATTTTCTTCCAATTATTTCATTAACGCGTATGTTATTTCCATTTTCTATGAATAATAGTTATTTTTCACGTAGATAATTTCTCTATTTAAAGAGTTTCTATATTTTTTGTAATTATTTTCACAAAGTTTATTATTTTTATTATGTTGCCATTTTTTATAAAGTTTATCACGTATATCACATTTTTTTATAATATGTTCGTTTATCCACTGATTTTGTGTTCTTGGTTTGCTTATCTTGTTTTTTGTCTTTGACGATTTTTCGTAAATGTCTGCAAATTTAGTAATAATTTCCATACAAATGTCATTAGTGTTTGTCTTTTGTTGAATAAGAACATTCCAATTTGTTTCACTTATTAGTTTATTAACTTTATTATTATTTATCTCTACCCGTTTATAGACATTCTCCGATCTCTGACTTCTTTTTACTTCATCGATGCAGTAGAAAGGAGAATAATGATCTGATATTGTTGTTGTTACAACTCAAGCATACTTGTTCGAACCTGTTTGTTTATTTTTTACGAACAAATGGTCAATACATGTACTTGTTTTCTGATTATACATATCTTCTCGTGTAACTTCTTGTATCATACATTGTAATCCGTTTGACATAATCATATTCAAATAGTTTGTTGTTGTAATGTTGTCTCTTAAAATATTTATGTCTCCAACCACTATTACTTCTTGTTTTTTGTTTATTTTATTTATTGTTATACCAAGTTCTTCAATGAAGGCATTGACGTTAAGAGAAGGCGGTCGGTAAATTGAGATAAGAGAAAGCATTTTATTGTTGATATTTAAATCTAATAGTATATGTATGAAATCTGGGATTCAACTTTGGAAACCCGGATCAGGGCTAGAAAACTACTGTCGGCGCAGAGAATAGCTGCTCTACGAGTGACATCCTCGTATCGCATGGTATCGACACAAGCTGTCCTAGTTATAGCCGGAATGGTTCCCATAGACCTACAAGCATATGAGCGCCGGATGATCTTCACCGCCAGGCAAAGTACGACTCAACCACAGAGCATAGAAGCGATAAAGCCCCAAGGTTTTCCTTCTCGCTGGGAAAATGACAGCATGAAAAGTGGACATATAAACTGATTCCCGAGTTGCAAGTGTGGAAAAACAGAAAAAACGGCGAAGTAGACTACTACATAACCCAGATGCTGCCCGGTCACGGATATTTCAGAGAGTACCTGCATCGCATGGGGAAATGCCGCTCGCCATTCTGTATCTATGAAGAGAAAGAAACGCTAGATGATTCCGAACACACTTTCTTCAGCTGTCGTCGATGGGCCGAAAGCCGTCAGCGACTCGAAGCTTAAATTGGCGTCATTAGCCCTACAAACGTCGTGCTGAAAATGATAAACAGTAGAGAGAGCTGGAACTCAGTAAAACACTTTGTAGAGCAAGTCCTTCGAAGTAAGAAATTTGACCTAGACGCAGCAGAATGAGAATAGAGCGGAGCCTGGACGCAGGCTGACGATGATGGAACTGAAACATATGCCAGAAAAGGGGTCCACCTCGAAGTAATACAACCGTGGTTCCGAGGTGGAATGATTACCCGGTGAGGAGACAAGGCGGGTTTTTAGTCGGTTTACCCAGTGGGTAAATACTGACATATCATGTCTGGTTACCATCATGAATGCATAAAGCATTTTCCCTCCTTCCCGCAAAAAAAAAACATTCTACCAAAAGCCCAAAACGGCAACACTGACACATTGCCTCTTGTTGCGTTTTCGTTATCTATCACATTCATACTCATGGTCCTTGTTTTTGTAGCTTTTGCTAAACAATATTGTTACGAAAAGGGAAACGGTGTACCATCGTTTAACATTAAAATGCTAACAAACACACAAAGAATAACAAATACAACGAACATGATATGACATGACAATAAGGGTAACTACACAACGAATCCAAGATAACGACTCCAAGTTGGGACCCAATAGAATGGAATTCAACGCAAACAACAATTCATACAACTTCACAGGCGCTACTTCTCCAGCCGGCACCGAGAGAGGTTACTCCACTCACCACCGCTGAAGCAGAACGGCGAGAGATCTCGCTCGTCACCACCGGAGTTACAGAGGAGCAAAGCTCCTGAAAGGGAGGTAGATCATTTCACCAAGCTAGGCGACAGAATCTCGGAACTCGTGGAGATGATGGGCGGAGGAAGGACGTCCATCCACCAAGCGATGCGCGATTTAGTAGCTTCTATATCGTCACTATACCAGCAAGCCGCTAAGGATAAAGTTGCGGAACAGTAGGTAAAGGTCAGAACCAATGACAGAAGCACGCAGACAATCATGCAACAAGGGACACCTTGTGCTTCCAAAAGGCAGAGGAATGAATTGGAAAAACCAAGGAGAACACCACCAAAGAAGACTAGGACAATCCGTCCTCGTGGGTTAGTCAAGCCTGCCGCTGAGGTTAGGAATAGTGACTCGACAGGGAGACCAGCAACTGTTACGAACCAGACTGTGGTAGTGCCCGCAGCAACAGAGGAAGACACTCAGGAGCACAATGATTGGATCGTGAAAACTAGGAAGCGCAGAAAACCTCCAAGACCAGACCAGTGATAATAAAGTCAACCGAGAAACTATCGTTTGCGGACATTCTAAGGAAGGTAAGGAATGCCCCGGAGCTTAAGTCAGTTGGCGAGGATGTCCAGCTTGTGAAGAAGACACAAAGGGGCGAAATCCTTCTGGAGTTTAGAAGATCAGCCGAGGTGGCTACGGAGATGCATCGTTCTAAGCTAAGGAGCTTATTGGCCGAAGAGATAGAGGTCAGAACAATAACTGAGGAGGCTACATTCGAACTAAGATACCTGGATGAAGTAACAACTGAGGAGGAAATAATCGCCGCATGGAGGGACCGTCGGCTCTCAAGACGATCAGGAACGTTCCAGGAGGTACTATGACGGCGGTAATCGCAATCCCTATGAAGCTGGCAGGCAGGGCAGAGGAAGTTGGTAAACTGCGTGTAGGGTGGACAGTTTGCCATTTACTGAGAAAGGTAACCCCAAGGAGATGTTACAAGTGCTTGCAATTCGGGCATGTAGCAGCAAAGTGTAGCAGTAATAGTGACTGGTCCAAACACTGCTTCAAGTGCGGAGGGCAAAGTCACCTTGCCAAGGCTTGTGACCGTGACCCTCACTGCCTTCTCTGTAGAGGCGATCCGGATGCTGACGCGAAGCATATCACGGGAGGACATAAGTGCGCACACTATCTGGTGGCACGACGGAAGTTAACATACGCAGGTAAATGAGAGTCCTGCAGTTGAACTTGAACCATTGCGAAGCGGCGCAGGAGCTACTTAAACAGACGGTGCGGGAGCAGAGGATAGACTTGGCAACACTGAGCGAGCACTACAGAGCACCTGAAAACCAACGTTGGATAGCCAGCAAATGCAACAGGGCTTCGATATGGTCCTGTGGTAAATTCCCAATGGGAAATGTCGACGACAGGTGGGAGAGCTTTGTGAAATGCACCGTTAATGGGGTATATTTCTTCAGCTGTTATCTTCCCCCTAGCCTATCAATGGAAGACTATATACGCAGAATAGATGACATCGTTAAGGAAGCAAGGAACGTGAGACCTGTGGTAATTGCAGGGGATTTCAATGCTTGGGCTGTTGAATGGAGCTCGGCATTCACTAACCCAAGAGGAGAATGTCTACTCGACGCATTTGCAACATTGGAGGTTGTTTTACTTAATAGTGGTGACAAGGATACATTCTCGAGAAATGGACGCTGCTCTAAAATTGACCTGACATTCGTCAGCGACTCACTGGCGACCTCATCTACCTGGTTGGTGTCTGACATTTACACACATAGCGATCACCAGGCTATCAGTTTTGAGATCCGGGAACGCTCCACGGGACACAACGTTCCTTCCGCACCGCCGAACCCTCTTTGGAAGGTGTAGGACCAGCCTTAATGGGGCCATTGCGCTCAGCAAGAGAATATGCTATAGGGAAATGTGCGCCGATGTGGACGAGAATCCCTGGGGGACTGGATATAAGGTGGTGATGAGAAAGCTAAACTGCTTCCGACCACCAGCAACGTCATGTGCAGCTAAGCTGCAATCAATCGTCGCGGACCTTTTTCCGCGCAAAGCCGAAATTACATACTGTGTGCGAGATATGTGGTCACCCGAGGGAAATCCCAGAAGTCAGCAGGCAGGAATTGGAATCAGTCTGTGGGGAAATGAAACTTAACAAAGCACCGGGAATCGACGGGATCCCAAACATTGCGCTTAAGGCGGCCATTGAAAGTAATACTGAGCTGTTTAGACAAGTTTTTAATGCTTGTATACAGGAGAGGACGTTCCCTAGGATATGGAAGAGACAGAGACTGGTTCTAATTCCGAAGGGTAACAACGAGCAGGATGTATCGGGATACCGCCCGCTATGTATGATCGACACAGCTGGAAAACTTTAGGAGAGGATAATTTGTGCGAGACTGGAAGCATTACTACGGGAAGAAGGCTTGTCGGATCGCCAATTTGGTTTCCGAAAAGCCCGTTCCACAATAGATGCAATAGAGATTGCTATAACGATAGCAAAGGATGCTATCAGTGGTGAGCGCTGGCTGGAGGGCGATAAGGAGTACTGCGCTATCATCACCCTGGACGTCAAAAACGCATTCAATTCTGCGGATTGGGATGCCACTTTAACAGCCCTAGATGGAAAGGACGTACCGAACTACTTGATGGAACATATTAAGGACTACTTCAAGGATAGAGTGTTCTTATACCACACAGATGATGGCAGGAAGACATATGCGGTATCGGCAGGGGTCCCGCAAAGTTCCGTGCTGGGCCCAATACTATGGAATGTCATGTATGATGGTGTACCGGGGCTTACCTAGAGGTACACAGATCATTGGTTTTGCGGACGATATTGCCCTGGTGATAAGGGGAAAACATTTAGATGGATTAGTGCGAACGTGTAACACTGCGGTTGGTATAGTCAGGAACTGGATCACGGGAATAGGTCTCAAACTTGCTGATCACAAGACGGATGTACTACTTGTAAGCAGTAGGAAGAAGATGGAATTTATTACAATAACAGTAGGTGACCAGTGCATAACATCAAAGCAGGCGATTAAATATCTGGGAGTAATGATTGATAACAGGCTCACGTTTAGGGAACACCTGACGTACGTCGGCGGAAAGTGTGCGGCGACATCATGTACACTTGCCCGAATAATGCCTAACCTTGGAGGCCCAAAACAGGAGAGGAGGCGGTTACTGATGAAGGTAGTGACATCGATCGCTATATATGCGGCCCCTATATGGGCCGGGGCCATGGATAAGAGGACCTATAGAGCAGGTATAGAAACGGCCTACAGGAGATCAGCTCTCAGGGTGATTTCTGCCTTCCGCACAGTGTCTACTGATGCAGCATTGGTGATTGCGGGAATGATGCCCCTGAGGCTAGTAGTGGATGTAGAGAGGAGGAAACATGACACAAGGAGGGGAATGGATCTCCCCAGTCCTGTTCACTTAGTGGATGACGCTATGCATAGATGGCAGCATGACTGATCCAATTCAACCAAGGGAAGGTGGACCCACAGACTCATACCGAGCATAGGCGAATGGACCAAAAGGAGACACGGTCAGGTGAACTTCTACCTGACAGAGTTACTAACATGGATGTTATAGGGCATATCTCTATAAGTATGGTCATGATGTAGACGAGGCATGCCCAAAATGCCCCAATGAAAGGGAGACGGCGGAGCACGTGTTCTTTACTTGCCCGCGATATGTTGTTCAACGAAATTGCCTGGAGAGGACAGTAGGATTCTAGGTAACGCCCTATAACATAGTTAAACTGATGTTAACCTCATGTGACAATTGGAACGCAGTATGTGTTTTCGCAAGGAAGGTGTTGACGCAGCAAAGATTTGCTGAAAGAGCAAGGTCAGCAGAATTTGAAGGCAGCACTCATGGTTGAAAGTGTGACGAACTAGGTTGGGTTTAGTACGTATGCGTTTAGCAAGCCGAGAGTAAGTCTTGCGGCGAATCGTGCACATTGGTAGGCCGGGCTACCAATGTCTTTCGAAGATTCCCAACCTTTAGTTCGTAAAGCTATAAAAATAACGAACATGATGATTAACAATAGCTACACTAACAAATACAACGAACAAGTTGCAAGTAAAGCATCAACATCGGTATGAAAAAAAGCCATGTGAACCAAATACACAAACAACAATGCTGTCCCCATAGAGTTTTCGAGAATGCGAAACCGCGAACGTTCTTCAAGAACGTTCATCATACTGATTTTGCGGTCAGTCTTGTGTGAAGATAAGTTGCGTGCGAAGTAAAGTCTACCGAAGAGTTGTTAGTGCTTGCGGGGACAGAAGTGTAAGCAGAGAATAGCGAACAAGCAATTATTGTTGTACTATCAGTTAAGTGTGAACAGTGGCACAAAAGTAGTGAGAACAATAAAGAGTTTAACTGGAACAAAACACATATTTGTTTTAACTTGTTTTAAAAAGATAAAAACGTAACAATTGGTGTCAGAAGTGGGATTGCAAAATCCAGAAGTAAAAATAAATAAATAAAAAAATATTAAAATGAAACTCAGCGAACTGAGAGTGGAACGGCTTAAACGAGAGTTGGGTAAATTAGAGCTGCGAACAACGGGAAAGAAGAATGAACTCCAAAGACGGTTAAGGGAACAACTGCAGCTTCAAGGCATTGACATCGATTCCTACGAGTTCGAGGATGAAGAGGAACGAGAATTAAAGGCACCTGCAACCACTAGCGTAATCGACATAAATTCGTTACTAGCCGCTATGATGAAATAATGCAAGTGTTAACTGATACACAAGAAGCTTCTAGAGCTGAGAATCAAAAGTTATTTGCTGATGTACCAGAAGTATCCAATCCCAGGAGAAAAATTCATTTTGGACAGTGATGCTAGCGGATATGGTATTGGTTGTGTACTTTCGCAAGTGTCAATGGGACGGAGAAAGTCGTAGGCTACTATAGTCGCACGCTGTAAAAGCCGGAACGGAACTATTGTGTAACCCGACGTGAGCTACTTGGAGTGCTGGAGTGCATAAAACATTACCATAAGTACCTGTATGGCCAACATTTCTTACTAAGGATTTATCATTCCGCACTGAGGTGGCTGCTGCAATTTAAGACCCCTGAAGGAAGAGGCATAAAACATGGGAATACTGATGCTCTGTCACGTCGGCCGTGTAATTTGGAGTGTAAGCATTGCATGAAAGCGGAGAAGAAAGAATCCATCGTTGATATACGGCTAAATCAGATTGAGTAAATATTTGAAGTAAAACATCATTTTTTCTTTGCTCTAGTGTGAGCATAAAATATTTTAGAGAAAACAAATTTGTTAGCTTGCAAACAAAAATGTCTTTAATGCGACCATAGTGTGACCACCCGTGCCAAATATTTTCTCCTTTTTTTCGAGCAAATAAATGTCTGATCTTGCAAAAAAAAATTTTAAGAGCAAACAGTGGCAAATAACAGCTGTTGCAAGCAGTGTTGTCCACTTTAAATAATAAATTATAATTTTGTTTCATAAAATCACCAATATGAAAAGTAGAAATTAAAAAAATTGGTGTAAGACCTTTCGACAGGTTTATGAAAAGTTTTGATCCATTAGTTCCTTATGAATCAGGAACAAAAAAATATTATTTTTTATCACATTTTTTAAATGCAAGTTTGTACCAAATGAAAGACTATACATGTAATTTGCTATAGAAAGTTACGTGGAACAACAAATTGATTAACCTACTAATTTCCAAGAAAAAAATCGGGTAAAGATCAAGATTGTTTAACAGACGAATGGGTTCAAATTTGTAATACGTCAATCGAAAGCTCTTTGAAAGAACTTTTCTTTGATATCCATCTCACATACATAATTGATCATTACAACCCTTCAGTCAGAATTACGACCTAGTTTCTCACACCACTTATGTTGTGTGTGTTAATTTTATACATGAGTGGCGGGACCTACAGTTTAAAGTCGACTCCGAACGACAGATTTTTGAGAAACTTTTCATGGCAATTTTATTTACTCTCAGAGTTTTTGCCAGAAATCTGCTGAGAGGAAGTCGCCGAAGAAATACTTTTTGTATTTTATTTTGATGTCTGGCCTGGGGCTCGAACCCTGGCTTTTTGTCTAATAAGCCAACACACTACCTATTGGACCAAGCCGACTTCAATCTCAGGGATGATTATATTTCAAAGTTTTATTAAAGCAGCAATTTAATGCCTGGACCTTAGAGACCAATATCTCCAAAACCAGTCTTCGACGGCACTAAATTTTTATGTATATATACAGTATGGTATTAAGTTTTGTATTTTATCGTTTAAACGCAATTCAGTTGTCAACACTGAAGTGGAAAAGAAAACAATTAAACAGCTGTGCGAATTTACTTTATTTTTTGGCAAAGAATATGGCCGCTGCTCCGCAACTTAACACAAATAATGTTTCCTCATCTTTCATTTCGAATTTTTATTTATTTATTAATGTTATATTTTTCCCTTTTTTTGTTGTTCTGATTAAACAAATTTGTTTATTTTCGTTTTTTAAGTTTCTGTTTTGTTTTGTTTTCGTTTTGTTTTTTAATCATACATATTGTTACCCAAATCGAAACAACCTAATATCGTTTAACAACAAAAACGACAAACAAAAGCCACACGATACAAATACACACTAACACAAGGAATACAATGAACGTGTTGATTATATAAAGCTGCACACACACATATGTACGACGAACCTGGTTGCGCCTGCTACCAACAACAACATGCATGTGACAAAAAGGGATGGACAACGTAAGCAAGGTACACAAACAACATTGTATTAGCAATAGAGCTCTCGAGAAGGCGAGATCACGAACCTTCCACTTCAAGAATGTTCGTTAGACTGGTGGTGTCGGACTATAAAAGGGCTAAACAAAGCAGGCAGCAGTCAGTGTTAATTCAGTCAGCCTTGTGTGAAGTTGCGTGTGAAGAAAACAAGTCGTGGTTGTAAAGTGAATAATTGTGTGAACTAGTAAAAAGAATAAACAGATTATTATTGTTGTATCGTTAAGTTGTATACGGTGGGACACAAAAGTAGTGTAAAGAATAAAGAGAGTTTAACTGAAATTAAACACATACATATTTGTATTTACTTTGTTTGCAATTAACGAACTCATATTTAAACGTTTTTAAAAAGGTAAAAACGTAACAATATGTATATACCTTTTCGTTTGTTTCTCTTTTTCTGATGAAACAAAATTTTGTTTATGAGAAAACAAAAATATTTACTTCGGTCTGACCACAGGCCAGAAGGTCCTGTTACAAAACATATTGGGCACTATGGGACAGTTTAAGGTTGATAAACGGGTACTAATATAGATATTGGGAAAGCGCTGATGGTAAGACCTCATCCAACCTATTAGTAGTGCCTTCCTCCAAAACGAAAGAAGTGTTAAAGGTGTTCCATAATGGAAACAGCGGAGGGCATCTTGGAGTGCCAAAGACGCTGGAAAGGCTAAAACAAGGTTTTTTTGTGTTGGATGCTCCTCGCATTACCCTCAAAAATTCTCTGAAAGTGAGCGCTAATTCTCGAATTGCTGCGGAATAAAAATTCAAAGCAGCAGAATCGTTGTTTGTTGTTGCGGTTGTGATCTTGTGTTTATAGCTTGATATCAAAAGTTGATGCGAAAATTTGTGTACGAGAATGCAATGTTATATTTTGGAAAAGAGAAATCTGTATTTAAGTTAGGAATAAAAAATATTTATTGCAATGTAATTGGATCAGAAGTCATTACACTTTGAATTCGATTCCATTTAATTATGTTGCAATAGTATTTTTATAAAAATATTGCTGAGGTTGTGTCTGGTGTAAATTAAGTTAAGTAAGCATAATTAATTATTATAATAAAAATTGTAATTTTTAAAGTCAGTTAACTCAATAAAAGAAAGATCACTTCGGACCAAGTCTGAAGTTCTTTTTTAAAAATAAGAAATTCAATAAATTTCTTTAATTTATATATTTTTGAAACTAAAGTGTTGGTTGCTCAAGCTTAGGAAACGTAAAAACGTATTGTACGTTGCCGTAAGAACGTTTGTGTAGTTATAGAAGAGTTTAAAATGGGACAGTTATCAATGAAGAATTTACATAAATAAGAACGAAACAGAGCACAATGCAAAGAAATTGATATAATTACATTTGCACAATGTCAGCTGTTAAGAACAGTGCTGAATGTTGTTAAGATAAAGCAAAATTTGAAAAGCGCCAATTGGGTACTTTTAATTGGAAGAAGTTGTATTTGCTTCTTAAATTTTGTTGTTACAAATATTTATTCTTGTAATATTATAGAATTTTACATTGTTGGCTTAGTCTGAATCAATATTTATGGAATTTAGATACGGTTGAATTTTGTTGTATTCAAAGTGATTTTTAGAATAGTAATAATAAAAAATACTTTTATAATTATTTATGAACATTAGAATCATAAGAATATGCACTTAAAAATATTAAAGATTAAAAAGATTTATGTATAAGTTGGAAAGTACCAAAAAAGGCATTTGCGTTACATTACCACTCAAAATACATATTATATCTGTGGCAATAAATAATAATAGCTTAAGTTGACATAAGTGTTTTTTTTTCATCTTATTACATATTCTTATTCTCTTCTTCAAGATCTATCACCCAGCTAAATTTCATGTATAAATTGACATTATTAAAAAACTATATGCATTTATATTTTACGAACACAATTTATTTTGGACAATTAGACCAAACACGAAATTTCGACTTAAGCTTTTATTATTTAAGGCCACAGATAATTTTATTATGTTTCAAAATTTTTTTTTACACATTACAATCATAATAATAATTAAAGAAAAATCATTTTTTTTATTCAAATTTAAATAGTTAATATATACGATTAATATATGGGGAATTTTCAAATGTTGAGAGGTGGAACACATAGATGGCAGCTTGGCAGGTCGACAGAAGATACTGTCAGTCTTTTTTTTTTGCCACAATGTCCGCTGTTTAAATACTTAAAAAGCAGAGAAGAAAAAACCAGCTGACACAAACAAACATAAACAATAAGGGTTTTTATTTTTGACACCACTGAATGAAACCACTGTTCAAAATTTAATAATATAATGTATGTATAACAATGTTGCAAAACTGAAATTTTGAAATGGTACTGAACTATAACTGAAAGAGTACTTTTTTGCACCAAATGGTACTTTTGTAAAAAAATACATACATACATACATATTGGTCATTATAAACCGTCAATCAGGATTATGTCCTTACTTTTCACATCAGTTATTTTGTGTGTGTTAATTTTATACATGAGTGGCGGGACGTACTGTTTAAAGTCGACTCCGAACGACAGATTTTTGAGAAAGTTTATCATGACAATTTTATTTACTCTCAGATTTTTGCCAGAAAGAAGTCAAACAGAAAAACTAACGATTTATTCGCGTTCCTCGCATACAAGACAAAAACAGCTGATTGGGAACGTAATAAAACGTAAAACTCCCGTTTAGTCGAACGTTGACGGAGCGTAATGTAATATGCGTTCGTTTTTAGCATATGAAAAGCAATGCATTACGGTTCGGCAAGCGTTTTCATTGCTTTTGGTGTTCTAAAAAGGAATGTACGTTCCGTGGACGTTTGGATAACCAGGCCTAAAGCCTAATTCTACCTTTAGCATTACGTTGAACATGTTGCTAAGGCAGACATAAAATATGGAATAATAATAAGAAAGTACTGAAAGTCCCGCGGGGGTACTGCGGTATTTTTGAAATGAAAAAGTACTGAAAAAAATACAAAAGTACTGAATTTTTCAACACTGATCCATAACCAAAAAATTTTTGGTAAACCCTGTTCTAGAGTATAAAAGATGGTTATTAGTTAAGCTCGATAGCCAGTATGTCTGAGTTAAAGCAAAGTTTATATTGCCACCAAGAAAATGTATATTTCAGTAAGACAAGGCGGTAATTTATAACAGTTCTACTAAAAATATTGATTGGGAGCATATTCCCCAGCGGATTACATTAAGTCACAAAATTTCCGAATGAATTTTATGTTAGACTCCGGTATTCACTACTACATGCAGCGAACTTAAATACAACAGAGCTTTTAATGACACTGTAGTAGAGGTTATCATTGTCTCTGTTATACTAATAACCGCTAAATAATCTGCAACAGTTTTTTCTATATGCGTGTTGCTTAGGTTGCAGTGGTGCCCTTGCTAATTCTAATACCCCATATCTTATGTGTGTAGTTGTATACAAGTTGTTCAAGCTTTTTCAACATAAAAGCCAATTAGTCTTGTTTAAAAAATTTCGGTTACGCCGTGTACTTTTTTCCACTCTATTGGCTGTCTGATGGTATATACTCTAGAGCGAGGCTACTAGGCAAACACTATTAGGTATACCACTATTAGGATACCGTTTTCATACCCATGGATTTCGGAGAGTCGTCGCTATGTAACAGCTCAGGTTGGGTTAACCTACTCAAGTAAGATCAGATTATATATTACAAAGGGTATAATAGTATCTCTGAACTTTAGCATTAATAAATAGTCCTCAAATCCCGTTTTTATACAGCAAATGCTTTTGGAGATATGTAAGACCAAGGGTGTCTGACGACTATCGGAGGATAAAGTCAGCTTTAAAATACATAGTTGAACCTTAATAAACATTAGTGAAGACAATAACTTTTGCGCCGGTAGTTTGTAGAAAGTTTTTTTCGGGTTTCTTACAAACTTCAAAACGAGTTGTAGATTTTATAAAAGAGACAGCTCCACTATGAGATTTATTATTATTAGGGATGATGAACTCAAAATCATATATTTTTATTTTTACATAATGCTGCAAACACAGTAAACGCAATGCGAAAAAACACAGAAATCTTTCAAAAATGGAATACGTGGGTGTACGTCAGGTTTTACCAAAAAAAATTTGGTTATGTATTAGTGAGAAAGAGAGAGAAAATAAGTTGAAAGAATTTATTTATTTAAAGCCATAGAAAAGTGTTAGTAATATACGCTATTTTTATTTTCATTTCATCAACATACATATGTAAAGCTGTCCATCTTTGGCTTAAAAATTAGGCCATGTTTTTTAGATAAATAAAAATAATAAAAAACCCATTTTTTATTAAAAGAAAAACGAGCACTCCAAAGCATTAAAAAGAAATTATAATATGCGACAAAATAAAAAAATGACATAGACCATTTTTAACATAAAATATTTTTTGAGTGTTTTTCTGAAATAAAATGATAAATCATCCGCCGCACATGCGTTCTTGTCGCAGTCTGACCGACAACTAAATGAAAAATACAAGAATGCGTGTAAGTTCTCCCTGCACAACTGTGCTATGAAATGGTAAACGCTGGTGTATATGGAAGTGATTATTTTAAAGGCGGCGCGACAACAAGCAACGATTCTATTGATTTGCATTTAGGCTAAATTATATTTTTATTTCGCAGCAATGACAGTGCTAATAGTGAAAGGATTTCCGCTGACAATGCGTCATCAATTTAGTAACATATGTACATGAAATAGATGTTTTAAGAACTCGATTTATGAAATATAAAGCAAAAGAATGTTTTAGAGGCACCATTGAAAAAGAATTAATGATATATTCATTTTTTATTTGTTTTGGTTATGCTTTGCTGCTACTATCTTTATCGTAGCTAATGTGCATGTAGCTTACCTTAGGCTGTAATTACAAAATTGTTGTGCTTGATCCGTTGCCTTTATTATGTTTGTAGCAAAATATATAAGTAACAGTTAAATGCGTTTCAGATATAAAAGAAGTGATTTTGTAGGGATTCAGAAACTTGTTTGACCAGTTAGTAATTAGTTTTTATTTATAATTTTTTTGTTAATGCTTTATTTTTATTTAATAAATTAGATTTATTTCTCTTCCATTTTTTCGTTTGTTACTTTGATTCGAGTTCACTAAAAATACCAAAACTTACGGAAAAAGTTTATTTAGTCTGATTAATTAAACAGTTCATAAAAATTTAATTGATTACATATACATATTAATTCTTCTGCAAACAATGATTTATTTTATTATTCAAATCGAATTAAAAACAATTATTATGTTGGTGCTCCAGAACTAGTAGGCATTTCCAATGTATTTGAAGTTGCAAAGTCATGATTAGCACTTAAATTTTTACGACGATAGAATATCGTTCCAATTATTACACTCAGTATTAGAACAAAAATTACAGTTATTCCTACACCAAGTCCAGCGGATGTTGCGTTAAATATATCTAAAAAGTTAAAATATATAATTAATTAGAAACAATTGTGCCCAAAATATGTTTTAAATAAAAACCTTAGAGCTTTCTTTTGAAACGGATCCTACCAGATTCCTTCAATTCCATAAGAAAAGATGATTTCAGTCTTCCTTCAATTATAAGAAACTGGCATTTCCATTGACCATAGTCGTCTCGATTTACTGCGGAGATTTTTATGCCACATTCGCCTTTATTTATTCCTCTACCATAGTATTGAACATGCCTAATAAATGACAATTACATATATTCAAATTTTAACATTATGAGCATCAACTAATTTTGAATTTGTTATTTTACGGTCTGCGATAGCAAATAAAGCTAATATATTCAACATTTGAAATATTTAAAAAAAAATGTCTTTTAAAATACCCATTCGTTTTGAAACTGTTTTTGGTTCCAACGAGATGAACTGCTTCCAGTGGATCAATGAAGGCACAATGAGATATGGGCTCTTCAAAGGGAGTTTTGCACATAAGTTCTACAGAGTCACCACGTTTGACTTTTATAAGCCCTGTTAAAGTCTCACCATATTTTGATTTTGCTATAACCTTAAAGAGAATATTAAAAATTAATAATTAAGAACCATATGGACAAGTAAACTTAATGTAAAGTAGATTGTAAATTGAGAAACGAGCCCTGTAACTTATTATTTAAATTTTTGCGAAGTTTTTCAAAAACCTCTTGACCTATTCTTAAATTCTACAGAAAATTTTATTACGATTATTATTATCCTAGGCTTATATATGATAAATAACGTTTTAACCGTTCAATTTTGTTTGAAAAGACTTTTTCTGCCTGTTTAATTATTTTTCAGCGACGACGACAAAAACAAAGTGAAATGTTGCTGTCTGTAAATTCTAGGCAATTATGACTAAGAATTAAAAGTTGAATTATTGAAAATATATGTTTTTATTCGTTGTACATGTTCAAAAAGACGTTTATTTGACATTTATCAGGGCAAGAAATGCCAGCAGATTCTTTGAATAATAATGCGAATTCGATTATATTTTTACAAGACAAGTATATCCGACATTATGCGAAAAATGTTCATTGCGCTCTGTCAGAAACAATTAAAGGGATAATAATATCTATCTTCTTATAATGCGGTTCTTGAGTTAATTTCCTATCCTTTTTAAAAACAACTCACTGTTACCTCTTCTAATTGCTCAGTGTTTATGTTAGTGATGGATGATCAAGTATGATGGAACTAAAGATTTCACGTTAAATAACATGGATTCTTAGTCAATGTTCCAATTACAGCCAAGGAAGAAATTATATGGTACATGTGTTTTTCTACAAATCTCTTTGGTTTTAAAGCTAATTTAAAAGTTTATATATTTTTTATATTTAATAAAGAGAAACAAAAAATTAAAGTAAAAAATTTTCAGAGCTTGTTTATTTTTATTAAATATTTCTTATAGCTAATTTAAATTCTTAAAGGAAATATGTATATGGTACAAAATAAGAAAAAATTCAAAACTTTAAGATAATTAAATATATTCAAATAAGAAATTAATTTTAATAATGCGTGTGTCCTCCTCGATTTTTAATTTCTTCATTTAACCGAAGTGGCATAGGTTTTATTAATTTTTGTAATTTTGTAATTTGGTATTATAAAACGGTGGGCAAAAGAATTTAACGATCCTTATGTTACTAAATCGCTCTACACATCTCTTGTAAGGCCTATACTCGAGTAAGGATCCATAATATGGGATCTTCTATATAAAAAATATTCCGACGTCATCGAATCTGTACAAAAGCAATTTCTCATGTTTTGTCTCCGAGGACTGAAATTTAATCCCACAAGTTTACCTTCTTATTCTGCCAGACTAGCATTAATTAAACTTCCGACACTTAAAAGCCGCAGAACTATGTTAAATATCTCGTTCATATTCAATGTAATTACTGGTGATATAGGCTCCAGTTTTTTAATCCACAATATCACGTTTAATGTTCCTCAACGTCCGTCACATCATTTTTCCCCATTATCAATACAATTTTTTAGATCCAACTACACTGGTGCTGATCCAATAAGGAGAATGTGTAAAGAATTTAATAAATTGTATATGCTAATAGATTTCTCTTCATCAAATAGTTTAAATTGTTCATCAAATAATTAAATTGCCTGTAAGGAATATTTCCATAGGCAAATAAAATAAATTAAAAAAAAGGCTAAAGAGTCAAATGTCAATTGCAAAAGTGAGACCAGCAGCTTTTTCAGGAACGGTTCCCAAACAATCAGTTTCGATAGTTTTGGAAATGACAAATTGTTATGGTCCCAGATTTAGTAATAGTTTAACAAATAAAACACAATTCTACAACTTGTATCTTTCCATGAAACAGCACTATTTACGACTATCATCAGAATGAGATTCAAGAGCGTGCCACAAATTTTAGAATTTGATGTGTAGGAAATATGAAAAATTCTACTTTCGTCGCTTTCCCCTCAAAAAATTGAAATTTAAAATTTTTTCTAATCTAGCGCGTTTTGAGGTTTCCTGAGAAGTCATATCGTGGTATCACAGAGTCAGTATGTTCTATTCCGAATTCGACCAAGATTTTTACGTGACCAATATTTGATCGCCCGAAGATAGCTGCTTATCTTAAGAGATTTTACATTTATTCAGAACTTTATTACAAACTTAATGGGCAATAGAGTCTTTTTTCCAAAACAGCTTTCTATCCAGAAAAAGTTCAAAAAAATACGTTCCCTAGGCGCGCAATAAATAATGCTTAAGTCTTGCCTTTAGTACAAGAGCAGAGATTCCTCGAAAGTCCTTCCAATCGAACTTTGAAAGATTCTGTTTAAAATTAAATATGTCTCAGGTCCAAACATTAAATCTTTTTGTTCCTCCACTAAAAAGTATTTGAGTTGAGCTGATCCTTTAACTTTTAACAGATTGGCAATCGCTAATGGCAGTTTAGACAGCTCTAAATAAATTTCCCAAAATTGTTACGCCTTGTATCAAAAAAGAAACTCTCACTCTCACCAAATATCTTGGGATCATATTATACAGCACACTAAACTGGAACATTAATACAAAGTGCAGAAACACTAACTTGGCAGCAGCGCTTTATTGTTGTAAGAGAAAAATAGGCCTAGACTAGGTAATTAACCCTAAAAATATATACTGGCTATACGAGTTCGAAATCAAACTACTCCGGTATCAGACTTATAATACGGTAATATATGCATACTCACCGACACTAATACGGCTATTAATTACCTAAATAATGCCAGGTGCCTCTAGAGGACAATTCGAAACATTCGGCGGTTGTTTTCAGATGGATTCTTGGACATTGCAGATAACAAAGCCGATACACTTACAAAAGTTGGTATAACGGTAAATTCAATTGAAGGAGCAAACAGATGATCTCACACATACTTCATTCATTTGAAAAATAAAGACAGTGTAATGAATACTAAGGCTCAAAGTACCAAAAATCTTTAAAAAAGCATAGCATGAATATGTTTTAGAAACTTATACCTTAAGATGATGTGCATGATAAGACGAATATCGCATAAAAAATATCTTGGAATAGACTTTAATAGACGACAAAGGAGCAAAATTAGAACAAAATAAGTTCAAAATATATAAAATACATATTACAGTATCCCTCAAATAAAAGCACTTTCAAAAATGATATCAGGGCCCTCTGCGAAGAAATTACTGAAGGAGATGGATCCGGAGCAGAATTTATAGACATAGTTAAGAATCTTATTGTAGAGAATCAGGTATGTAGTTGATTCCCCCGAGACTTGCATCAGGTGAGATTAGTAGAAGAGTTTTATAAATTACGAAAGGCTAACATTAGTTATGTCTTCTGGATGGGACAGAGTTCAGCCTCTGCCTCAAGGAGAATAAAACCATAAAGAAAATACTGTGGAATTGCACCGCGTTGTTCAATTTTTTTAATACTTTTTCCAATAAATCTGTCCTGTAGCGTTAATTATGCAGATTGACTTCCAATTGCTCAAGAAATACAGAAAAGTTTTAGGGAACTGGAGAACAGGATCAATTTTGGAAAGAAAGTTATCACAAAGCGGGTGTATTTGAAATATAAGGTACAATTTTTCGTGCTTATAAACGGGGAATGCTCAGAAACGGGATGCATATATCGAAATATTTTCAGTACAAGCAAAAATCAAGATTGCTTAAGTTTCAGTGCTACTAAGCGGGGAATTATTATATCCGGGGAATACTATATATCTGAAAAAAAATGATACCCATACCACGATTGACCCCTAGACACAAGGCAGCCATATTGGCTTTCGCTGAAAAATATAAATTTTGGGGAGAGGAGTGGCGTAGTAATATATTAAGTGATGAAAAAAATGCAATCTTGATGGACCTGATGGATTCATATAAAATGAATGCAGAGAACTATGTGGAATTACTGGACAATGTTTTCATTGAATTTGCTGAAGAAAATTATGGAAATAATTTTACTTTTCAGCAAGACAACGCCCCTATACATGTATCCAAAAGGATCAAAGCATTTTTTGAAGAAAAGGATATAACTGTTTTGGACTGCCCATCACTTAGTCCCGATCTAAATCCTGTTGAAAACTTCTGGGGAATTTTAAGTGCCGAAATATACAAGAGTGGGATGACTTATAACTCCTTAAAAGAGCTGAAAAAAGCTTTAATAAAAAAATGGAACGAAATTCCCCAAGATGAGTTACAAAAATTAATAAAACCTATGCCACTTCGGTTAAATGAAGAAATTAAAAATCGAGGAGACACACGCATTATTAAAATTAATTTCTTATTTGAATATATTTAATTATCTTTAAGTTTTGAATTTTTTCTTATTTTGTACCATATACATATTTCCTTTAAGAATTTAAATTAGCTATAAGAAATATTTAATAAAAATAAACAAACTCTAAAAATTTTTTACTTTAATTTTTTGTTTCTCTTTATTAAAAAAAAATGTAAAAAAAAATTTATAAAAAAATATATAAAAAATATATAAACTTTTAAATTAGCTTTAAAACCAAAGAGATTTTTAGAAAAAACATATGTACCATAAAATTTTTTCCTTGGCTGTACATGATTTGAATATTTGGTATTTTAAGATGAATATGAATGTCGTAATATGTGAAGTTGAGTTTTTGAATGAACTAGACCCAAAGGGGTTTAGTAATTATATGTGTTTTTATTTATTTTATTCCGCTTTCGCGTGATATTTGCCTGCCTTACGAAGCATCTTAATTAGTGCACCACGCTTGAAGGGAATATTCAAGTTGTAAAATATTAAGGGCTTTCTTGAGATTGAGTTGGGCAATAGTTACTTTCGTCTCTCGAAAATCAAAATATATGGGTATCGTGTCATTACATTTCTCAAGTGGTCAACAAATAGATTAGTTTTGATAAAGGTGGTTTAAACATGACTTATCTTTCAAGGGTTCTAGTAGCACTCCACAATGAACAATTTGTCTCTGATGCAGAATCAAGACCTTCCAAATAACTAGTAAGAGATGTCAAGGAGTTCTCTAAACTCTGTTTTTATACACCTTGATTTTTTGTTGGGGTGATCTGCTCTGTTATCGAAAATTAATCTTTTCACATCTGCACAGTAAGTTCTACTACACTCTGCTTTAGAAAGTAGCACAATTGGCGGACTTCTTGAGGTCTTCGCCAAAATTCACGGCAGAACCTTTAAATCGAAGTTAAAGAGTTTTCAAAGGTATATTTTTCATGCAATGAGCGCTATTGTATTTTTTAAATTTAAGCCAATTAATGTATGTTTTGATTCTCACATTTGTGGTATGTGCTACACGATAGGTGAGTAGTCCGATGACAAACCCAGTAAAGCCTGATCTTGAATTCAGTCTCTGTGTACTAATATGTCTTGATATTTAATCACGCAACACACGACATGGGGGAGTAATAAGCCGGAATCACCAGAAGATATATTTAGCATTATAATCGCCAATTTCCAAAAATTGTGGTCCAATAAAAATTATAATATTTTTCCTCTGTTTTCGGAATTATAGGAAGCGTGTAAACTGAGGATATAGATTTTAATAGAAGTCAGGTAGATACAGGAGTTAGTTGCTTGGAGGAAATCTTCATATATGTTGCTCAGTAGATGAGTTGATGAGAATAAATAAACCTCCGCATACTTTACTCTGAATATCCTTACAATCACATAAAGTGTTTTCTTCTGGCGCATTTAATGTTGTCAACATTTTCTGCAATATACCAACATATTTGCCACAAAGTTATTCATCGACTCTAGTAATTTCTAATTTGTAACTTCCAGGCAACTAAAATTGTGATGAAGGTATTCAATTGTTGGTTTCTTTGTTTAAATCCATTTTTGCGCTGGAACAGTGTTGTTTTCTACAGCATTGGCATATGACATGCTATGTAGTAGGCTAGTGCCAGTGTCACATATCATTGTTTGACAAATAATTCTCGGTGTGATGACCACCACAGTTGCTACATTTCTTCTGACAGGTGTCACTTATAAGTTTTATACATTTTTAAGTACAGTTGGAGGCCACCAAACACAACGCATACAGCGGGAAACTTACAATAGGTCTTGGTGTAGCCAACTTTCTGGCAGTTAAAGCATTGAACATGTCCTAAACGCTTATGACATCCTTCAATGGGTATTTTTCGATATAGTAGGCACCTCTATATAGGATGCAAAGCTCAAGATCCACTCGAAACTGTGGAACCTCTCTAGTCTAGCTTTAACCTAGGTGTACGTACATTTCAATTAAGAGTTGAAGATTTTTTTATTTTTTTCGATTTCTTGGGTGAATTGGAGTCGTCAGTCTTACCTGCGAGCAAGGGAAGTCTATTTAGACAACTAGCATCTCCGTTTCTGGACAGAGCGCATCTCAATCTCGACTTTTTTGGGCTTCGTCCTAATTGTAGCATTGTAATATATTTAGCTGTTTCCAACAGAATTTTCGATTTTTTTGCACTGCTGCCACTTTTATCAGTTAAAAAATTATACTGCTGTTTGGACACATTGTACTTTTGGCATTTGTTGCCAAATTTACTATACTAGGAAAGATCAGTGCGATCGGAATTATTCTTTTATATTATTGTCAAACATGATTTTGGATAGGCATTTCTCTAAATTGATTTAGGATTGGTTTCGCAATCAAATAATTTGTATAATATTCAAAGTGCGAATGTCCTATTAGCAACATATTGATGTTAGAACATTGAATGCATTACGGTTAGTAGTAGACTTATTTAAGCCCATTGACTAGAATTTTTGTTCAGTTTGTTTTTATTTACAATTAATTTTGTGCTAATTTTATCGTCACCTTCCTTTATTTATTTTTAACAACACAAAAGCAACTATCACGACTAGACAGAAAAATTATGTCCCAAACCGAAAATTTCAAAAATCTGAATAATTTAAAACCGGTTGGTGTTATATCACTTATATTTATTATTAAAGATGCGTATTTATTATTTCTATCTATAGCCGGGTGTATTCGAACAGTCGTTCTTTATATATCATATATACATATATCATGTACTTGAAGCTAACAGTTATTTGCGCATGAGATTATAATACATACATACATATTTGGCCATTACAACCTTTCAGTCAGCATTAAGGACTTAGTTTCTAACGCCACTTATTTTAATTTTATTTTTATTTTTTTTTTTATTTTATTTTATTTTATTTTATTTGCCTCTGGAAATATTCCTTGCAGGCAATTTAGTAATGTTACAAAATATCAATTTTAAAAAACTATGAATTTAAATATATAAATCCATTATTTTTTATAACATTATTCGATGAAGAAAAATCTATTAGCATATACAATTTATTATATTCTTTACAAATTCTCCTTATTGGATCAGCACCAGCGTAGTTGGATCTAAAAAATTGTATTGATAATGGGGATTGATAATTGTGTGTGTTAATTTTATACATAAGTGGCGGGATCAATAGTTTACAATCGACTCCGAATGACAGATTTTTTGAGAAAATTTTCATGGCAATTTTATTTACTCTCAGAGTTTTTGCCAGAAATCTGCTGAGAGGAAGTCACCGAAGAAATATTTTTTTTTATATTTTCGTTTGATGTCTGACCTGGGATTTGAACCCTGGCCTTACGTCTAATAAGCCACCACACTACCTAATAGACTACGGCGACTACATGATTATTATATTAAAATCAAATCAAAGGCTTTTGACACAAGGCGATGACAAAGACGAATTTGATGTTGAAACTAAATATACGATATTCTAACAGCAAAAATTGCCGGGCCTTCAACATTTGCAATTAGAAATGATTAAACTGTTTTTAATTGCAACCAGAAAGTATACATTCGGAATGTTTTTCCTGTTTCAGAGGTATTCCTTTAAAGTATTTCTTTTAAATACAATATTTGTCAGCTTGTTACAAGAAATATTAAAAAAAAATTTTCGGTAATCTCATAAAAATGATCGAGAATTCTCTATGGCATAAAATAGAGATTTCTCGCCTTCAGTTTGAATATTTACCTCGAAACATTAATTTTTGCAATTTTTGCTTCGATTCCCACACTCAAAAAAATATTGTTGGTTAATCTAACCAATTTTAGTTGTTAATTTACTGTTAATGCAAATTGTTGTTGCAATTTTTATGGTTAAATTATTTTTTATTGGTTAAAATAACCAAGTTTTAACGGTAACTGAACTACTAATGTAAATTGTTGTTGGATTTTTTATAAGCAAACAATTTTGATTGGTAAAAATAACCAACTTTCAATAGTAGCATAACTGCAAATGTAAATTGTTGTTGCAATTTAACAAATTTTGGTGGTTAAAATAACCATGACAAAATGGTAACAGGACCCTCATGTAAATTATTGTTGTATTTTAAACTGATTTTGTTGGTTAAAATAACTATTAAACTAGTCAAAGAACTTTTATTATAAGTTGTTATTTTATTTTAACTATTTTAACTGTTAAATTTTAACCAATACTCATGGTTAAAATATAAAAATAAAATTTAACTATTATATTGGTTAAACTAACAAATAAAATTATTAAACATTTGAAATAACGGATTTTACATTGTTTTTGTCTATCACAAACTTACGGAAAGATTGCCATGTACAGATTATAACCTTTGCTCTTGTAAATCTGTGAATATTGTATTAATTAAAGTAACGATGGAAACTCTTACAGCGTGAGTTTCATCATTTCAACTTTTAATGAAAAAAATAAGCTAGACGATGTTGCTAGAAAAATATTGATAGACGCTATAATAACTTGGGCTGTTAAAACTAAAATTAAATTAACAAAAAACAGCTTTGAAAGAATTTCTACGCAAATAGAAAGACTTCTTTGACGACAAGGTAACGTAGTAACATCAGTACAAAATACTTTTTAACGAGACTTCTTTATGTTCTAAGGAGGTATATTATCGTAAAGTTGGTTGTAGATCATCCGGAAGACTGTTTGATAAGTACTACAATACTATAAAGCGTTTAAAAAAAACGGGAGAGTGTGCGTTATCGACTGTAAATATTTCTGCTGGTGTAGCGGAAAGTGATAGTATTACGAATGATTGCAGTGACGAAACAGGTAAAAACTCAAGATGGCATTTGAGCATTTTTTATAGTACCTAATATTTTTTAGAAGTTAGAAAAGCACACGAGTGGCTTAAAGATTTTACACAGCCCTGGAGTGAAGTAACAAATAATTGGCGTATATGTTATTCTGAAAGAAGAGATGATATTCACGCAGTCAATAAAAATAATATTGTAGGAGTGCTGAACAAGTGGAAGCTGTTTTCACATTCATTGGGATATACCTTAGTAAGTATTTCATGCTTTTTAACATATTTTTTGAATAAATAAATTAACATAATAAATCTCAACTTAACTGGTTGATATAGATTTTAATATACTGTATCCCACATCACACTGTATCTCTGAAAATTGGGAAGGGTTTAAATGTAAAATTATACCAATTTTAAATAAAAAAGTCAAGGATGCCGGAAACTTAGAGTACTTGAAAAAGATCAATGCTAATGATAAAGGTAGGCTTTTTAAATTTTTATTATTTTTTAATTTTATTTACATATTTATTTTTTGTTTTATTTATTTCAAAGGATTAGAACCGTTAATATTTCTTTTACTTCATGTTATTCTACGTCCAAGTATAAAAAGAAAATTGTCAAATGGTATATATAGATCAACGATAAAAGACTCACAAAGTTCTTTCTTACTACATGCCGGTACAGTTAATGATGTGCAAAATCGCTTGGAACGACTTAAAACGTCATTATTTAAACGTGGTGAGACTTTACAGCCACTGATAATAGCAGTTGGATTTAACATCAGCGAAGCAACATTTTACGTATATTATGATGAAATTAAATATAAACTACCTTCATTTTTAACTAGTTTGGATACATGTTTCGAGATTTTTCAAGTTCTTAATTTAAAGTATCCCCGTGATTATACTGAAGTCTGGACTTTTATCCAAAGATACTTCTATTGTATTATACTAAAGGAAGACCAAATATCTCCAAATATTTTATGTTTAATTAGCGATCTTAAGTAATTATTTATTATCTCCTTTTACAAAATGATAATAATAAAAAGATAATAAAATGTAATATATTTAATATACATACATATAAATCAATAAAAAATTACTAAGCAAATCAAAATAATTCTTTTTTTATTGTAAACACAAAAGGTAGTATAAAAATTACATTTTAATAAATTTACAAAAAATATTGTACTTTTACTGTAAAAATAGTATGGTTACAGTTTTATGGTAAACCTACCATTAAAATTGTGTTGTTACAAAAAAATTGTTACTATACAAATTTAATGGTAATTTTACCACAAAAAAGTTATTTTACAATTATTTCTGTAAAAATACTATAATCCGTGGTATTTTGTACAATATAATTTGTAGCCTAACCACAAAAATTGTACTCTAACCAAGTTTTTTGTAAATAATTTTTTAACAATTTCATATTGGTTATTTTTACTATTTTTGTTGGTTGGTGCAATTTTAACCAACAAAATTGGTTAAATTTACCTATAAATTTTTTTGGGTGCACTAGGGACTCTGGTCTGTGGCACTACAACGAGGAAATAATCGAAGTTCCTCAGCTCATGTATAATTAAATACAATTCGAATTGTAATTAATAAACAAAAATAAAATAAATAACCTAAATTCGATATCACGTGCTATAGCACGTTAATTCCCATTAATTAAGAAACACTGGTTCTTTCGAGCTCATCTCTTATAATAGATTTCTTTCGCGTTTTAGTTACTTTAGAACCAAAAGACATGAAAAACTGGAGAAAGACGCAAAATAGTATAACGCATCCTGGTGCGAGCAATTTAAACTTGTTTTACTCGACTTGATGACTAATACTTAGCCAAAACTACTCGACCGATTTTGCTGAAATGTTGGAATAATGTTCCTAATACGAGTATACGATGATATTTTTGATCCGAAAGTAATTCATTATTTTATTACTATTTTCACATAAGGACCCTTAGGAATTACACTAATCCATTAATTGTGACAATTTTTTACTGCTTTAAAATAAACTCAAATAGAACCCCGGTTGAATACTAAAGAAACTCAATTCGTAAGATCAAACTAAAACGCTTGGACTCACGTAAGGACGAATTCAAGTCATCCCATAAAAATATGAATAGGAAGCAAAAGACAAGTAGTTCTCAAATCATTGATTTGAATAGTCACCTGACGGAACACTTCAAAGTATGCGGACATCAACGTCTTAAAACTCCCTCACTGTTGTGTACGGGTATGATACTACCTCAGTATTATACTATTGCTAAACACATGGCAACTCTTTATCGACATTTGCTGTCAATACTTTTTTAATTATTTTCACTTTTTGATTTACTTCTTTATACACACGACATTATAAACTAATAAAAATGAATTTGCCGAATTAATAAAATATAACTTTAATTACAAGCGGCTGTTGCGGACATGAATCCTTCGATGCCAACCTCTGTAAAGTCACCTGTTTTTCTATGCCGAAATTTAAAAGAGATGATGGGGCATCCGTAGCTGACTATTTTCAACGATTTGAATGGGCATTGCAACTGTCCAAAATATCTGTGGCTGAATACCACAATTATGCACGTGTCCACATGGGGGCAGAACTTAACAACGCATTGAAAATACTAATTAGCCCGAAGAGCCCAGAATCATTAACATTCGACGAAATTAAAAATACACTAACTAATCATTTTGACAGCAAGAAAAATAAATACGCTGAGAGCATTAAATTTCGTAAAGTAATACAGGACAAAGATGAACCTATTGCAAATTTTGCTTTGCGTCTGAAACAACATGCTGCTCACTGCGAGTATGACAATTTTCTCGACCGAATGTTAACAGAGCAGCTCCTATGTGGTATGATATCACGCGACGTGTGTGATGAAATCATCAGTAAGAAACCTGAAACGTTTGCAACGGCGTACGAAATTGCGCTCAATATGGAACTAACACACTCCACGACGACAGAAATCAACCCATCAACATCAGAACCGTCTCATGAAGAGGAGATACATAGACTGCATCCCTCACTGGTGGATTATAAGCGAAATACTGTTAAAGGTAAGACAACTTCGCACGGTGCACAGTGCTCGGGATGTGGTGGTAGACATCTAAGGAATGATTGCAAGTTTAGACAAGCCAAGTGTTATCGATGTGGAAAGGTAGGACACATTTCAAAAATGTATCGAAGTAAGACGTATCGCATATCAGAATCAGAGGGAGAAGATCCAACCGACATGGTGCAAAAAAGATGGAGTGTCCAGTTCTATATGGGTATGAATTCGCTACGAAAAATTAAGCCTTTTTTTAAACTGCAAGCAACAGTCAGACAGTTTACAAGCTATTCTGGCTATAAAATAGATTGTATGGGTCGCCTTCCTGTCAATGTATGTATTGGAAACACCCTCTGCAGGCTTAACTTATACATCGTAGACGGCAAGTTCGACACCCTAATGGGCAGAGAGTGGATAACAAATTTTGCGAAAGAAATCGACTTTGTTAAAATATTTACGACATCCAACCAAGTGAACAGCATTACAACAACATCCCCGGAAATGTCGCCACAACAGCAAGAGGAACTGAATCGGTTACTTGATGAATTTAAAAATATATTTGGCAAAGTTGCAGGTAAACTAAAAGGACCACCAACAAAAATACACCTTAAACCAGATGCCACCCCGATTTTTGCAAGGGCACGTGAGGTTCCGTTGGCACTCAGAGAAGCCTATATAAAGGAAATTGATAAGAAAATAACAGCTGGCCTATACAAAAGAGTTGAGTACTCCGAATGGGCTTTAACAACGCATGTTGTGACAAAAAAAGGTGGAGGCATTCGCATAACGGGTAATTATAAGCCGACAGTGAATCCACGTATAATCATTGACGAACATCCAATTCCAAAAATAGAGGACCTACTGAACAGAATACGAGGTTCAACGATTTTTTGCCATCTTGATGTGACAGACGCTTACTCACACTTGACAATAGACGATGAATTTGCACGCTAAATACACCAACTCATGGACTAATCCGGCCGACTAGGGCAGTTTACGGCGCTGCTAACATTCCTGCAATCTGGCAGAGACGCATGGAAAATTTGTTAGAGGACGTGCCAAACGTCCTATGTTTTTTGATGATACCCTCGTGTATGCGGATAACTTTCAACATATGATTTTAAGTCTTCGATCAATACTGGACAGAATGAAGGAAGAGGGGCTTCGTTTGAATCGAGAAAAGTGTGTGTTTGCTACCCCAACTGTAGAATTTTTGGGCCATAAAATTGACCGGTATGGCATCCATAAATCCAACAAACATATTGAAGCCGTTCAAAATGCGCCAAAGCCTGAAGAGCTTCAACTGTTCTTAGGCAAGGCTACCTATTACAATGCGTTTATACCTAACTTAGCTACAATATCAAGGCCACTAGAGATATGTTACTCCAAAAGGAATTCAAATGGCATAATTATATCACCACAGGTTTTAATTCCATACGATCCTACCTTTCCTCTAATATTGGCCACCGACGCAAGCAAATACTGACTTGGTGCGGTATTGTCGCATAGACTTGAAAATGGGCTGGAGAGACCAATTGCCTACGCAAGCCACACTATGACTGAAACAGAGATAAGATACCCACAAATTGATAAAGAGGCGTTGGCGATCGTGTGGGCTGTAAAAAAGTTTTTCAAGTATGTATATGCCAGACACTTTACATTAATAACGGATCATAAGCCGTTATCACAAATTTTATACCCCGGAAAAAGTTTGTCTGCGTTGTGCGTGAGTCGAATGGCAAACTACTCAGATTTCTTAAGCAACTTTAACTATGACGTTGTGTATAAGCCAACCAAGGCAAATGCCAATGCTGATTTTTGTTCAAGAATACCTCAAAGAGTACATAACACATCTAGTATAAATACTAATGAAGAAGAATTCGATGCATTTGACAATTTTATTATTGGCCAGGTGAACCAACTACCAATTAGAGCAGAAGCTATTGCCCGGGAAACTAGAAAGGATATTACTTTGGGTAAGATCGTTAAAACCTTAGAAGCAGGTCGAAGCCTTAGAAACGCTGGATATAAGTCACCTGAAGAAAACTACACACTCTCTGCTGCATGTTTAGTCTTCGAACATAGAATTGTAATACCGAGTAAAATGCGTGAGAAAATCTTAAATGACTTGCATGCGGCACACCTTGGCATTGTGAAAATTAAGGGTCTGGCGCGCTCTTTTGTGTACTGGCCTGGTATAGATAGTAATATTGAGAATGTGGCGAAATCCTGCAACTCGTGTGCAATGCACGCAAACAAACCAGCGAAATTTGGTGATCACCACTGGGAGTACCCTAGTGGACCTTGGGATCGTATTCACATTGATTACGCTGGCCCCTTCTTAGGAGTAATGCTACTGATTGTAACTGACGCCTATAGCAAATGGATGGAGGTAAAAATTAATGAATGAAATCTTCAGCGCGTACGGTGTTCCAAAAACTGTAGAGTAACTTTTTAAAAGTAAGTGGGGTGGTATATCATAAGCGGACGGCACCGTACCACCCGGCGACTAATGGACAGACAGAAAGAAGCGTCCAAAGCAACATTAATAAGTTTTTACGGCAGTACAGAAATGCACCGATACTGGAACTGGCCAACCACCATCAATACTGTTTCTGGGACGACTACTGCGCTCACGGTTAAACTTGGTTCGACCAGATAGCGTTACCAGCAAAATGAATGAAAAACAATATATCGACTTCAACCCAGACTTTCGAACATTCGAACCTAATTAACCAGTATATTTTTTGTCTGGTAACCCCAGAATGGAAAAATGGCTGCCGGGTGTTATTAGAACCCACATGGGCGATCTCCACTACCAAATAGAATTCAGGAACAAACTCTTTAAAAGACACGTTGATCAAATTCGAGGCTCAAGTGGTGACAAAAAGCGACAGACGGGTGATGAATCTAGAAAAAAACCAACCACTGCATTGACAACGCACGGTGACTGCGCTATCAAACCCTCAATCAACGAATAGTGCTAATGACGCTTTCATGAACATCGAATTTGTTACAAGTACCCCAATCAGTGGGGAACCGTCCACTATGCTGCGAACAACGTTACCTGAGGGTGCGACTGTGATAGAGGCTCAAGTCGAGGAGGCGGAGGATATTGAACCACATAAATCCAAACACATGGTACCTCCAGCAGCTACCTTCTCAACTACAATCAGCAGTGAATCAAATGACACAACCAATGAGCCAATAGCAGCCCCAAGACGTTCGGCCAGACAAAGAAGACCAACGGTGTTGTTTTCTCCTTAGGCTGGGGAAGAAATGTTGTGTACGGGTATGATACTACCTCAGTATTATACTATTGCTAAACACATGGCAACTCTTTATCGACATTTGCTGTCAATACTTTTTTAATTATTTTCACTTTTTGATTTACTTCTTTATACACACGACATTATAAACTAATAAAAATGAATTTGCTGAATTAATAAAATATAACTTTAATTTCGAAAATATAAAACTCACACCTTAAACTAAACCCCTATTACCAGAAAATTCTGGTAATTATATTAATCTAGCAGCCTGCGAAACGGCAGATTTTTAGAAGTTATCAATGGCCCTCATTCCTAGATGTATTGACAGCAACTTATATACATGAATCGAAGCTGTTTATTGTGTAAAGAATATTCGAGGCGCTATTTTTAAAAGATGTCATTGTTTACAGATTGAAATCTATGAAATTATTAAATATAAAATAAAAATTTAACCACGGCAGAGTTGCGCCAGAAGGATTCCTCCTCGCTCTATTCCAGTTGAATCAGCAAAAGATAATGCTTCCGGGGTTACGAGGAGCTGCACTATGGTGATAACCAAAAACAACAATAACAAGTTGCAGCAATAACAAGTTGGAAAACCAATTTTTATAATTATACGTATAAAATGTAATTCTCTTTAATTAACTTTTTAGCTCAATTTGTTTGTTTTTAATTTGTATTGTTTAAAATAATAAAAATAAGTGCAAAATCAGAAAATACTACACAACAATTTTTGAGAAACCTCCTATGGCTTTGTAAAATATTAGAACCATATACATATGTAATTCATCAGAGGAAATATAAGGGAATTAGAGATATGGGTATTTTGGATAAATAATATGACTGACCATGAAGTCGATCTAAAACTATGCATGAATCTGATATTGTTTGCTACAACTCAACGAACCCAAGCTTTGCTTCTGCTCTGAATGACAATGGCTTTCAATTTTCGTACGTCACCCTTTTGGACTTGCGTAAATCATTGCAGAGAATTATAGCAAAATTTTTGTTTCTATATTTTTTAAACTCCGCCTGTTTTGTCACCTACTAGGATTGTATTTATTATTCTTTTTATAATTGTAAGCTAGCTAAACTCTTTATAAATTTTGAATGACTAAACAATTGGAAAATATTCGGTTAGTATTCAAACTAAATTTTATTTACTAAAATAAATTATAATATCACCTGAAATATATTTGATATGTTTGAGACTTAAAATAATAAAAAAAACAAACTTAAGTAGTTAAAAATATCCTTACCTCGATGTTCTGAACTAATTCTTTATCATAATCTCGACCACGTGCACCGCACTGCCAAATTCCAGAAATAACAGGCATGTCATAAAAGACACATTCGCCATATAAACGTTGACGTTTAAAGTGTTCGTTTTCAGGGAAATATACCGTATTGTTGGGGTCCTTTAAGTAACAATCGTAAATAACAAATGGCAGAGAACAAGATATTACATCAATGTTAGAGTCCGTATCATATACTTTAATTCTACTAGTTTCCCTTCTTTTGAAAAGTTCATGTATAATAACATCTTGCTTAGATTTTCCCACGTAAAACAAACAACCAGATGGAGTATTTGAATTAGAATTTATAATTCTCCACAATCCTATTTCATTTTCCTTAAGAGGTTTCGGTATTTCCAACTCGCATCTTGATTTAGCAGTTCTACAAAAAACAGAAACATCCGTATATTAGTAACATTTTGAATAAAAACAGTTTTTCAAAAAATTTAAATAATAAACAACAATTTTACATTTTGTATAGGTCTAGATGAACTAGATTTTTGTGTAAAAAAAATTAGTTGATTATAAAAGTTCTAACCCTGATTAAATAAATTTGAGATAACGGTAAAACGCACGATAAAATCAATAAATCGAAAAAAGCAATACTCTGAACCACAATATATGCGACAAAACATATTGGCAAAGCTATCGTTATACTTTATTAATAAAATTTTGGGTGGTCAGCATATAAAGTTTAAGTTCATTTTAAGTTTAATAACAGTGAACATCATTTAATATTATACACCACTGAAATTGTTAATAAAATAAGTTAATTTTTGATCGTTTCTATTAAAGTAGCTGGAAAAAAAATATTTTACGTGAATAAAATATTATAACGAAAGATTTGCAAAAAAGGGAGAATTTGAAAATTATTTTGTATGTAAAGACCTAGTGAGCCCTTTAGTAAATATATATAAAAATACAAAAATTGTAGAAACAAGTATTGATCAAATTGTACGTCCAATAAGGAAGATGCGCGGAATGTACGAGAATTCAAAAGAGATCCAAATATTCTAGGAATGCTCACAATAAATTTTGGAGTAAAGGAGTAAATGCTAAATATTGCACTGGAGTAATTAAAGGAGGCGCAGATGTTTTAGCTTAGAACCTTCACACAAAATCGACGGAAACATTTATAAAATATTGTATGAAAGTATATTGGAAGATATGATCATCGACCTATAGCGCTAGCCGTTGCAAATAATGGCGCGGCCAACGTTCAGAGAAAGTCGACACCAAACAGTTTTTCGGAATACATTGGACGCTGTTGGATCTCAAGTGGATTGGTATAGTTCTAAATTATGTTTATCCACGTACCCATTTATCCAGAAATCTGCGTCAACTTCTCAGTACATGGACCGAAGACCCATTTTGATAAACCAATTTTATTCTTTGTACGTGTCAGGGACCGAAAATAACTGTTATTTTTGAATTTTTGAATAAAAAAAGCAACCGGAAGGAAATGTCGCAGAACAAAACCAAGTATACCATTTTGATTGTCTTAGACCAAATTTTTATAAAATGCGATGCTTTTTAAAAACCTGACTTTTATTTTTTAGAAAAAAAAATTATAGTTATTTTTTGATTTTTATTTGTTTGAGCAAAAATAAGAATTATGTTTTAACTTTTATTTTAATGAGCAGAAATAAAAGTTATTTTTTGACTTTTAACTTTTCGGGTTGAAATAAAAGTTATGTTTTGACTTTTATTTTTTTGAGCAGAGATAAAAGTTATTTTTGTGCTTTCAACCCCTATGACACAAAGATTAGTGTTTAATATGCCCAAGCTCATTTTTTCGGCAAGAGGCAACATAAGTGTATATCTGATGTATTGCCAAATATGTATGTAGAATATCAAACGCTGCCCAAAGTTCACGTTAAATAATTTGTAAAAGGTGAAAAGAATGGAAATGGTATGTTAAAATATACCTAAAACAAGTGAACTTTACAAACTGATTTTAAGTCAATAAATAATCAAAACATTTCATAGTGTAGCCCTTCAACTGCTGAATAAGTAGATGGTGAAGGTCTAGGTTCAAAACTCATTAAACTTTGAAATTTTGTTTATTTGTTCTAAAATTAAAAATAATTTATTTTAATTGATATAACTTATTTTATTTATCTGGCCTGGGATTTGAACCCTGGCTTTACGTCTAATAAATCAACACACTACCTACTAGACTACGGCGACTTCATATACATATATTTATATATTATATATATATATATATATTATACTATATATTATATTAATATAATTATTAATTATTTACATAAAAGTTAAAAATAGAAATAATATTCATAAGCTGTGTATAAATTGTTTAAGTATTCCTTCTACAATTTTTGGAGATATTGGAAATATTCGCTTATTTTTTTATTTGCCTTAAATCCGTTATCTAACTTTTTGCTTTCTTTTACTTTTGGATGAAAAATAATATCATTCGTAGCTCAGTTTAAGATGGGTCGTAAACGTAATTATTATATACGGGAATTTTTTGTAGAAGTTGATGGTAAAGCGATATGTAAGTCATGTGACAAAAAAGTTAGTAACTTCTACACAAATTTGAAAAAACATCTGGAAAAATATCATAGTGAAATTTTTGAAGATATTGTGAAAAAAATGAGTAAAAATAGTGAAGATAGCGCCGATGAAACAAAAACAAAATTTTCATTAGAAATGCACAAAAAGGAGGTGACAAATGCCTGCATAGAAATGGTCACCAAAGAATCTCTTCCGCTTTCATTTTTTCACTCGGACTCATTTAAAATGTTAGTGAATCCTATATTGCATGGCCTAAAAATTCCAATCATAAATTCAAGAAATATAATGGAATTGGTGGTGGTGAAGGCAGATGAAATAAAAACAAAAATTAAAAACGTGTTTAAAAATAAAATAATTCATTTAAAAATTGACACCGCAACTAGAAGTGATCAAGCAATTTTAGGAATAAACGCTCAAATTATTTAAAAAAAAGAAATTACCATTTTTCCCTTGCGATGTTAGAACTTAAAAAAAGACACACCGCAGAAAATATAAAAATGGAAATTGAAAAGGTGTTAACGAATTATGATATAAGCAAAAAACAAATATATTCTGTAACAACCGACAACGGTCGCAATTTAATAAAAGCGATTGAACTTTTGTCACCACAAGAAAGGCAAATTGAAAGCGAAGATGAAGATGATGATGAAGATGGCGATGGAGATCAAAATCAAAACAATGATTTTTTTGAAAACATAATTAGTTCCATACAATTCGAAAATGTTATATCGATAAAATGCGCTGTGCATACACTAGTAATATTTTTAACTTCGTAATATTTTTTCCAAACAAAATTTATTTTAGCTCTTACAAATCAGTTACAAGGGGTCCAACAAATTATGGTTTTTCGATAACCATTTAAACAGCAATTTTAAAATTCTGATTACGTGTTTCACTTTAGATATAAAATACTAAACTGTGATATGCCAAAACCACAATTCGACGTTGTAACCCGATGGAGTTCCACTTATAATATGTTAAAACGCCTTTTAGGGCTGAAAGAGTTTTGATAAAAAATCTTCTGAAAATCTAAAAAATAGTGAGTGGGCAACAATTGAAAATCTGGTATCAGTTTCGGAACCGGTACATGAACTCACTCTAAAACTTCAAAAATCTCAACTAATCTTAGACGATTTTTATAAGTTTTGGATGGAATTAATTTTCAAGCTAAAAAATATTAATACAGAGGATGCTAAAAAACTTTTAGGTAATATAGAGTCACGCCAGTCAACCCTGTTGGAGAATGACTCAATGCAGCATTATTTGTTTACTATCGCACACAAAGAAAGAAGCTGCAAAGAAGCATCTGAAAAAACTTTTTCAGCAAATGCAATGTATGAAAAGGTAAGCACGATTATATAAAATATATATTCGTTAAGTTATGTTTCTAATTATTAACATGCATTTTATAGGAAAGCACTACAACAGAAATCAAGAATAACACCGCTGAGGAAATTTTTGTCGATGAATCCAACATGCAAAGCTCTTCATCACCGTTATTGAGAAGTGGACTACGTGAAATGGAAATTTTAAATTCGTCTTCTGATGATGATGACATCAGTTATGATTTATTGGAAAATACCCGAAAAGCCTTTTACGAAATTGACAATTATAAAGAAAAAAGATTAGATGTTAACGATGACCTAATTGAGTACTGGAGAAATAAAAAATTTGTTCTCCCAAGTCTGCGGAAACTCGCCTTAATTTTGCACTCGGTGCCAGCAACGCAAGTTAGTGTAGAACGGTCGTTTTCGGCGTTAAGGCTGATTCTGGGAGATTTAAGATATAATTTATCGGAAGAAAATTTGGAGGCAATTATGATTGCAAAACTTAATTCTAATAATTTTTCAACATAAATTACTTTAATTGTTTTTAAGAATTTTTTAATAAATATGAATTCATCGTGAAATGAGACAAAAATAACTTTTATTTTTGCTCGAAAAAAAAAGAAATATAACTTTTATTTCTGCTCTTAAAAATAAAAGTCAGAAATAACTTTTATTTCCACCCGAAAAAATAAAAGTCAAATAAATAACTTTTATTTCTGCTTTTAAAAATAAAAGTCAAAAATAACTGTTATTTTTGCTCGAAAAAATAAAAGTAAAAAAATAACTTTTATTTCTGCTGTTAAAAATAAAAGTTTGAAATAACGTTTATTTATTTATTCTGCTCGAAAAAATAAAAGTCAAAACATAATTCTTATTTTCTGACTTTTACGATAAAAGGTCCCTGATACGTTTTGTTGAATAATATATCCGGCCAGGTGATTTGGCAAAGCAGACTAAATAAACGATAATTAATTTCACAGACGTCGCTTCCATAAAATGGCAGTTATCAACAGCTATGATTCGGAAGTCTCTGTATTTGTATTGTATCGATCTAAATGACTTGAAGACCTCAGCATTAATGTGGCTATCTGGCAACAATTAATAACAATATAGGCGTTCTTGCTCCGGCAGAACATATACTAAAATTGGAACGATACAGAGAAGATTAGCATGGCCCTTGCGAAAGGATGACACGCAAAATCGTGAAGCGTTCCACATTTTTATCTTCCAACTGGGGCAAAAAGATTTTGGTATATTTCAAAAGTCGTTCGAAGCAAAAAGTTCAATGAAATATCATATACAAAGCACAACAACCAAAATTTTACATCAGACAATGACAAGTCCCGACTTATTGCCGATCATTTCGAAAGAGCGCATACATTAACATCACAAATGAAAACTAAACTAGAAAATAAAGTTATAAAAACCATTAAAGAGTTAGATTCCATTCATGATATACACTATATGTTTAAAAAATAACAAAGCTCCGGGTTTTGATGAAATTTTGAATATATTTATGAAAAAATTGCCAGAAGCCGCGTATGTAGCTCTGCAAAATATTTTTTATGCTTGTCTTAAACTTGGCTATTTCCTTTCTGTATTCAGATGTACTAAGGTAATAGCTATACACAAGCTCGCTATACAAAAGCTATACAAAGCCTTTTAAGTTGTGTTGATAAAATGTTAGAAAAAATAATTCTTTCCAGGATGAATACTTTTATCGAAGAAAATCGAATAATCAACGACGAACAATTTGGTTTTCGTCACCAACACTCGACTGTTCACGAAGTCAAAAGAGTAACAAATATAGTAAAGAAAAACAAGCGACAAAGACTAACAACTGGGGTAGTTTTAATGGATATTGAAAAAGCTTTCGACAGCATATGGCACAATGGATAATTTCTTTATTTTGTCTCTTAATTTTGTGATTACATTTAAGCTTAACTTTATCATACTATTCATCTGTAATCTTACTCTAAAGTTATTTATTTATTTGTAGAAAATCATATACATGATGTATAAAAATGTATGCTGATATCATTTCTAATGACACGGTATAGGTCAACCGTATTAACACCGTAAATTCTCTAGAATTTCTTCACAGTGTTGAGTCATTATGATATTCTTGTAAAATGAATCGACAAATATACTTCATAAAATTAATCTAACATTAAAATCTTCGTAATTTTTAATTCATACAAAATTTTTGTAGGGGAAGTTGAGTAACCACATAAATTATTAGTACCTAAATACTTCATATGTATGTATGTATGTCAAATAATTAGAAACCTTTATATGATCTTTACTACTATCGTGTTCATTGGCTAAGGGCCATTATTACAACTTGCCGTTAAACTTGGGTTTAGTTAAAGGTACCTTTAGCTAAAGGGAACTGTAAAGTTTTCGTTATTACAACTTACAGATAAAATTTTTCAAAAATATAACAGTGTCGGAGCAATGTCGATAAAACTGCTCAATTATACAAGTTTTTTAACGCAGTGGCAACAGCGGGCTTCGTTTTTTTGTTGTATATGCTCATTTTGTTTAAATTTGAAGTTGCCATAATAAAAATAATATATAATATGGCAATTTCAAACATAAAGTGACCTTTATATGTTAAAGGTACGATGATCCTCCCTTTAGCTTAACGATCACTTCTATCTTATTGGGTACTCATAATAACGAAAAACAATTTATCTACCCGTTAAAATCCTTCCTTTAGTTAACGACAAGTTGTAATAATGGCCCTAAATGACCTATGCTATGTTGTGTAATATCTCCCCTAACACCCCTGTACTACAAAGTTGTACGCACTCATATCAGTTAAAAATCTAAATTTACACCAATCGTATTCAACATTGCATGCTAGGATAGATCAGGGTGAAATGATATGGACAGAGGCCTACACAAACTTTACAACATGTTCATAATCCTCTGATCTATTATTAATTGAGGACGGCAATAGAATTTATTCAAAGTGATTCAAAAAATAGTTCAGAAAATCACTTCAACGTTTCATTATCGTATATTCTTTATCGTGTATATGGGATAATTATACAACATTTAAATCATCTGATAAATACTAGCCTTCTAAACTAGTCGATATGATCTGAACTTTAACCCTTTTTATGATATAATGTTTATATTACTTTCAACAGATTTAAGTTCTTTTACAAAACAATGACATTCATATTCCGTTATGGAAACATATGGAGACGTTTTAGCGACCAAGAACAGAATAAATAGAAAATTACAGATATTACAGAATTCAGAATAAACAAAAATCAATCCGCAGACGGTTCCAAAGTTGAAGCATCACCACGTTTAGCTCTGGTCCACTCGCCAACTATGTATTTAAACCCTTAAGACATGACATAAAAAATCCAATTTCTGACGACAGAATAGCTCTCAGGGAGTAACAGGAAAATCAACGCAAATCAGGCTAAAGGAATGCATAAAATAGCATAGAGAAATCCTAAAATTCTAAGAACGGTGAGTCTGCAAAATTTTTTTGCAGTACTTGATAATTCATCCAAATCTAAATATTCAACTAAAAATCTTAAAATACCTGTTATATTTATGTCACATTAACGGAACTCTGCTAGCAGTTGAATAACTCCAGATACTAACATATCTGAGAAATACTTGGAAAAGCATCCTTTTCAACACTCTCCCTATCTCTGTAAATATTGAACTACAGTGACCACTGGCCACATTCCTCTTTTAACCCCAAATATATAAGTGTTTTTACGAAAGCTATCTTAATTATTGGCTGGGCAAAATATAAATTGTTTGAAGATCAATAAAATCAAATTAATTCGCTTGCTATTATACGCTAATATAATATAGAAGATATTTTTATTGTTTATTTTGACACTGTCGTACTTTTGAATTACTTACTCAGTATGGTATGCTGAATAACGGCCGTTATATAAACCATCCATTATTAAAAGTTCCGTTTTCCGATCTGGCATTTCAGCTTGACATGAGTAAACCTCTTCAAGAAATTCACAGCGTAAAACTTCAGAATTCTCCTTTGTTTCCAGCGTAGAGTTCGAGTAAAACGTACTATTCTGGATGTCTATAAAAATACGCTCCCGTATTGCTTCCATACGACCCGAATTGTATGTAATACATTCAAACATACTGTTTGGACGAATATTCGTAAACAATTCACACTGATTATGCATTTGGCCAGTATATACATCAAAAATTTTACAATATTTTGTATACATTGGATTTGTAGAACATTTTACAGTTGATTTACCGATTTCTAATATCACTCTTTTATCAATGCTTGTTTTCTGATATGGTAAAATTTCGACTCTTATTACACCATGTTCAAAAACACCGTTAATACTTTCTACTTCCAGCGTCCAATGTGTTTCAGATTCTGTTGAGATTCCATTTACTCTTATGCCGCAAATATCTTTGGCATAAGGAAGAATATATTCATTTCGGTCAGTTTTAATAGCTTCCGTCGCATTAAGATCAATAAGGTTTTTTTCATAATCTGTTGAAATATAGTGCAATTTTATATTTATATACACATTATACATATACTTACTATATTATATTATTACTATTTATTAAAAAATATTAAAATGCATAAAATTTTTGCAATTACATTAAGGTTTGTTCACAATAACCAAATATGTATTTGCAGAAGGAACGTAACCAATATTGAAAAATTAGACGAACATTGATATCAGTTTAGAAGAATGTGATAAAACTCAACAACATCAAATAATAGTTTTTATTATTATTATTTTGGTCGTTGAAATGCATTTTAATGGAAGTTTTTTCATTTACATCAAGTAAATGTTTGTGAAATTTTTGGTTAATGCGAATGTTCCACAATAAGCCATAAACATTTTCACATACGTAGAAAGTCTCACTAGTAATCAAACAAAGATAAGTAATATTACAACCATTACTATTGAAATATAATAATATTCAAATTTTAAAGAAAATAGGTAATATTGCTACAAAGACTTCGTAATTTTAACAGTTGATAACCACCTATTGAAGCTACATACATATGTCAAATTAGAATATTCAGCATATTTTTCCAAATCAGCGTGGACGGATATAGCATTCAACAATAAGTGCAACGTGAGAAATATTCACAAAGTAGTGAACAAATTTGAGTCCACTGGCTGAGTAAACGATCAACGAACACCCGCTGTTTATGACAGAGTGCAGGAGAATTCAATAGAAATCGTCTTTTCACACATCACTTGAAGTCGCCGTAGTCTAGTAGGTAGTGTGTTGGCTTATTAGACGCAAAAGCCTGGGTTCGAGCCCCAGGCCAGGCATCAAAGACAAAATACGAAAAGTATTTTTTCGGCGACTTCCTCTCAGTAGATTTCTGGCAAAATGTCTGAGAGTAAATAAAAATTGCCATGAAAAGTTTCTCAATAAATAAAAATCTGTCGTTCGGAGTCGACTTTAAACTGTAGGTCCCACCACTCATGTATAAAATAAACACACACAACATAAGTGGTGTGAGAAACTAGGACGTTGTACAATGGGTCAATTCGACCTCCGGGTACTGTACTTGTCTTAATTGACAAGTACACGTCCTCTAACCTAACCTAACCTTCACACATCACTTTCTGGCGAATTTTGCACTGTTGAACATGCATCGATACAAAATTCAGCTGACCCAGAAACTAAAGGTAAACGACTATAGACAATGCCGTGTCTACGAATAAAAATCTTTAGACAATTTGCAAACGAATTCGCACGTGAACAAACAAAATTTTGGATTTGGGATGATACCAATCCACAAAAGATCTAAGTGCGTCCAATGCTTCCCGAAAAAGTCATAATTTGGTGTGGTTTTTTGTGCTGTGGCGTCAACTTTGGCCAGGTCATCACTAGCCCTGTCGAGCACTATAGGTCCGTGTTTATTAACTTCTTTTGGCCTGAGTTGAATGGTTTGTACACTAACGATATGTGTTTAAAATAGAACGGTTCTACGTGCCACATAGCTCATGCCAAATTTGGTCTTCTGCTCAAGCGATTGGGGGCATGGTCAGTTCACGCGGAGGTGTAGTGAACTGGCTTTTCTCGTGTGGTTTCCTAAAATCGCAGGTGTTTGTGAATAAATATAAACAAGACTTTTGTACGATATTCCACACTTTGTACAATGGGTCAATTTAACCTCCGGGTGCTGTACTTGTCTTAATTGACAAGTACACGTCCTCTAACCTAACCTATATTCCACAAATAATAGCATTAATAGGCCCTTCAAACAAATAAAAAATTTCAATGATATCTCACACACTTTGTTTTTCTTATTTTTTATTATAGGACCAACACTCAGGAGATGACTCCTATTAATGTAGTTCATTGTGTTGAAATAACAGAAAGATAGTTATAAGAGAGGGAATTTTATTTTTGAAAAACCAGTGTATATCCTTCGTTACTTTCTTCTCGAGAATTGCTTTGTAATTTTCACTTTCTTGTTCTATTGTGGTTAATCATATATAATCTATGCCAACAATCAGACAATCATAAAACTCACAGGGAATCGACCTCACGAACCCGGCGTTTGAAGTTTAACAAACTATCTACTAGGCTTATCTTAAATTTAAAGATGAAACCCCCAATATAATCTTTACTTTAAGACCACTGATTGAAATTTGACCGGTTATTTGCATAGATTAAAATTGTATTAGAAAGTGCGCGTTAAGCACAATGGTATTAAACACAAAAAGTAGTAGTAGCAGTGTTTTCAGTTGAAGTGTGTTTTGTAATTAAAATAAATGACTTAGTTTCCTCCTCCACTCATTAAATTAAATTGTAAACTGCAATAACTCATAAATAAATTGGAACTTAATAAATAAATAAATGATTTATTTTCAAATAAAAGAAGTAAGCAAATTCGAATTCGAATATACGATAAATAAACGTTTCTCAAGATTTGGAAACATTACACAACGATTTAATTTTTATTATAACATATAGTTTTTATTATACATACATGTAATTAAGGTTGGTTATCGTATTTAAATAAAAGATTCGATTTAATGATGTTTTATTTAAATACAGTAGTAGTTTATTTAAATATGAAAATTAATTTAATTCATTTTATAAAATATAAGTAAATGAGTTTTTTTTTTATTTAAACCTAATTTCAAAATGGTTCGTTTTAAACTTTTATTCTTCAACTGTTATTTTTCAAAACTTCTAAAAATTACACCTTTTAACTTCTAAAAAATACACTTTTCAACTTTACTTCCAAAAATTACACTTTTCCGACTTAAAAAACGCAACTTGATTCTTATCTTTCTTTCAACTGACTGACTCTCAACCTTTTCTTTTCTACTGCTATCCTACTACTCCTTTTCTCTCTCTTTCACTGTATTTCTTTCTGATTTCTCTATATACTCTACTTAAACAGGGTGTCGCCGCTATCACTTGTTACATCCATACATACATAATGTATCTTAACAACCATTCAGTCCGGATTACGACCTAGCTTCTCACACCATTTGTGTTGTGTGTGTGTTACTTTTATACATGATGGGCGGGACCTACAGTTTAAAGTGGATTCCGAACGACAGATTTTAGTAAAACTTTTCATGGCAATTTTATTTACACTCAGAGTTTTTGCCAGAAATTAGGTGAAAGGAAGTCGCCGAAAAAGTATTTTGCAGATTCCGTCTTGTTGGAGATGTCTAACCTGGGGTTTGAACCTTGGTATCACGCCTAACAAAAACACAGAAAACATACGTGAAAAATTATTATTATTACTTTATATGTTCAGCATCTACTGGTTATGTATTCGAACGAGAGAATCCTACTTCACACAAACATACGAGAAAACATTTTTTATTCTCCATACGTTTAACAACTTTTATAGCAGGAAGATATTATTCTGAAAATAATGTAATCAGCAGAGACAGAAGTGCGAAGGTGAGTGAGAACTTAATGCCACGTCAATTAAATGTAAAACAGCCTTAAAATGTTAACTTCGGAAGAATTTCTTTTCGTCAAATGCACTCATTGTCGAAGCGTGCTATTCTTTACCCGAACGGGACCCACTTGTTGAATGCTATATCCGTTAACAGTGATTTGGTAAAACAGACTAAATAAATGACAACTATTTTGAGGGACTTCAATAAGATGACCATTATCAACTGTGAAAGATCAGAAATTCCTGTTTGAAGACCAAATAGTATCAAATATAAAATCTAAATTTATTTTTATTATTGACTGGACCTAAATAATCTTTAATTAAAAAAGTTTTTAAAACTTGAAAAATTATTGTCAATTCAATTTAAAATTAAAAATTTAATAAACAAGTTTTTTCAAGAACAAATATTTAGTTATAGATCACTTCGTGTATCAAAAATGAAAAAAATTCAAACACAAAAAAACTTGGACATTCACATTTATAAGGAAGCTTAAGAGCTAACCAAACACTTGCTCTTATCTCAATGCACGAGAACCAAACGAAAGTTTAGCAGCAATTAGTTTTTGTTATCCTTTGTGTTATAATTAATCAATTATTTTAAAGTTCAATTTATTCATAAGATTCAATATGTAATATATAGCAAAAAAACCGCAGAGATAAGGAAATAGTATTATTGAGGTATTTTCTTTTTTTTTTCAAAAATATAGATGATATCAGGTACAACCTCCCTTGGTCTAACTAGTTTTACTTTATTGAAATATGTAAGTTTGTACTTTTATGATACCTATTTAAATGTTGATATCTTTTATGAAAAAAACCATAGCCTCTTTTATATTACAATTTTACTGGGTAAATAGTAGACGATAATTGTTTTGCAATAAAAATATGTTGTTCACCAAATTCTTTTAGCATAAGTATAATTCACATAAATTTTACCTCCAAATCTAAACCAACAATTTGTTATTTCACCAAAATCTTCATCAACTTCAAGATAGGCAATGAATCCTTCTCCACTTAATACAGTAACATAAGGCATCGGTCTTATGACTGCTGCTTTTGAAATAATACACAAAAAAACTGAGACAACAGCGAAAATTAGTAAGCTTTTCGGCAACATTATTTATTTAATTAAACAGCGCGACTATGCTTGGTGTCGTTTATTTATTAACTAAAATTTAAGTAGAAATGTTCAAAAAATATCGTTAATACTCTCACATCCAATAGCGCTGTCAATTGTAATCATTGTACAGGTATCTCAAAAACTGAAATACAATATTATTCTCATACAATTGTTAGGATTACACAAACAATTCGTCACGTTATAACAACTTAATTTTAATAAGAGTGTTAATTGCTTTGATCAATACAAAACATTACTGATCTGCTTATGCTTTATACTTACGGAGACTATAATTTTCAAAGCAAAATACTGGTGTTAACAATTATTCTGCCTGGTCTTTAAGTTGATCGATTAAATTTAACCATCTATTCTATCCGTATACAAATATTTTTTTTGGATTATATCGATATTATATAAAAATTTCAGATATATTGCAACAAATATATTATTAAGCAAATAAAGTGCATCTTTTGCAGTTTGCAAAAAAGGCAGAAAGAATTGAATGAGCATGTGAATCAATAATGAAATTAGCACATACGCTAACTCAAACAATTGTCCGTACTCCACGCTATTGAAAATACATTCTATTGTATTTCAAAACATGCCAACTCGATGTAAGCCAACTTAAATATTTTTAAAGAGATGAGAAAAAGCTATAAATAATTGAGACAACAAAAATTTTGAAAATGTACTACGAAAACAAATAAAACCAAAAACGCAAAAATTAATCTGCGTTCAGCTTAGATAGAGACAGCTTTTCCGCTCTCCAACATAACAATTTCCTTTGAATGTTTATTTTAGAATTTGTATTATTTTTACAAAATCTAAGAATTCTACGTTATTAATAGGTTTGATGCAACATACAAATTAACAAATTAAAGTGTGTTGGAAATAACGCTCTCAGTATTATTTATAGTGTAAAGCATATGTAATTTAAAGTAATATAATAATATGGCAACTTTTGTTGCAAAGTGTCAATTAATTAAATTTTTCCTTTTATCCATTTTTCGCAAGCTTTTTGTCATTTTAATTTCCTTTTAAATTCTCCCCTTCTGATTTCATCGTTTGCCTAAGCAACAGGTTTATACTTATATCTTAAATAAAATCAGTAATCCTATTTTGAATATTATTATAATAGACTGAGTTTTATTCATAAAAGGTTATGGGCCCAGGTTCTGCAGATATTTAAGCTTATATTGCTGCGAATATTTAAATACAATTTTATGAACTTTTCGAAGGAATCTTCTGGATTAAAAAAAGAGGCTTTAGAGGACTCTGTACAAATAAGCAGCTATAAAAATATGTCTGATTCTAAAATATACAATTTACATTGATTTGATGGACAAAATTATCAATTGTGGCGCCGTCAAATGACGGAGAATAAATTAAGGCCCTATATTTTAGGAACAGTTAAGCGACCAACAACAAATCCTGAAGCATGGGATGAAAAAGATGCTGAAGCCCAAATATTTAACAGACTGTAATACCACAGCTCAAATGTGGTCAAGGTTGAAAGCAGTGCATTCAGAGAGAAGTGAACAGTCCGCACAGATATTACTTGAGAAATTTATTAATTGCAAGATGGATGAAAGTGAAAGCGTTGCAAATTTTATAGCAGATATATTCTCCTTAAATCAAAGGCTAAGAGACATAGATCTAGAGCAGAAAGAAGCAATGGTCATTGCAAAAATATTAAGCAGCCTTCCATCTAAATACGACCATGTACGAACAGCCTGGTATGCTGTTCCAAGAAACGAACAAAATTTAGAAAGATTGACTGATCATTTGGTAAACGAGGAATCTCTATTAAATTCACGCATAGCAGATACAAGTTACAACAACACATCTAAAACTGCATTCACAGTAAGTACGCACAAAAATAATAGAATTGATAACAACCACAACAGAAAATATAATCAAAATGCAAAACGTAATGGAAGCTGTAATTATTGTCATAAGAAGGGCCATTGGGCAAGAGAATGTTTTAAAAAGGCAGCTGACCAGCATAACAAACATAATTCAAACAATCGTATGCACTCACTAATGGTTGAACGAGATGCTGTTGATCATCAAAATAAAAATGCACAACTGTTTATTTTACAAACAATGAAACAACAACAAAAATCTAAAAATGTTTTCTACGCTGATTCTGGAGCTACAGATCATGTCTTTTCAGAGGGAGTTATTTAGGAATATAGTTAATTTTAAGCATATCGACCATTTTGTTAAAGTTGGAGACGGCCGTAAGTTAATTGTCGAAGGCATTGGTGATATTCGAGTTAGAAGTGGTATAAGCGGTCCCATACACACAATTAAAGACGTATTATTAGTTCCTGATTTGGATAAAAAAAATTTATCTGTTTCAAGAGCCACGGAAAAAGGTATGGACGTCATTTTTAAAGAAGGTGGTAATCGTGTATGTTCCATTAAATATTACCTTTTGTATAATTGTTTATGGAACTCGTGAAACAGATTCGTTAGAAGTTTGGTATGAAAGAATTGGCCATGTCAACTATAAAACACTTAGAGAAATGATTAACAACAGGACGGTGAATGAAATAAATGTGAAGAATCTAAGTAGTAATGAAAATTTGTCATTTTGCGAGGGATGTGCATATGGAAAATAGCACAGAAAGTTTCCCAAAAGATCAAGCTAGAAGAGCTTCTAAAGCAGGTGAAGTGTTTCATGTTGATTTGTGTGGAAAAATGAGCATTCCTTCAATTAATGGCGCAAATTATTTTATGTTATTAAAAGACGACTATTCTAGATTTTGTTTCATATATTTTCTTAAAAACAAAACAGATGTCTTAACCAACTTAATGTCTTTTTACGCCGATGTAAGAGCTGACGGTCATGATATCAGAAAACTTCGTTCGGATGGAGGTCTAGAATTCTGCAACGACTCAGTACGACAATTTCTTCTACATAAAGGAATTAAGCATGAGCTATCTATCGAGCTCCTGAGCAAAATGGTTGTATAGAACGCCAAAATCGAACTATAGTCGAGAGTGCGAAATCAATGTTACATGCTAGAAATTTACCAACATACCTATGGGCTGAAGCAACGAATACAGCCGTGTATTTAAAAACTAGAACTGCTTCTGATGTCATAGAAGGATGTACACCTTATGAAAAATGGTACGGCAAAAAGCCGGTGGTAAGCCATCTGCGTATTTTTGGTAGTGACGCATTTGTGCATATCCCAAAAGAACAACGAACAAAATTTCAAAGGAATTCGGTAAAGTACATATTAGTTGGTTACAATGACTTAAGTAAAGCTTATCGTGTTTACGACCCGAAAAGCAAAAAGGTTTTCATCAGAAGAGATGTAATTTTTAACGAAAATTATGGAGAATACATAAATGAAATCATTGAAATGAAAACAGAACACGAAAATGACAATAAAAACGTAAATAATGAAAATGGTGAAATGAACAATTATAATGAAAAAGAACCAGAACAACAAGAGTTAAAAGTACCAGTTGATAACAATAGCAAATTTGAAAAATATACCAGTGCACAAAATTTTAGAAGTCCATATAACACTCGAAGTAACAAAAAGAAAATTGACAATAAAATTAACAGTGAAGTATGCAGCGTGCAGTTAGAGCCAACTACTCTAGAAGAAGCATTAAAAGGAGATGAATCTAAAAAGTGGAAATTGGCAATCGAAGATGAACTGAACTCTCTCTATAAAAACAATACATGGATTCTTGTACCACGTACTCCAAATATGCACGTAATTTCAAATCGTTGGATTTTTAAAAGAAAATATAGTCAGATTGTAAAATAGACAAATATAAAGCTCGTTTGGTGGTGAGAGGTTGCTCACAGAAGCTAGGAGTAGACTATGATGATGATATGATATATTCACCGGTTGTGAGATATGAGTCTGTGCGTTTGTTGTTGTCAATAGCTGCTGCGTATGATATGAACATTTACCAATTTGATGTTAAAACAGCATTTCTACACGGCGAGTTGGAATAAATAATATATATGTATGGAACAACCCTATGGTTACGAACAGGATGAACGGGTATGTAAACTACAAAAAGGCCTTTATTGTCTTAAACAAGCTTCCCGTCAATGGAATAAACGAATCGTAAATTTTCTTTCCAACTTTGGGTTTATACAATCATCCGCAGATTTATGTGTATTTTATTATAATTCGAAACAAATAACAACTTATTTAGCACTTTATGTGGATGATGGTTTAGTGTGCGGAAATAATGAATCTTTCATTTTAGATCTTCTTAAAGCCTGAAATAGTGAATTTAACATTACTTATGGTATTGCTGAGTCGTTTGTTGGCATTCAAATTGAAATTTGCAGAAAAACAAAGAAATTGAAAATTCATCAGCAGGCTTACGTTAACAGAATACTGAAACGTTTTAACCACGAAAATTGTGCAGCGGTATCAACTCCAGCAGAACCAGGTATTCGATTTTCAAAATTGGATAAAAACATCTGAAGAAAAATTTCCTTATCGAGAAGCCATAGGATCTCTAATGTATTTGATGTTTTCAACGCGAGTAGATATGTTGAGAATCCATCGCGAATCCACTGTCATGGTATAAAACGTATTTTTAAATATTTGAAAGGAACAGTTGACAGAGGTATATCATATAGTATTGGATCGAAATGTAACACCTTAAAAATGTATTGTGACGCAGACTGGGCAGGAGATTTGGATTCAAGCCGAAGCACCACAGGTTGGATAGCTACAATCAATGATGGACCTATAGCTTGGAGTTCAAAGAAGCAAACGAAACAAATTTCAACGTGCAAAAGGCGTCTTTGCGTGAAATGAAAAATGCTTATTTTGGAAGGAAGATCGAACGAATCGCGTAACTAAAAAACCAACGCTGTGCAAAAAGATAAAACTATTATGAAAACGTTTTTATTAAATGCACTAATCTTTCGGAATTTTCTGCTTATGGGCGAATGTGAGGCTTATGTTTTCCACGTAAAAAGCCTTCTATTTTAAACAAGGATATAAATCTAAGTACATTAAGATTTTGCACAAAATATATTAATAAGTCAAATGACTTTACAGACAAGAGTAAATGTAATATTTTTGGATCAGATGGTAGATAATTCGTGTGGCCGAGGAAAAGCACATCGTTGACGCCACATAATAACTAATAAGCAAATTCCCAAAGATACAATAGTTGCATTAGGACTCAAAATCTGGCCTTTTTATGCTTCCAAAGGACATCAAAATTGTTATTAAAATAAATTTTGAATAATTTATTTCAAATATTCCTTGCTGTACGGTCCATTTTTTTCGTTACCATTTTGAATTATTTTTTGAACATTTAACAAATTTTTAGTATCTAATAATTATAAGCACAAATTGAACTCTTAAAACAATTTTTCTTTATTTAAATCAGGTAAGTATCTTTAAAATATTCTGATTCTAGTCGCTACTTGCTTGGTGTATGGACAATTGTTTTAGTCAGCTATTAAAAAACCACACAAATTCAAACTTTTCAAAAACAAAATATTATTGTTTAGAGTGTGATTAAACATAGATTTGAGATAAATAAAATAATTTTCTTCACTTCGCTCAATACTTACTAGAAAAAGAACGACAAAAACTACTAAGTAATGCCTTGTCATTGATTATAATAGCTTTTAACAGCGCTTAATAAACGATTTTTTCACTCAAATTTACGCAATTAAATCTGACTCAAAACATTTGAACGTTAAAGAATACCATATGTGGGACATATAAAGACAATTCAAGTAATTTCCTTAAGGTAAGAGCAACCATCGGAGGTCTTAAAAGCTTACTGGTTTGCCATGGGATGTACAACGATGGCTCGAAGTTGGAAAAGGAGACCGGTGCAGGAATCTATGTATGTATATAACATATAATGAAATAAAGCTTTCCTTTAGGTTTTCTTATGAATGCAGTATGTTGCACGCTGGGGTTGTTACGATAATTAAGGCAACTGAGCTGATGTGTTATAAAGGTGAAGCTGTGGCCTTAAGGCGCTTGTATTTGGTTTTAGAGTCTGTAAGGCCTCCACTCGATGAATGAGACATGGAGAAATTATGGAGATTATAGAATCTGATCAGTTATAAGACAGAATGGGTCCTAAGTCTGGGTGTTATTTATTGAGTGTTGAATTTAAAATTGAAATAAAAATTAGTAATCAAATTTTAAATCTAGGGAAATCATTTTATGTCTGATCACCATCAGGAATAATTTGTCTTTTTCGTATCTTATTGTTTGAAGTATTATATGGGACGAGCTCTGCGATATTCATGTTATTGGACAAATGTGTCAACCGTAGTCTAATATGTTACGAACTATTTCGGGAGAATATGAGCCTTTTCAAGAATTTTGCTGAATAAAAGCAATCACTATTTTAATCAATACCGCATTGAGATCCTTATTAATATTCTAATTTTTAGCTTATCATTCGGCGTTTTTACATACATACATAATTGGTCATTACAACCCTTCACTCAGGGTTACGACCTAGTTTCTCACACCACTTATGTTGTGTGTGTTAATTTTATACATGAGTGGTGGGACCTACAGTTTAAAGTCGACTCCGAACGACAGATTTTTTGGCAATCTTATTTACTCTCAGAGTTTTTTCCAGAAATCTGCTGAGAGGAGGTCGCCGAAGAAATACTTTTTGTATTTTATTTTGATGTCTGGCCTGGGGCTCGAACCCTGGCTTTTCGTCTAATAAGCCAACACACTATCTATTATCTAAATAAAAAGCTGATGCATACCCTCATTATTATTATTAGCATAAACTTATGCCTAGTTTTTATGAGTGAAATACAAACTTCAGTCCTGATTTGTACTTATTTTAGTACAGCATGAAACTTCGAAATCAGGAACCTATTAATGTGAATGACATGATATTTTATTTTGAATGAACGTTTTTGGTTCTTCATCAAATTTATTTACTGAATTTCTAGTTTTAATTTAAATACACAAGAATTACTCAACTCTTAAACACCAATATCAGGATTAAATTTACCTTTCATATTTTACAGAACTTTTAGGCGTGGATAGTTTTTACGTAAAAAGGAGGACTGTAGTGTTACTCTTTTTGCATCAAATGTGTTCACAGAACTTCAAAATGTTACGAAGCAGAGGATTTAATGGAATGCAGACTTTCTCAAATACTTATCTGAAAATTTTCCAAAAATAGTCCTCACTGTGGATAGGTAGAGATCGTTATGTACGTTTGATTTCCCATAACTGTATACAATAATACCATATTGGTTTTAGAACATAACTATATAGCCAGAGTTTATAGTCCAATCGCAGGCATGAGTTTCTAGCAATAAGAAAATTGTATAGGCGATTGTTAACCCACTACTTAGTTATATATTTCAACTGGTGAGAGTAACGTAAATTTTGAAAACATATTTGATCATTCACCTTTTTCCTGCATAGATATAACCACTTCATTAGCTGGAATATATGACCCAGTTGGCAGATATTGTCAATATAATGTCATCAGCGAAGATAGGAGTGTGGGTGCGATTACTAGAACGTATATCTGAAAATATCGAAACATTGAGCGCGTATATTATTGCTGCACAGTAGATCCAATCGTCTCACGAAGCTTCCGGTATTCATAATTTCCAAAAACTGCTCATTATTAATGTGTAGATAAGTTTAGATTCAAATTATATGTTTGGCCTTTCGGATGCTCGAGAAATTGTCAATTGTCAATTTTTTTTGCCAAATTAATGGCCTGAAAAATGCCTTCCGCCATTTTCGATAAATTGTTGTTGATAATAAACTTATTGGAACTTCACCTCTTTCGTGTGATCCTTTCCAGACTCAAAAATCATCTCAACTAGTGCAACTTTCCACCTTTGACGATAAAGTCATGAAATAACTTTAAATATTATAAAAATAATCGTTATTACTATGAAGCATTACTTAGTTATTACTTATCACTTACTGCCTTAATTGATCATTACCACTGTTTAGTCAATGTTGTGGGAGCTAATTTTGTCCATGAGTGATCCGGTCTGACAATTTAAAGTCGACCACAAACGACAGAATTTTGAGAAACTTTTCATAGTAATTTTATTTACTCTCAGAGTTTTTGCTAGAAAAGTTTCTCAAAAATGTAACGCCCGGAGTCGACTTTAAACTGTAGGTTGCGTAATTATTGTATAAAATTAACTCACACAGCATAAGAGTGTGGTAAGCTAGGTCGTAATCCTGACGGAAAGGTTGTAATGACTAATTATGTATATCGTCTTGTTCGCGATATTTGAGCTAGGGTTTAAACCACGGGCCAACACACTATCTACTATAATATGGCGACATCGAACACATTGTTACTAATACCATTATTACCAAGATCCCCCTTCGGATTAAACATTGCGATAGTTTCTTTAATTTTTAAAAACTTACAACAACGACAAATAAAAATATTAGCATTATTTTATACTTCTGGCCTGAATCTAAAGATCATTGAGCTCATTTTTGAGATGCTACAATGAATAATTTGTTATTAATGTAAAATCAAGACCATCCAAATATTGGAGTTCTCTTAGCTACTCTGTTGTCATTCGCTACTAGCTTTTCTCTAAGTGGATACTAGACTTTACACAACTATAGATCAAACTTTACTAAATCCAGCCTGCTACTATTTTTTTTGCAAAGAACTATAACTCATCTGTGGTGGGTGCTGCAATATTATTAGGGTTTAAAGTCGGCGAGTGCTTGGCACACATTTGATCATATCAAAATCACTAACTGTTTAAATGTGTTCGAAACCAGTCTAGACGCATGTGTGAAATCAACTCTGTTGTACGGAAGTGAAACGATCACACAAAAACTACAGGTAGTCATCAACAAGAGCCTCAGAATCATATGCAAGATATTCTAATATTAAAACATCAGCAACATGTACCCATAATAACACAATCAAAACGTAGAAAGTGGAAATTGATCGACCATACTATCAGAAAGAATCCTGATGGTATAACAATAATGGTACTTGAGGGGATCCAAGGAACACCTGGACACATTCGATATTCTATGATCTAGGAAAATCTTACATCGGAAAACGCAAAAATAACAGCAGACAAGATGGAAATGCTTTATGGAAGCCATATGCTCGCATGAGGAATAATGGGGAAAAAGGTTGCTTTTGGTCATCTTCACACAGTTCGCCCCGTAGATAATGTATAGTTTTGACATAATTAGAATAGGTCTACTTACACTACCTCGGGAGGTAGAAGCATAACATCAATTTGGAATCTATCTCACCTTTATGTTGCCTAAAGTCGTTTTCATTCCAGAAGCTGATCCTTCAAAGCTCACCAATCGTCACTTGCATCAATGTTGACTGTATTCTTAGCAGCTGAACCCTTTGCACCCGAAAGGCGCTTCCCAGTTACCTCTCGATTAGGGATGCAAACAATTCATCGATATTTTCTAAACATCCTTGTTCTACTTATAAATTATCGATGTTAACATCGATGTTTTAATGAACGATATGTCGGCGATACATCAGCGTCTGATGGACGATACATCGGCGTTCGAATTGAGAAACTGCTAAATGGTTCATCATAAAATGCATGCTTATGTGCCTTAGGGCTTGCGTTTGTTTGAGTTGTTTACTTTACATAATGTTTACTTTACGTCATTATTGACGGTGTTACAATTAAAGAAACCATAGACACCGTGTAAATGAACGATTTTCTGTATATATATACACATAATTTAATAATTTTTTATTTTCAATAATATTTTTATATTTATTTATTTATATACTTATTTATTTATAATTATTTTTTATTTTATAGTCATATGAATTCATAAAAGCTTAATTACAATAAAAATATGTTTTAGGAGCGCAATGCTCCACATTTTGAAAAGTCATCTTTTTTGATCCCAAGAGTGTAAAATTGTACAGAAACATATATTTTGATACTGTGCATCGTAATCAATAAAGAAGTAAGTTTAAAATTTTTTATTAGGGCTTTTTTGAAATCATATGACGATACATATCGATATCGTTGCGATAAAATTTTGTTTCTAGGTTTTTAGATATGTTAAAATACTTTAGGTTTTATGTTTAGTTATTTAACGATTGAAAAATAAAACATCGATATATCGATCTTATCGCCGATGTTTTATAGCATCGATATTTATTTTTGAAATGTTAATTAACATCGATGTTTTTATGAATAATGTTGCATGCCTACGTCCGATTCATTACTCCAACTCAAACGGCGTCTACAAGGAACCATTACTATTTACGATAATATTGTATTTTATTCCTAGGTGTGACATTAATCAGATGGCGGCCACTTGGATTTTCAATCTGATCACCATAGCTTTTCGGACAAAATCTAAGTCGAAATTAACTAATAAGCAAAACCGATGCGTGTTGTGTTACTTACTTAACTGGCCATTAACAACCCGATTAACAGATTTCGGCTTGCTTTAACACATTCTTCCAGGCGCCTCTGCTCCTTGCGAGTTACGTCCCGATCCTCAAACTAATATTATAAGCTGGCAAAGTGTAGGAGAATCGGCATTCGATTTGAATTAGACTTTGCCAGACAGCTCTACTCATAAGTAGAATATTTTTAAGAATTTAGTCTTAAGACCATATTTAAGGAATAAAGAAGAAAATAAAAAAATTAAAATTCTTTAATATAAGTGGCGCAGTCGGTGAAACCGCGAGCTAAAACAATAAAAATAAAACAATAACTACAAACAACAATAATAAAGTATAAAAAAAATTTAAGAAAAAATTTATAGCCAGAAGATGAGCAAGTTTGATGAAAGACGAAGCCTTCAAGAATCAACCAACGAAGAGCAAATGGTTGCAGCCATAAGGAAGAGGTTATCAACCATCTGAAAGCCCAATTGCAACAGACACAACAGCAACTACAACAGCAGCAGCAACAATTCCATTCACAAAATTGCCTGATGATGAAACCGAAGGATATAATTCAACAATTTCGCCAAATTAGACCATTGCATAATAACCGCAACATCAATGGTTTTATTAAATCCTTGGAGATGGTAATAGGTATCTGCGAAAATAACGCCGAACTGATTAAATTTGGAATCCAGATATATAATAGTAAACGAAAAAATCACAGCAGACTTTGGGACTTATATAAGAGAAATGGGAGATATTTCTTGGGTGCAGCTGAAAGCCAAGTTGAAAGTCCAAGTCAGACCGATAAATTCGTATGCAGAAGTATTTAATAGGAGTGGATATATTAGAGTAAGTTATTTAAGAGGACTTTTTGATTATTTCAAAACTGCTAAACATCAGATAAGTGAAATGTATGAGTTAGATTATAAAAAAATCTATGTTGTATCTATCTGAAAATGTAGACAGGGATTTGGTGAATATTTTGATTGAAAAAATCGATGGACCACTTAGAGCCATTTTTTGAGTGCGAAATTAAACTTAAGTTTAAGTTAATCTCCGGTTAAATTTAATCTTACGTTAAAAGAATTTGCATTTTTTGAGTGGGAGTTTAAACCTTGTAGAACTGTCACACTTATAAGCAAGAATTGCAACGTGTTTCTCAACAATTTGCTTTTGTAGAGAACAAAAACAGCTAAATACAATTGATCTTTAAGGGCCATTTTTGGATTGCGAGTTTAAACTCAAGTTTAAGTTAATATCCAGTTAACCTTCGTTTTCAGTTTTTGAGTTTACTTAATCTTACGTTTGACCTTACGGTTAATCTTAAGTTTAAACCGCCAACGTTGACAAATTTTATTAAAAAAAAAAGTTATGTGAGAGAAAACCGAATAAGATAAATATTTATGATTATGAATTATATATAACACAAATTGACAATAGACAGTCTTAATTTATTTATTATTTTTCAAAAATTATTTTTTTACTTAAAGATCGGAATTTTTGCTCATAAGTGTGGCAGCTCTACAAGTTTAAACTCCCACTCAAAAAATGAAAACTTAGTTTACGAAAAATTAAATTTAACTGGAGATTATCTTAAACTTAAAAAATGGCCCTAAGTAAATAAAATAATTTTTGAAAAATAATAAATAAATTAAGACTGTCTATTGTCAATTTGTGTTGTGTAATTTATAATCACTTAAATATTTGTCTTATTCAGCTATCTCACACTTAAAAGCTTTTTTTAAATAAAACTTGGCAACTACTTTTGATAGTTGGTGGTTTAAACTTAAGATTAAATGTAAGTTTCAGTAAACTTAAAAACTGAATATGAAGATTAAAGTTAACTTAATTGTTAATTTCGCATTCAAAAAAGTCCCTTAGAGGTCATTTGGACAAAAATTTGACTTTAAACGATATAATAGGTAGGTATAAACATACCTAAAAACTTCAATGAAAATAAAACAAAAGGAACAAGTTATGGTAGAACTGAATCTCAACATTTTCGTAATTATAACAATTACGATAATTGCAATTTAAACTCTCTTCAACCGCAAAATTTCAACAAACGAAATAATAATCAGTCTCAAAGTTCTTGTAATCAGCCTCAAAATTATTGTGGTCAGTCTCAAAATTCCTTTATTTATAACAGGAATATACCTGGTTCCTCTCAAACACGTTTATCACATATGAGTGTTGATACTAACTTGCAGGAAACTGAAAAAGTTGCTTCCAACGATGCGGCAATTTTTTTTTTGTCCATAGGCAAACAAAGTTTCAAATGCCTAATAGATACTGGGGCAAATACAAGTATAGTAAAACCAAACACATTTTTTCTACACTAAAGAAAGAATCTAAAAGAACCTATCTGTATAAAAAGCCTTAACAAATTAAAACATTGCGTTACCTAAATGCCTTCACAATTTCTTGCTAGAGGTACCCTTTCATGGAAAATAGTTGACTTTAAAAATGAAAATTATGATGCTATAATAGGTCAGAATTTCCTGGTTCTTTGCAAGGCCAAAATAAATCTAGACCAAAATTATTTGGAGATATTCGGTAATAAAATATTCTTTGACGAAAAAATATAACCGTTGGAGCGATTTTATGCAAAATTGAATAACCTGGTGAATTATTTGAAATAAAAGTTATTAAAAAGTTTTCGAAACAGAACTCTTTAAAAAAAACAATATTAATAATAATATAAAGAAATATTATAATAATTGTGAGAAGGAAAATAATAGAAAGATGGCTGAATGCCGCCAATGTAATAGTGTTTTCACACTGAGTGGTTTTAACGCAAAAGTTGGTTTTAACGCTAAAACCATAAATAAAACCTGGTTTTACCATACAAAAGTATTGTGTTAAAACCATCTTAAAACCCTTTTTGATTTGGTTTTAAGTAGGTTTTATGAAATACAACCTTGTTTTCGACGTACTAAATCAGAGCTACCAACATTGAAATGTTGAAAACAGCTGATAAAAACAAAACAAATGTAAAAATACAGAAAGCCGGTTGTGTGAAAAATGTAAAATTTGAAATAATGAATGTTGCAACAACAATAAATAATAATATTATAATAAGAATATTTAATAATAATAATATTTCTTAATTTTTCATATTTTTTATTTTTTCTTAAACAAAAACAGCTGTTGCACAGTCATAAATGTATGAAAGTTAAAACCAGATTTAAGAAAAGTTGCAGTGTGAACGCTGATTATGGTTTAAAATGCTAAAACCAGGTTTTAAGTTTTGGTGTGAAAACACTATAAAACAAAGATTCATGGGGAATCAGGAATAATGTGTGAAGGTGTTTGGGGATTGACCAATGCTCTATAGGCATATAGGATTCTGGCAATTAGGTGTGACGATTGCCCCCAATATATCCATAATGTAGATATGGCAATTGAAGAGGTTCAAAATAGTGTAAACAAAAATAAAGCGAACTTAGTTGAATATAAGGGAGAATTTTAAAAGGCAATAAAACAACTGTTATTTGCGATCGAAAAAAGATATGAAGAGAGATTAAAGAAAATAGATGAGGCACAAAAATATTGTAATAAAAATGTTAAAGAGGTAAAAAACTGTATGGAGTGATAACGGAACATGAAAACAAAAATAAAGAAATATGTAACACAATAAAAGTAAGCAACAAAAATATGTGAGAAAATTGGGAGAACAAATATGAAAATATGCAACGAAATTGAAATAATAATAAAGGAAACAAATGTGTCATATACACAAATTTCTGCCAGGAATATAGTGATGTCGCCGTGGTCTAGTAGGTAGTGTGTTGGCTTATTAGACGAAAAGACAGGGTTCGAGCCCCAGGCCAGACATCAAAATAATATACGAAAAGTATTTCTTCGTCAACTTCCTCTCATCAGATTTCTGGCAAAAACTCTGAGAGTAAATAAAATTGCCATGAAAAGTTTCTCAAAAATCTGTCGTTCGGAGTCGACTTTAAACTGTAGGTCCCGCCATTCATGTATAAAATTAACACACACAACATAAGTGGTGTGAGAAACTAGGTCGTAATCCTGACTGAAGGGTTGTAATGACCAATTATGTAAGTATGTTTTATTAAAGAACCATTTATCAACTTGAACGGTAAAAGCCTACTTACATATCATTCCTCATATTTCTGTCATTCAATTAAAATTTGGGGAATATGCTACCTGATGCATTATATTAACAATATTTGATATAAACCGATTCTGTGAGTATATATATAATATATAATATAATATATAATATAATAAATAATATAATTTTTCCTGTGATAAAAAGTGCTATAGAAACATATACCTATTTCAGTATATTTGCCGTTCGATTCTCCGATGTTACTATCTACATCAAAACTACAATGTCTGATGATATAAACCAAATAAACAGGAAAAAATGTCGCAAATAGAATGTGATGATATATAGAGTGAGGTAGTACTAACTGTAACCGGAAAGAAGTAGTTCTAATTGAATATTTCTAATGACTATTTACTTGCGATATTATTGGGACCAACACTCAGGTGGTGATCCCTATCCATGCAGTGCATTGTGGTGCTACACCATATTGTAAGTTACAAGAGAAAGGTAACTCTCGTGCAATAAATTGATTTTGAATTACCATTTTTTTATGAGAGAAATTTTTACTCAAAACCAAGCTTAAGTTCTGAGGTATATTGAGAAACCTCCAAATGCAAAAAAATCTCTAAACGCAGTTCACCCTTCACTAGCACCTACTGGTAATTATCCACAAACACCAACGATAACCATCAGTCGGGCATCTTAAAACTGTTCAAAAACGAACCTCACCGGTTAAAAGAAGCATTAACTTAACCCTTTGTACTCGAACCACCCTTTAATATGAGCTTTCAGCTTCCCGACAATAGTTTAATAAAGAATTGTAGTACATCACACGATCCACGGCAAACGCTTAAAGGACAATGATTTACGATTAGGCACATGGAACGTCCACACCCTTCACAGGGAAGGCGGTCATCACTGCCATACAGGAAATGCGATGGATAGGACAAGGATGTAAAAGGATTGCATCTTGCGGTGTATACTACAGCTGACATGCGAATAAGCACGAACTCGGACCGGATTCGCCACCTCGTCTCTGTGTTCACTCCTGTGAACGAAAGAATATCCACTATCCGCATCAGGGCAAAATTTTATAACATCAGCCTTATTTGTGCTCTCGCCCTGACGGAAGAAAAGGACGATGTGGTTAAAGATGCTTTCTACTCTAAGTTCAAGGACGTATATGATAAGTGCCCGGCCCATGACACCAAAATCATCCTCGGAGATTTTAATGCGAAGGTCGGGCGGGAAGCTATCTTTGACCCCACTGTCGGACAGTTCAGTTTCCACGCAAAATCTACCTCCAATGGTATGAGGCTGATCGATTTCGCCGTGGTGCGTAACATTGTAGCTACAATTCAGCATAAATAGCTAAATTTCAGCATCTCGACATTGGCAAGGCCACTTGGATGTCCCCCGATCGATCAACATCCAACCAGATTGATCATATTGTGATTGACGGAAGGCACGTATGCTGTGTACTAGATGTGCGCACGTTCAGAGGTTCAAACATCGACTCGGACCACTACCTTGTCGCTGCCAAGTTTCGATTGCACAATAGTGCCTCAAGGTCTGCGCGTTCTAGTGCATTGCGAAATCTGGATGTTAAGAAGCTGCGATCACAAAGGACAGCTGAGGCGTTCTCCGCTCAACTCTCGGATAAGCTCCGTCGTTCCCGATTTAATCTCAACGACAGTGGCGGACTGTGGGCCAACATCTCCCATTCCTTGCGCACTACTGCGGAAATAGTCCCCAACGAAATCAATGGTACGATGAGGAGTGTCGCGAGGCAACTGCAGCGTAAAAGGCCGCATACAAGAAAACGTTGCAGTCAGCCACTACGTGAGCCATTGTCGAGAATAGCAATGACGCTCGAAAATTCTATTCAAAGGTTAAGCGTCTAACCGAGGGTTAAAAACCCGGAGCATCTTCCTGCAGAGATGAGAATGGAAACTTGGTAACAGATCCGCAGGGGTGCTGAGATCGAGGAAACATTTCTCTACTCTGCTACAAAGCGATGACGACACCAATACTGTCTTTAGAGATGATGTTCCGAACCCGATCGATGATGACGGCGTGGAGATTCCGCCGCCTAGCCATGAAGAGGTCAAAGTCGCGATTATGCGTCTTAGAAACAATAAAGCGGCAGGTCCTGATGGCTTCCCCGCTGAATTGTTTAAGACCGGATGATGAAAGGACCAAATCGGGGAAGCCTTGTCATCGATTGGTGTGCTTCTTTAATTTTCTCCCTCTTAGCGACATTTTCACTCTGTATAACTTCGGTACCATTCCTTCGATTCTCCACATTAGTTATTTTAAAATTAATTGCGTCGACCTTCTTATTTAATCCGGCTTTATTTTTCTCAATACTCTGTTTCTCCTTCGGTTCGATTATTAGGGGGACATTTTTTGACACATTGGAGCCACAGTGTCCTCTATCCTGTACTGAAAAAGGGAGACCCTACTATATGCACCAACTACAGGGGTATAAGCCTTCTCCCTATCGCATATAAGGTTCCTACAGGCGTAGTGTGTGAACGACTGAAGCCACTCGGCAAAACACTGATTGGATCTTATCAGTGCGGCTTCAGACCTGGCAAATCCACCATCGACCAGATCTTCGCACTACGCCAAATCCTGGAAAAAAAACTCAAGAAAAACAAGTCGACACACACCATCTTTTTGTTGGCTATAAGGAAGCCTTCCATAGCCCCATAAGGGATCGTGTTTTTGCCGCAATGTCTGAGCTCGGTATACCTCCGAAGCTGATAAGGCTATGCAGAATGACGTTGAGCAATTTCGGCAGATCTGTCAAGGTAGGAATGGACCTCTCCGAACCTTTTGATACCGTGCGAGGTTTCAGACAAGGCGACCCCTTATCATGCGATCTCCTCAACTTCGTCATTGAGAGTGTTCTGCGAAAGACGGGAGTGCGTCGCAATGGCACTATTTTTCAAAAGTGTCCAGTTGCTTGCGTACGCTGACGACATTGACATTATAGTACGCACCAAGCGAGATGTTACTGCTGCCTTTAGTGCTATTGAACAGGAGTCTACTAAGATGGGTTTGGTAGTAAACGAGGGCAAAACAAAGTATATGTTATCGACAAGTAGAGACGTGCGGCGGATTGATTCTTAGATTACGGCCGATAACTATACTTTTGTTATAGTCAATGAATTTATTTATCTTGGCTCCGCCGTTACCACCAAAAATGATGTCAGTCTGGAGATCAAGCGCAGGATCACTCTTGCCAACAGGTGTTACTATGGTCTCAATAGGCAATTGAGTAGCACAGACCTCTTTCGTACGACAAAACTAATACTCTACAAGACGCTCATCCTCCCGTGCTTGTTCATGGTGCAGAGGCACTGATGCTGCAGCCTTGAGAGTGTTCGAGATGTTCGCTCCGGCGAGACGAGTATTTGATGCGGAAGTCGGCGAAGAGGACGAATTTGTATACGTTGAAAGGACCAAATCGGGAAAGCCTTGTCATCGATTGGTGTGCTTCTTTAATTTTCTCCCTCTTAGCGACATTTTCACTCTGTATAACTTCGGTACCATTCCTTCGATTCTCCACATTAGTTATTTTAAAATTAATTGCGTCGACCTTCTTATTTAATCCGGCTTTATTTTTCTCAATACTCTGTTTCTCCTTCGGTTCGATTATTAGGGGGACATTTTTTGACACATTTGGCATCACTATATTACATACATAATTGGTCATTACAACCCTTCAGTCAGGATTACGACCTAGTTTCTCACACCACTTATGTTGTGTGTGTTAATTTTATACATGAATGGCGGGACCTACAGTTTAAAGTCGACTCCGAACGACAGATTTTTGAGAAACTTTTCATGGCAATTTTATTTACTCTCAGAGTTTTTGCCAGAAATCTGATGAGAGGAAGTTGACGAAGAAATACTTTTCGTATATTATTTTGATGTCTGGCCTGGGGCTCGAACCCTGTCTTTTCGTCTAATAAGCCAACACACTACCTACTAGACCACGGCGACATCACTATATTCCTGGCAGAAATTTGTGTATATGACACATTTGTTTCCTTTATTATTATTTCAATTTCGTTGCATATTTTCATATTTGTTCTCCCAATTTTCTCACATATTTTTGTTGCTTACTTTTATTGTGTTACATATTTCTTTATTTTTGTTTTCATGTTCCGTTATCACTCCATACAGTTTTTTTACCTCTTTAACATTTTTATTACAATATTTTTGTGTCTCATCTATTTTCTTTAATATCTCTCTTCATATCTTTTTTCGATCGCAAATAACAGTTGTATTATTTCCTTTTCATTCTGTTTAAGTGCCTTTTAAAATTCTCCCTTATATTCAACTAAGTTCGCTTTATTTTTGTTTACACTATTTTGAACCTCTTCAATTGCCATATCTACATTATGGATATATTGGGGGCAATCGTCACACCTAATTGCCAGAATCCTATATGCCTATAGAGCATTGGTCAATCCCCAAACACCTTCACACATTATTCCTGATTCCCCATGAATCGCTGTTTTATAGTGTTTTCACACCAAAACTTAAAACCTGGTTTTAGCATTTTAAACCATAATCAGCGTTCACACTGCAACTTTTCTTAAATCTGGTTTTAACTTTCATACATTTATGACTGTGCAACAGCTGTTTTTGTTTAAGAAAAAATAAAAAATATGAAAAATTAAGAAATATTATTATTATTAAATATTCTTATTATAATATTATTATTTATTGTTGTTGCAACATTCATTATTTCAAATTTTACATTTTTCACACAACCGGCTTTCTGTATTTTTACATTTGTTTTGTTTTTATCAGCTGTTTTCAACATTTCAATGTTGGTAGCTCTGATTTAGTACGTCGAAAACAAGGTTGTATTTCATAAAACCTACTTAAAACCAAATCAAAAAGGGTTTTAAGATGGTTTTAACACAATACTTTTGTATGGTAAAACCAGGTTTTATTTATGGTTTTAGCGTTAAAACCAACTTTTGCGTTAAAACCACTCAGTGTGAAAACACTATTACATTGGCGGCATTCAGCCATCTTTCTATTATTTTCCTTCTCACAATTATTATAATATTTCTTTATATTATTATTAATATTGTTTTTTTTAAAGAGTTCTGTTTCGAAAACTTTTTAATAACTTTTATTTCAAATAATTCACCAGGTTATTCAATTTTGCATAAAATCGCTCCAACGGTTATATTTTTTCGTCAAAGAATATTTTATTACCGAATATCTCCAAATAATTTTGGTCTAGATTTATTTTGGCCTTGCAAAGAACCAGGAAATTCTGACCTATTATAGCATCATAATTTTCATTTTTAAAGTCAACTATTTTCCATGAAAGGGTACCTCTAGCAAGAAATTGTGAAGGCATTTAGGTAACGCAATGTTTTAATTTGTTAAGGCTTTTTATACAGATAGGTTCTTTTAGATTCTTTCTTTAGTGTAGAAAAAATGTGTTTGGTTTTACTATACTTGTATTTGCCCCAGTATCTATTAGGCATTTGAAACTTTGTTTGCCTATGGACAAAAAAAAATTGCCGCATCGTTGGTAGCAACTTTTTCAGTTTCCTGCAAGTTAGTATCAACACTCATATGTGATAAACGTGTTTGAGAGGAACCAGGTATATTCCTGTTATAAATAAAGGAATTTTGAGACTGACCACAATAATTTTGAGGCTGATTACAAGAACTTTGAGACTGATTATTATTTCGTTTGTTGAAATTTTGCGGTTGAAGAGAGTTTAAATTGCAATTATCGTAATTGTTATAATTACGAAAATGTTGAGATTCAGTTCTACCATAACTTGTTCCTTTTGTTTTATTTTCATTGAAGTTTTTAGGTATGTTTATACCTACCTATTATATCGTTTAAAGTCAAATTTTTGTCCAAATGAACTCTAAGGGACTTTTTTTGCTGAGAGGAAGCCGACCAAGAAATATATTTTCATATTTCGTTTAGTTGGAGATGCCTGACCTGGAGAACCGAGGCTTCACGTCTAATAAGCCAACACATTATTATATTATACTTATATATATATATATACATATATATATATACTTTTAATATAAAATACATAAATATATATAATACATTAGTATATACATACATATATAGTAAAAAATAAAATATAAAAATAATTTAATCGATTAGGTTCTTTTTGAAGATTTCTTTATCTTTTCGTGTACTTTTAGGAAATACTGTACTTATATACTTTACTATTGTTGTTATGTAATTTTCATTGTAAAAAGCATTTATTATTAGGCCAATTTATTTAGATTCGTTGTAAAGAGCCAAAATAAATATTCTAATAAACTTTTTTAATTTGGTTACGTTTATTTAAAATTGAACTAAATATGACATTCTTCATACTTCTGATTAATTTTTACATATATTTATATATATATAGTTTTCCCATGGATATTGAACATTGAAATTTAAAAAGTAGTGTATGTATTCTACGGCATACACTACAATATTGTACATGACAAAGCATTCGTTCAATTGTAAAATTTATTTACAATAACAACAATATGATCCTCTCCAGTGTAGTGAAATATAACATGCATAGATATCGTTAGTATAATTCGCAAAGACGCTAAGTCAACTTTTTTCCAAAATTGAAATTTTGATGCAAAACGATAACACTATACCAAATACATATTTTACGACAAAAAAATGTCAGTATGTAATTTAAAGTTGTTGTAATTTTGTGGTTTGCAAAAACGCTAAGTCCACAAAACTACGAAAAATATTAACAGCACGTGCTAACTCCACGAATATTAATTATTAATTATTTTTAATTTTTGATCTAGGTCATTTAAAGAGAGCTATTTTGTAAAAATAATTGCGTTTAAAAAGTTTACAAATTTTAAAAACTGAAGAAGCCGCAATGTTTTTGGTGTCTATTGTAAAATTTGAAAAAAGGGACTTAACACATTTGCGAATGAGACTAACGATATGTATTTTGGAGAAATTAATTTCATCTTCGAATTTCAGACCCAACTTGATGATTATAAGCTACATATTCTATATAATTAAAGTATACTGCGCACAACTCGGAAAATGTATTTTGAACTAGACGAGAAAGAAGAAAACAGTTCTTTTATTAAACCCTACAGAGAAACGAAGGACACAGTGTAAGAGATAAATCCATTTTAAATTACAAACCATACAAATAATATGATCAACAATAATGAACAGTTTTGTAATTATGTTTCATTGTAGTGACATCGTATTCCAACATTTAACCAACTAAATAAAAAATTACATGTCAGTTTTGAGTTGACCTGATTGTTTCCGAAATAAAAACGATAAAAACGAATTCTTTACCCCAAATTCTGACCAAGAATTGAAATCGATAATATTAGTCTGTTTTTTGCCTACTTAAATATTCATATCCTACAGCAATCCGGATTATAATTAAATTTTACAATTTTGCCATATGAATTCAATTTAAAAGGCTTATTTGAAGATTGTAAAATATAAAGACATTCACCCATAAGATTAATCTTTTTGCTCTAAATTGGGCCTTGGATAAGACTTTCTAGATTAAGCAAAACGAAAAATGATGAATTAGGAAACAGTAGAAAAAATAAATTAAAAAACACCTAACCTAATATACATAACTTTTTGTAACAACTTCGTCATAGCATATAGATTATACCATTTTAATTAAAATATGGACATTATTGTGTTGTATATATATAATTTTTTATTATAAATCATGATTACTAAATTCTCTTGTCAATTTTGTTAATTTATCTCTCAATTATTAATATTAAATTTTTATAATGTACGTGCTACATCATTTAAGATATAAAAAAAATTGTTCAATGAATTTGGAGTTTTTCATATAAAATAAATATTTGCTTTTAGATGTATGTAAATGAATTTATATGGATGCGGTACTTTACGATCCTAATTTAAAACTTATGAGCAGATATACCATATATTAAAAATCATTAAATATTGTATTACTTATAATATAATGAACTCAAACCTTTTATGTCTGTTCAGGAATGATACCTTTAAAATATTTATAATTTTATTTCCGATAGTTGTAAGATTGAACTATTGAAATAGATTTGATTTTTTAAGAAAACACTGACTGCACTATTTGACTTGATATTCGCTGTTTTCTTTTAAAGAAAATGGTTTTTCATATTTAGAAATATAGGTACAACATATGTAATAATATTGCTCACACACTTTAGAAATAGAAAATAATATGAAAATCAATTGCATAAAATATTTTTATCGACTTAACATTTTTGTAAAATATTTTGCTACATTATTTTCGTAATTATTTCATATTTGTTTAATCAGATTGATTTTTATGAAAAACTTTATAAAAAATAATAATAATTTTATTAATAATAAGCCGATTTTCGAAACATGTATTTCTTTATTCGAAAAATATGTTTAGAAGCAATTCAATTTAAATGGCAACCAAACTCTAGTTGATATTTCAAATGGCAACTGACAACCCATATTTTAGAATTTTAGCTTTAAAACTAAATTTCGACGGCAACTACAAATTTATGTTTGCCAGTTGACAACGCGAATAAAGTTCGGTTACCATTCATAATACAGCCATGAAATACAGTAAAAAGATTTTATAGTAAAGTATAAAAAAAGTTCTGAAATTAAAAGTAAACTATTTTACAGTCTATTTTCAAGAAACAGATTTTATAGATTTTATACCTCAACTTGTTAGAGGATAAATCTACAAGTGGGAAAAAACTTGTCAAAGCGCAAGCAACAATTAGATTTAAGATTACAGGAATATAAATATAGTAGGAATGGAGTAAAAAGTAAAAAGATTTTATAGTAAACTTCACTTCACTTCACACTCACTTTAAAAAAAGTTCAGAAATTAAAACTAAACTATTTTACGGTCTATTTTCAAGACAAGCTTGAAAATTTTAGTTATGAGCACAAAATTTTTAAGGAACATGTATTTTGATACGTTGGATTATAATCAACCCACAAATCGATTTTTATACTTCTTTAACTTGGGACTTTTTTTATTTTATGTGACCGTCGTATTATAAGTTCCTTTTCATATTGCATTTAAAAACATATATCAAATTTAAAATCTGGCAGAAGCCAAAAGTTGTTAGAGATATTTTAAATTAACGAAGCGAAATTGTCTTGTAGTGGTATAGTTCATGGTGGTTAAAATCTATCTGTTTTAAAATTTAAAGTTTATTATCTATCACTTTAAATTTTACAACTAAAAATAATCGCACTATTCCAAATTATACAAAGGCTTCGCAAAAAAGGTTTGAGTTCAAAATCAAAAATTTTTTCTGCTTTAGTTTATAATATAAAATTAATATTTTGCAATGTCTTATTATTTATACGTAATTATGATTATTTCTTTAATTTTTTATATTATGTAAATATATGAATGTATTTATATCATACTGAATGTACTTTCTTATGTAATATTTAATTTTAATAATGTTGTATACTGGTTTAACGCTTATACATGGTTTGTGTAGAAACGTTTGCAAAAAGACCAAAGGCAAATAAAAGAGATGGATTAAATGAAAATAAAATTACACGGTATTAAAGTGTTACAAGAAAAATAATTTCATTGCAGTTCCTGCTTAATGTTACGTCCTCTCATATGCCTTCTGGCCGAGAGGAAATCCTCCTCGTCCTACAAGACATAGTTAAAGACTGAAGATTCCTGTTCATTGTTGATATTAGCGCCGCCACCACGATTGGAAGAACCGGATGATTTGTTGGAGCCGTGATGGTGGCCAATGGTCATTTGGTTGGTTTGATGAATAACAGATGTTATATCACTTTGGGATGCCGAAATGTCTTTACTAGTGAGAACATCTGAACTGCTAGAGCCCGAAGATAATCCATGACGTTCAGTTAATCCATACTGAATGGGCTGGTATCCATGACTGGGATTATATGTAGCTGAATATGGCATATAAATTGGGGGATTTGGCAGGGGACCTATATCGCTAGTGATACTTTCGGTGTCGGCATGGCTTAAATTGGAACGACATTGCAGAGGATTACGGTCATCATTGACAACATAGTAACACTGTTCGGAAAAGGTCAACTTGTTGACAGTGTGTTTAATATAGTTGTTACGCAGCATAGCTGATACAATACGTCGAGCTTCACGTCTGTCTTGAACATCCTCTACATTTTCAAGCACCCAGTTCACGGCATCAGCGCCTATAAAAGCATTTGGTATCGTAATTTTTAACCACATTCGGTCACGTATTTCTAAACCACTATCCGGTTTAATCATAGCTTTTACAATTTCTTCTAAATTATTTTGATCAAGTCGTTCTTTAATAGGTTCTGGTATATCGGGGTGTATAATACTGTCCTGTGATGTTAGAGCCTGTGTATGAGCCACCCAAGCACCAGGATCTATAGGACGCACTGGCTCAGTTCGTGGAATTGTAAAATAACCCTTTGGATTAGGATCCCAGCATTTAGCAACAACCAATTTAATAGGGCCAGGCTTTTGTACCACCTCACGTAGAACTCGTACAGCCTCGTCATTAGTCATATTTTCAAAGTTTACATCATTAACCTGCAATATCATGTCACCAGGCTCGATCCGGCCATCTAAAGCTACCGCTCCTCCCTTCATTATACTACCCACGTAAATCCCACCATCACCTCCACGATTAGACTGTCCCACTATTGATATTCCCAAGAAATTTACAGCTTCCATATTTATATTAACTGTTATTATGTTTAGGGACATTGTTGAGTCAGTTATTGATGAGTAGCTCGATGTCCGCGATATACTTGGTGCCCTTTTTTTGCGTCTCTGTGGCTTTTTGCGCACTTGCAGTCTTTGCACGCTACTATAGTCTGTAAGATCTCTATCAAATGTAACTTCAGATTCTGTGCCAAACAAGCTTGTTGAATCCAGGTCACTCGAAAGGACCGATGCTGACTGATAAGTAAGCGGTGGAGGCGGTTGTAGCATTGGATTTGAAATAACTCCACCCGTACCCATCATACCGCCAACACCGCCCACTCCCAAACTGCCTAATCCACCAGTCATTTTCTGAGGAGGTGGTGGAGGTTGTGCAGGTCTCACTGTCTGACGTAATTCCCCACATTCACTGTTTGGCATATCGGAGCAGTTATCGGACTGATTGGTACCATCAGCGGACACTAGCCATGACACGACACGTCCATTAAAACACGGCAGTATAGTGGAATCATCGGCAATTTCCTCTTTTACCACTCCAAAATCGGCATCCATCGATTTAAAAAAATATTTATAGTTGTTATTCTGTTTATTAAGCACCATTTTAAAATCTCTCAAAGTCACCTGAGCCGATGGTATTGGAATCTTTACCAAATACGGGGTAGTTTCGTCGTCAATGTGATATATAACTTTTGTTTCTTGATTACCTCCACCACCGCCACCACTATTCTTATCGGCATCCATTTTTAGTCTTGGATACTTATAATGTATTTGTGTGTTAATGTGTTTCTTTGCACCTTTTCTTTTGCTAAGAAACCGACGTCGCTCTTCTGAATATATTTATCGCATGAACAAATATTCAAAGTTTATGAAAACATTTTTTAACAAATTCAACGATATTACACTTTTTCTATTATACCCAAAAGATGTTTTAAAAAGTTTTTCAATATTTTTAAAATGTATGCGTTTTGTTTTTGCTTTAGGGTTGGGTTTCAGTGGGGCTCCTTCTTATTGTGTAAATATATCTACTCAACAACTACTCTTGTTCGTTCACCAAAGGCGTTGTTGCTGCCTGCGCTTTGTCTACGACATCTCTTTTCACCAAATTAAAAACTTTTTAATTGTTTATTCCAAATTGAATTTTCAGAGTGATTCTTGAACTTTCTTTACAAGTTTTTAGTAAAATGTATATTTCTTTTAATGTTTACAACTAAATTTTTCACAAATTAATCGCTGCAAAAATGCGCAGACAATGGAAAAAGCAGCAAAACTATTTGACATTCCGAAAAATTAAGTTCCACTGGTATAGACGTTTGTGTGTTTTGTATAATTTATGTCTGTGCATTACTAAATTACTCCTAAAATTGTACAGGGTTGTAAGAGATAGTATTGAAATTTAGCCTTTTAAAAACGAGAGATAAACTCTATTTTTATAAGCTTGTAAAAAAAATTCAATCATATTTCGGAAATACAGACAGAATATGAATACTTTATCAATTTAAATAAATTTTATGTTTTAATAATAGCCTAATAAATAGAAAATTTCCGAATATTCATGATTATTAATGAGTACGGTCAGAATGCAACCTTCAAAAACTGTAATCAGAGTTTATATCTCGAGTAATTACAAAGTTAATAAAAAAATTATATTAATTATTTATACACTAATACATAAATGAACAATGTACAATTACACACTAATAGCAGTTTAGGAATGTAGAATAGACACCTCTACTCGGAAATCAGAAGCGGTCAAATATGTTTACCTCAAAGGCATTTGTCAGACCAAACGTTGGACAACAAGAAATCGCCGTAGTCTAGTAGGTAATGTGTTGGCTTATTAGACGTAAGGCCACGGTCCAAACCCCAGGTCAGACATCAAAATGAAATATGAAAAAATATTTCTTCGGCGACTTCATCTCAGCAGATTTCTGGCAAAAACTCTGAGAGTAAATAAAATTGCCATGAAAAGTTTCTCAAAAACCTGTCGTTCGGAGTCGACTTTAAACTGTAGGTCCCGCCACTCATGTATAAAAATTAACGCACACAAGATAAGTGGTGTGAGAAACTAGGGTTGTAATGACCAATTATGTATGTAACTCTTGAAAGAATTCCGTTCAACAGACTCTGGCTTCCCAACGTTACTACAAATTTTGCAGGAATGACCCATCAAGATTCTATTGGATTCGTTCCCCAATTTCAGGACACCGCTATATAAAAGCCTATAGGTTCTACAATCTCCAAATGTTTCGCTAAGAAATTCCATCTTTCGTATTATCACCTGAGTGATCAGTCCGAAGATGTGTCCTAATAGAGTTCTATCCGATCGAACTATCAATAGCACACCCTTCACTACTCTTCTCGCCAGCTCATCTACAGCCTCGTTATCCCACACATCACTGTGCTCTGAAATCCAACACACTACAGTCGTCTTACTATCAACTACTTTCACGACGGCCAGAGACGAGCTCAGCCACAAAAGGGTCATCAATCGACATACACCATCTATATCCGATACAGAAAGGCAGCTACCAAGGGTTACGAGAACCATTCTGGCACAGCTTAGATCAGGATGGTCGAACTTCCTGAATAGCTACAGGGCAAGGATTATCCCGGGAACTCAGGATAGCTGCCCCTTATGCAACCGGGCACCACATGCCACGGCGCACATCTTTAGTTGCACAGCACTGCGTCCCATAGATCTATGGCTGAATATTACGACTACAGTGGACTTTCTCGGACTACCGACTACATGACGATTACAACATACATACACAACCAGCAACTAACAATCCCATCTCTAACCCATCCATCCCCACCGAAAAACATGGCACACATCTAACCAAATATACATTATACATTAAATTAGACTTATCATCTTATATTTTAAATACAGAGAAAAGCTTCCGGAGACAACAGCCGAACTGTTACAACAACAACAACATCCACTATAGTTTACTGAAGCTGATCAAGGCAGATGTAAACCATACATACATACATAATTGGTCATTACAACCCTTCTGTCAGGATTACGACCTAGTTTCTCACACCACTTATGTTGTGTGCGTTAATTTGTATACATGAGTGGTGGGACCTACAGTTTAAAGTCGACTCCGAACGACAAATTTTTGAGAAACTTTTCATGGCAATTTTATTTACTCTCAGAGTTTTTGCCAGAAATCTGCTGAGAGGAAGTCGCCGAAAAAATACTTTTTGTATTTTATTTTGATGTCTGGCCTGGGGCTCGAACCCTGGCTTTTCGTCTAATAAGCCAACACACTACCTACTAGACCACGGCGACTTTAGGAAGATGTAAACCACTCTTCAGTTTTCTACCAAAATATATTTATACAACAACCCATATCGCTTTGAATTTATGCCTAAAACAATATGAATTTGTTGCTTTTTTTAAAGTCCGTATTATGTCCGTATCTAATTCGCCTGAATTTGAAATTTCAGAGCAACATTCGAAAAGCTAGTAGGTGGAGAGTCAGTCTTCCTGACACTATATGCGTGGCACTTGACTCCCTAGTGGCATAAAAACCCTCAAGTTTAACAATTTTTCCTTGTGCTCTTTTGGATGTTGAGTGTGTAAATCTTCCAAACTTACAAAAGGTCAGACAGCTTAATACAAAACCTGTCGAGTAAAATTATCTCACGATTAGGCATGTAAGGGGACAGCCCGTCAAGGCACACAAATTAAATCGCTCTGTCTACTGATCATGGGTAGAAATAGCCATGACTGACACTTAGGTAAGAATAGCAGCAAATTCAATTCAACAGGCTTATACCCTCAGGGTCACTGTGATACCACGAGAATCCAATTAAATAATATATAAGCCATAGAATCAGTGTCTGCTTCATAAAACCCCAAAATGCTTCCATGCTTCAAATTCAAGATACCAGTAGATACTTGAAAGGCGTATATGTATTTAATTTTCGACAGGCGTCTATCAGCGGGTATAACAGGCTTCTTCATTCTCATTTTCGCAAATGCGACAGTAGCCGTAATACCACTTATTTAAGCGATTTGTATTTCCCCCTATGAGACAAAACCCGGTAATCACAGAAACCACATCGTGGATACTGTGCTCCATCCCATCTGCCTGGTAATTATTGCAATAAATGGGAAATCTCCTTTCTATGCTCAGTTCAAGCTTTCCAGGGACCTGCGTTTTGTATCTACCAAAATAAAAATTAAACTGCTTGTAACTAGCGCTCTATAAAAGCGAACACGATGGGTGCAGGTGTTTCCACTCGATTGTGAAGTTCTCTTTAGACCAATTGTAGAATTTGCCACGATCATCTTAGGGAGTACATCCAAGTTTGGTTAGTTCAGAATCAAGTCAAAAGAGTTAGTTGGTAATTTATTATCACCTTTTTACGACGGCTGTTATTATTATATCCAGGGATACGGGATCAAAGACCGTCCTGGACTTATCTATCCTTACAGATAGTCAAAAGCCAAATTCAAATTCCTATACATTTAGTTTACGAATTGATTACTAGTCCAGATCATACATTTCTTGATCGCGCATACCTCCACTTGCAAACCTCGTTATGGAAGTCGATAAGATGTTAGAGTGACGCAATTGAGTGCTAAGGTTGGAAGAGTTTCCGATATCCTTATTAGATTCTGGTGATACGATTTTATTTTATCTCTGTTATATGGGAAATTAGAACACAGACACTCTTTAAATTTTCCTTTGAAATTGCAAAACGCATTTATGCTGGATTCACACAATAAGTCTACTTTATTAATTTTTTGTATTGAAAGCGTAAATAATAATTTATTAACAAAAAAAGAGAAAAATGATTTCGGACAATATTAAAGAAAATGAATAAGAAATAGTAAGAATGAGACAAAGAAAAATTTTACTATACAGTCAAGTTCGTACCACCTCCATTATCTTATCGATCTTCGTGGAAAGACTTGACGAGTTAGACTTGAAAGGTGTGAAGCCCGACTTATATGTCTTTGATTGTTTTATAAAAAGTTTAACCCAAAAATATTTCAAATATCCAAGACGTGAACGGTTCTAAAACTTTATTGATACTTTTACACATGGAATAAATTAAATAAATTAGAATTTTTGTTAATATTGAAATACTCACTTTTGATAGTGCGGTACTTCATTAATAAGTTGCCAAAATTATTTTTTCTTATTGAACTATATTTTTAAACTTTTTTCCTTTCCTATATAACAATTGCGTGATAATTGTGATTTCATGTTCATTTTACAATAAGACATAATTTTAATTCATTCATTTAATTAATATTTATGATTATGAATCAAATTTTCAATGGTTGTTTAGGGGTTAATTTTTTGACAACATACATTTTAACAAATTAAAAGTCTTGTAGTTTGTGTATCGTGTACTTTTAATCACAAACAAATGCCAGATAGGTTCTACAAGTCACAGAATATACACAGAATTGAAACCTTTGACGTTTAAAAACGCTCAAAGCAGCACTTTAACCTACCTCGTAGAGGGAGAAAAAAAATATTTTAATGTTTTGTGAATCAAATGTGTTAGAAGCAACAGATATACAGAGTGAAAGCTGGCGGTTAAAGTAGAAAAATTAAATGTAAATAAAGATTTATTTTGTGTTAAAAAAGGGATAATTTGGAATATTTTTTAATTTCTTCAATGAAAAGTTTAAAGATTCTTAAATATTTAAATATTAATCGAAATGTGTGTGATTTTCGGTCACAATGAATATAGTTTCTTGTGCAAGAGGTAATTAAGAAGCTAAATATTACAAGATCAAAATAAGACGTACTGCTCATAAAAAAATTTTCTTGCTGAAAGTTGCCAATATTTTTTAATTTCTTGAAAGAAAAACGTAAAATTTGTTATTGTTATTAGTTGTTTTTATTATTTATTAGTAGTTTCACACAAAAATTACATCTTTTATTAACTCTCGCCAATATAAAAAACCACCCCGAAAACTAAAAAAAACATAAATAAACAAAACCGAGTTACAATCAGAGAGAGACAAAAATACTTTTTGGTAATATTTGTTGTCTCTTTCTCCATGAAAAGTTAAACGTCAAACTCTTGTTTCTATTCTGTGTATATTCTGTGCTACAAGTGTAGGGTTGTATTAAGTATACATTTGTTGCATTTTTTATTTTTATTATAAAATAATGAATTTAAGTATTTCGAAATTATCATCAACACTTGCTTCCCGTAACTTTACAGGTACGTAGTTAAATTTTAAATTCAAATGTAAGTGTTATAGAAAAGAAAGAGAATATTACTTTCTGCATATATGTATTTATGTTCCGTTAACAATTTACGGGTACAAAGTACAACATAATCTATATCAATTTAATGTTATCAGTTTTAGCCAACTCCTTGAAGCGTTCAATGTCCACAAAGATGTTGGAAAATAATCATGCGAAAGTTCCCCATTACAACACTCTTGCTGTACTGACTCCAAAACCATTTGTTTTTCATGTTGAATTAAACAGGCCACAAAGATATAATGCCATCAATAAGGAAATGTGGATGTAAGTAACTTTTATACCACTGTTATTATGTTTCTTTATATTTTTTCTTTTTGATTTATAGTGAGATAAAAGAATGTTTTGAACATTTGACTACTAATCCAGACTGTAGAGCTATTGTATTGTCTTCAGCTGGAAAGCACTTTACCGCGGGTTTGTCATTTATTTTAGAATATAAAATGCCTTTTATATCTGTCGAAATTTTTTAAAGGTATTGATTTAACTGATATGTTGAAACTGGGACAAGACTTAGCTGAAATAGAAGATGTTGCTCGAAAAGGAATATATTTAGAAAGACTTATAAAATTGTACCAAGATTCCATGACGTCCTTGGAAAAATGTCCTAAACCAGTCATTGCAGCCATACATTCTGCTTGTATTGGTGCTGGAATTGACATGGTCACTGCCGCTGACATACGTTACTGCACCCAAGACGCCTTTTTTTCAGTTAAAGAAGTAGAAATTGGTATGGCAGCAGATGTAGGCACGTTGCAACGTTTTCCGAAAGCAATTGGAAGTCAATCTTTAGCACGCGAGTTGTGTTACACCGGGAGGAGATTTGAAAGTTCTGAAGCCTTCAACTGTGGTTTAGTCAGTAAAGTTTTCCAAGATAAAGACTCCCTTATTAAAGGAGCTTTAGAATTAGCAGAAAATATTGCAGAAAAGAGTCCTATTGCTGTTCAGGCTACTAAGCAAAATGTAGTCTACTCTCAAAGTAGACCTAACGAAAAGGGCTTAGATCATATTGTAAGTGAATTTTTATATCAGATTTGTTGTTTACTTTATTTATTATTTTTTAGCGTGAAATGAACAAATTATATTTGCAATCCGAAGATTTTGCCCAAGCTGCTGCTGCACAACTTACTAAGGGTGAAAAACCGGTATTCTCCAAGTTATAAATATAAGTTTTTTATTTGTTTTTTACGTGTTATTTAGATAATAAAGTGAAAAATTCAATGCATAATTTGTGTTAATCTTTCCATATTTATTGCAAAAACTGAATGTGATGCTATTAAATTGCGATCCGAAAAGGCGCGCTGACAATCCTTAAGAGTAATCTCCTTTGTATTTTTGGCATATCTAAAAAAAAAGCAATCAATATTTTACTTTCATTGCTGAGTTTAATGTATAAAACTTACAATTCCTCGCACGCTGAAAGGAACATAACGTCATCATTAGAGCGTCGCATAAAATTAGGGGATGTTATTTCCTTGTCAAGCTCTAAAGGAGCGTCATCTAATTTTTGCCTAGTGACCGTATTGCGTAATGATGGATCCTTGAGCGTTACGCCGACATCATAATAAAATGAACCTTCACCTGTTACTCTGTAGTGCTCTTTTTTCATAATTATAGTCGAAATTAAATTTTTTAGTAAAACTTGGACTGCCATAGCCACGTACTCTGCAACGTTGTCTTCAACATTTACTAGACCACATTCCCAAGCGCCGATAAGAAAACGTCCTAGAATAAACCCTGCGTCTGGCAAGAACAATTCCTGAACGCAGTATCTTTGAGTCGGCAAAATTTGGACATTAGCTTCCGTTCCAGAAACTGGCCTTATTAATTTCATAGTATCCTCCATTACAAAATCTAAGAAGTCGTAAGGTTCAAACGTTACTCTGTCACTAGACATACGGGAGCTTTTACGTCTCTTAGCCTTTCGGCTACTGCTGCTAATAGCTGTTCCGATAGCTGTACCCGGAATGTCAAGCGAAATATTACTGGCATTTGTCACACTAGTCTCTTGTGGCATCTGAAATGCATCGATTTTGTTTAGGATTGCAATTAAGAATTTATTGTGCAAATGCATTTTTTCAGGCGTTAGAAATTTTCGCGATTCATAATCAAATTGTTCTTTACTCCACTTGTGCCTAAACCATAATTTCATATTTGCTAAATATTTGTGACTATTCTCTCCCAGCGATAACATTAACGCATTCTTTGCTATGACAACTTTATCACTTAAATCATTCATTTTTATATCGAACACAACTCAGAAATAAATAGGATAATTAATAATGTTGTATTGTGATAATTTTATATTGTGGTGATAATAATATAGAACTTGAGTTCTTAAATTCGTTGAATATATTCAAACTAGTAAACAATAAATGTATGTAAAATCTGCAATCACAATCAACAAATATTTGACATGAATAGTATGAAATTATTAGCTGTTTTACATTTCGTTTTCCAACACCTTACTGAGGGGGAAAGGCTAGGATTTTGTTACAAAAACTGTAAACGAATTAATATTTTATATATTTATATGATTATGGTGTTATTATTATTTTTATTTACAGAGCGCATATGTATGTCCATTAATATGCTTATCTAAAAAATTAGCCATATACGGGTAAAAGGGTAGTGAGGGACATAATGCGATAGTCCATTCGGTTCGTTTCGTTTTCACGATAGGAAATTTGACTTTGACAATTTCAACTGGGGACTACTGCTTTGACAACTCGGAGGGCTCGACATCTCCAAAATGGTGAACAGAATAAACTATAGCACATATATCAAGGATTCTGACATTAGGCTTTCGAACAGACATTGTATTCTGCGGGAACTCATGGCTACACTCAAAGCCAGAGAATTATTTTTTCGTGATGGAATTTTTCGTTGAAAAACTTCTAATTTAATCGGTTATGTAAACTGAATCAAATTCGTTACGAAAGCTCTTATGTGGGTTCTAGTACATTGTGGAAATATGCGATGCTGAGGAACAGGCCGCCATAAATGAAATAAATACAATAACCAGATTTATTTTTTAGTGTGGATGGTTTTCTATAAGGACTGCGTGACACCTAGATTAGATATTAGCTTGTAGTATCTTAACCTCTGGCCTGAGTACGACTTCAGCTACTGTATAAAGCACGAAAGGGTTTTTAGTTGCAGAATAAAAGTAAAAACTGGAGTACGGCAAGGCTTAGTACTATTATCTCTTTATATCCCTATTAATATCCTATCCCTTTTTAATATAGGGCTAGATACAATTCTGAAAAAATGAGTGCTTAATTGAAAGTATCTATTAAAGCTCTTGACTACGGGAAGGTAGCCAAGATATGTAAAAGCATAATAACACTAAACGGACGGTTCGAATTTACTCGGTATTTTCTAGTTTTTTAGGCGAATTAAATAAACATTAATGCCTGGATTTAAGGCATTGTAACCACAATAAAACTTTATTAAACCAATTATATTTCTTGTAATATTTCACATCATAATATTTCTTTTCGTAAAAACATGAATTTTTTGTATTTATTGGAATTTATATGGTATACCACACAGCTGATCAATATCTTACCGTTTTAAAAATGGGGCGATAAGCACATATGGGTTAAATTTCATCGGCCATCCTAGGAAGTCAGAGTGACAAAACGTGACGGGTCGCGTTCGTTAACGGGTAGTATCTCTTCCGAAAAATATGATGCAATAGATCGGCAGCTTTATCGAGTAGGCCTTATCCTTTAATTCCGAAGATATGCCTTCACCACTGCTCAATTCAGCCTCGAAATATTGGCGGCGAATATTCGGAATAGTATTCTTGAAATACCTTGAGCAAAATTCTTTATAATTTCTCTTAAGGAAAAACCAGAATTTGTTAAGTTAACTTAACATTTATTTTCATGTTGTCATAATATACCACGTTCTCAGAATAATTTGAGCTTAACTATTACCTGGCTTAAAGAAAAGAAGCGAGGAAGTTGTCATTGTCAATGGATAGGTTTAGGTTTAGGTTATTTATTTATTTATTTATTTTTTATTTATTTATATCTTACGGTTTTATAAACCTAGGTATATATACAATACATTAATTTTTTTTTACATAAATACATTTTACATAAATACATTTTACATTAATTACATTTACATTTTAATACATTTACATTAATACATTATTTTTACAATATTCAATCAGTAGTTTCTTAAATAAAATTATATTTTCACAGTCTTTTATATTGTTTGGTAGTTCATTATACTTTTTAATTCCCTTATATTCTAAACAATTCATATCCCTTGTAGTTCTCATCAGTGGTAATCTATAATTATCTTTTCTTCTAGTATTATAATTATGAATTTCATGATTACACTGTAATTTTTCATATAAATATTCAGGACATTTTCCAAATTTTATATTATGAATAAATTTCAAGGTGTGAAAAGTAACAATTTGTTTAACATTTAACCAATTTAGTTCTTTCAGCATACTTTCTATATTTGTGTCATATTTTGCAATTTTTGAAGTTTGTCCATCTGAGTTGTATTTAAAAGAAATAGTATCGAAGTGCAATAAACAAAATGTGGTAAAATGATGCTATTATATACTTTAATCTTATACTCCTTATTTACTAATCTAATTGATCTAGCTAGTATCCCAATCTTCTTCGCTATTTTGTTTATAATATACTTTAAATGATCATCAAAACTTAAATTTTCATCTATTATTATGCCTAAATATTTAATTACATTTACTCTATCAATAGCGTCATGCTTTATTTTCAATACACACTCATCTTTATTTACATGATTTCTTGTCAGTACCATAAATTTAGTTTTATATTATTTATATACAGGATAAAAAGCAACGGTGCTAACACCGTTCCTTGCGGCAGTCCTATATTCACATCAATTTTGGCCGATACCGTATCAGCTACAACCACTTGTTGCTGTCTATCTCTCAGATAGTTGGTCATCCATTTGTCCTCAGTATCATTAATCCCCATCTTCCGCAATTTTGCCATTAATATATTTCTATCTACTGTCTCAAATGCTCTTTTCAGATCAAGGAAGGTTGCAACTATATTCATCTTGTCATTAAGATTATTCTTCCACTCCGACAGTACCAAATTTAACACTTTTTCGCAGGAATGGTTTCTTCTGAAACCAGAATGTTCCTCTATTAATATATTATTGTCCTCTATATGTTTAGTTAACTGTTCTTTCACAATCAGTTCAACAAGTTTAGCATCGCATGTGATGATATTAATAGGCCTGAGTTCTTCTGCGAGTATAGTATTTGCAACTTTTTGTATTGGAACAATAGTTGTCAATTTCCATTTCCTTGGTACTACACCCGTTGACAAACTTTCATTTATCATACCAGTGTAGAAATATGCTGTATAATTTAGAGAGTCTTTCAGTACGCCTTCCGAAAAAAGGTTTTCACCGCCAATCTTATACTTTAATTTCCTCGAGATGTCATATACATCATTTGATGTAACCATTTTAAATCTGAACTGTTCCATTCCACTATAAATGTCCGGGGACAAGTCTCCATATTCATATTGTTCAATTGAGTCATTTATTTCCCTTATACTGTTTACAAAAAATTTATTCAGGTTCTCTGCGATCTCCTGGTCATTATCATAAACAATACCGTGTATTCTAACTGTTTTTATTTCTCCCTTCTGTTCTTTCAAGTTAGTCAATTCTTTTAAATATTTCCACATTTCTTTACTATTATTTGCATTAATGTTTATTTTATTTTCCATGTACCTTATTTTCTTTATTTTTTTAATTTTTTATATTGTTTCTTAATAATATTGTATTCATCCCAGTGACCACTTTGCATCGACATTCTATACAAATCATACTTTATTTTATTCATATTTGTAAGTTCCCTATCATACCATTTATTCATTAATTTTATTGTCACACTTTGGCTAGTAGTTATACGAGACATTATTTCCATTAATATATCATCTAAATACTTTATCTTATTTTCTACATCACAGTTATTTAAAAACTAAAACTAAATTGACGTAAATAATGCACTAAAATATCACAGTTATAGTTATTCCAAATAGTTAAGTTTTTAAACATTCTCATATTCAACGCGTCATTAACAGGTACATCAAAGGTAATTGTTTCATGGTCACTTATCTGATATTCATCAAGTTTATCACAGTTTAGGTTTTTGTCATTAGAATATACAAGGTCAATTCGAGTAGAACTATGTTCTGTTATTCGCGTATCAAACATTACACATTGTTTCATTGCAGCATTAGACAAAATTTCGTTTAATTTTTTTTGAGTATAAATTATTTTTATTAATATCAGTATTGAAACCACCAACCAATATATTGTGATCACGTAGATTAATGTTTTGATCAATAATTAGACTCAAGTTATCAAGGAAATCCGCACAACTGCCACTTGGTGATCTATAAATTACGCCTAACTTCCAATTCTTAGTCAATTTTCTTGTTTTTCCAACTAAGCACCATAAATTGTTAGGAACTGCTGTCTTATATACTTCTTTAAATTCGATTGTATCATGTATATAAATTATTACACCACCAGTATGTCTACTATTCACACTTTTGTATGTGTTAATACTAATTTCAGCATCCGTAATATTATCTGTTGCACAAGTTTCCGTATATAGTACTATACCGGGTTTTTTGATTTCAATAAGTCTTTGAAGCTCTATTTTATTTGATATTATGCTGCAAATGTTAACATATATACACTTAATATATTTATTATTATTTAGTCTTCTACCATTGGATATGTTATGGTTTCTTTCTAGTCTATTTTCAGAAATATTGTCATTATCATTTGATGCAATTGATAACTGCTAATAACCAATTCGTTTCTTCTTTTCTTAAATTTTTCTTATATAAACCGGACACATCCTACTATTTGTCATATGATTAACGTCGAGTCCAAGTTTTCTGGATTCATTCATTTTCAAACAGTTTCTACACTTGTTAATTACTTCACTAGTACAATCCGCTGTTCTGTGGTTTCCCAAACATTTAATGCACACATCACCATTTTCACAATTAACAGTCTTATGCCCATATTCTTTACATTTAAAGCAGCAAAGTATATTAATACCGTCATATACTTTGCATCGATCCCATCCTATATTTTACTTCTCCATAGATATGATTTTATTAAAAGTTTCCAACTCAGTTTCAATTATTGCTTTATAAAATGATCCATTAGTTTTCCTCACTTCATATACTTTGACCACTTTTATCTCATCGTTTGATATACAATCATTTTGCCTTTTAATTTTTTCAAGTAATTGTTCATTATCATATTTACATGAAATTTTTGTAACAACAAATTTTGGTTTTGGTTTAGAGGACGTGTACTTGTCAATTGAGACAAGTACAGTACCCGGAGGTCAAGTTGGCGTTTGTACAAAACGTCCTTAAGATGAGAGGATAACAGAGGGGATAAGAAAAAGAAGAGAAATTAGGAAAGGGAGAATAGGAAGCGGAGGAATTACAAAGACCTACAAACACACAAGGGAGAGCGCGAATACACTAATGAAGCCCTACCATTTCTCAACCAGCTCAAGCTAATATCGGCTCTCGACACAGAATTCAAACCCTCAACCTTAACTTACTAAGAGCTGGGCAGGTACAGAGGAGCTGCTTGATAGCCTCCAACTCCTCCTCATCGCAACATACCCTGCAATAGTCCGTCTGCTATAGCCTCAATATCCTTCAAGATTGCGAAAATCTCCTTATGAAACACGCTACAGTCATCTTTTAACCTGAAGTGAAGTCCAAGACCGAGTTCCCTATAGAAAACCGCAGCACCTGTACCTCCACCTAACTTAGACCCATCTATGAAGTGTATGGGTATACCTCTCTTCCCCTGGAGTACCCCATCATTCCATTGTACCCTATCCGGTGTAAGTATCCTCAAAACAGGCAGGAACATAGCCTCAGGCACAATACAGTCGGTGGAAAGCGAAAGTCCGTACCTCCCCTCAGGAAATGCGAACTCTGGAGTGAACTATCGAGCGCTGTTTGCAGTAGCCCGATTCCCTCAGACGTATGGCACTTCGCGCTGCACACTGCTTGACATACAAAACAAGCGGAGTCAGGTAGAACATAGTTTCAAGAGCAGCCTGAGGACAAGTCTTCCTCACTTCAGTAATACTCAAGGAGGCAATCTGCTAAAACTTATCCAAGATTTTCCGTTGAAAACTTTTATCACTCCACCAAACAACACAACCATAAGTAATAACCGATCTAACAACCGCCAAATATATCCAGCGAAGATCCCAACTCTTACCAATGGAGTTCTTACACTGATAGAGAGCATTCAGTGACTTCTTCCTTCTGTTTCGTTGATGTTTCTCCAGTTCAGCTTGCTGTCCGGGACAACACCCAAGTACTTGACCTCAGAAGACAACGGAAGTTCCCTACCACCTAACCTCGGCTACCTGAAGGTTTCAATTTCAAAATTTTGTACCTGCCAGAATAACCACAACAACAACATTACCCACCAGGAGCCACAACAGAGGTGATAGTACCGCCCATGCGGAGTATCCCTGGTTGCATGCCCAACGATAGAACATCCACCCTAGTCTCCTAGTACAACAGCGGAGTCTTTGGAGTTACGCATTCCACCATGCTGGCTGGCTCCTCTTACCCGGGTAAGTAAGAGGGCAAGCATCTCTATAACAAGACAACAAAATATTCGTCAAAGATCCAAATCGATCATTGATGCTAGGAGTGGAATGACACCTAAGGGCCCTAACTTCCTCCTCCACAGCCTTCTCAAGTTTGATCCAGTCGGTTCTTCTTGTATTCCTAAAAAGCTTATGAAAGCCACTAGACAGATTAATACTGAAGGATATCAGCTGGTGATCAGTAAAACGCTCATCTGAAACCCTCCAGTCCCTAATCATAGACCTATCCATGTTAGAGAGCGTAATGTAAATTAAAGCTTCCCTAGCACAATTCATAAAAGTCGGCGTATTACCAACGTTACAAATGTTAAGCCTATTAAGAATATTAAAATTCAGAATCGGCTCATCCCATTTTGTGTGATGGTCACTGGCATCACTATCCAAGACAAGGCGACATCTTTTCCCCTTTGGATGCTCCACTAGTAGTTCAATCAGCCAACAGGAGGAGATGCAGCCTCATACTGCATGTACACAGATGACAGCCTCAGCTCGATCCCAAGGTCATCTCTGTACGCCTCAGTTGTTACGTCGCCTGCACAAAAGAAAGGAGTGATTAACAAGTCCGACTTACTTCTATCTAAAATACAGGTTCTTATCTTTTCACTTGTTTTAGGAACAAGTAAGCTATAATCTGCATCGCTCAAACCCAGAATCCTATCCCTAAGGGTCCTAAGTTCCTGGAGCGATATCAACTTTAAGGCGGCGCAGGGTGGTTAGCAGGTTGTGTGAGGCAGCTTCGTCCTGATGACGGAATCTTAGGTGTGCTAACCCACAACAACACAACACTATACCACCCTTTGCCCTTAGCCACTGAAGTGAAGGCTAATCAATTGCGATCCAAAGATCGCAGCCTTTTCTCTTACCATCACCAGTCAGGGAGTTGACAACTACCCACGCACTGGTGCTCAATCCGTCATTTTGCTTCCCAATAAGTACAGGTATGCCTGAAAGTAGGCGGGACCCATATCGTCACTATTGGACGCAGAGGGAGGTCGTATTGAAGGATCCCCTCCTATCGATTTCCGCGCCACACTTCACTAAGGCGTTTCACTGCTTCCACAAGAAACTTTACAGTTCCCTCGTTTTCGCAGTGCACTACCTTGATGCTTTTGGACCAACCGATGGAGGAGATGCGGGCATTACTGCCATCACAACTTTCCTCCATCATAAACTCGATGAGCCTTTCTTCAATTAGTTCCCTTCTTTCAGAAGAGATTTTGCCATCTGAATCTGACCTGTCGATGAAATCCAATTGAAGGAAAGGGTTAGTTCCCAGGCTCTCCTGTTTTAGGACGCTTTGAGCCGGAGGGAGGCACATCGTCAGATATGTTTCTTTTGGTATAATAGTATAATAATATAATATAATAAGCGATACGAATTCCACTCCTTATGCAAAGCGGAACGTTTCCGCCCAGTTTTACCCTTCTTGTCAGACGAGATACTTTTTCCCACATAATCCGAATCAGTAGTTGATTGCACTATTCGAAGCATCCTGTCTAACAAGTGGGTTTCACCTCATTGCTCCCAGTAGCAATCTGGATACGAATGAAGGTGAACCTTTCGATGATTGTATTATCGCCGTCTTCATCCGATAGTGGGGAGACAGAGTCTGACTACAAGCACATATCTTCCGTCGAAGTGGGGATCGCCGAAGCAGTCGCCTCCACAGTCGTCATCCTCATACCACCTGGGGTGAAACTCATGACGATCTCATTGTTGTCAGTGGAACTTGGACACAAGATGGAACTTGTCTCTAGTTCTAAAAAAAACTGAGCTGTCTTTTTAACAGCGGGTTCAAAATTTTGGAATTTTACATACCGTCTCTAAATGGGGTTCAACTATTTGTATTTCTTTGTAATAGCTTTAGCACGGTTTGTTACAGTGAATATGAATGTATAAACGGCCCATGACTTTCCGGAAAATGACGATATTCTCTGGAATGGAATGATATATAAATAAAATTACATATGCGTTGGCATTATATATCATACTCCATAAAGATGAAATTTTTTCAGCGAAAGGTTATCGATATGAAGTTTCTATTGTGCGGCGATTTGAGTTGTCTACTACGTGAAGATATTATTTTGGAGGAAAGGATTACATATTATGTAAAGTCGGCTAGCTCATATTTCCGACTGTTAGACCAAAGAAACAAAATATGAAAGTTATAAATATTATAAAATTGTATGTTAATTTGTTACTTTTTAAATTAGCTATGAATATGAATTTTTGTGCGCATATGGTCTTAGATACCCGGCGCCTTTTTTAATTATATTTTATGAATTTATTTTGTAAAGTATATATTTTATAAATAAATAAATAAATATTATAAAATTTTATTGGTGTTCTAAAAAGTAAACAACTTTTAAGCAAATTAAAAACAGTATATCTTCAGTTGCTAATTATTGAAAATATTACGATTTTTCGCAGGCTAATGTCTGTTATCTTTACACGCGTTTTTATAAACAACTTTTTGTGAACATATGTTCCTACATATGTAGGACCCTTTATGTGTATGGTATTTTGAATTTATTTTTTGAGAAATAGTGATTAAAATATCATTAATCCTAAAGATTTCGTTAAATATAACGAAATAATATACACATTGCAGAAATAAACATATTTCATTGATTTTAAATGATTGCTGAAATATAAAGGAAAAGCATGAACATTTCTAACAGAGGAAATCTACGAAGAGTAGTTTTGGATGAAATTGCTTTAGAAGGCTTAGAGGGAGTTACTTTAGAATGTGAGTAAATATTTAAATATAAAAAATTCACAAATATAAATACATATTTTGTACGATTTTAGCGCTATGGGTGTATTTAAGTAAGGCATTAAACCATCCTCAACCACTAAGTGAACAAATGAGACAAAATGTTTGGATTTTTATACTGGAAAGTAAACAATATTTGCAATTCTTTGAATTACCTGAGGAACGTGATACCATAAAATTCTTTGATCGTTATCAATATTTAGATAAAGATTTAGGTGTGCCGCTTACACCGGTAAGTTTATCCGAATGTTGATTTTTTAATTTTGTACCGCTATTTCTAGAAGATAATAATTTGTCTCTTAAACGAAAACAAATGTTAAGTAACCTTTTGAATAAACAAACACCAATTCATCAATCCAAGAATGTGAACTCACCCATAGTTTCTATAAACGTTCACAAGGTACTCGTACCCGTCAAGAGACCAATTTCCTGCCACTCTATGCATAGACCTGTCTGTGTTAGATAGCGCAATAACTTGATTCCATTCCTTAATTATTACGCACGTTCCTGAGTGGAACAGCTGCTCTGGTAATTCGGAAATTCTTTTGAAAGTTGAAAAACAGACGGAGAAAAAGGTATTTGTTTTAAGAATGTCTGGGTGGGATGATCGATATTGTGGAAAAATCGCAGTAGCTGTTCCGCTAAGGAACTTGTGAGGAATGTTTTTTTTTAGAAAGGAATATGTACATGGAGTGCGTTCAACTGCTGCGTCAATGGGCCACGGGCCGCTATGCGTGCTCAAGTGAGCTTTTGGTATCAAAGCTACCACTCCAACCTACCTACTACTTGCTAAAATACAGGTTATTATCTTGTAATTTGTTTTAGGATTTCGAATCGCTTTGATCCATAATCTTATCCCTAAGGAATCAATGTTCCGATGTAAACCCTAAGGCGGCGTAGAATGTTTAGGAGGTTGTGTGATGATTTCACTGTCAGACAAAATAATCAGCACCGCTTTCTGCCTTCCCTTTGATTTAACTACTTCCAATGCTTTTAAAGATTTTCTTCATACTTTGTTAGATCCGCCATTCTAGTAAAGCGTCAATTTAATCTCCTCGAAAAAAGTCACATCATTCCTTAAAGGATAGTCGTTTCTTTTCACGTCTATTTAGAGGTTTTAACGTAAGCTATTTTGATTTCTAGAACAATTTAAAATATACTCTTTGCCTTTAATTGCATAGTTCTAGTAAATTAATTGTATTATATACAAAAAATTCACTCACCCAACAAACCAAACATCTTTATTTGTTCGTTATCTTTTTCCAACATGGACTGATACAAAAAAAATACGAAAGTACACAAATAGGATAATTGTAAAAAAAAATAATTTATGAGCAGCAGAAAAAATTTTGTTGTCGTGTTGTTTTTTTTAATTCTCAGTTGTGTAGTAAAAGGCCTACAAAATAAAAGTCGATAAAAAAGATTTTGTTTATCCTTAAAAATTAATTGTTATAAATAGGATTCGTCAACGGGATTGACTGCCTAGAGAGATAGGTAGAAAATATTTTCCCCTTTGTATTTTTTTTGTAATTTTATATTTGTATTCGTCATAAACAGTATCATAAAACGTTAAGAAAAAAAATTAAATGGTGACAAAAATTAATAGCAAAGAAAAAATAATACCAAATCTGTGCGCAATGTATTTTTCTGAATTTATATCTTTGGACTTTTGAAAATTAAAATTTTTTACCCAGTCTGACTTTAGAATACGCTTATGTAAGGCGCCAAAATGCAAACATTGAAAGCAACACTATCAACATGGGGACGGGGGATTATTGTATGACTATGTATATTGGCGGTCGGTGTTAATATCCTTTTATTCATTTATGGTGTTATGGATAGGAATGCCTGTCTCTTCATTTTATAGGAAAATCATGGACTTGGTAATCAGTTTTATTTTCAAGTAGATACTGATCAGAAGCATATGATATTTATATGTTTGTCATATACAGTGGCGTGCAAAAGTGTTTTCATGTTGGTAAATTTTCTAGTAAAACGTCAAAAAAAATTTTTCTAGCTAAGATATTTTAACGAAAATTCGCATGTTTATTCATTACTGTTGGATTATATTATAGTGCAAAAATTGTATAAAAAGAATAATTACAACTCTAGTTATCGAGCATGATCGCAAAATATGACAACTCGAACACTTTTGCTCATATTGGTTTATGTCACTTTACAAGTGTGAATTTATAATTTACCGTTATTTTTTTTATCGAGTATGGTTTAATATCAACTTTGTTTGTTTTTAAAAAGTTTAAGTGCAGTTTCTAAAATATTGTTGGCATTTTTTTATTAAAATAAACATTGGTAATTTATTTGTCACTACAAAATGAAAAAATAAGCGTGGAAAAAGAACATCGTATAGTAGTTATGACGGAAAATGGACAGTCATGCGGAGAATGAGCTAAATCTTTAAAAATAGCCCATAGTACTGTACAAAGTGTTCGTAAAAGACGAAATATATCATCCAAATGTATCATAACTGCTCGTCCAAGGTTGGTAACAGACGCAGATGCTCGGCATATTGAGCGATTAATGAGAAATAGGGATACTAGAACACCAAAATTAGCTGCCAAAGCAATAAATAAACACGTTAGTGATTGGACTGTTCGTAGATCACTACGAAGAATTGGTCTAGTCGCAGCAGTCAAGAAAAAGAAACCAGCCTTATCAAATAAAAATGTTAAGGCGCGCCTGCAATTTTGGAAACATGTGATTTGGTCTGATGAAACTAAAATTAACCGTTTCCAATCAGATGGAAAAGAATATTACTGGCGCCGCCCACATAAAAATCTTCAAAGACATCATGTAAAGCAAACAGTAAAACATGGCGGGGGAAGTTTGATGATGTGGGGGTGTTTTACTTGGTGGAACGTTGGTCCACTGGTTAAGATAGAAGGTATAATAAAGAAGGAAGATTATCTCCATGTTCTTCAGACTAATTTGGCAGAATATGCGGACAAAAGTTCATATCCCGAGGAGGAGATACACTTTCAACAAGATGGAGATCCTACACATACCTCTAAAATTGTTAGAAATTGGTTGTCTAATCAAAAATTTAAATTACTTAAATGGCCAGCACAAAGCCCGGATCTCAATCCTATAGAAAATTTGTACGCTCTTTTAAAAAGAAGACTGGCCGTGTATGAAAGAACACCAACGAACATGGATGAACTCTGGCAAAGAGTACAAGAGGAGTGGAACAAAATCCCAGATGAAATCATACAAAAATTGGTGGAAAGTATGCTAAACCGCATTAAAAATATAAAAAAGAACAAGCGATTGTGGACAAAGTATTAAAAATCGCTTAATATTAAGGTTTTTGAATATACGTGCAAAAGTGTTCGAATTGAGTTATTTTTAATTTTATTTATATTCTTGAATTATGGTATATAATTTCTTTTAATTTTTTAACTTAAATATGTAATATAATAAACAAGTAATCAACCCTGAAACATTCATCTTGCGTTCTCATTCATTAAAGATTTTATAGGGGTTAAAGGGCGGAATCTGCCAACATGAATACACTTTTGCTCGCCACTGTATATCATATCTTTGAGATGAACTAAAAACAAAAACGGCTATTTAAAATAATTTAAATAAAGAGGGCTTGCAACTAAATATCAGTTAATTGTAATAAATTGTTAATATCAAATCATAATGTGTGAATAATTTACTTCCGTTAATATGATGAAGTGATATTCGTTTTTTATTGTAATTTAATATGGAAATGATTTATAACTATTTTTTTCTTTTTATATTTTTCATAATAGTGTTTATTGTTAAATACTTTTAATGTCAATGATGTTTGAATAATTTTGTTCTCTGTAGATTAAAAAAAATATATTAATGGCGTAGAATTGCAGGAAAACCTACGGAAAAATTGAAAAAGAAACGATTGCGTTAGTTTTTGTTCTTATTCTTCGTAGTAATAATAAATCGATGTTAGCTATAATTTATTTATTTAGCCAGGGACTTCTAAATGTTAGTTCATGTTTCGACAGAGCGTATACTAAAATTGGAACGATACAGAGAAGATTAGCAAGGCCTATGCGCAAGGATGACACTCAAAATCGTGAAGCGTTCCACATTTTTCTTAATGATTTCGGCAGAAGCAGACATCTTGGTACTTACTTCATAGATGATGTGAATGAACTGTCACGTATTGACATTGGCGGTCTATGTTGTTTCATTGGAAGTTCCGAGTGGTTCCGGGACTAGGAGATAGCGGTAAACTGTGAGGCCTATGTGGCCTTAGTGTGTCCATCCTGCTTTCTTATATGGACAGCCACCTCTACCGACCTACCTTCCTAGCCCAACTACTAGTATCATTTTATCTGAAGTATGAATATGGTAATCGCAAGTGCTGCAAGATAAGATCTAATCTAAACGACAATCAAGAATTCTAACAACAACAAATCCATTCAACTTTCTTACATGGAAAGCCACCTCTACATCCTCATCTTGCCCGTTTACTAATATCATTTCAACTGAAGTACGAATATGGTAATCGCAAGTATTGTAATATAAGATCTAATCTAAAGGACAATCAAGAAATCCATCAATATAGATCGTTTTTCGCTTCATCCGTACTGCATTGCCAGTAAGGAGATGTTACTTATCCATTTTAAACCATTATCTTCTATGTAATAGTGTAGTGATTAAAGCCCTTAATACCAAGCTAAGATCATGGGAGCGTGGATGACAATAATTTTTTACATAGCTTTCGAATTTTACAAATTAAGAGATTTCAATTTCCCACCAAATAAAACATTCCAGAAGCCACTTGACCCTCAAAGAAGAAATGTGAAGCAGTAACTCATCTTGAAAACTGTTTGGTTCGATCAGCATGGTTCATTAACAGTAAACCAAATACAAATTTGACAAAGATCGTTGTCTAAAGACAATAGTAACAAGTCACAACCTTAGTATGAAAGCAGAAACCGAATAATAAGACGGATATACTTTATTGAACTAAGGAAATAAGACAACAAATTTTCACTCATATACAAAATGACCAACCAAGACACAGCTATATAGGGAACTCGCCGAAACGTGCACACGCTTCCGATTGGTTTTTTTAATTATTTCATCTTCATTTTTAAATACGTTCTTTAAATATAAATGACTTCACTTAAAAAATTCGAAGAAAATTAAATAAATTTAAATTAATTAACTAAATAAGGCAAAACAAAGTGTTTGTTATCACAAGGGGTGATGAGTTTTATGGGGGAATTCCCAAAATTTATAAACATGATAACCCATATCGTATACAATATGATATCGGTGAATGTAAATTAAGTTCACGTTTTATGTCAAAAAGATTATTTTACAACTCAACTATTAAGGAATACAATATGACCTACAGATGATGGCTTATCGTTACTGGAATAAACAAACGTCTACACTACTTCTACAATAAAATCTCAACTGAATGAAAATAGTTTTTTATAACTTGGAGGTGATGAGCTATCGTTTAATTTCGCATAGATATACATATGTTATGAGAATCTTTTTGTAAAATCAAAGACATTTTCAATCAAATTTATGTGTGAATTAATTATAAGTAGCAACCGCACTTTAGTTACTTTGCCAACTGGCAACCAAGGCGCGTTCAATGATGTGGAGAACGGAGTTATCAGAGAGGCTCTGAATGATCATTGCCGCCAGTAACTTCGTGGGAATTGTTTGGAAAACCAGTATCTCTGAGTACTCAATATGGGAGGTACTGCCACCTCTGATATACAATTTTGTTGAGAACACCATCGTGAGACACTTTGAGGTGACTATGGTCCCGCGAAAGTAGTGAGAATAATTTTAAAAGTGACTCCTATAAATGAATAGTTGTATAATTTTAAGTGCATATAAAATAAAAGTTATTTAATACATTAAAATTTATTAGATGTGGCTAAAAATCAAACATCAAATAAAATGTGTGGTCTATAGTAAACCACACGGGCATTGTTCTTGTTCATTTATTTACCTCAATACGAAACAATATTAATAAAGAGTCCGCCAAATAATTTTTTTTTTTGAAAATGTTTAAAAAAAAACTACTGAATATTTTCTCAAATTTCTTTTTTTATTTGAAAGTACAATCCTTCCGCTTAATAACGGAAAATAATTTCATTCAAATGGCTGCCTCGGCTGGCCATGTAGTATCCTACACCAGAAGATGCCGATTTTGGGCAAAAAAATCATCTTTTCAGATGAAGCTCATTTTGATCTTGGCGGGTATGTAAACAAGCAAAATTGTCGCATTTGGGGCACGGGTTTTCTGCACGCATACATTGAAAAGCCGACGGTCCAGAGGCATAATTGGGCCATTTTTCTTCGAAAATGAGCAATGAGTGGCCGTTACAGTCAATGGCGATTCGGCGATCGGGCCATGTTTAACGAATTTTTGTTCACAAAAATTGAAGAGGAGGATATTGATATTTCAACAGGACGGCGCTACGTGCCACACAGCCGAAGCTAAACTCGATGTTTTGCGCCCTCTTTTTGAAGATCGCATTATCAGCCGCAGAGCTGATGTCGTTTGGCCACCTCGGAGCTGCGATTTGACACCGTTGGACTATTATTTGTTGGGTGCCGTCAAAGATAAGTGTTACGCCGACAAGACAGAGACAATAGACGCTTTAAAGGACAATATTCGTGAAGCCATTGGTGAAATACAGCTGCACACAATCGATAATGTGCTTAAACCAAATATACGAATATGAATTAATACCTGGATTTAGGGCATCCATCCAGATGAAGAATAAATATTTAAATATAAATATAGGAGAAATAATATTAAATATTATTATTGCTATGAAAAAACGGTAAAGTTGGTGTTGCGGTGGACTTAAAAACACAATATATTGCAAAAAAAAAGTGGAAAATTCCAAACTAATAATCATGAACCACAAGGTGAACTTTTCGGAAAATTGGAAGTTGTCAATGCAATTAAATGTAAAGTTAAAAAAGCGTTAATTAAAAGATCAAGTGTACGCGATATTTTTGACCAACAATGTAAAAAATTTAAAGGAGCTTCCAATTCAAATAAATTTGAATTATATAAAAAAATAAATGAGCAATAACACCATAATGGCTTTATTTCCATTTTTATTTTTTTCTTTGAAGCCATATGGCCTTATTTTCCATTCCAATGAGAAATAAGGCCGAATGGCCTTATTACCTATGACTTTATAACACTGCATCAATAATAGTTGCTTTATTACTAAGAAGTCGAATAATAATGAAACAGCTTAGTACTAAAAAGTTAAATGTTAGTAGGACAAATCTTTTAGAATAACTAAAGAAAATATTTGGATACTGTAAATAAAGTTAAATATTGTAAAAACACTACATTTTCCAACCCTTTTGTCAGAAACGTCAACAGGGCAGACCAGATTAGGATTTTACTGTGTTTACAATTAATTAATACGTAATAATTTTTTTTGAAATTTATTTAATTAAAATGCGTTTGTAGTTCTTATAAATGTGTTGACGACTTCTGTATGTACATAAATTAAAAGCCAGGTTACCAAATATTTGATATACATATGTGTGAAATACATACATACATAATTGGTCATTACAAACCTTCAGTCAGGATACCACCTAGTTTCTCACACCACTTATGTTGTGTGTGTTAATTTTATATATGAGTGGTACAGTTTACTTTGTGTGAAATATATGAAATAATAAAATATATCTAAAAAATATAAAATAATGTTTGTTTATAGGAACATTGCCCCTATGTTCGATATAAATGTGTACCAATATCAGATGGAAACATTGTTGGGTCGTGTCAGTGGTACAAGGAACGTAAAGAAATCTCATTCAATATACTGAAAGACCTCAACTTAGATGCAGTTACGAAAACGTTTGTATTTGTATAACGTACACAGGAGTGTTCAATAAAATAGAGCCATGCTGCTAATGTTCAAAAACTTTATAAGGAACTTTTTTCAGACTGAATTCCAAAGAAGTATATTATGACGTAAAAATAATAATTAAAACTAAAAATTAAAAAAAAGAATTTAAAAATTCTTTAAAATGTTACAAAATTCTTTCATATTTAAAATACATGGAAAAAATTAACGCTTTTAGTACAATAATTTTTTTAAAATTATTATTGTTTTACTTCAGTACATTATATAAAATTCTCGTTTTGAATAATTAAAAAGTAAAGCCTCAGCATCGAATACCCATTGCTTTTTAATTTTTTGCCTATGGATTCACAATGGTTAGATGAAAACTCGAAACAATTATTTTAAGATCATGGATGTCTGTTTTATTGAACATTACTGTATGTAACTATTATTTTTGATAATAAATGTATCATTCAATGTTAATATACTTAGGTGGGGAAATAAATTAGTCGTAGTTGCTTCTCAAGAGTTACGTTACAATGCCTTAACTCCAGAGAATGTTCCTCGACCAAAAGAATTAACAACTATCCAATATTGCATTTGGGAGGCAATTGGACGTTCCCGGTATAATGGAGAGACTACGTCGGGAGCTTGGTCCCTAACGCACTTTTGCAAGGATCCTACTATTGTGTTTTATATTAAGTATATTAGATAAACTAGATTAGTGTTTTTGTTCTTATAACATTATCTGTCTATTTCAGAAATAAATTAATACGACATGGCGTTGTTGTCCACCAACTTTTCGATGAAAAACGTAATGATCGTCTTTCCGTAACAACTTTGCTTACATTACATCGTTTTTTTCCGAGTCATCGCAGTGTTTTAATAAGTATGATTGAAAAATTGTATACGATGTTGAAGGAAAAACCTGATTATACTATGACACTGATAGAAGCAAGAACTTTTTTCCCCACATTTGAACGTCTAAGATCATTTAAAAAAGCTATGTTGACTCATTTGTTCAGAAAAATCTTTGAAACACGCGTAAGTTACCAGTATTATAGAAATTAAAATGTTTGTAATATAAAATATATCGAACTCCGAACTTTAAGCTCCTTTATATTGTAATTCTTGTGTTCCTTTGACAAATAGTTTTCTAATTAATTTCTACGTTTCAAAAATATTTTGAATTATCTAATATATATTTTAAAATTTGGAATGGTTTAATAATTTGCCTTAAAAACGATTGCATTAATTTTATAAATCTATTAGATGTTATTATGTTTTAACATATAGTTTCTTTATTGATTTTAACACTATTTCTACCACGATTTTGTGTATACCTATTTCGACCAAAATGTGTCTTTTGACACCTTTGCGTTTGGATGCAAATAATTATGGAAATAATTATTAAAACATGCCTTATTCCTATTTCTATTGTTCCCAAACAACAATCGAATATAAAAATTATAACGGGGAATTCAGTGTACCGAAAATTTCTGGCATTTTCGAAAACTTGCTTAACAGAATTTCACAGAATTTCCGTGTGTCGGCATTTCGCAGAATTTCCAATTGCACAGAATTTCCATGGCAAAATTTCCAAAAACAAATTATAGTTCAGTCCAAAAGTGTGTCATGTGTAGTTTCTTTACATACATAATTAGCCATTACAACCCTTCAGTCAGGATTACGGCCTAGCTTCTCACACCACTCATGTTGTGTGCGTTAATTTTATACGTGAGTGGCGGGACCTACAGTTTAACGTCGACTCCGAACGACAGAATTTTGAGAAACTTTTTCATGGCAGTTTATTTTACTCTCAGAGTTTTTGCCAGAAATCTGCTGAGAGGAAGTCGCCGAAGAAATATTTTTTTTTCATATTTCATTTTTGATGTCTGACCTGGGATACGAACCCGGGCTTTACGAATAGTAAGCCAACACACTACCTACTACACCACGGCGTAGTTTCTTTATATATTTTATTTCTTGCTGTAAGAAAAATCGTAAAGATGTCAAAAGACACCTGATGGTAGAAATATGTATATCATGTACACTTATACTGATCCAGGATGAGCTGTAGGAAAATGATAACGCTAAATAAATTTAACAATTATTATGCGAAAAGTCAAAACATTAACTGAGAAAAAATTATTAAACTTTGAAATAAATTTTAAGTGAAAATTGTAAAAGGTGTCTTTTGACACCTTTGGTAGAAATAGTGCTAAAACCATGGAGGTTATAACAATATATGGTAGTATTTTTAGGATAGTTAACTCTTTGATGCCAATCATTATAAGTAATTTTATATTTTTAAGTCTGTACCATATGCTGACGTATATCCGAATTCGAAAGCAAAAAAGAATTCAAGCAGCAGAATGGTAGCTATGGTAAAATTAAGGTACCCTGAAAAGTCAATAGATGTCTTGTTTGAAAATATGGAAAACGATCAGCAGAAGAGTGATGAAAATGCAGGTATGTGAACTGATTTTTAACTATATCTTTTATGAAAACATTTTCATTCTCTTACAGATGATGATTTTCATAATGAAACGGTCGCATACGTTGATATGCCATTAAGAGAGGAATTTTACAATTGTGTTTATCGCTTTGGGAATCGTGGCTGTAGTCAAAGTGAAATATACCGCGAGTTATCCATAAATCATTTAACTTTGAGACAATTAGTTAAAAAAATGATGACTGATGGTCTAATTAGATCCTATTGCGTTGACAGTGGACGGCAAAGAATTAACATGTAAGTTTACTTTTTGTTTATTAAATAAAAAATTATTTTATATTTTAACATAATATAATTTGAGCTTTATAAAAATAAGACTTGTCGAGATCGTCAAAATAGATTTGTTTGTGAGATGGTTTAATCGTTGGAGTCAAGTAGTCACTCGGGTCTAAATTCCAATAACAGAACGAATAAGGCAGAAATGTATTGATTTTTCCATTTTTGCAAGAAATTCACTTGGTTGGGTTAGGTTGGAAGGGTGACGCTTCACTGTATTGATAGTTCCACGCCGCCATCCAGAGCTCTATTCGTCCATTGTCCATTCAGTTACGAAAAAAATGAAAGAAGGAAAAGAAAAAAGAGAAGAGAAGGGAGGAGGGGAGAACAAAATTAAAAAGACCATGAAAGAAAGGTAAAAAACCACAATTAGCCATTCATGGCACGTATAGATAAATTTCTATAGATATCTCTCTAGCTAGTCAATTTCTTTATGTCTAGTCTGTAGTCTTTCAGATCTATCAGTTTATCAACAACTTGACTACTTAACCATCTTAGCGTACACCTCTGTAAACAAAGATAATGGCATAGGAAATGATCCACTGTTTCCTCTAGTCATTCTCATAGCCTGCATAAATCTGTGATATTTCTATTTCATCTACTGATCCTGAATCTAAAGGGGTGATGCTCCGCTAGTACTCCTATAACAGCTCTCATTTCCCGCCTTACTATGTTTACGATGTTTCGTTCTAACAGGATTGAGCCTTGACCATATGGCCCTCACAGCTCTAAAGTCTGCTCTGGATCCCCATGCGCGATTTACGTCTGAATCGAACTTTTCTTAAATTATCCCAAAAAAAAGGAGCTTATTGTTGGTCTTAAGGCCCTATGCTCCTTATAGGAACAACAGGAACTTATATATATATATATATATTGGTGGTCTTACCGCTTCTCCTCTGTTATAGCCTGCGAAGCTAAGCCTCGTCATACCAGTTCGGAAGGATATAGGAAACGACGGAAAAAAGATGAACTACAAACACACAAGAGAGCGCGACTATGACTTTTATGCCCTAGCACTTCACACCCAGCTCAAGCTACTTATGAATCTCTGGAGAGTCTTAATGTCTTCTCTGAACAGAAACTCTAAACCTTCAAAGAAGCCCCAGAGTCCTTAACCTACTAAAAGCTGGACAGTTGCAGAGGGGGTGTTCGATAGTCTCCAACTTCTCATCATCGGAACATGCCCTGCAATAGTCCGGCTGAGATCTGTTCTAGATCATTGTCAGTGATTTAACCTCGCATTGCCCTCACAGACTGGTTTTATCCAAGCGCAGCAGCAAAACTGTTCTTGAGCTATTGATCTATAGCCGGCCGTAGACTTCTATACGCATAACAACTCGATCCATGCCCCAACGCATCTGCTCTTTCTGCCTGATCTATCAAGTGATGAGGACGTAGAATTGGCAAATGGGGTATCAGGACCAACAATCACATCGCCCTCAGAAGATGAACCTAGTCTAGAGAGAGCATCCGCCGTATCATTACCGAGTATACCGTTATGACTCGGAACCCAGCATAGACGAAGGTCTTTTAAGACTCTTTATATTCACGAACAAGTCGGGATTTACGCAATACCGACGCAACAGCCCAGTCAGCATCATTTAGTGCAGCTTGCTGTCCAGAATAACACTGAGATACTTGACCTCAAAAGAAAGTAACCCGGAAGTTTTGAATTTTGTACTTACGCGAGAACAATACAAGCTCTGTCTTATTGAGATTTATACGTAGACCACAATTTGCAGCCCAAGAGGATAAATCTTCAAGGCGCAAACTGCATCAACTCTCCCAGCGTTGAGAGAAATTTGCCACCTACGACTATCCACATCATCGGCGTATGACACAACTTTAAAACCCCTACTTTCTAAATGCCTTAAGTCGGCATTAGAAACCAGAGCCATAATAGAACCCAGAACCATAATATTAACCCCGATTCGATCGGATCGGTCTATTACACATCAAGAGAGTGATAAACCGTACCAGAAAATCTGGAGCAAGTATGTATACCCCTAAGTGAATTCTCAATTGAAGAGAGGGCATTATTAAAAGCCCCCTCAGTATCTAACGCTGACAAAGTGTACTTACCCTCACCAAATTCATTTCAACAAAGACTGTCACATCATGAAGAGTGCTCTCCACTGACTTACACCTAACGTAAGCACAAGGTATATCACACCACTGGTGACAATCCTTATAGACGACCACCAGGTATTCGTATAATATACAACCAGCATGCTGAAGAAGAGCCGGAGAGATACCATCCGGATCAGGAGACTTAAAAGACCCATTTGATCTCTTTCCTGGTAATATTTGCTTCTAAAATCGGTGTCATCCCAACATTACAGGCGGGATCAGCTACCCCTAACGGAAAGCTATCTAAATCCACACAAATGGGAAAAAGAGTGTTCAGTACAACCTCTAGATTTTCTACTCTCGAGGTAGTCCCCGTGTCATCGTTCTTTTGATTGATCTTGCGGAAACGAGCCACGCCAGGTCGTTCCATTAAGCGCTTAATTTTCCTTTTCTGATTCTTTCTGGATCTGTACGTATACCAGTCAACATCTTCCCCCGACCTTTTCGTCTAGTTAAAGAGTCTCCTAGTACATCAGCGGAGATTTTTAAGTTTCGCGCCTGGTTTCTCAAACCCGGGAAGGTAATGGGACAAGTTGTCTATGACAAATCAACAAAAAGCCGAAACGATCGTTGTACCAGGAGTGGAACGATCCCTAAGTTCCCCCTCCACAGCCATCTCAAATTTGTTCTAGTCGGTTTTTTCTCATGTTCTGAAAAGGAGCACTCTTCTGAAACCCTCCAGTCCAATTACAGCTACCCTAACACGATTCCTAAAACTCGTCGTTTTACCGACGTTACATATGTGTGCATGTATACTTATTCCATTAAGAATAATAATATCTAGAATCCACTCACACCAGAGATCAGCAATGAATCGCTTTTTCGCTACTCATTAGTACTCATGAAATTTTGTGTATGAGTGAGTCAACAGTATTGAAATCCAACTACTCTGATTCATTCGTACTCAGTACAAAATTGATTTATAAGTACAAGTTGCAATGAGTATGAATGCAACGTTGACATCAAACTCATAACATTCGAAATATGTTTGATTCATACGCCTACTCATTCAGATTCATAAATTTAGAAAAATACTTATAATACTTATAAATGATTCGAATCATTCGTCAAAATTTAGTCTTAGTTGTTGTTGCATTTACAAAGAAAGAAGAAAGACACATAAACAAAAAAGACAAAGACATCAAGCAGAGCAGACACACAACCTTCATGTGAGTATTATAGTGTTCGTACGCGAATCATACTTATTTTGAGATTCGTGTATACGATGAGTCATGGAGAGTCGAAATCATTAACATCATGCGTATTGTTAAGTACGAGTACCATGAGTATTTCATACTTATTTTGTGATTCGTGTATACGATGAGTCATGGAGAGTCGAAATTGATAACATCGTGCGTATTGTTAAGTACGAGTACCATGAGTATTTCAAACTTTGAGTATGAGTAGTATGAGTATGACATTAAAATAGGTATGAATGTTTCAGAAATAATATGTATGATTCGAATCTACTCATCGTTTTGAATACTCATTGCTGACCTCTGACTCACAACTATTATTCATGTCAGCGCTTCCATATTGTAATAATTACCCATGCTCCACCAGAAGACCAATAATGTTCGAAGGAGGAGCTGGAGCCTCATGAGACGTTTACACGGATGACAGCATCAGCTCGATCTCAAAGTCATCCCAGTAAGCAACAGTTGTTACGTCGCCTATACAAAATGAAGGAGTGATTAATAAATCCAACCTACTACTTGCCAAATTCAAGTTCTTATCGTGTCAATATGGATCCCTCAAACCCAGAATCCTATCCCTAAGAATTCTAGGTTCCTAGATAAGGGCGACGTCAACCTCAAGGCGGCGCAGGGTGCAGATTAATCTGCATCACTTGTGGCCTCCTCTGTTCATTTGGAATCACTTATGTGCGGATGATGGATTTCGGACGCTTTGAACCAAAGAGAGGCGCCTCGTTAGATCTGTTTCTCTCCATGTGATTTAGCTATCGATGTACCTTCCTTCGTTTACAATCTAACGCCCTTCTTCTTGGATATGGGATTAGGAATAGATTCTACCAATTTTCTTCTATTCATGGAAGAAGAAACACCAGCACCCTTACTATTCACTTTGATGACCCGAAAAGTCTTCTTTAACCCAGTTGGGAATAAGGATGTGGAACCTCCTTATCTCCTGCTTGCGGCTTTATATGTAGAAGCAATTGGCTCCATACACTCATCCACAAGCAAGGCAGTTTCCTTCGCGCATAACTCAGCAGCTCGGGTATTTGGTTTCATACCGCGAATCAGAGGAAGAAAGTTTATGCTTTCTTCATTGACTTCAACGTTGTGTTCGACAAAGTATCTCGTCGTGTATTAAGAATATTTATGATAAGGCTCAATTTGCAATGTGGACGAGTGGAGTTTTGTCCAATGATTTCTCAATCTTCGTAGATTTGCACTGCATTTAGATGATTTTTTGGGTGGTGGAATTAATGTAGGAGAAATCAATGCAAGTCTCTTGCTTTGTGTTGACGATACAGTAATTTTACCTGATGACGCAACAGTCTCAAAAGAGATGATATATAAATTGCAAGATTGTTGCAGATTATGGAATGTGGAAGCCAATATAGCCAAATCTTGGATTACGATATTTCGTAAAGAGAAAAATGTTTTTTTTTAAAGGAAATGGAATAATAACGCCATAATATTGCTACTTGAGAGTGATTTTAGCGACGAAAATGGTATTTAAACAACATGTGGATGTTAGAAACGTAGCAGCAAAAACAGCATTAATAATGTTACTTGGAGTAGATGCCTTCAAAAAAAGTGTGTCCTTAAAATCAAAATGGAAGCTGTACTTATCTGTATGTAGAGCTGTGCATTTGGTATTATTCAAACCTTGAACACATATGTAAAGTTTAAACTTCAAAATTTCGCCCAAGTATGTTACTTGACGATAGAGACTGAGTTCGAAAATAGTCATCTATACTGTCTGAATCTGCGTATATTTTTAGAACTCCTTTTGAATATATGGAAGATAGGCTACCACATCAATTAACTAAGAAAGTATTTGTAACGACACGTTTCCGCTTGAGTACTGGGGTAGATCAGCGGCGTCCAGTGGTTACATACAAACACAATTGTTTTTCGACGAAATTCTATTTATTTATAAAAACTGAAATAACTGTTTTGCTACCTTAAGATAACTAGACGTAAAAGAAAGATTGCATTTACAATTAATTAAAGAAAGGAAAAAAGTAAATAACTAGGCCGGCCACACTATTGTCCGTCAAGCGATAGTGCTGAGTGTGTCAAAAGGTGGTCAGAACAACAGACAAACGGCTTATGCACAGAATGACTGCGATTCCTACTGTCCCGATGATCTTTCCTCGGCACCGCCGTCACGTCAACCAAAGGAGGATATCAGAACGACAATCAAACGGCCTACGCACGGGATAATCGTGGCTCTGAGGCCTCCAATGTCCGTCCTTGGAAAGAAATCCCAGTACAGCAATTGAACGGTCTACGCACATAACAGTTGTTGTACCGGCCTTCTCGTCAGTTGTTAATGTCGGCTGTGAACAAACTTCTCACTAGTGCGGTCAACCACACCACTAATGAGTTAGTTTATTTTACTAAGCGGGAGCCAATGTTAATAAATAAAATCGACCTCACCTACCAGCCACTCATCACCAACTGACTCTACTGCTCAAATCATACCCGCCTTTATACCCAAACGTAACGAGTGACAGATCAAACATGATCGATCGACGCAATTTTTTTGCGTCATACTCTACACATTACGAATGGGAGAACAAGCGATAATGGAATTGAACAGAGAGTACAAGAGCACTGTATATATGTAATATTTAAGTCGTACAACTACCGTTATAAAATTTTGCTAAAAAAAATAGATTACAAAATCTACACAACGAATTTATGACATATTTTAGGCACAGTGGAGCTTATTATGAACTTAAATGTTAAAATATTTTGGGAAACAAAAATTGTATATTCGATAATTCAGGTTTACAAACAATTATAAATAATATAATATAATAATGGGTGGAAATATGTCAATGTGGTGTGGACAAAAACAACCTCTCCGCCTTTTGTCGTCACACTGCTCCCCCTTCTGATTCAGGCACATGCAACTGTTACCCGAAAATGTCTAACATTTCCGTCCATCCTTGTCTTTGGACTGTTGCTGGAGAGGTTTGACGGGCGATTCGTTGCCTTTTGGAAGGACGTTTCTTGGAGGAGCTTGGCACTTCGTCGTCTTCTGGGAATATTGTATTGCCGAAATTTCTTCTTGTTCGTTCGAATCTCTGTTGATTCGATGCCATGTTTCCACCGGGTTGAACACTCGTCGATTTAAGTGATCTAGAGAGAGAAGAGTTATTAGAGTAGTAGGGTTTCAGTTCGCTAACATGTGCAGTATGTTGTTCATTAGTCCCTATTGTTTTAATTCGCACAATGACCGGGGATATGAATTCCGTAACTACATAAGGACCTTTAAATTTCGGCGCTAATTTGGCGTTGAAATTATCTACCGCCTTAGATAATGGGTGTTGGCGTACGAGGATGTGATCTCCTATTTTTGGCATCCAGCTTCGGCGTCGGAGATTATAATGATGCCGATGTTTTTGTGAGGCCTTTTCTAAATTGTGGTGTACGATTTTGAAAATCTCCTTCAGTTCATCAGCTCGTTCTTCCGGCCTTACGCATCGGGCTCCTGGCTTGATCGTGACATCGTCATACAGAGTCTTTGGTAATCGTGTGTTCCTTCCCTGAGTTATGAAAGCGGGTGAATATCCCGTCGATTCTGACGTGGTAGTGTTGATGGCCAACATCACTTCTGGCAGAAGTTCATCCCATCGATTATGTCGCTCACCTGTAAATTGTGCTATTATAGTTTTAATAGTCCGGTTGGCTCTCTCTGTTGGGTTTTCTCCTGTGGGGTATAAGGGGCAGTAAACTGTTGTTTCACTCCAATTTGCTCTAAGTAACGTCTTAAAATGCGTGAGGTGAACTGCTTGCCGTTGTCGGTTATCAGCGCTTTTGGTACCCCATACCGAGACACTATCCGTTCTCTGATGGCCTTGACCACGTCTTCAGCCCTCGCCTTTCTACACGGGATTAGTTCAACCCACTTGGAAAAATTGTCGAACAATACCAGCAACATAGTATGACCACGCGCCGTCCTCGGGAGAGGGCCGACAAAGTCGGCGCATAACAACGCCCATGTACGTACCTACTCACATCGCGTGCTAACCCTGGCCAATAATATCGACTGGCGACCTTGCTGAAGGTCTTCCGGATACCCATATGACCGCCCGTAACTTCATCGTGAGTCTTTTAAAACTTGAGACCGCTGATACTTGGAAACACACAGTTTCCATGGAGTAGAGTCCTCATCATTTACCTCTCGGGGAAAGTGACAATATAATTTATTGTCTACAACTCCGTAATCGGCGCGCCGTTCGGGGTTTTTTTGTACCGCTTCCAATTTTGTGTCATACCATTTGCAGGGGTTTGAGGGCCGTACCTGTGCCAGGTTGATTTCGGCTATAGGGTGGCGAGAGAGGGCATCTGCTACAACGTTCTGCTTACCTTTTCTATAACTGATCGAGAACTTGTACTGTTGTAGTTCCAAAGCCCACCGTGCCAGACGACCTGTAGGGTTGTCGATGGAGTTTAGCCACTTAAGCGATAGATGATCCGTAATAACCTTAAATTCGTAACCTTCAAGGTAGGGTCGCATCTTACTTATGCCCCATATTATTGCTAGACACTCCTTTTCCGTGGCGCAATAATTCTTTTCTGCCCCATTTAAATGTCTGCTGGCGTACGCTATTACATGCTCTGCGTCGTCAATTTCCTGGGTCAGAACTGCTCCTAAGCCTACCTCGCTGGCATCAGTCTGAAGGGTGAAGGGTTTGGTGAAATCGGGGCAAGCTAACACCGGTGCTTTAGCGAGACAGCTTTTTTGAACCTCAAATGCTTCCTGCTGTTCTTGACCCCATTTCCAATGTTTACCCTTTTTTAACAGTTGGGTTAGAGGTTGGGAGATTTTTGCAAAGTTCGGAACAAAACGTCGGTACCACGAAGTTATGCCTAAAAACCGGCGAACACCTTTGGTGTCTTGTGGTATAGGGAGTTGTTCTATCGCAGCAATCTTTTCGGGGTCCGTTTTTATGCCTTCGCGCGTCACAATGTGACCTAGATATCGGGTCTCCGTCTTGTAAAACTCACATTTTGCTGTATTTATTTTCAGGTTCGCTGCCCTGAGTCTTCGAAACACCTCCTTGAGATTTTCCAGATGGTCGTCAAACGTTTTCCAATCACGATGATATCGTCGAGATATGCGAAAGCGTGTGGTTCCATATCGGGTCCTATAACGCGATCCAATGCCCCTGGAATGTAGCAGGAGCCGAGTGTAAGCCAAACGGCATAACTCGCCATTGAAACAGCCCTCTACCAGTGACGGCAAATGCAGTATACTTTTTTGCTGCCTTCGTCCATCGGGATCTGCCAGTAACCATCCTTGAGGTCTAGACTGCTTATATATTTGGCATCTCTTAATCTGTCGAGGATGGTATCAATGCGCGGAAGTGTATAGGCGTCAGGTATGGAACGGGCATTTAGTTGACGAAAGTCCATGCATGTCCGCCATGAGCCATTCTTTTTCTTCACCAGTGTTATCGGAAAGGAATATGGGCTACATGACGGTTCAATACAGCCCCGTGACAGCAACGAATTTACTTCTTCGTCAATAATGGCTTGCATGGCCGGATTTCGTTGGGCATATCTAATTTTTATTGGCCGGTCGTCCTTCATGACAATCCTGTGCGTGGCTGCGGTAGAAAGACCCTGAATCTGTTGAAATTTTGGCAGTTCGGTTGCTAAAAAATTTCTAATTCGCACTTGTAGCGAGTTTTCTTCAGAATGGTCGATACTATAACAATTATTGGGGAAATTTCCGATATTATATTCCCTTACCTGATTTAATGCTTCATCGTCTTTCGGTAACTCTCGAGCCTCAGATTCGCCTTTCGTGGTTAGGCCGGCACAAAGGATAGTTGTGTCAAAGGTTCGTAGGAAGTCTAACCCTAGAACGACAGACTCCGTGGCTTCCCGCATGACAAGAAACTCCTGGCTTTTCGTTCGATTACCAAATGTTACTGGAACTTGAACGGCTGTAGAGATACGTTTCTTCGATCCATCGGCTTTTGTCGCATTTTCTTTATGAAAGAAGGTGACACGAAGCTTCTGGTAGCCCCCGTATCAATAATACCGTCGCAAAGATGGTGATTTATAACTATTGTAGCTTTAATTTTCTCCTCCTCCCATGACAAATGGGTCTGATTATCAATTGAGCTGGGGGTGTCGATTGTTGCTGTTTGTTGGTTGTGAAGCATACGATGATGTTCGTTACGGCTTGGCTGTTTTGAACTGGGTATACTTTCTAATTCGGCGGCTAAGGACACCAAGTCATCTAAGGTTTTGAAATCTCTTCTTCTGATAAACCATTGATATTACAAAAATTAGTATATTGGGTAAAACAATTATTAATTAAGGCAATGAGTGTAATATATCTTGGCTTGAAAGCAATACCAATAAAACACAGTGGGAATCAATCTGTAACCATTTGTTGAACAAGTTAATATTCAAACATTTGTTGAGTCTACAGACGAAAGCTGCTTAATCAACTCATGAACTGAATAGTAATAGGTTTCTTTCCAATGCGTTATCTCTATGCTCCCTCTGTTATCTGACTGAAACAAAAAACATTGCAGTGCTTTAAAAGATGTTGTTTATTTATTTAAAAAAATTTTACTTTTAATTGATGCATACGCCATTGTTTACATTCAGACATGAATGAATATTTTTTGCCATACTGTATAATTTGTACATCATTGGGATATACAAATGTAGCTGTATTTTACAAGATCTAACTCGTAAATAATATATAGGCGTAATAATGCAGGTCCAAGTATTGTACCCTATGAAATTTCTCAATTACTTTCTATCATTTAATTGAGCTGCTTGAAACCATCTGGTAAATAGATGCGTTTGAGTTTACAGCTTGTTGGTGAAAAAGGTTGCATGATCTCATTGTGATAAAGATGTACTAGAAAGAAGACCGGACCTTTATCAAGGACAGCTCTCAGATGTTCAATCGAGTTCGTAAGAGCTGCGATGCCGATTGTACTTTATACAATGCCGAATTGAGATAAAAGATAATCATAATTTTCCATTTCCTTGCACATGATTTCTATTACTTTAGTTACGGGTGTAGAAGTAGTCAACAGTTCGTTTATTTTAATCTTGATGGCGGATTTATCATTCTCCGCCTTGCATGGATTTCGCTCAAAAGGTAGTACCTTCTTATATGACTAATTTTTTTTATGACTAATTTTGTTTGCCGCATTGCACTCTTGCACAGGTCACACGATTGTGCCTTTATAATCGCATATACATTATTGGTATTTTCGTAGTAGATGGCTGACTTGGAAATTTCTCATAGAAGCAAAATTTGCACAAATAAAATTGAGTCTTTGAAATATATAACCTAATTGATAGGAAGTCCTGCTAGAGATTGGACTCGAAACATACACATACATAATTAATTGGTCATTACAACCCTTCAGTAAGGATTACGACCTAGCTTCTCACACCACTTATGTTGCGTGTGTTAATTTTATACATGAGTGGCGGGACCTACAGTTTAAAGTCGACTCCGAACGACAGATTTTTGAGAAACTTTTCATGGCAATTTTATTTACTCTCAGAGTTTTTGTCAGAAATCTGCTGAGAGGAAATCGCCGAAGAAATATTTTTTCATATTTTCATTTTGATATCTGACCTGGAGTTTGAACCCTGGCCTTACGTTTAATAAGCCAACACACTACCTAGTAGACGGCGACTCGAAACTCCTACCATAAAATTCACTTCCAAACAATAGGGTGCTTTGCTACTAAATTACGAGGATTTGATTCTGTCTCACACATCGCGAAACGTTGAAAATCTGGAGAGCATTTTGTACAAAAATTTAGTTTGTTTCATATTGTTTGAAAATCACCATCTATTTCTAAATTTTGGAAACTTCATAAAAATTTATTTCACCAGGACAAAATATTAATTTTTGTTTCTCAAAAAAATATATATATGTACATATGCAATGAGCGTTAAAAGAAACTGTACACTAAGGATAAAATTCTAACAATCACCAAACTCAACTTTTACCACGTAAGGAGGTGCGAAGAATTTAACAATATTTTGAAATTTTTTGTATTGTTTTTTTTTTGTTTCAATTTCAATGAAACAATTTTAAAATAAATATAACGGTAATTTATTAATGTATATCTTTTTTAATGTGCAGTTTCTTTTGACGCCCACTGAATGTACATATACATATACATATGTATATATACATATAAATTGATCTTACTATTATAATGAATAATGGGAATGAATGAATAATGGGTTATTACATTAAAAATTTTTCACAAAATTACACAACAAAACTAACAACATATGTAAACATAGTATTCCCTACAGTACATGCTAAGATAAATTACTCTTCCAAAGAAACCGAATCCATTAAAGAATTATTTTAGAAAAAGTTAAAAACTAAAAATGCCCTTATAATTATGGGACACTCTATGTAATTTAACATAATAAGCATAATATTAGGCAATGTAATGTAATATAATATTTTTAGGTATGTTGCAGTGGAACGTTCTGATTTTATAAATGAAACGGTGAAAAACTCTTTAGATGTTCTTCAAAACTTACAATGTGCAGAAAATCCAAATATGCCACTGGATAATGTACTACTAGCTGATATACCACAAATCGCCACACGTATAAAACCTTATGAGTTCGAAGCGAACGCGCTAGCACAGCGTAACGAAAACATTAGTCAACGATTAATAGCACGAAAAGCATTCGCCGTTCAAATGATCGATAAACATTGCATAATTTCTGTGCTGCATTTACGTAGACTGTTATTAGAACATGAAAAAAGCCAAGGATTAAAGGATGAAGTTTGTCAGAAATCAATGAAGCGCATGTTGTATCAAATGAGTCAAAACAATATTATCCGCATGTACGAAATTGTTCTTCAGCTAGAAGAAAACATTCGTATTTATCGTTACGTCACACATCCCAAAATTGATATTGATCACATAGTTCTTCGAAGTGAAATTTTAAGATTAAAAAATAGAATGTTTCTTTTGGAAGAGGAGAAACGACAGAGACTGTTGAACTTGCGTCGAAGCCAAAATCGAAAACTAAAGTTGTCAAAGAGAGGAAAGCTTTCAGAAGTAAAAGTTATTAAAAATGTAATACCATTGAAAAGTCATAAACCGCCAAAGTTTTTAATATCGAGATACATGCATGAATTTTTGTTTTACATTGTCGTGGAATTGAACGAATGTCAAAAACCTCTAGAAATTGAAAAAGATTTACTTCTCAAATGGCAAGTGACGGAACCTTCTCTTCGAATAGATGAATATTTGGGACAATTTGAACATGAATATGTAAATATCAAAGCTTATACGGAATACATTAGTTGGCGGACATTTATTCCCCCGTTACCAAGATATTCCGATAAACCGGCTGGTTGGGTGTACTTTATTGATGCAGTAGAACGCATGCCTTTATCGATATTCAATAAAATTTTTCGGATTGATAAGGGAGCAGACGAAACTCTAACAGCTTTTTTAAACCATCCTATTCGGCAACACTATTTAATGCGCCAGTTACCTTCAGATCTACAATGTAAAATCAATCGCGTTCAATTACAACGTGTGTATATATCTGTCTTGAAACTACTTAATCATATGGGCCTAATTCAGGTAATTTATTATTTACTTTTACTCATAAATGTTTAAACAAAATCCAATTGTTTTTCCTTTAATAAGAACATGTTTAAAATCGGATAGTATATAATAATATCTATACTGAATTTACATGATAGTAAAGAATAACTAAATTTTCACTCCAAATTAATTTGTACACTATACAGTGGAATTTTTTTCGGTTTATAGGTATACAAAATTGTTAATTATGCATATCTAAATACATGTTGTTGAGAAAATGTGCTTAATCTACATAAAAGCCTTTCTGAAAAAAAATATCAGAGGGCATTTAAAAAATTTAATTTAGAATCAAAGATTTTTACCCCTACAAAGCTGAGATAAAAAAACAGTTTAACGAATATGACGGAAAAAACTAAAAATACTTAATTGAAAACGCTCCTGTCGGTTAAGGCGTTTATTGAATGTCGGTGTTTAGATTACTTCTTGGTTGAGGTACTATTATTGTATTATGTACGTAATAAGGCTTTTCGTGGTAGTAAATTTTTAAACTATTGTTTGTAAAGACTCTTTTTTATGTAAATTGAATTCGTGAAACTTATGTAACAACAGCTGTAATTATTACAAGTTATTCAAACAAATTAAAATTAATTAAGCCAATATGTTTCTTATTAAAATATTAAAAAAAAGATTGTTAGGAAGATAGGGATATCGCATAAACATTTGTTACTTAAGTTGTCTTTGACGGTTATTGGATGGGACACACGTTTATATTGTTACGTTTATAGCTTTTAAAAACGGTTAAAATATGAGCTCGTAGATTGCAAATAAAAATAAATTTGTGTTTATTTTTAATTAAATTCTTGTATTTTTTTTGTTTCACTGTTGTTTATGTATTTTTATTTACATTTATTCTTGCAGTGTTTGTTGTTGTATTTTGTTTACTTGTTTATCCCTTTTTTATACTGGTTTTTGTTGATATATTTTTGTTTGTCATGTAAACAAGATCATTGTTTTTGTTTTTGTAGCTTTTGTTTATAATTTTAATGTTAAACGATGTAAAAGTAAAACACCGTTCCCATTTTCGTTACAATATATATCACATTAAAAGCCAAAAGATTATTTAAGTTTTCTTTTAACTAAGGGAGTGCTTAGATGATACAAAAACATGTCTGTCATGTCAAAGTAATTTGTGGAAAACAATACTCTAAAGAAGGTGAGAGATTAGTGACAAACAAAGATCAAATTACAACAACACTACATAGTAATGCCATAAAAGATTAAAGTAAATTAAAGTAATATTTCGAAATTGTAAGACCGAAAATAAATAAACGACAAATAAAACGACAAATAGTGGGTAGTCACAAAGTTGTAATAAAAGCGCGACGTTATAAAATTTGCATGCACAGACATGAATACTGTTATTAATCGTTTATATCATACCATCATTACTACTACAATATGTATGGTATTTTTGCTCGGGATCAGGAAGTGAAAACACCTGTCGAAACAATACTCCACAGGGAGGTAATCGATGTTCAGTGGGGCCACAGGATCAATTTTCAATATAGAGGAGTGACCAGAGAGGACGAGGCGCCAAAGAGACAGGGCATTGAGTCTAGTCACAGTGAACTTAGCCCCCCTATTGAGAATGGGATCGAGAATCAGGCCGAGATATTTAACCTCCGGAATCAACGTGAGTCTGGTCCCGTGTATACTAGGGAGGGTGAAGATCGGAACTTTGTATCTCCCAGTGAAAATAATGAATGAATGAAATTAATCCCTGCACCAGTCCAGTAAAATCGACAGCGTTAAGTTCAGCCCATCAGACAGCGTCTGTGGCCATATTCCCGACGCAGCAATGGCAATGTCGTCAGCGTAAGCTATGGCTTTATTACCAGACGACTCGAGTCTTCTCAAGAGTGAGTTGACTGCCAAATTCCAAAGAATGTGTAGCTCCCACTGTGGAGGTTACTATTCTCAACTTAAGGAGAAGCTCAATAAACCTGACCAGATTCTGTTCCAGGTTGAGTGAGTTAAGAGCACTAACTATAGCGTCCGGGTTGACGTTATTAAATGCACCGTCAATGTCAACAAAAATGTAAGAGTGTATTATTTAACGTGCAGCGACTTCTCCACCCGAGGGATAAGAGAGTGTAGTGCAGTCTCCACTGATTTACCCCTCGTGTAGGCATGTTGGGATGAGGATAGAAGCGCCGGATCGATGGAGGCCGTAATGTGACCATCAAGGACTCTTTCCAGTGTCTTCAGAAGAAAGGAACAAAGACTGATTAATCTGTAGTCATTTGCCTTAGTGTGGGACGGTTTCCCCGCCTTGGAATGAAAATCAACCTAGATATTCTCCAGCTCCAAAGGAATAAGTTCTTCCCCGTGTGGGATGTCACCCGGAATGATGGGAAGGCAGTCACGTAATCTCTCCCTAAAAATGGTCTAATTAGACTTTCTCCTACTGACCGAAAGGGTCTCCCTATGTGAAGACTACAATGTCAATGTTAAAGGTAATGTATCTATGATCCAAGAAGGAGCATTCCCGAGATACATACCATTCTCTAAGAAAGTCAGAGAAATTGGAGCTGATCAAGGTGATGTCCAATACTTCCCTTCTGTTCGAAGTAAGAAAGGTTAGTTCATCGCCCTGATTGGCTATAGCTAACTCATTACTAATAATAAAGTCAAGTCACCACGTTCGTTGATACCGGAACTTCCCCATATCGTATGGTGGGAGTTGGCGTTTGTTCCAATAATTACCGGAATACAACGTAGTTTTGTTTGTTTGTGCCCATTGTCGCATCGGCATCCTCTTCGTTCGATAACGGAGAGGCTACACCTGCGTCAATATTAATACTGTCGAAGAATTCTCCAACCAGCTCTGAGTTTACCTATCGAGGAGCTCTGTGAGGAGTGGCTGCACACACTCATGCATTCGACATCTTCACCGCTTCGTGATAGTCACCCCACTGGTCAGCAACTTTGGCCACCCTTCAATTATCGATGGGACGGTTCTTGTTGCTGGCCTTGAGGATCCTCAGAATGGCTTCGGGGTCCGATGGTCCGGTGGGTATTCTCGCTACCGATCAGGGGCGGGGAGGAATTTGGTCTGGAGGAATGGCAACGAGCCTGGCTCCCGGCCAAATTTCACCGATCTTACTGATTACCGCCTTGTAGAGCTCCATAGAACGAAAGTCGGAGCAGGCTATCAGTTTAATGTGTCCCTGAAATCACCCTGCATCGCGACAGCTGGGTGAGGGACCGAGTTTGGAGTCCCGAGGAGGGCGCGTTTCGCCTGCCTTCACCTAGTGAGGACGATGGACCCATCGGGGTGTCCGCAATCAATGATCAACCAGGTAAGGCTATCCTTAATCAACTCGCTGAGAGGTCTGGAGGTCTTACTTGGCTCGGTTCGTCTAGTCTTCGAATGGGGAATCTTGGGATTGACCACATTGGTGCGCTTTGGAGGCTGAAGGGGGGCGTTAAGCTTCGCTGATCGCTGCCTCTTGGGGGCCGTCTCTGCCGTGACCGGAGAGGCGGGAATCAATCATTTTGGTGGGCCTTAGCCCATGCCAGACGGCCATTATAGTCTTCCGATAGAAGAGCAGGGTCAATAGAGCCGATTCTGGCAATTATCCTCATAGCTGATCTACGGGTTCTATACGCCCTGATGCTAGCACTCAGGATGTTCTTGACACCAGAAGGTGGATTGGTGTCGAGGGCTTGCGTGCCAGACTTGTGTACTAATGTGTCGGCGGCATCCGAAGAGTGCATGGGCGCATTCACGGCTGATCAAGATGTGGATGGCGCTTCGGTGGAAGGTATCGCTACCAAGACAGAAGGTGTGGAGACACTAGGAACCAGCTTTGGTACTCGTTCCTTGTGCGCCGAACGGAGTGTTGCCGAAGTCGTTGGGACTTTGAGACCTCTGGTGCGAGGACAACTGCTTCCTTAGCAGGCGCCCGCATCGAAAGTATTTTGCGTCCAACGGCGAGAGCGGTGGGGTTTTCCTTCGTTAGTTTTTTTTTGTTGTTTGTCGTTATTCATGTTCAATAGTGTCCCCACGCTATCCTTGCCCGCGATGTTTAGTTACTAGCCGTGTGCACAAGACATTTTGCTAGCTTACCCTTCACTAAATGCAATACTGAATTGTTCTCCTTTTTGTTGGTCTTGATTATACGAGTACACTGAAATGTGTATTTCTCTTTTATTCAAAGTATACAACAGCACTTATTTATCTGTGAAGTAATGGAAATATGCTTTGTGTTGTAAGAGCATATTTCACTACTGAAACTAAATTTTCAGTATTGTCAAATGAATTTCAGTAGTGTCAACATTGAAAAATATGCGTACATAAGTGATTCTATACATTCTTTGCTTTTGCCATAAACTCTTTCAACAACAATCTCTCTTCAAATTGCTGTGTTAATATTCGTTGATGTCCGTGTCCTATGTGTGTAAAAACCCAAAGATGTTCGGCCCCCGGGGCTATTGGTGCCGACGTCTGCTATTGAATAAATACTCTTTATTATGAAAAAAGAAGAAAACATTTTTTCTTTCCCATTTACTGCAAAAAGAAATGCACGTTGTGACTATGAAGTGTACAATATTTTTGCTGTAATCTTCACACAACTCTCTTTTGTATTGTTGTACAATGGTTTATGAGTGCAGTTGTTTTTTTTGTATTCTATCTATGCTTCACTTTTATTTATATTTGCAGCTACAGTAAATATTCGCTCATGAGAAAAATACAAAACTGTACAATTTTAAATGTCTTGTGCACACGTTTAGTAGTTACCCATAAAGGGACCCGTGGTTATCTATGCAAGCAGGGAGGCCACGCAAGGGTTGGCACCAGCCCTTATGCGGACAGGTGCTCAGAGCCAGACCGCGTACTAATCGGGAGTCCTTTCAACCAAAAAAAGTTTATCATTGTTAAAATCAAATAATTATTTAATATTAATTGAACTATTTTATTAAAAACTACAACATTAGTCGATTTCCGATTGTCACTCAAAAATTAAATTGCAACATTTTCCGACAAACAATCAAGATCCATCAACAATTTTGAAAATTTTTAAACTTAAAGTTCATTTAGAAAAAAATTTATATATGACATGACTGTTGTACTCCTTAAATAATAACTACGGCAATTTTTGTCCAATTTTATCAAGCAAGTGTCAATCTGTTCACAAGAGAATGCACCTTAAGAATGTTAGCATTTATTTTAGATTTCCTAATTAAATTTTGCAATTAAGAATGGTCAAACTCAAAAAAATAAGAAAAAATCTCTTAATTGCCAAGTTTACCCGATCAAAACTCATAATATAAAACTCTGAACAATTTGCTCATGTATATAAAATAGGTTTGAAAGGTTCGAGAAATATAAAAAAGTATTTTGAGATCTACTCATCTAAATGTACAACTTAGACTATAAAGTTACTCGGGTGTATTTTCAATGTCGCACCGCGTAATTGTAATTTTTTCCTCAAATTTTACTTTAATTCCTGGTGGTCTAGTGGGTAGTGAGCTAGACTATTAACATGAGGATCGTGGTCGTAATAATAACATATAATTTGTAATTGTACTGTCATAAATAATTAAATAAATAAATACATAGTAATTCAATAAAAATAATTTTGTTATAATAAAGGAAGTGTATCAGTGTTAATATGTGTACATTTGGGTTATCGAGGCACACTGAGTTTTATATACTTTCCAACAAAAATGATAATTTTAATGAAAACTTTTTGTTGCAGGTAAGTGAACGTCTAAATGTAAAGGACCCATTGGTTATGTGGGTATACCTGAATCGGCGAGCACGAGTTTTGGATACTACTAATTCTGAAGCAGGCTATACGCAAATAAATTCAGAGCGTGAATACACCGCAATTACTTTTAATTTCCATAGTTTTGATGATATTCACAACTATTGGACGACATTGCAAAGGATTTGTGTATACACAAAATTGGGTTTTCGAAGTAAAGGAGAAGAAAAAAAAGAAAAAATAAAGGAACTTAGTTTTCTGAGAGGAGTAGAATTCGATGAAGCTCCATTACATGACACTGCTTATCAACCGGGAGATGGCTTAGGCGCAGCTGGCCTTTCCACAAATTTATTTGCTCATACTTTCCGAAATTGGTCTTGGTCAATACATACAAGCACTAAATTATCGGCAAAAAATGTTAGAACAGGACGTACAGCGGGCTCGGGTCTACGAGGGGCCAACAGATACGTAAGGGTTGTAAATCGTAAATCTAAACATACGCAGATAATTTCAAATGTTAAAAGAATATCCACATCGTTATCAAATTCTAATAACAAACGTTTAAAAAAGACAGCACCAAGAGATGCAATTGATCGTGATGCTCTAAAGAATATGAGAACATTGCGAGTATCATGGAGTAAAGCAGAAGATGATATGCTTATGATTGGTAAAGCGGCGGCGGCTTACGTTTCGGCACCAGTACCTACACTTGGCCTCTTAACTATTGGTAAGTCCTGCCGTGATGCTATACGCCATAGCTTAGGGATATTCAATAAGACAACGCAAGCTTGTTGTAGACGTCTTCAATTTCTTATACGGCAAAAAAGACATATACCACAGGTACCGACATGGTTACACACACTTCAAACGGACGAATATCTGCAAAAAAGGTATGGGGAACGTTTTTTGGAAAGATTAAGTAAAATTTATTCAACCCGAACGGAGTTTTGCGAAGCTCTAGCAGTGCATTATACTTTTATTATGTGCTATTTATTTAAAATCGTTCATAACGCATCTGATTTGAAAGCTAAACCTCGATTTATATTGCCCGATTCTATTAATGAATTTCACAAACGTTTTCTAGAACGTATGCCAGTGTCAACGGACGTAGATTATTCAGTTTATAAAAATCCAGAAACAGATTTTGAACTACAAACCGTAATTGTTGGTAATGTTTTACATAGCAGTTTGAGTGCAATGCGTGATAAAACGCTATACAACCTACAAGCTTTTGAGATTTATAAAAATTATTCAGAAGAAGTATTACAGACCGCATTTTCTAAGGCTCGCACTGATGGTTTAGCTGTGGCTATAAAACGAAAGAATATGAGCTTATTGCCTAATCATTTAGCTGGGCCGGCATATGTACTATCTTCTAAGTATAAACTAAAATTACTATTTCTACGAATTCCATACGGAGCTTTTGATGCATTTTACAATTATTTTACAAGTGCACTGCAAAGCTTTTTTAGTGAAATCACACCAATCAAAGATGACAACGGATATTTGGAATTAAAATCGCCAACACTTGGACAAATGTTTGTAATAGAAGAGGGGTTGGCTCGTAATATTTGGAATGTCAATGTTAAATTGCCAGTAAATATTTTGACTGTGGATGCTGAACAAACACATACTAACGTCTCCTCTATGGATCGTATTCTAGATCACTATCAAAGTATATTTGATAATGCTCCCCAACAAGAGTATTCTAAAGCATTTGAGTGTGGACAGAACGATAAAGAGGTAAATACTTAAAATATAATTTTAACTTTTAAAAATTTCATATCTCTTACGAAATATATAATTAATTTTCGTCATAGTCAATTAACACGATTACGTGACTACTCGACCACCCTTGTATCTGTGGCCAATTGAAGGCCAAGTCACATAGAATTCGTGAAAAAAAATTAGATTTCAATTAAAGGCAAGAGAACAAAACAAACCAATGTATGTGAAATTAGTTTCGAAAGTTATAATTTTTTTTTCAAGTGAATGTTATGTTAACAGAGACTGTTAAGTTAACATAATTGAAAATTGCGAAAAAAAAACTTTCGTAGATAATTTCACACACACAACCAACCGTCCTACACACAACAAAAAATCAAAAAATGAAAAGTAAAACAAATCCGCTGATTGTATTCGCAGCATTGTTGAAAAATTCATTACTTTAGTACTTTTCTATTTCAAAAATACCACAGTACCCCCGCGACGCTTTCAGTGCTTTTTTATTATTACATATTTTATGGTTTGCGCTTTTAAAGTATTAATTGGTTTATAACATGTACAACATAATGCTAAAGGAAAAATTAGTCTTTAGCCCTGGTTAGCCCAACGTCCATGCAGAGTATGTTAGTTTTTAGAATATGGAAAGCAATGGGAACGCTTGCCGAACCGTAATATAATTTCGGTAAGTATTTAATTTTCTCTACATATGCTAAAATGAACGTACATTCCGTCGACATTTGACTAAACTGGGCTTTTACGTTTAAATCAAATTTTTGGTTTTGTATATGTGAAACATGTATAAGTCGTTAGTTTTTCTATTCCATTCCGTACGTGTATAAAGTATAAATAAATTTTTTTTTATAAGTACCATTTGATGCAAAAAAGTACTATTTCAGTTATAGTTCAGTACCATTTAAAAATTTCTATTTTGCAACACTGATTTGAAGTAAGTCAGAAATTAAAAGTTGATAACTTTATTCGTCCCGTTAAAAATTCAAACAATGGGTATAAGAGAAAGTTAAGTCTATTCTAAAGGCCAAGCCACATAGAATCCGCAATACGTTAAACTTTATTTTTTCAATTGACAAGAAATTTGAAAAACATATTTTCTTAAGTACATTGTATTCGGAGAAGAATCTGATTGCGGCAACTTATAAAGTTTTTTGCTAAAAGTTGAAAATGTCAGAATAAGTACATATAACAGATTCTATGTGACTCGACCTTTAGTCTAGTGCTTAGATTAGTGCCGTCAATACCACCGATTACACAGAAGGGATAATTATGACGTTTGACAAACGCTCATAGTAGCACCATCAAGGCGAATTTATTATAAGATGAGAGTATTGTTACAATAAGTACAACAATACAAAAACAACAGGGATTTTTTGTTGTTGAGAAATAGTAATGTTGTCAAAAACAGCTGACTCAAGAATGACGATGGAAGAAAAATGTTAAAAAATTGTATAAAAATGATTATGACTTCAATAAATTACTTAATACCATTTATTTATTTTAATTATATATATAATTAATTTATTAATTCGTGCATAATCAAAAATATATGTTTTCGCTCCAATCCATGTGTATTTAATTAAATTTGATGATATGCAGTTTAGAGCTTAACAACAACGTCAACGATTTTAGAGAAATTGCTCATGTGGAAATTGCAGGAAGTTGTTTTCTTGACTTCAAAAAAAACATATGAAGTGTGATTCAAAAAGCAAAATAAATGCAATTGTCTTAAGGTAAATATGTATGTATTAATTTGAGGAAAGTCCTGCATCCAAAAACGTTTTTATTTCACACATGCCCGACACACTGGATGTCTGTCCACACTGGATGCCTGTCCACGCCTGTATGTTATTGAATCTTTATCGAGGGTTGTCCTTCACTATTCTTGCATTATATATCTTAGGCTTCCCATAACGAGAAATCTCGTCTCCTTATACTGCGCTTTATTGATATTCTTCTGAAAAGGTTATTAACATGTGGAGATAGCGTTTGAAAAATGGATGCCAATTACGGCATACCAGCTTCTGTAGGTGGCCTTATTAGACGAGAGGCCACGGTTCAAACCCCAGGTCAGTCATTTCCAAAAAAAGCCATATAAAAAATATTTTTTCGGTGATTGCCTCCCAATAGATTTCTGCCAAAATCTCTGAGAGTAAATAAAATTGCCATTAAAAAGTTTCTCAAAAATCTGTCGTTCGGAGTCGACTACTACGACTAGGTCCCGCCACTCATGTATAAAATTAACACACACAACATGAGTGATGTGAGAAGCTAGGTCGTAATCCTAACTAAAGGGTTGTAATGACCAATTATGTTATGTATGTAAATAGAAAAATGTATCTCTTTTGATATATTTTCGATGGTTCTTAAAAGAACCGGTTAAATAGTGGGGAGAGCTATGTCGTAATCCTAACTAAAGGTTTGTAATGACCAATTATGTTATGTATGTAAATAAAAAAATTATCTCTTTTTTTAAATTTTCGGTGGTTCTTAAAAGATCCGGTTAAATGGTGGGACGTCTGTGTATGTTTGTAGTCCTAGAAGGAAAAAATTAGGTTAATATTAATTTTATAAATTCATTTTATTATAACTTACAAAAGGAGAGATTTATTTATTTAATTTATTTATTATATAGATTTTATTTATTTTATTTAAAATTAAAAAACATTTAAACAAACACAAATAAAAAACACTTCAAAATTGTTAAATGTAATTAAATATAACATAAAAATATACATAATTATAATTATTTTAAATTAATTTTTAGAAATACTGAAAATTCTAAACTTACTTGACAATTACAAAACACGTAAATGATTTTAAAAGAAAAAGAAGAAAAATATAAAAACTTCTGACACAATAAGAAAAAACGAAATTGATTATCAAAACAAAATACACAAAATCCAAAAATTTTTTGACATTGTTACTTGATATCAGCTGGTCTTTCGCTCTCACCTTATAATGAATTCGCCTTAAGCACCATTATAAATGTTATAATTTTTGCGAATCAAATGTGTTAGAAGCAATAGATATACAGAGTGAAAACTGGCGGATAAAGCAGAAAAATTAAATGTAAATAAACATTTATTTTGTGTTAAAATGGAAAAATTTTGGGATTTTTTTTAATTTCTTCAATGAAAAGTTTAAAGATTCTTAAATATTTAAATATTTATCGAAATATGGGTGATTTTCGGTCACAATTAATATAGTTTCTTGTGCAAGAGGTAATTAAGAAGCTAAATATTACAAGATCAAAATAAGACGTACTGCTAAAAAATTTTCTTGCTGAAAGTTGCCAACATTTTTTAATTTCTTGAAAGGAAAAGTTAAAAATTGTTATTATTACTAGTTGTTTTTATTATTTATTAATAGTTTTAGACAAAAATTAATTTTTTTGTTAACTCTCGCCTATATAAAAAACCCACTCCGAAAACTAAAAAAAAACTTAAATAAACAGAGATAAAATCAGACAGGGACAGAAATACTTTTTGGTAATATTTGCTGTCCCTTTCATAATTCGCCGGTAAACGTCAAATATTCCGATTCCTTGCTGGTTATATGATGGTCAATAAAATAATATTCATGAAATACAAGTTTTAAAAACGCAATACATGAAATATATCAATAAAAACGCAAAAAGAATGTAGTGGCGTCACTTATGAAGGACTAATCGTGTTATGTTCCAAAATGCTCAAATTATGGATTAGCTGTTTATTTTGTTACTGCCGAATTAAAAAATAATTAAGTAGCTGCCTATGTGGTCATATTTATTGCTATCTGCACTGGATTGACTTGAATGTATTTAGTGTATAATAAACGTTTTTACATGCGGCTTAGGTGTAAAGAAAAAATTTTAAGACGAGGGACAGATTTACTAGGTAGTATTATCAGTCCAGCTGACGGTTTTTTTATACTGGATTCACGTGCGCCCGAATGTCGGATGTGTTAGCTACGTTTACATTTTATTTTTTCAAATTTCTGCAATAAATTTTAGAGTAATAACTGTTGTTCTTGTAAATAAATAGTAGCAGATCGAATATATTATTATTTCCTTTTAATTTAAGTATTAGTTAGAATCCAGACTTAGCTTGTATAAAGCTAGTGTGATCAGTCCAACATGTTTTTTTTTTTTCATTGAATTCAAGTACGCTCAAATATCAGACGTTTTAGCCACGTTAATTTTTTAAATGCTTACTTAACTGGCTATTAATAACCCGATTAACGGATTTCGGTCTGCTTAACACATCCTTCCAGGCGCCTCTGCTTCTTGCGCACCTATGCCAGTTGGTCACACTAATCGATGACAGACTTCCTCGATCTAATCCTTCCAACGCAAACAAAGTCGTCTTCTTCGCCGACTTTTTCAGACCCCCGCATCAAATATTCGTCTCGCCGGAGCATCCTCCTCTATTCGAACGACATGGCCGAGCCAGCGCAGCCCCTGGATGTTAATACGCTGTACAATGTCCATGTCGTTGAGGAGCTCATACAGCTCACTGTTGTATCGGATGAGGAAATCATCGTCAACTCGCACTGGACCGAAGATCTTACCTAGGACTTTTCTCTCGAAAATTCTCAAGGCTTCTGCATCAGTGCTTAATAGGGTCCTAGTCTCTGCGCCATAAAGAAGCACGGGTAGGATGAGTATCTACCTTAAAACCCAACAAAATATTCCACAGAAAGTTACTATTTACGATATATAATGAATATAAACTCTTCTTTTAAAAACCCAATTTTTCAATTGTGAATGGTGTCATTTAATTTCGACAAAATTTGATCGCTACTAGATTCTCTAGAAAACTCTTAAATTCAGATTCCAGCTATTGTCACCACGTACATAATTTATAAATTCAAAGTTCACGCTGCTTTCTACTAGTTTTCAATAAGGAAAACGAAACGCATGGTATGCAGTATTTTCTAATCTCTTAACATACCGCGCACTATAATTAAAGCCAGAGAGAATGAAAGCCCATCATCTTCTCTCCAAAAATTAGCAAAAGTGACTCATGATCATATATACATACATATATGGAGGTATGACTCTTTGTGTGCAAATTTGGGAATAAATTTAGAATAATAATTGAGCATTCGTGCAAAAGCTCTAATGCAGAAACACGGTATTTTAAAAATTCACACTTAATACTGTTGAACTCTAAATGGACAGACTCGAGTTTTAATGATATCATCCAAAAAATTTACTACATTATGCATACCACATAGAGTTCTATTACTTTTAGAAAAGCAGCTGTCGCAAGTGTGTATAAAAATTGAAAGTTTTTATATTTATTTCATTAATTTATTTCTGTTTTATTATAAAAAACAAAAGAAAAATAAGGAAAACATTCTGAATTCTTTTTCACTCTGAATATTTAGAATGTTTTCCTTATTTTTCTTTTGTTTTGTGAAAAACATAAAAAAATTGTTTGTTTTTCGGAGGAAAATAGTACTGCTTTAGCATTTCGTACAACTCTTCTTATTTGTCTTTGCTGGCAAGCCGGGAAAATTCAGTTCTCTCAATAACCTGTATGATTCCAGACGAACATTCTTTAATAACATTGACTTTTTCAAACGGTCTTCATCCACCGATGCTTCTATAAAATAAGAATCCAATACCTCCTGGTAATGGTACCAATTATCTACCGCTGGTCGAACCTTCCTTGTACTAGTTGTCATATATGTTGCGGAGATGTTCTCAGTATGAGCCCAAGTTGAATTTCTAGACATTTTTTACATTAAAAAATAAAAATTACAGCAACATTTTTTTATACATATAGTGCAGAAAATCTACTTGTACTTATATAATATTTATTATACATAACATAAAAAAGGAAATTTATATGTTTTATCACAAGGTCCAATACAATAAAATTGCACACTTAGACTTCTTTTTTTTTAATTCTCATCGCCAATACGATGTATTATTGCCTTAGGCTTGCGCATGTGCTGCCTTTTGCTCGACATTTATTTTATGAGTAATATAAATAACCACCACTTAAATATAATAACAATTATTATTTCTCGTAACTATTACTAATGTTTATAACGGTACATTGGGATTATACCGGTGACGGGAAAAACTCCTATGGCAAATAGAAGGCATACATCGATATGGTTTTTGTTTAAGAACTCGAAAAGATGATGCTGCCAAAACAGAACTGTTTTGTAGTAGTAGTTAAAATCTAAAAAACGGACTAGTTACGATCTTACACTTACTTACGAGACTTACACTTACTTAGATTTTTAATTTTTTATTTTAAATAAGAAAGCAGTTAGACTCCATGATAACTTGTTTTGTTTGGACAATGTTTATACATAGTCTGGTGCCAATCTTTGCAGTTTGCGCATCTAATGTCATTTGATGTTTTGTGGACACCAGCGCAGTAAGTTTTAATATTACACCTGCTAGAACCACGTCTAATTTAACCTTTATATGTGAGAAATAGTTTTTGTTTCAAAATAAACAATAAAAATTACTACTATTTTATCTTTCGAAACATTTTAAGGCTATATTTCTTTAACACTAGATTTACAAAGAAATTTTTATACCTATTTATACCACCATGTCATTTTGACTAGTGTTCAAAAATAACGTTTTGAGTGTGTAAATTTTGTATGTGCCATAATGTTACTTTATCGGTAATAAGGGAGTTACCATATATATATCTAAACAAAGATCTATCGCTGCCATAGAAAAACATACCAATCAAAATGACTGGCACCGGTATAAGTACCAAAAACAAACATTATTTTTTTTTATTGTGGACACAAGATCAAAATAAGTTATCAAATTAATTGTATTTAGTTGTCGTTATAAAAATCATATAATAGCTTCGGAAAAAAATATTCACACAAAGTCAATATTTAAGGCTACTAAGGCAAAACTAGTCAGTTTGACTGGCGCGGTAAATCTAGTGTTAAAACTTCATAAAGATTATTCCTCAGTTTTCTTCGGAAAAAACTTTTAGGCTGACTTATATCTTGCGAATTGAATATTCCGTTATCTCTTAAAATTCTCATCATTTCGTGTAATTTTTCATCGTCATTATCGATTATTTATGACGGGACAAAATAATTTTGATTTCCAACTCTTTAAGAAAACGTTGATTTTTCAGATGATTTTTTCATTTTGTTTTGTATTGGATGGGCAACATCATCGTACAGCGCATGCTTTTACTTATTTTATTTACTTGTAATTTAAAATAAAGCAAAGAAAAGACAAATGTTTTGTTTAAAAAGAATATTGGGCCAGTTATTCCAACGTAACTTAACGTACGTTCACTTTTTAGCATATGGAGAGCAATGTAAACGCTTACCGAAACGTTCTCTCTTGTTAGTGAAACGGAAGATCCGTATAAAAAAAAAATTCCTTCACGTTTTCATGTGACATTTGAATACGAGTGATGGGGCTATTCTATGCAGAGTTGCATTGCGGCACAAATGCTCTCTTTGGTACTTTGGTAGATATATATAACGATTTTTTAGCTTTTGATTAAAATAATAATAAAAAAAATTATTTTATAAGAAAAAATACTTATTATTATGGTTCTATTGTGCACACAAATAATTTTAACAAAATAAATATATAATATATTGTTACTTTTTTACCTTTTTAAATACGTTTAAATATGAGTTCGTTAATCGCAAACCAAATAAACACAAATATGTGTTTAGTTTTTCTTAAACTCTCTTTATTATTCACACTACGTTTGTGCCACTGTATACAACTTAACGATACAACAACAATTTGCTTGTACACTATTCTATTTCACACTTCTGTCCACGTTAACAGTAACAACTGTTCGTTATATCTTCTCTGCTTACAACCTTTTGCAAGCAATACCGCTTGTACGTTCAAACCGCAACGCGTCTTCACACAAGACTGACTGAATTAACTCTGACTGCTGCCTGCTTTGTCCAGCCCTTTTACAGTCCGACACAATCAGTCTAACGAACATTCTTGAAGTGGAAGGATCGTGATCTCGCCTTCTCGTGAGCTCTATTGCTAATACATTGTTGTTTGTGTGCTTTGCTTATGTTGCCGTTGGTACCAGGCGCAACCAGGTTCGTCGTACATATGTGTGTGTGCAGCTTTAGATAATCAGCACGTTTATTGTATTGTTTGTGTTAGTGTTTATTTGTATCGCGTAGCTTTTGTTTATCGTTTTTGTTGTTAAACGATATTAGGTCGTTTCGATTTGCGTAACACTGCCGCCCACTTAAGCCTGTTCGTCCTGAATAGGCTCATTATCTCTTCCCATATTTTGCCAGTCGCTCTATGTGTACGACCTTCATTTTTGATCGGGGCTGTTAGCTTTCTGTATCCTGTACACGACATCGTTTAACCGTTTAATTATTTTATACGGTCCATCCCAGCTGGTTTGTAGCTTGGGAGATAATCCCTTCCGCTTTGGGTTGTAGAATAGTACCAGTTGTCCTTCATGGAAACCATCCGTGTTTGCTGCACGATCATACCTGGCTTTCATTCCGTTACTGACCATCGCTATCCTCTCCAAAGATGCGCCCGAGTTATACTGTTGCAGCTGACCTTGACTTCTTTTTTCAGAACATTTAGATACAATACACTGGGTACAATTTACTATCCAATCCGCCACTGCTTGCTGACATCCAACCCAATAAAAACGTCGTTTTAGCCTTCCCAGCGTCTTTGTCACTCCCGCTAGCTCCATTGTGGGACTCCTTTAACACTTTCGTCTTGGAGGAAGGCACTACTAATAGGTTCGATAAGGTCTTGCCATCAGCGCTTTCCCAACGTCGATATACGCATTCATTTATCAACCGTAAACTGTCCCATAGTGCCCAATATGCTTTTGTAAGAGGACCATCTCCGGATATCTCATTGCTGGTAGGTCGTTTGTCCTCTTCCTTGGCTGCTACTATCTTCGCCAGTATTGGGTCACTCTTTTGTGCTTCGGACCAGTCTTCATTGGCATCGATCTGCATTCGTCGGACATCATTGGTGGATTCCTTCTCCTCAGCCTTTACATAATGATTACGCTCCAAATTACGAGATCGGCTTGATAGAGCATCAGCCTTGCCATGTGTTATGACTCTTCGTTTTGTTAATGGCGATTGTTCGGAATCAGCTCTGATCTTCTTGCGTCCTCTTCTAACTTTTATAACTTCAGTCTTTTCTGCAGCCGTGTAAGTGTCCGAGGACTTTTCGATTTGCATATTAGCCTCTATTCCCGGTACTTTCGACATAAGATGATCCTCGATATTCTCAGCCTTCCCGCGCCTTCTCTTGGAACTACTCATTTCAACGTAGTGTTTATCAGAAGCCTTAGGCGTAGCAATGGCACGTCGTCTTGTTGGTGAGACCGGTCTTGATCTTTACCGTGGCGCTTTACAGTTTCTTTGGAAATGGCCACCCTTTCCACAGTTGAAGCATTTAGGTTTAGCCCTTTGTCCGTTTTCTTCCAAAGCTTGCTTCACCATTTCCTTAACTTTAGTTAAAAGCCATTTATCTTCCTCCACTACTTCCACTTTATTAACTGGTGGTCTTGAAATTGTGCGAGTGGTCTCCTGGGCTAGTGCGAAGGCCAAGGTCTCTGCAAAGGTTGTCTTCTGCGTAGAACATACCGCTAGTTTAATGTCAGGGTCTCGTATACCATTGACAAACGCCTCGGTCTTAATGTTGTCTATCAGCGGGTGGTTTTCTCCGCGGTATGTGAGCTGCACTAATCTCTCAACCTCCATTGCAAAGGCTTGTAATGACTCATTTGCCTTTTGCGCCCGGCATCTCAACTCCATGCGGTATAGTTCCCATTTGTGCTCATCGCCAAATTTACGCTGCAATGCCACCATTAACTCGTTGTAATTGTTCCTGCAGCTGGTTGACATGGTTTCTAGGATCTCAGCTGCGACACCTTTTAGAGCCAAAATTAGTTCCAGAGCTTTCTCCCCATCGTCCCATCCATTTCTGCTGGCTACTGTCTCGAATTGGAATTTGAACACGGATAGGGGAGAGCTACCATCAAAGAAAGGTGGTTTTATCCTGCCAGTACCGTCTGGTACGACTCGCACTGGTTCTGGTCACTGGCTTTGGAGGTTGTTGATCTTTTCCTCCATCATAACGAGTTTTCCGCCGACGGCCTTTTCCAAATTGTCCACTTTAGTGTCAACGGCCTTTTCCAAATTGAACACTTTCGTGTCAACGGCCTTTTCTAAATGTGACACCCTTCCCTCGACACCAGTGGTCCTTTTGCTGACCGACTCATGGATTTCCTGCAGCTTTCCAGATGTTGCTTCGAGCTCCTTTTCAATTTTTGACAAAATTGCTGCTTGCAGTCGTTGGTTTTCGGCTCTAGAAGCTTCAAATAGCTTCTGGTTCTCAGCTCTAGAAGCTTCTCGTACATCAGCAAACAACCTTTCGTTCGCCTTTGCATTTTGCGATTTCAGCCAGAAGTTTTTAATTTTCGGTTCTAGAAGCTTCTTGTACTTCAGCTAATAGCTTTTTGTTCTCTTCTTGCATTTTGCGATTCTCAGCTCTAGAAGCTTCTTGCGCATCCATTAATACTTGAATTTTTTCCATCATAGCGGCCAGCAATGAATTTATGTCGATACCGCTCGGGGTTGCAGGGGCCTTTAACTCTCGTTCCTCTTCATCTTCGAACTCGTAGGAATCGATGTCGATGTCCTGAAGCTGCAGATGTTCCTTTAATCGCCTTTGAAGTCATTTTTCGTGCCCATTGTTGACAGCTCGAGTTTACCAAACTCCCGTTTAAGCCGTTCCACTTTTAGATCGCAGAATTTTGATTTTGATTTTCTCTCTTTTTTTTATTTATTTATTTTTACTTTTGGATTTTGCAATCCCACTTCTGACACCAATTGTTACGTTTTTACCTTTTTAAAAACGTTTAAATATGAGTTCGTTAATTGCAAACCAAGTAAAAACAAATATGTGTTTAGTTTTTCTTAAACTCTCTTTATTATTCACACTACGTTTGTGCCACTGTATACAACTTAACGATACAACAACAATTTGCTTGTACACTATTCTATTTCACACTTCTGTCCGCGTTAACAGTAACAACTGTTCGTTAGATCTTCTCTGCTTACAACCTTTTTGCAAGCAATACAATCACACAAGACTGACTGAATTAACTCTGACTGCTGCTTGCTTTGTCCAGCCCTTTTATAGTCCGACACAACCAGTCTAACGAACATGTTTGTATACTTTGCTTATGTTGACGTTGGTACCAGGCGCAACCAGGTTCGTCGTACATGTGTGTGTGCAGCTTTAGATAATCAACACGTTCATGTATTGTTTGTGTTAGTGTTTATTTGTATCGTGTAGCTTTTGTTTATCGTTTTTGTTGTTAAACGATAAACAAAAGCTACCAGCTACACCAACACAAAGCCACACGATACAAACGCACACTAACACTAAGTATACAATGGACGTGTTGGTTATCTAAAGCTGCACACACACATATGTATGACGAACCTGGTTGAGCCTAGTACGGCAACATAAGCAAAGTACACAAACAACAATGTACTAGCAATAGAGTTCTCGAGAAGGCGCGAGCGAGAACCTTCCACATCGAGAACGTTCATCATACTGATCGATACGCGTGTGTGCGAACTATAAAAGGGCTGGACAAAGCAAGCAGCAGTCAGAGTTAATTTAGTCAGCCTTGTGTGAAGTTGCGTGTGAACAAAATAAGTCGTGGTTGTAAAGATCTAGCGAATACTTGTGTGAACTAGTACAGTGACTACACAGATTATTATTGTTGTATCGTTAAGTTCTATACGGTGGTACACAAAAGTGTAAATAATAAAGAGAGTTTAAGAGAAAAATAACCACATATTTGTTTTTACTTTATTTGCAATTAACGAACTCATATTTAAACGTTTTTAAAAAGGTAAAAACGTAACAATATTTTGAGTGACGAAGTGGTACGAATTATACTTTTGCGTACTTTTTAATATATATTAATCTTTTAAATTTTTGCATAAAAAAATATTTTCCTTTAATTAGTATTATTATTGTAATGTGTTTAAAAGAAAATAAATAAATAATATCTGTGGCAATAAATGATAATGGCTTAAGTTCACATAAGTGTTTTTTCATTTCATTACATATTTTTATTCTCTTCTTCAAGATCTATCACTCGGCTAAATTGCATGTATAAAATGTCATTATTAATAAAACTATACGTGTTTATGAAGTCGCCGTAGTCTAGCAGGTAGTGTGTTGGCTTATTAGACGTAAAGCCAGGGTTCGAGCCCCAGGCCAGACATCAAACGAAAATACAAAAAATATTTCTTCGGCGACTTCCTCTCAGTAGATTTCTGGCAAAAACTCTGAGAGTAAATAAAAATTGCCAATGAAAAGTTTCTCAAAAATCTGTCGTTCGGGGTCGACTTTAAATAGTAGGTCCCGCCACTCATGTATAAAATTAACACACACAACATAAGTGATGTGAGAAACTAGGTCGTAATCCTGACTGAAGGGTTGTAATGACCAATTATGTATATGTATACGCGTTTATATTTATGTATTTGTATTCAATATCTCTAAACACGAAATATCGACTTAAGCTATTATTATTTAATGCCACAGATATGTATTTTGAGTGGCAATGTGACGCAAATGTCCTTTTTGCTACTTTCCTATCTATATATATAAAAATGAATGTTTGTTTGTATGTAATTAATAGAATCGTAAACTATGCATTTGATCATGTTATGATCTTTAGCAAAGTTGTTGCGCATGAGCCGGGGAAGGTTCCTAAGTTTGTACGACCAATTTCCGACAGGTAGCGACACTGAAAATGACTAAAAATGATTTAAATCGTTAATTGTGCATTTGATCATGCTATGATCTTTAGCAAAGTTGTTCCACATGAGCCGACGAAGGTTTCTAAGTTGGTATGACCGACAACCAACAGGTGGCGCCGTTGAAAATTACTCAAAATGAATTAAATCGTAAACTGTGCATTTGATCATGAACTTTAGCAAAGTTGTTGTGCATAAATCGACGGAGGTTTGTAAGTTAGTGCGATTAATTTCCGATAGATAGCGCTACTGAGAATTATTCAAAATGAATTGAATCTTAACTATGAATTTGATCATGTGATGATCGGACAAATACCAGACATTTTAGGATTCATCATTTATGATTTTAATAACATTTAATATACATAACTCATTCCCGTAAAATGTCAGTCACAAGTTTGAAACATTTTAATTTTGGAAATTTTTTAAAAATGCTGTTGGGCTCAATTGGATTGTATATATTGTGAGATTCTAATAAATTTAAACGCATTTTTCATGCCATTCCTGTGCAATCATGCCACCAAAGCGACAAGCAATTGGTCGACCTACACCTCAAGAAGCATTAAGACTGGAAAATCTTCAAGTACAAGCCGCTGAGTACCGATCGAATATGTACTACTCAGGCCCGTTCATCTGAATCCTCTGGACAACGGGAAACAAATTCCTAAAAATGATTCAAAATTAATTGGACATTTGTGTAATGTCTTTCCTTCAAATTTATTTTTGTTGGTGGCGCAGTAACACGCGCAGGGTACAGCTAGTTTATACATAAATCTTTTTAATATTTAAAATTTTTGAATTCATTTTCTCATGATTCTAATGTGCATAACAAATTATAAGAGAGTTTTTTATTATTATTATTCTAACTAGAGGTATTGTTTTGCAATATAATAAAAAACAAAAAAATCACTTTGAATAGAACAATATTCGACATATAAGTACATGTAAATTCCATAAATATTGACTCGGATGGAAACAAAAATGTAATATTCTATAATATTACAAAAATAAATATTTATAATAACATTAAGAAGCAAATATAATTTTTTTTATTTAAGGCCTAATTGGTACTTGTACCAATTTCTTTACTGTTCTTCTTCTTCTTTTCTGTTTCGTTTTTATTTACATTCTTCTTTGACATATGTCCCGTTTTTAACGTTTCTATAACTACACAAACGTTTTTACGGCAACGTACGTTACGTTCTTACGTTCTCTACGCTGGACTAACCAGTCCATAAGACACTTTGTTGATTTATAATATATGTCGTCACAAAGCGAACATGATTAAAATGTGACTGTAGTTGTGAGAAGCATGTGTATAACTCAGAGGAAAATTGTTAGTAATATTTTCAAGTGTACTTATAACCTAATAATATCTATATATAGTGGAAAATATAAAAAAATGTACAGCGCTTAATCCATAAAGACAGCTATTTAAATGACAAATATTTTTCCAAAAATTGGGATCATTGTTCATTGTTATTAGTGAATTCAACCCTAATATTTCTTTGGGTGTATAATTGAAACCGAAAAAAGTGATATGAACCTTCTTCTTTGGAAGCTGACAAACAACTGAACTGAAGAATGAACTCATTTTTACGAACATTTTTGATGTTCGTGCCCTACGTGTGTAAAGAACCGAAGATGTTCGGCCCCGGGGGCTATTGCCGACATCAGATTTATCAACAGTTTCTAAAGCGGGCAATTTGTAATTCGTTTTGGCAGTTCTTATTTAAAATTATTTTTATAGATTATAATTAAATCATTATTTGCTTTGAATCAGTTATTTTATTCCTTTAATTATAGTTAAAAATGGAGAAAAGGATAAAAAAGAAATAAATTTAAAGGTTTTTAAGGGGGAAAATTTTTTTTTAATTTTTTTTTTTTGACTGATGTTTATGACAAATACCCGACTAAAATTAGGCATCACATTGATTTTTATGTTATTTGGAGAGTAAAGGCCTAGTTATGCGACCGGAACGTAATGTAACGCAATGTAACAGTAATGTGCACGGAACGTAAAAATGTAAGAGCAATTATAGAACGTAAAAACGTAATCATATGTTTTAGGTAAACAAAACAATAAAAGAAATATACAAAAACGAATAAAGAAATAAAAATTGCAAAAACTAAAAGACAAAAATTTAGATATGGATACAGAAGACATGTTTTTGGGTTTGAGTTTTTATTTTTTTATATTTATTATTGTTTTTTAAAGAAATTTAATATTAATTTCAGATTTTAAAAGCTTCGTTTTAACTCTTTTTATCACTTTTAATATGGCGCCTTTTACTTTAATTCAGCTGTTAACCAGTGTTATCACTACAGAGTTTTTAGGTTCATTTCAACGATTTTATATTTATTTAAAGGTACTTATTAAAAGTTTTATTATTATTATTATTATTATCAAAAGTTTTTATGTAAAACAAACACAAAATTGAGTGCTTTAGATTGTATTTTCCATATAAATAGACAAGCAAGTGAAATCGTTTATTTTACAGAAACAGATCAGGTATTTCGGAAACCAAATTTGTACTAACATTAAAACGTAGTTATCTTCTCTAATAAAAGTAAAGTGAAATGTTTTTCGAACGCTTTAATTAGTTAAAAATCTATAACTATATTTTTCTAATTTAAAATAAAAATAAACACTACCTACATAATGTAATAATAAAAGAGCGTTTATTTTTATTTTAAATTATAAAAGTTAATAATGAAGTAAATTATAATTTCTGTTTTTAAAATATGCGAAGTTTTATTTAAAGAGAATTCAACATACAGACAAGCATAACATACATACAAAATGTAAATTCTGTTTATAAATTCAATTTTCAGTTTTGGTGGTTTTTAATATTGACATGTTGTTAACACTGCTAAACAGATGTCACGTAAAAATGTAAGAAAAATCTATTTTTTACAGATTCTTACGTTCCGGTCACCGTATAAACAGTATCGAAACGCAATTTTGACGTTTATCAGCGAATTATAAAAGGGACAGCAAATATCACCAAAAATTATTTCTGTCCCTTTCTGATTGTCTGTCTGTTTTGTTTATTTATGTTTTTTTAGGTTTTGGGGTGGGTTTTTTTATATTGGCGAGAGTTAATAAAAAATGTAATTTTTGTGTAAAACTTTAATAAATAATAAAAACAACTACTAGCAATAACAATTTTTAACTTTTTCTTTCGAGAAATTAAAAAATATTGGCAACTTTCAGCAAGAAAAATTTTTATGAGCAGTACGTCTTATTTTGATCTTGTAATATTTAGCTTCTTAATAATCTCTTACACAAGAAATTATATTCATTGTGACCGAAAAACACACACATTTCGATTAATCTGTAAATATTTAAGAATCTTTAAACTTTTCATTGAAAAAATTAAAAAATATTCAAAATTTTCCCTTTTTTAACACAAAATAAATGTTTATTTGCATTTAATTTTTCTGCTTTATCCGCCAGTTTTCACTCTGTATATCTGTTGCTTCCAACACATTTGATTCGCAAAACATTATAACATTTTTTTCTCCCTCTAAATTGGCTAGTAATTTGCTGCTATGAGCGTTTGTCAAACGTTAGTGGTTTCGATACTGTTTATACGGTGGTTCCGGTTACGTTACACTACATTTCTATAACCATTCGTATTGCTTTATACATAACAAAAACGATCAGCTGTTTCTTACTGTTGCGGTTACATTCCGTTACGGTCGCATAACTGGGGCTTAATTCGCTCTCAAAGTTTTGTATGCAGAAATTCATAATTCGGCACATATTTGGAGTTTCAATTACAAATGTGAGAGCGAACTACGAGGAAACGCCGTCGTCTGGACATAGCATAAGATATTAAATTTGTAGCAATTTTAATATTTGCATTTTCATAATTTCAATTGAGATTCTTTGAAATGTGAAACTAACACTTCTAATTTATCAAGATTTTCATTTGAAAGGGCATACCATATATTGTATAACGTTTGGTGAACCAGACAGAAATACATCTGCTGGATCATTCGGGTATAACACAAATAAAGTCCATCTCAATATGTTAAATATTATTTGGTGTGTTGATATGAAAGTGCTAAAAACCAATTATTTTGAATGATAACGCCATACCTAAGAATTTATAAAACAGAGAGTTCTCAGTGGTTGTATCAAAAGCAAATTCAAATTTTTGTGAAAAATACGAACTCGCTTTTTTATTTTGCCTAGTTGACTTACATATGTTTACAAAGTTAATTAAAATCCTTGTCAATTGTTTATATGCGATGTTATGTTTCTCTATCCAATATAAATATTTAACAAGACATTAATATTGTTAAATATTTTGTACATTAATTAATGATAAATCCTGATATGTAGTAGAGTAATTGTGATAACTTCTTTATTTAAAACATAATTTTTTCTTGTAGAAATGTGTATGTTTTTTAGTACGGTGAATAATTTATTTGTTAAGCAGAATGGGTCATATTCATCATATGCTATCAGGACCAGGTATCTTATTAAAGTTTTAATAGCAACAGACAGAATTCACAGAATTCTATGGCGGATCTAGAAAGTCGTCAGTAAAACAAGGCTTCACCAAAGTATGATTTTGAAATATCAGTATTTAATTTGTCTTAAATTTCATCCAGCGATTCTTAATTATTGAATTCAACTTAAATTAAAAATTAACTAAATGTTTCCTCTTAACTTTTGATGATATTGTTTGAGATTAGGTTGATTGTTTGGCTGCTTATATACAGTTTGTCAAAAAAAATCTTTGCACATAGATGAAAATAAAAAAACTTCGAAAAATTCATTGATTTCTAATATAAATAACCAACTTTTTCATTTTTTTCAAACAGCATTTTATAAACATATGTTTTGTTAATTAATAAATAAAAAACTTTTATAACAATGAAAATATTCTAATATAAAATATTAAAAAACAAAAACAATTAAATTTTACTGCTGTCAAAAAAATGTTTGCACACTTGATAAAATATTAAGACTTATGCAATTTTTTTAAAATTATAGTGCTAATATTTTGTGTGTCCACCTTGAGCATCAATCACCGATTGTAGACACCTTCTCATGGATTGAATAAACTTCGGAATGTCATATTCTAATGGTATTTTTCCCCACTCTTCTTTGATGAACTTTATCAATTCGTTTTTATTTGTGGGCGATCTTTTTCCTACCTTTTTCTTTAGATGAACCCACAAATTTTCGATAGGGTTAATATCAGGACTTTGGGCAGGAGTATCAATAACTTTGGAGCAGTTGTGAAGTAACCTGGATTTACATAAATAAGATTTATATTTAGGATCATTATCTTGATAATAGTTGTAATTAAATTTATTCGGATTAACCGGGTCAATAACACCAAATTTCTTAATGCTGGCGGTCAGTTCATTTTTTAAAACATCAAGATATACTTCCTTAGTCATTATTTCATCCAAAATCCTGATTACACCAATTCCCTTGCTGGATATACAGCCCCATACCATTACAGTGCCTCTGAAAGGCTTACGCCAAACTCTTTCACGTCCGTCATGATAATAAAGCATTATTTTCGCCTTATCTGAGAAAATAACATAGTCCCAGTACTCCGGAGGAAGTGAAATGTATTCGGTGGTAAATCATAATCTCTTTTCGACATTTTGTTCTGACAGGAGGGGTTTTTTCCTAGCCCCTCTTGAAGAATATTTATGTTTTTGAAGAACATTTCTGATGGTTTCTTGGGAAACACGTAACCCAAAGTCTTTTTGCACTTGAAGAGGTAATCATCTCGTACTGGATATGGGATATAATGTTATATACAGTCCTGATGTTCAGGGAGAACATATCGGCGATTTCCTTGGCAGATTTGCCTTCGTAGTAGTTGAAATAGACCAATTGTTTTCCTGACATTTTTTGTATTCACTTGTTACATAAAAACGATCACTTCGTTACTAAAACGTTGTTTACCCCTTTCACATTCCATCTCATTTGTAAAAAACCAAAAATGCACAAAATTTTTGGGAAATAACGGCATTTTTTATTATCTTCATTCAATATGCAAAGATTTTTTGACACTCTTTATACTGAGTAAAGTTCTTTTGTTGTTGTTATTATTGTAATGTGTGTGACTATTAGAAAACTATTGGCGCCTTATGGTCGTAAACAAGTGCAGTTATAGAATGTGTGCAAAAATAAAAAAGTATGTAAAGATTTTGTTGTTGGAATTCTTGAATGAAGATCACATTTTACATTTTTTGTTCTGTGCAAAGATTTTTTTGACAAATTGTATGTAAATTTTAATTATATTGTTCCAGTTTTCTTTTACGACAAACATTTATAGAGTTTGTTCTGGCAAAAATTATCATCGATTTGATTGTGGCATGTGTATTTATTTACTTTTTTCTTTTAAATTCTGTTTCTTAATATCAATTAAAAATAGAGAACATTTTAATAATTTTATTTATTATGGATTATAAAATATTAACATTTATGTGTATACTATTTTTTTAGGCTCGTGTTAAATTTCATCCAGCGAATCTTAGTTATAAAATTCAATATTGTCCTTATGACTTTATATCGAAACTTCCCTCCAGATATTTGCACTTCTTTTGTGCTTTAGATTTTCTGGAAAAGGAAATAGAAATTAATTTTTCCAAACTTCAACGTAAAGATGATGATGGCCACACAGTGATTGAATGCCCGTTTAAATGTATTTTTAAATCTGAAGATTATATTACTGAAATCGCTCGCATCGTCGAAGATAAAAAATCAGTATTTGATTCTTTAACAGAAATGGCGCCACAAAAGCTGTTAAATCTAGCAACTAGCGGTATGTCGATGAAGGTTATTAACACTAACTTATTGACTTTGGTACGAATGTTAGAATCGTTTTGGCATAAAAAGGAATCTCAAATAGAATGTAAAGATCTTGGCAAATATTCACTTAGTTTGAAATGTTCAAAATCTATAGATTGGGTTCAGCTATGTAACGAGTTACTAATGTTTAATGCAAACTCTGAAGATGATATTGACAAATCTGAGGAATACGAACCAACACTTAATAAAGAGGAAAGAGTCATTAGAGCACAAGATGTATTTGTTATAAATCTTCCAACCATACAGATACAAATCTCTGAAGAACAAAAAACTAATGTAGACACTGTTTCTTATAAAAAGAATTTAAAGGTGCCTAGAGAGATATTAGAAGCGGATCTACAAAGAGATGACATTTTAAAAAAAGTTCTTAGGTATGTTAATAGTAAATGTAATACAGTCTTTTAACTAAACTTCTTATATTTTTCTAATATAGTGAATCCTGTTGGAAATATACAGATAACAATATGAGTAATATTGGGGATAAATTGAAAAATTTAGGTTTTAATGAAATGGAAATAAAGCATTTGGAGGAAATACATAATTTTATTCAAAATCATAATTTAGGCGTACCAGTATCTAAATTAATGGTAAGAAATTGCTTATTTTTAAAATGAAATAAACATATAAATTATAAAATCATAAATTTTAGAACGAGTTCCCCTATGAACAATTTCTAGTTAGAGCTCTAAAATTTCTTTCATCCGAATTTATTATAAAGCGGGTTGGAGTTTCTTCGTTTATGTATGTACATAAAAATCATATAAGACCATGGGTTGTTCACACATTCAACTTAAAAAGACTAGACCGAGAAAATTTAGGCGGTTCTACAACAGCTATCAAGAGATCTTATAATAATAATGAACTTTCGAATTCCGAGGAAAATTGTGATTCGAAACGACGGAAAACTGAAAGCGAAGAAAACAGCACAGAAGAGAATGAATTGCGAACCTCAAAACGTGTACCTAAGCCTGTTAAACGTTTCGACGAAACATTAAATGAAAATGAATCTACTAGTTCCAATCCAAATGAAAGGTAACAATTAAATTAATTCATTCATCTATTTCAGAACTCAATTTTTGAGGTACAAGTCGTAAGTCTTGTTTTTTTTTTGAGCTATTATTTCCTTCATTTACTAGTTTTATTAAAAACTAGTGGTAAATTTCATCTGTTGACCAATGCCATTGTACTTTGTAAGTTCAAGTTTTCTAGTTGTGTGTATTAAACCAAGGCCTGGCTTAGTGTTCATGCATTGCACAGTGTTAGATTTTGATAATCTAGCTGGACAAAAGTCGTTTTTTTTAGTTTCAATTTGAGTCAATATTTTCATCCAATATAAAAGAGCACTTCTTATAAAATAAGAAGATGCAAAAACTGCCTAATTTGTCAACAATAACATTATAACAGTACTTTAAACTTGTAAATTTTTTAATGAATTAAAAACAACAAAAGAGTTGCATGAAATTGCTCATCCTTAAAAGCTTGTAACTTTTGATTGGATTGGAATTTTTTAACTATTTTGTTTCTGTTTTGAAGCTCAACTTATTCGCTGTTGATATCACAAGAATTTACTTTTAGAACCTGGAAAATTATTTTCATTTTATTTCATTCAAAGAATTACTCTTTTTGTTAACTTAAGAAAAAAAATTTATAATCGATAAATATTTTTCTTATAACGCTTCAAAACCAAATTAGTTTTATACGAACGTCTAAAGTATCTACTTTAAGGCACGTACAAAATTATCTGCCGAGATTTGCCGTTTAAGGAAAAAACAAATAATGAGTGATAATAAAACATACCACGAACTTTTTTATATATGGCTAAGAACACCCGAAAATGAAATGCTTGACCGTTCCGTAAACTATACTTGTGGAAAAATAAGCAGTAGTTATAATTCTCATATTGATTATGAGCACTTATAACGTTTTATAAAAAATGCATATATTAGATTTAAGTTAAGGTGGAAAGCGGTAAACCGCACGAAACGCGATTTTATAAGTCGCTATGATGACTGGTTAAGCATAAGCATTGATATTTCCCAGTTTATTTATAAGAAACCAAAAGAAAATTTGGATGCTGGAAGACCATTAAAGGTGTTCAATGAAAGTTCGCAAAAAACAAACGCAAGAAGAGCAAAACAAGTCCTGAAGTTAGTAAGTACTGATGAGCTATATTTGGCAGCCGAAAAAAATGCGGTCAACAGGTAAACGAGATTCAGTATAGTAAGTGAACTTATTAATCACCTCAGCCTAATCTAGAATTTGTAATGAAATTGTGAAAAGTTTGTCTCCACAAGAAGCACTGGCAATGATGATCGATACAAATTTATCGACGAACGCATATCGTTCAACGAATAACAACATTTATACCCCAAATTATATCCATGTTATGATTTAATCCAAAAGGCAAAATTATTATGCTACCCACTCGTAAAACTTCTAGATCTGATACTAATAGAGATTTAATAAACAGATTTTTAATAACATAACATAACAGTTTGCGCAGACCTCCTGTATATAAAAAAGCAGCATTGACCCCTGAAGTAATACAATTATTTAAATTTCCAGAAATAGCAAAAGAAAACCATGAATTTTAAAATTAAAAATTAAAAATTAAAAAAAAATCGAAATTAAAAAAATTGTTACTTCTACCTCTTTATTATTTATTTTAAACATTATCATACATCCTCGCTGCCTTTTTACTTTTTGATTATCCAAATTTTTGCAGTTGTATGGGAGGTGGGCGTGGCAGTGGTCTAATGTCGCCCATTTTTTAACAATGGTACATATTGGCCCAGTAAAACCTTATACCAAAATTCATGTCTAGCTGAATTTTTTTCCAAGATATTTAATTTTGTCTCCCTAGAATGACTAAATCTTACACTGCATTGTTTGCGAATTGATAAAATAATTTGAAAAATTGTAACAAATCTCAATTTTATATTTTTGTTTTGCAAGAGTTTATTTTGTTGTGAAATGAATGCAAATAATAATACCCTCTATTTCTCCTACACTTGTTTATTTACACACTTGATATTTATACATTATTCCTCTGTTTTATAACTCTGTACATATTTGAAATTAATGTCATTACATTGTACAACCTTTTGCAGTTGAATAAATGAATTTAACCCAACAGGTTATGGGCTACACGTCACGCAAGTTTTTTTATTTTTATTAATAAAATCACTAAGCGTATAAGATGGCAAGTCTTCCACTAGGATTTTCGATGGAGCGCTTAAGAAGGCGCGAAAATTTCGATGTGTGGAAGAGACAGGCCAAATCTTGCTTGATAATAAAAGGTTGCTGGAAGATTGTGGAAACCGGTTTGGTTGATGATGGCGATACTATTAGTAACGAACGTGCATTGGCTGAAATAACGTTGATGGTAGATCCATGTAACTATGGAATTATTGCTACAGCTACAACTGCGAAAGATGCCTGGGATGCATTAATGCGTAGGAGTAGGTTCTTTACCATATCAACCGTCAATGTTTCCTTGGAGTTTTCCACGGCCATTACAAGTGGCCTGAAATCATCCGGCAACCCGGCAAGCATTAATGAAGCTGTGAGTTCGTCGTCTATTTTGAGTCCTGCATTCTTTACCTTCAATGCAGTTATCACCAACTCGTTGACATACTCCTGGACAGAACCATGATTCCGCAATCTCATGTTCACCAGCTGCTTCAATAACTCCACTTTCCGTGTGAGGCCAGTATCCTCGTAAGCACGCATTAATGCATCCCAGGCATCCTTCGCAGTTGTAGCTGTAGCAATAATTCCATAGTTACATGGATCTACCATCAACGTTATTTCAGCCAATGCACGTTCGTTACTAATAGTATCGCCATCATCAACCAAACCGGTTTCCACAATCTTCCAGCAACCTTTTATTATCAAGCAAGATTTGGCCTGTCTCTTCCACACATCGAAATTTTCGCGCCCTCTTAAGCGCTCCATCGAAAATCCTAGTGGAAGACTTGCCATCTTATACGCTTAGCGATTTTATTAATAAAAATAAAAAAACGCACTGTTTTTTTTTTTTGAAAAAAAAAAATTATTTTTTTTAAATTTTTGAATTTTTTTTTTTTTTTTAAATTTTTTTTTTTTAAACTTGCGTGACGTGTAGCCCATAACCTGTAGGGTTAAATTCATTTATTCAACTGCAAAAGGTTGTACAATGTAATGACATTAATTTCAAATATGTACAGAGTTATAAAACAGGGGAATAATGTATAAATATCAAGTGTGTAAATAAACAAGTGTAGGAGAAATAGAGGGTATTATTATCTGCATTCATTTCACAACAGCCCTGTGTGGTTTGCGTGAAGGGCAAACAAACTAGAAAGCCGATTAGAGAGGACGGTACAAGGCCACAAAATTATTAGAATTGGTACACTCCGATGTCGTTGGGCCACTGGAAGTGAATTCTTTTTCTGGTGCTCGTTTCCTGGTCACTTTTGTGGATGATTATTCCCGGAAATTATTTATGTATCCACTCAAGATAAAATCCGAAGTTTTTGACACTTTCGTTAACTTCAAGAAAATGACCGAGAACCAGTGTTCAAAAAGGATAAAAAATTTAAGAACAGACAACGTTGGCGAGTACGTAAATGCTAAATTCCAAAGTTTTTTGAAGGACTGTGGTGTGATTCATCAAAAGACGTGCCCATATTCTCCCGAGCAAAATGGCACCGCTGAAAGAATCAACCGGACTTTAATGGAACGTGTGAGATGCATGTTAATAGACAGCGGATTGGACTATCGTTTTTGGGCAGAGGCTGTCAACACGGCGTGTTATTTAATTAACAGAGTCCCTTGCCGTGGTAAAAATATAAGTCCGGAGGAAATTTGGTCAGGTCGGCGTCCTAATTTGAAATTCTTGAAGGTTTTTGGCTGTCCTGCTCTTGTACACATTCCAAAGGAAAGAAGGCGTAAGCTGGAGGAAAAATCTATTGAATGTATCATGATGGGGTACAGTACGGAAAGCAAAGCATATAGATTGTTCAATCCCGATGACTACGGCATACTTATAAGTCGTGATGTCGTGTTTTTAGAGGAAAACAAAATCAGCCTAAAGAGGAAAACTGATTTTTATTATCCGGAATTGCTTCAGGCTTATGGTAGTGTCGATTCAGGGGAGAGCAGCACCGAAGTTGAATCGACATCCGAAAAAGAACCAGTACAGAACGAGTTCAGCACCGAAGTTGAATCGACATTCGAAATAGAACCAGTACAGAACGAGTTGAGCCCTGAAACGGAAAATGAAACAGATGACAGCAGTAATGACGACTCTGTTGAGTGGTCGTCACCTATGGCATCACCCGTGGAAGATGATGGTGGCGAATGGGCTCCAAACCCGTATGAAGCACAAAACATTCAAGTTGAAGGAAATATCCGCCGGTCTGATCGCATTGCCAATAGAAATCAGCGATCGACAAATTTTTGTGCAATGCAGTACATTTCTGATGATCCAGGTACAGTAAAGGAGGCATTGTCATCAGAAAATTCAAGTAAATGGAAAGCTGCAATGAAAGAGGAATTCGATTCGTTAATTGCGAATAAAACGTGGGCGCCAGCTGATTTACCACCGGGTGAAAAAGCCATAAAATCGAAGTGGGTGTTCAAGACGAAAAGAGATGAACGTGGTATTCCCATACGTTGGAAGGCTAGACTGGTATCGAAAGGTTTTTCACAACGTGAAGGAATCGACTATACGGAAACCTTCTCACCCGTTGTTCGGTATGATTCCATCCGTTATTTGCTGGCGTTGGCTGTTAAAAATGATATGTTTATCCACCAAATGGACGCAGTAAGCGCATATTTAAACGGTACGCTGAAGGAGACTGTTTTTATGCAACAACCTGAAATGTTCGATGATGGTTCCGGAAAGGTATGCAAGTTGCGGAAATCAATATATGGTCTAAAACAGTCGGGCCGTGTTTGGAATGAGACTATCAACAACGAATTGCTGAAAATAGGTCTTGTGAGAGGTGAGGTGGACCAATGCGTCTACCACAAAATAAGTGATGGCCTAATGCTGTACGTAGCTATTTATGTCGACGATGTTCTGATATTTTCTAAAGACCTAAAAGCGATAGAATCTATAAAGTCGAAGCTGGCGAGCAAATTTAAAATGAAGGATATGGGGGAAGTATCATCAGTGCTTGGTACAAAAATCACCAGGGGCGAAAATTTTATTAAGATTGACCAATCACGTTACATTGTTGATGTTCTGGTACGTTTTGGAATGAGTGAATGTAACCCGATCTCAACTCCAATGGATTACAATCAGAAATTGTCAGTCAGCATGACTCCTGAAGATGAAGAGTCTAAGCGACGAATGTCGAATATCCCATATATGCAGGCGATTGGTTGCTTATTGTTTGCTGCCCAGATTACCCGACCCGACATTTGCTATGCAGTAAATGTACTTAGTAGATTTGGAACAAATCCTGGTAAACCACACTGGGAGGCAGTTAAACGCGTGATGAGATATTTGAAAGGTACAATCGACAAGGGAATCATTTTCACGAAGCAAACAGAAGATGGTATAAAAGGCTATTGTGATGCAGACTGGGCCGGAGATGTTGACGACCGCCAATCCACCACCGGCTATGTCTTTGTATACCAATCAGGCGCAATTTCCTGGTGTACAAGAAAGCAAAAGACAGTGGCATTATCTTCGACGGAAGCCGAGTTCATGTCACTGACTGCTGCTATTCAGGAATCAGAATGGCTGAAACGCCTTGAAGCTGAACTCAACCCTAACAGTAGCAAAAGTATGTTGCTATATTGTGACAACAAGGGCGCTATATAAGTCGCTCTTAACAATAACTATTCATCAAGAACGAAACATGTGGACATAAAGGCCAAGTTCATCAGACAAAAAATTGATGCGAAGGAAGTCGTTTTGAAATACTTGTGCACAGACGAAATGGTTGCCGACGTATTAACGAAAGCAGTTACTCCTCAAAAATTGAATTATTTTGTAGAATATTTTGGTCTTTACTAACCCACATAGTATATATTAAATTGAATTGTTAATTTTATTTTTTTTATTGTAAAGAGTGTATGAGAAATTATTTGATTTTGGAATTGTTTCATTAAGGAAGAGTGTTGTGAAATGAATGCAAATAATAATACCCTCTATTTCTCCTACACTTGTTTATTTACACACTTGATATTTATACATTATTCCTCTGTTTTATAACTCTGTACATATTTGAAATTAATGTCATTACATTGTACAACCTTTTGCAGTTGAATAAATGAATTTAACCCAACATATTTCGTTCATACAATTCTAACTATATAAACATTTTTTAAGGGATGTCATCGTAATGAAACCGGTGCCTTGGATACGACTGAATGGATCTATCAATCGCAGAGTTCTGGACAGATGGTTGGGATCAATACTTTCTGAATGCATTGCACGTAATGGGTGCAGCGCTAACGACATTTGTAAAAGGTTTTCTCTCTTTCTACCAGTGGATATATTTTTCCTCTTGGAAATTTTGTGCGACTTAAAGTGCATTTCTTTAATTCACATATGCATGCCCGAAGTTGATGTATTTTCTAATTATGAAAGAATTATTGAAAGTGAGTTTATTAATAAAATTGTTCTTAAAATATAAATAAAATGTTATTTTTTCAGAACCTGTTGCGTTTGTTTATGATGCAGAAAATACATTTATAAAATCTTACGCTGATGCAACAATGCGTTTATCATTGTTTATTGGCGAAAAAAAGTACAACACAGAATTAATTTAATCAATGTACAGAATAAACTTTTTAATAATTTGTATATAAAAATAAATTGCGTTAGTTTCAGATATAATATTACGTTTGTTTTATTTTGTGAAGATTTTCTAACTCTTCTACTTCTTTAGTACACGCAGCAGTCAGAACTTCTACTTTATTGTCATTAGTAATTAATATATCATCTTCTACTCGGATACCGATACCACGAAATTCTTCAGGAACATCGGTACGATTTGGCGAAATATATATTCCGGGTTCGACAGTACATACCATACCGGGCATTAATCGCAAGGAACGCGGAATTAATGGAGTATCGTGGACATCCATGCCCAAATAATGCGATACGTGATGGGGACAGAATTGATAGCCAGCCTGGGAAAAATATGAATATTGGTATTCATTTAAAACTTATAAAAACAAATACTTACCCTAGTAAGGCCTACCACGTCGTTAATATTTTTAGGCACCAAACCAATGTCTTGTAAATACTTTCCAAGTTTAAAACACATTGTATCAAAGAGCTGATCTAAAGTTTGTCCTCCTTCATTTAGTAAAGTACCTACAAATAAAAAATAACGACACCAAAAATTTGCATTACACTTGAACTTGAATCGTATTTTCAAACCTTCCTTAAGAGCATTGTTTTAATTAATTGGTTAAAAAAGGTTATTGTAGAGATGAAAAGAACATTAGTGTGTTATTATTTTTTATAACTTTTTTAAAAAGAAACTGGGGTGCCTTTATTTTTTACATAGTATGAATTTTGTATTTTAATATTAATTTAAAAAAAATTAAATGAAATTTGTTTTTGGAATATATTGTTATGAAAATGGAAATGGTGTTTTGCTTTCACATCGCACATTGGTTTAAAATCGATTTTTTTTGGCCAAAATTATTTACGGCGAGAATATAATAGTTTTTTTTTGTTAATATTTAAATTATTATTAATTATTAATACCATATTTTGTCAATTCTGTGAAATTTAATTAAAAATTGTGTTTTCTCTCTACACATATTAATTAAAAACGACGTATTTCAAATATTTTTAAATATTAGTTTTATTTATAAAGAAAAGATAAACAATTATATTTCAAAAAGGAATAGTATTATTAGTTTAAAAACTCTTATTACAAATTAATTGTTAATTACGTCTAATACGTTTTCTAATATTATATTTTCTAAAAATTCGTTCTCAAATTTTTCTTCAGTCTTCGTCATCCGTGGTTTCATCAGTATCTGTATTATCTCCAAATATTGCTGGATTATAGAGATCTTCACAGGCTAAAAGATTAATAACTTCGGGGGGAAATTGTTGGCGTTTTCTTTGATGTATGCGTGTGTTTTGTTGTCGTGACGAAATAAGAGGATCTGATGAGTCTAATGCATTATTAAATACACCTGTCAGATTATTGATACGATTATTTCTCCTAGCATGAAACAATTTGTCGTGTTTGCAAATTGTATTTCTGCACACTGCTATATCCTCACCAAAGCATCCAACTGGTAATAGTGTGTTCTGCATAATTTGCTTTGAATGAATAAGCACTTTATGGAGGGTTGCTGTAATGGGAATCCAATCGTAGTTGGTTTGGAGATATCTAGCAGTTTCAAAACAATATTCTTCAAACTTATCTAGTTGCAATGGAAACTGGCATGTTCCTTCCATCCTTTAGAACAATAGCTAAGTCTCTTTCTCCCTTTTTTTGAGCAGACATACGCGCTGCATTTATTGATAAATCTGTCGTAATTTCTTTGGATGAAGACATAATTGCTGCTTCTCTTCTCTTGCTACAATTCGACATTTCATTAAAAGACATTCGTGGCCGACCTGCTTTAGAGGTGCTTGGTACCTAAGTTAAAACTTATTTAAAAAATACTTCAGAATTTAGCCATTTCATGTTTCGAGACATAAATACATTAGTGTTTCTAAAACATTCTGACTGACCACTTTGCATCTAATTTTACGCAATATATCCCTATTTTTTCTTTTAAATGTTTTAAATAATCCTCAGAGGATTTTTTCTAGAACGAAGTTCAAAAGTTCCTCCTTTTTCTTTTCTTTAGCATTTGTTTTTTTTGCCAAATTTTGAAGAGCTCTTCATTTCTGAAGCCAAGGTAGTCTAGTAAAAAGCAAATATCTTAAGTTATTGCAAGTTATTGCAGGAAAAAACTTTAGAATGTGTTGCACAAGACCACATGCTATTTTCGAATTTTGTTTTTTCACTGGACAAAGTTGGACATATTTTTAAAAGTTTAAATTTATGGAAAAACAAAATAATAATTGAATGCGCGAATATGCATGTAAACAACACACGTTATTTCTATGTCTATTTATTTTTTTCAACTTTTTATTTTACAATTACTTAATACATACCATAAACTTTGGTTTCCATTAAAAATATCGTTTTTAACTTTTTAATTTTATTCAAAAACACTATTTAACCAACTACTTAAATTAAACTACTTGCACTTGATTATTCAACAATAGTAAACAGTTCTATGTTTGTCGCTCTGTAGACTAACGGTAAATACCGGTTTAGAAAAGCAAAATTTATTTTCTGATAACTTCAAGTGTTGTCTATCATGCTGTATTAAAAAATTTACAAAAAACGAAAATTAAAAAATTACATTTTGGCCAAAAAAACTGAATTTTAAACCAATGTGCATCGTTTAAATTGTAAATAAAAGCTACAAAAACAAAAACAAATACTTCTTTACGTGATAAACAAGTAAACAAAAATATACCAACACTGCAAGTACAAACGTAAACAAAATACACAAACAACAATAACGTAAACAACACGTTTACATTTATAGAGGTTTCGAGAAGGCGAAGTCATTCTCCTTCAAGAGCATTCATTAGACTGTTTACCCCGCGATATAAAAGGTAAGACAAAGCAGGCAATGGAGTCAGTAAACATTCACTCAGTCTTGTGTGAAAACGCGGTGTTTGAAGAAAGTAAACGTGGTTTGAAGATCTTCGTTCTAAAGATCTATCGAACAAATTGACTAGTAGTTATTGCTTACGCAAAAGAGTGCAAAGAGGAATAACAAACAAAGCAATTGTTGTTTACATGGTGTGATGGTGCGAACAATCAATAAAGAAATTAATTAAAACTGAACACACATTTATTTTTATTTGCAATCTACGAGCTCATATTTCAAACTATTTTAAAAGGTAAAAACGTAACAATTGGTGTCAGAAGTGGGATTGCAAAATTTAAAAAAATAAAAATAAATACATAGATAAAAAAATTAAAATAAAACTTTCCCAACTAAGAGCAGAAAGGCTCAAACAAGAATTGGAACGCGAGTTACAGGCCCCTGCAACCCCCGGCGGTATTGACATAAATTCATTGCTAGCCGCTGTGATGGAAAAGGTACAAGTATTAACTGAGGGACAATAAGGTTCTAGAGCCGAAAATAAAAAAATGCAAGAAGCGAACCAAAAGCTATTTGTTGATGCACAAGAAAGAATGCAAGCAGCCACTATGACAAAAATGATGGAGAACAGGGAACAAATTTTTTTGTCAAAACTTGAAAAGAAGCTCGAGGTGACAACAGGGAAGCTGCAGGAAAAACTATCAGATTTAGAAAAAACCGTTGACACGAAAGTGATCAATTTGAAAATGACCGTAGACGGAAAACTCGTTATGATAGAGGAGAAGAGCAGAGCCAGCGACTGGAACCAGTGCGAATCGTATCCGAAGGTACCGGCAGGATAAAACCACCTTGCTTTGATGGTAGATCACCCCTATTCGTATTTAAACGGATGGGACGATGAATAGAAGGATTTGGAACTAAATTTGGCGTTAAAAGGTAGAACAGCCATGGTCAAACATGAAATTTATACTGGCGAAGCGAAGTGAGGTTAAAGAGCTAGTCGACGAAATGAAGAGAAGCAGTGTAATTGAACCTTCATCGGGTCCGAGGTGCTCACCTGTAATCTTAGTCAAAAATAAAGATGGCAGTACAAGATTCTGCGTAGAATACAGGAAGCTGAGTGATATCACAAAAAAGGACAGGTACCCACTACCGAGAATTGACGACGCGCTAGCCGGAACAAAGTGGTTCTTTACATTAGACCTGCAAAGCGGGTATTGGCAGGTGGAGATTGCAGACAAGGGAAAAACTGCATTCAGTGCGAATGTTGGCTTATGGCAGTTTAAAGTTATGCCATTTGGGCTCATTGCAGCAAAAAATCGATTGGCACACGTGAGATTTGCAGATGGCACTAGCTTGCTAAAACCACATGTCGTCCAGATGCAAGTCAGGCACCTGAAGCCAAAATAACTCCGTTATTATGCCGTTTAGTCACTACAATTTCAGCGTCATTCAGAAAAAAAATATTATGATTCGTCTTAATTTTGACAGAGAGCATTTACAAAAAAACACCTAATTTTTACAATAATATACTTTTTATAGATAAATCTAGGTTTAATCGCTTTGGCTCCGGTGGTAGACTCTAGGTTTACTGAAACTATAACCGGAGATTCGATCGAGAAATTCAAAAGGTATTATCTCAATTGTAGTATAAAAGTGTCGCGACCTATTATCATCCATGTCGCGAAAATAAAAGCTTTTATAAACAAAAAGGACTTTCCAACGACATATTGAAGCCAATAAGCAGTAAATAAATTTCTTTTTTTTGTTATGTTATTAATTGTTGTCGAACTCTTAAATAAATATTAAAAAATTATTGCGTTATTTGAAGTGTCTATAAAAAGCACAGATAAAATAATTATACTAATGAAATTATTTTTAAATATTTTAATTTTTTTTGCAACCTAAATAAAAACCAACGATTTAAGAGAGCACGAAACTGTTAGAATACCATGTCCAATAAATAAAAATTAAGTACTTAATTGTCGATTAATTTTATATACATACATATATATATATATATAAAATTTTACAGAAGCAAAAAACTGTTTAAAATGAAAAGCATAGTTTCGATAATCGAAATTTTCACATTATTCAAAATACACTATCTAATTGATTTCTGGTAAAATAAAATTAACTTTTAGAATTTTTAAAGATCTATGTTAGTTAAGCCTTTTGGTTTTGTAATTTAATGAAACCGAAGGCCCTAACTACCTATTTATTCCAGAGATTTTTAAATTTTATAAAATATATAAGTATTGTTTAATTTTTTCATAAAATGTTTTTAATTCATTTCAATTTAAATATTGTACGATCAACATAAAAAAATCAAAATAATTCAATAAAAATTTAATTGCTAAAATTGAGATAAAACAAAATATAAGTTTGAAAATATAATTTAATTTTCAAATGATATGTTGTTATAAAAATAATTACAATCTTCTGGTAGCAATCGTTTTAGATCCTGGAGATTCTGACATTTCTTTTTAGAAATTTTTAATCTTTGTTCGTGCAGCTTCGAAGGTAAAACTATATTTATTTTACTTACAGTTCTTTGTGGAAGCTGGGCATGCATAATCGTCATCTATATTTATTTTAAAGTAAATAGTGCCTGTTTGTTCGTATGCCAAGGCACATATCATGTTGACAATAGGATCTCCACATTTTTTCCGTTAAATAATGCCAAACTGTTTAGATTTAATGAATTTTTTAAAAACTTAATTTATACTTTACCTGGTAATATAGATGAATATCGTTGCGGAACAGATTCATAATTAAGGAAATAATCGTGGTTTAAATTGTGCTTGTATAGGTCATGGGGTTTTCCGAGCAGTTTTAATCAAGTTAATCAGTTCAAATTGCATGTTATTTGTTTATTTCTAGTTTTTCTTTCAATAAGAGAGTGTGTTAAATCACATTCCATTTGTGAATGTCCAACCACCAAGTATTTGTGCTCTATGGTAATTTCTTTTTCCACACATAAAGAAACCAGAGCATTTGTAAGTACAACATTTCGATTTTGGTAAAAGCAACCATTAGAACAAATAATAATATGGTGAGTTTCAGGAAAACGTTGAATTAAATTTCTTAGATGCTTAATAATTATTGTGGTAAAAGTTGATGAATTCAAGGTTCCCTCGGTTTCATTCCAAATGTAATTATCAGATTCATGACTTATTATATTATAAATAGTAAAATTATGAATCTAAAGTTTCATTTTATAATATGACGAGTTAGCTTTCGATTGTGGTAAAAGCTTTACTGCTTGCATGTCAATACAAAGCAGTAAACATAATCTGATTTTGCATTTTCAATATCACGTTCGTTTTCACGCCTCATTTTATTAACTTCATTTCGATGATTTTCAAATTGCTCCTTCGATAGGTTATTTGCCTTATAAGACAAACATAAGTCACACTGATCATTTCGAGGTTTAAATACAGCGTAGTTTGAGTTTTTTAATAGTTTCATAAAATTGAGAAATGAAGCAGTCCCATTTTTATTTTAATTACATGAAACTATATAGATCATGTATCTCTTTATATTTACTGTAGTCTGCTTCAAAATATATCTTTTTTGTGTATTGTCGACGATAGTGAGAATCCAACTTAGGTAAATCTTTTAACCACTTTCATAAATAGCTTAGTTTTATATCATATTCTGCTCGTTTACCTTTACCTCTAGTTTCTTCAGAAACCATTTGAATGGAATGGGAACTTCCGGAACATGCCCATGGCCGTATCATTTTTTCGGATAAACTCAAAGTGGACAAAAACATTTGTCTACATACTTGGATTTGATTTGTGTCGTGCTTCAAAAAGTAGTGTTTTGTAATGGACCGTTTAGAGTTCACGACAGTAATGCGTTGTCTTTGAGAACATTCTATAAGGCTTTGGACATAAAGTTTTTTTATTATCCCACGACATTTTCGAAAAGGAATCAAAAATGTTTTACGAGTGGTTTCAGCGAAATATGAACAATGTCGGGTTGAGCTTTTTTCGCAAAACGTTGAATTACATGGTTCCTTCATTTCTCTAGGCTTACGCACCAATACGTTTCCTCTAGAGATGCCTTGATATTCTTTACCTTCCATTCGGTTTTTTTGACTGCAATGCCTCCAATTTTGTCTAGTTTTTTTTTTTTTAATTGGAATTTGCATTGCAATCGATATTAAGTTCAGACATTATTTTTAATTTTATCACTTTTTATTGTTATTTTATTTTAGAACTCCCTATATAATACATATTATATACATACATGTCAATCACAACACTTTTAATATAGAATTATTTTATTTAGTAAATTGCCTTAAAATGTATATAATTAGTTTTTCTTCAATATAAAATTGTTTAACGGTACAATCTATCAATTGTTTTGACAATTGACAATGTTGTACATACAAACGGTTAGTTAGGTCGGGCCTGTTCGTAAATGCAACATTGCGCTGCAAATATGATTATTTTGCGTTACGTGTTGCATATGCTTCTTTTTGCTGATTTATTTGTTTGCATTTACCACAAAATAATACAGAATAGAAACAAGAATTTGACATTTAACTTTTCATGGAGAAAGGGACAGCAAATATTACCAAAAAGTATTTCTCTCTCTCTCTCTCTGATTGGAACTCTTTTTTGTTTATTTATGCTTTTTTTAGTTTTCGGGGTGGGTTTTGATATTGGCGACAGTTAATAAAAAATGTAATTTTTGTCTAAAACTATTAATAAATAATAAAAACAATTAATAACAATAACAATTTTTAACTTTTTCTTTTAAGAAATTAAAAAATATTGGCAACTTTCACCAAGAAAAATTTTTTATGAGCAGTACGTCTTATTTTGATCTTGTAATATTTAGCTTCTTAATTATCTCTTGTACAAGCAACTACATTCATTGTGACTGAAAATCACACACATTTCGATTAATATTTAAATATTTAAGAATCTTTAAACTTTTCATTGAAGAAATTAAAAAATATTCCAAATTATCCCTTTTTTAACACAAAATAAATGTTTATTTACATTTAGTTTTTCTACTTTAACCGCCAATTTTCACTCTGTATATCTGTTCCTTCTAACACATTTGATTCACAAAACATTAAAATATTTTGTTACTCCCTCTACGAGGTAGGTTAAAGTGCTGCTTTGAGCGTTTTTAAACGTCAAAGGTTTCAATTCTGTATTCTTTTGTGGCATTTACGAACGAACAAACACCGCAGAAATGGAAAAATTATTAATAAATTTGATTTTTGAACTGGACGATAAAACAAATAACAAAATGTTGTTAAATGCACAAAAAGTGTACTTTGTGCAAAAAAAGACATTTAAGGATGAAAAAAAGAAATTTTTTGTTAAAACTCTCATTCTCTCTCTCACTCATTCAATGCATCAGCCATTTTTATGATTAGTGTTTTGTGTTTATTTGCTCATAATATTGTTACGAAAAGCGAAACGACCTAATATCGTTTAACAATAAAAACGATAAACAAAAGCTACCAGCTACACCAACACAAAGCCACATGATACAAACGCACACTAACACTAAGTATACAATGAACGTGTTGGTTATCTAAAGCTGCACACACACACATATGTATGACGAACCTGGTTGCAGATTTCTCGAGAAGGTGCGAGCGAGAACCTTCCACATCGAGAACGTTCATCATACTGATTGATACGCGTGTGTGCGGACTATAAAAGGGCTGGACAACGCAAGCAGATGATCAGAGTTAATTTAGTCAGCCTTGTGTGAAGTTGCGTGTGAACAAAATAAGTTGTGGTTGTAAAGATCTAGCGAATACTTGTGTGAACTAGTACAGTGAATAAACAGATTATTATTGTTGTATCGTTAAGTTCTATACGGTGGTACACAAAAGTAGTGTAAATAATAAAGAGAGTTAAGAAAAACTAAAGACATATTTGTTTTTACTTTGTTGCAATTAACGAACTCATATTTAAACGTTTTTAAAAAGGTAGAAACGTAACAATTGGTGTCAGAAGTGGGATTGCAAAATCCAAAAGTAAAAATAAATAAATAATTAAAAAAAAAAAAGAGAAAATCAAAATCAAAATGAGACTCTCCGAGTTGAAAGTGGAACGGCTTAAACGAGAGTTGGATAAACTTAAACTGTCAACAACGGGCACGAAGAATGAGCTGCAAAGGCGATTAAGGGAACAACTGCAGCTTCAGGGCATTGACATAGATTCTCACGAGTTCGAGGATGAAGAGGAACGAGAGGTAAAGGCTCCTGCAACCCCGAGCGGTATCGACATAAATTCGTTGCTAGCCGCTATGATGGAAAAGATGCAAGTATTAATGGATGCACAAGAAGCTTCTAGAGCGGAGAATCAGAAGCTATTTGCTGATGTACGAGAAGCTTCTAGAAGCGAAAATCAAAAACTGTTAGCTGAAGTGCAAGAAGCTTCTAGAACCGAAAATCAAAAACTGCTAGCTGAAGTACGAGAAGCTTCTAGAGCTGAGAACCAGAAGCTATTTGAAGCTTCTAGAGCCGAAAACCAACGACTGCAAGCAGCAATTTTGTCAAAAATTGAAAAGGAGCTGGAAGCAACATCTGGAAAGCTGCATGAAATCCATGAGTCCGTCAGCAAAAGGATCACTGGTGTCGAGGAAAGGGTGTCACATTTAGAAAAGGCTGTTGACACGAAAGTGGACAATCTGGAAAAGACCGTTGAGAGTAAAGTGAACAATTTGGAGAGGACCGTCGGCGGAAAAATCGTTATGATGGAGGAAAAGATCAACAACCTCCAAAGCCAGCGACCGGAACCAATGCGAGTCGTTTCGGAAAGTACCGGCAGGATAAGAACACCTTGCTTTGATGGTAGCTCACCCCTATCCGTATTCAAATTCCAATTTGAGACAGTAGCCAGCAGAAACGGATGGGACGATGGAGAGAAGGCTCTAGAACTAATTCTGGCGTTAAAAGGTGTCGCAGCTGAGATTCTAGAGGCCATGCCAGCCAGCAGCAGAAACAACTACAACGAATTAATGGTGGCATTGCAGCGTAAATTTGGCGATGAGCACAAACGGGAACTATACCGCATGGAGTTGAGATGCCGGGCGCAAAAGGCAAATGAGTCATTACAAGCCTTTGCAATGGAGGTTGAGAGATTAGTGCAGCTCATATACCCAGGAGAAAACCATCCATTGATAGACAACTTTAAGACCGAGGCGTTTGTTAATGGCATACGCGACCCTGATATTAAACTAGCGGTATGTTCTACACAGAAGACAACTTTTGCAGAGACCTTCGCACTAGCCCAGGAGACCGCTCGCACGATTTCTAGACCACAAGTCAGTAAAGTGCGAAAAATGGAAGTCGTGGAGGAGGAGGAATGCCTTTTGGACAAATTTAAAGAGATGTTGAAGCAAGTTTTGGGAGAAAATGGACAAAAGGCTAAAGTCAAATGCTTCAACTGTGGAAAGAGTGGCCATTTCCAAAGAAACTGCAATTCGCCACGCAAGAGATCAAGATCCGCCTCACCATCAAGGAATAAGAAACGGGCGAACTACCAACCATCTTCACAAGAGTCCCCGTTAAACTAAAACGAGCTAGCGCTGAGGGGCAAGTGCTGGCTCCCACAAGCGAGGGCCCCACAATCTCAATATCAGTGATGCAACAGAACAACAACAATCTTACGGCGTGCGGATACATAAATGGCAGACCATATACCTTTACTATAGACACCGGAGCGACGCAGTCTATCATCAGGCCAGATGTAGTGAAGGGAAAGTGTGAGGCACTTAGCAATGTAAGACTACGGACAGCTACGGGAGAGTCTGCCACCGTCCACGGAAAAACAGAGGCGAATGTGACTATAGCCAACATTAGTGTAAGTCACATCTTTATTGTTGCCGATATTGTGGACGAGGTTATAATTGGTGCCGATTTCATGATAGCTCATGGCATCAATTTGAATATGGGGCAACAGATTATGAGTTGGCGAAATGTAGAGATACCTCTAGACGTGGGGTACAAGCATCAAGTGCACGCAAGAAGGATAGTTGCGGTCGAACAACTCAAATTGCCACCTCAGAGTGAATCACTGATATGGGCGCGTTTGGATGGAGACTGTGTGGAAAACCGCTTGTGGGTTGTGGAACCAGCAGAAATACAGACGGATTTAATATCAGCAAAGGCCCTCGTCAAATCCACAGAACAAAGAATAGTCCCGGTGAGAGTGCTAAATCTATCAGGCCATGAAAGAGTCGTCTGTAAAAACTCAGAGGTGGGCCAATGTGTTCCAGTAGAGGCGGTAATAAACAGCGAACAGACGCCGCAACCTGCCGATATGTCAGCCAAGGATCAAAAGGAATTTGGTGAAAATGTGGAGAAATGGATAGCAGGTTTAGCAGCTGCAGAGAAAACCAAAGCCAAAAAGCTGCTAAAGAGGTATGCTTTCGCTTTCGCCACGAACAAGAAAAGGCAAGGAAGAACAGCTATGGTGAAACACGAAATTGATACTGGCGAAGCGAGACCGATAAAGCAGGCACCCAGAAGCATACCGCTGGCGAAGCGTAATGAGGTTAAGGAGTTAGTCGATGAAATGAGGAAGAGCGGTGTAATCGAACCATCATCGGGTCCGTGGAGCTCACCTGTAGTCTTAGTAAAGAAGAAAGATGGCAGTACAAGATTCTGCGTAGACTACAGGAAGCTGAATGATGTCACCAAAAAGGATAGTTACCCGCTACCGAGAATTAACGACACACTCGACACGCTAGCCGGAACAAAATGGTTTTCCACATTGGATCTACAAAGCGGGTATTGGCAGGTGGAGATTGCAGACAAGGACAAAGAGAAAACCGCATTCAGTGCGAACGGCGGCTTATGGCAGTTTAAGGTTATGCCATTTGGACTCTGTAATGCTCCGGCCACATTCGAGCGGCTTATGGAACGTGTGCTAAAGGGACTACATTGGAAGACTTGCCTGGTGTATCTCGACGACATAATAGTGATGGGCAGAACTTTCGACGAACACCTCAAGAACCTGGGAGAAGTTCTGCAACGAATAACAACGGCTGGACTAAAACTAAGCGTAAAGAAATGTGCATTTTTCCAAAAGCAGGTCAAATATTTGGGGCATCTTGTCACAGCAGATGGCATATCCACCGATGAAGATAAAATACGAGCAGTAAAGGACTGGCCTCGTCCCCAGAATCTTCATGAACTACGCAGCTTTTTGGGACTATGCACATACTACAGACGCTTTGTGCCTAACTTTGCCAGCGTGGCTGCAAGTTTACATGAGCTCACCAAGAAGTCAAAAATCTATCAATGGGGTGAGCCACAGGAGAAGGCGTTCCAGACACTAAAAGACCTATTGTGTGCTGCACCAGTTTTGGCGTATCCAGTCCCAGGAGAAAAATTCATCTTAGACAGTGATGCTAGCGGATATGGTATTGGTGGTGTACTTTCCCAAGTGGTCAATGGAACAGAGAAAGTCGTAGGCTACTATAGTCGCACATTGTCAAAGCCTGAACGGAATTATTGTGTGACCCGACGAGAGCTACTGGCAGTTCTGGAGTGCATCAAACATTACCATAAGTACCTGTATGGCCAAAATTTTCTCCTAAGGACTGATCACTCCGCACTGAGATGGCTGCTACAATTCAAGAACCCTGAAGGACAGTTAGCACGTTGGATTGAACGTCTCCAGACTTACGACTTCAGCATTGAACACAGAAGGGGCATAAAATATGGAAATGCTGACGCTCTTTCACGCCGACCTTGTAATTTGGAGTGTAAACATTGCGTGAAAGCTGAGAAAAAGGAATCCATCGTCGATATCCGGCTAACGCGGATTGAAGCTAACGAAGACTGGTCCCAAGCACAAAGGAGTGACCCAATATTGGCGAAGGTAATAGCAGCGAAGGAGGAGGACAAACGACCTACAAGAAATGAGATATCCGCAGAAGGTCCTCTTACAAAAGCATATTGGGCACTATGGGACAGCTTAAAGATCATAAATGGGTGCCTATATCGACTTTGGGAAAGCGCTGACGGCAAGACCTCATCCAACCTATTGGTAGTGCCTTCCTCCAAAATGAAAGAAGTATTAAATGAATTCCATAATGGAGCTAGCGGAGGACATCTTGGAGTAACAAAGACACTGGAAAGGCTAAAACAACGTTTTTATTGGGTTGGATGTCAACAATCAGTGGCGGATTGGATAGCAAACTGCACCCAGTGTATTGCAGCTAAAGGTCCAACAAGAAAAAGTCGAGGTCAGATGCAGCAGTATAACTCAGGCGAACCTTTCGAGCGGATAGCGATGGACGTTGCAGGCCCCTTTCCAGTCAGCAATGCCGGAAACCGATATGTTCTTGTTGTGATGGACTACTTCAGCAAATGGCCGGAAGTATATGCCATACCCAATCAAGAGGCGAACACAATAGTTAACGTTTTTGTGAACAACTGGGTATGCCGCTACGGGGTTCCAATAGAACTACATTCCGACCAAGGCAGAAATTTTGAGTCAGCTGTATTCAAGGAAATGTGCGAAGTATATGGCATTAAGAAGACTCGAACGACGCCTCTTCACCCACAGTCAGACGGAATGGTAGAGCGATTTAACCGAACCCTGGAGGAATACTTGCGAAAAGTAGTGAGCGAGCAACAGAAAGACTGGGACGAACACATTCCGAGGTTTCTACTAGCGTACCGATCCGCGATCCATGATTCAACATCTAGATCACCCGCCAAGGTTATCTTTGGGACTGAGATAAAGCTGCCCGGTGACTTAGAGTTTGGTGTTAAGCCCGGCACAGAGAGGGATGCCACCAACAGTGGAAAAGACAAAAGCCTAAATGAACTTCATGAGTTTGTGCGCACCCGTATAAAAATGGTCAGTGATAGAATGAAAGCCAGGTATGATCGTGCGGCAAACACGGAGGGCTTCCATGAGGGACAAATGGTTCTACTATACAACCCAAAGCGGAAGAAGGGATTATCTCCCAAGCTACAAACCAGCTGGGATGGACCGTATAAAATAATAAAGCGGTTAACCGATGTCGTGTACAGGATACAGAAAGCTAGCGGCCCCCGAGCAAAAATGAAGGTCGTACACATAGAGCGACTGGCAAAGTATGGGAAAAGAGATAATGAGCCTATTCGGGACGAACAGGCTTAAGTGGGCGGCAGTGTTACGAAAAGCGAAACGACCTAATATCGTTTAACAATAAAAACGATAAACAAAAGCTACCAGCTACACCAACACAAAGCCACATGATACAAACGCACACTAACACTAAGTATACAATGAACGTGTTGGTTATCTAAAGCTGCACACACACACATATGTATGACGAACCTGGTTGCAGATTTCTCGAGAAGGTGCGAGCGAGAACCTTCCACATCGAGAACGTTCATCATACTGATTGATACGCGTGTGTGCGGACTATAAAAGGGCTGGACAACGCAAGCAGATGATCAGAGTTAATTTAGTCAGCCTTGTGTGAAGTTGCGTGTGAACAAAATAAGTTGTGGTTGTAAAGATCTAGCGAATACTTGTGTGAACTAGTACAGTGAATAAACAGATTATTATTGTTGTATCGTTAAGTTCTATACGGTGGTACACAAAAGTAGTGTAAATAATAAAGAGAGTTAAGAAAAACTAAAGACATATTTGTTTTTACTTTGTTGCAATTAACGAACTCATATTTAAACGTTTTTAAAAAGGTAGAAACGTAACAATATGATTTAATGTTGCATTTAGGAACATGTGACAGCTGCAGTGCTGCCAAGGTTTGCATTTATGAACACGATGCTCATAACATGCAGCGCAATGATGTATTTACGAACAGGCCCCTCTTTTGGCGTTTATTACATAATTACGTTTGTAATAGGGCCATTTGTTTTTTGTTAATAAAAAAAATGCCATTATTGTCCGGAGCAGTCTATTTTTTTTTTGTGAACATGTGTTTTGATGAAATACATCAGAATCAATGAAAAAGTCAATTTTGAATTTATTGTTAGTTAGGGCCGTTTGCGTTTTAGGTGACAATATGTATATATAGAAGATTTTTAGCGTTGTTGATTTATTGTAGTTATAAAGTTCTAAATAGTAAAATAAAACTGAAATATATTTCTAGGAAACACAAAGGCGATATCAGTAAATATAAAACGATTTTAAAATTGAGTCGTTTTAAAAAAGATTAGCAAAACAGCAGAACATTTGACCAAGTATTTTGATACATTTTTATTCTCCGAGCAAGTCTTGTTAAAATATTCACAAAGAGAGCAAAAAAATTGCCAAAGAACTTCGGTACCTGGATAATATGAGTAAAGACCAATGATCTACTGCTTCTCGGAATACCTGTTGCAGTTAAAATATATTCGATCGCATTTTACTCACAATATTCCTTGAAATGTTACGATGTGAAAGATCAGCCAGTCAGATAAATTTTGAAAAACTGTCAACAATATATGGAAAGCCTTGCAGGTACTTGAAACTGTACAAATTCACTTTCGATACCTCTTTCCGATATTGTTTATTTGAACATTGAATAATCGTTAAGTAATTTAAATTCAAACTCCTATAAACGATGTCGAAATTTCTCAAATGTAAGGTATGCTGATTTTACCTCCTTGTTATAACTATGCAGCTTAGAAGCTTGTTTGCTTCAATAAAGAACGGGGTATATTTGCTCCATTAAAAACTTGAAAAAGAATTGCGCCAAATTCTGCATTTTTATGCAAGTCCCTTCTCGCATTCCTGCAAAAATCTTCAATATTACTTCTGGATCGCTATTGATGACCGTCTTTAATTACCCTATTGACGCCAACTCCACAGCAGTTATTCGAAATGAGGCATCTTTTTGAGCGGGTTAGTTAAAAGATCCGCAGTATCGGTCTATCTTCCTTCAATTTTCAAAAATATCCCGTTTAAACAAAAAAAGACTACACAATCTTAACATTCCTTTCAACGACCTTCGCTTTAAGTTTTCCAGGTGAAATGTTGCTATTCTTAACCATATGGCTCAGAAACACAACTTTGGTCTTCACAATGAAACACTTTGGTTTGAATTTTATATCAAATTTAGCAGCTGTATTTTAAACCATATTGAGTCTCTCTAAACATTCTTCAGCAGTCTATAACAGGAATTTCAAATTAGCCTGCCAACCCCATTTGTCAACAAATGTTGATATTTTATGCACAAGCGATAGTCGCATTTATTATTTTCCGTTAACACAACTCTGTCTCTGTCTGACCAAAAAAGTTTCACATTTAATTTTATCATTGGGAACAATAAAAAAATCGTGTTACGCTTCTATTTGTTGTTCTTTTATTACGGAAAGGGAAAAGTAAAGTTTTACTTTTTGGTAAAAAATTTTCAAAGTTTATGTTATACACATTACTCTTATAACCATAACGGCTGCTCCCGCTAACACTAATGAATGGTGGAAAAGAATCGAAATGTGTTATTGGGCTGCTTTTAAATCCCTCTCTAGGTACTTAGTGAAGAGATGGTCAAACCGATGTGCAAATATTATTCAAAATTAAATAACATTCGTACCCAACCGTAACGAAAACTGTTTTGGAATCCCTGATCCAATAATTACTCATCCCACTAGGTCCGAAAACCCTACCTTTTTAAATGCATATAGAACATTTTGTTTGCTCATATCATATTTTGCTGTTGTATCAACTTTTGCTAAAATTAAATTAATGATTGCTTTTCAAAAAACTTTTACAAAGAATTTTGTTTGAAAATAATAATTTCTTGCAATCAGTTTTCGCTGTGGAAATGATTGGTTTATTTATGATTTTGCAGGATGGATTTTCAAATAATACAAAAAAGTCTTCATGAGAAACGCAATGCATATGGTTTAAAAAAAGTCTGCTCTGTTGCACTATGTCAGAGCATGTGAGAGCCAAAAATATTAATATATAAATTAAAAACTTAATCGTTGCTATACATACAAATGTATGTAAAATAAGTTTTTTTTAAGGGACTGTTATGGGTCAATCTCTGTGTCCATTCTTGTATGAATCAACTTAAAATGAGCGGGATAGAAAATACATCTTATCGTTATCATGACAAAGCTAAAACCAATCTGTATAATAAAATTTTGAAAATAGTGTCAGAAAATTAATAAGCATTTGTCAAGAATAATTTAAAGATACATAAGCATACATATATGAAAAAAACATCTGAAATTATTAAAATTTACCTATTAATTCCTTCTGAAGATGCAGAACAACATCGTATAAAACTTTTTGGGATTTGGTAAATTGTCCACTAATAGGCCACGTTCTTGTTATATCGCTGGAATATCCTCCATATTCACAACCGGCATCCATCAATACCAGATCACCATGCTTACATAATTGTGTATTGTTAATGTAGTGGATTGTTGTCGCATTTTTACCACTTGCTACTACTGGAGGATAAGCCAAATGACTTGCATTTCTCATTCGACATTTGTAATCAGTCATTGCAAATATATGATGCTCGGAATGTCCGGGTCTGCTTTCACTCATTACTTCATTGATAGCTAATGAAGCTATTTGGCACGTACGTCTCATTAAATTTTGTTCTGCATTAGACTTAAAGAGTCTCATTCCATGAATAATAGTAGTTGGTGATTGTAAAAATATGTTACTATTTATATTGCTTACAACTTTTAGCACTGATTCTTTGATGTTTTCCAGATCAGAACTCTTGTTATCGAACCATACTAATGGCTTATTTTCAAAAACTCTTCTAGATATTTCATTTTCAAAGTTCTCAATGGAATAAGCCTCGTCTACACCAAATAATTCTATTGATAGATCTACTCCTGTTCGAAATCCTTCCCATAACTCAGCATGTTTATCCTTAGGTCTCATGAATAAAATACTCTTTGTTTCAGACTTATCGTTGATGCTCATAAGTAATACAGTATCAGGTTCCAAGCAGCCGGTCAAATAATAGAAATCCGAGTTTTGTCGAAAGACGTACGGGATTTTATCACTCATATATTTCTTAGTTGATGATGGTATTATAACCTGTATTATCGGAATTAAAATATTAATAGTGCGTAATGGATAAGTTCTTTAATCATACCAAATGATTTCGCCTATTGGAATCTACTTTTTGTAAATGATCAACGGCGTATTTTTGAATCCCAAAAATTAATCGTGTTCGACGTTCTTGAAACTCTTTTAAAGTGACTCCAGGCACCAATTCTTCCTCATTAATCAAGTGGGGATGTGTGCATGCCACTGGTTGCCCAAACTCATTATTTAAAGATTTGATATTACTTTGATTTTTTATGGAAGACGCACTATTTGACGCCGATGAAAACCTCTTATATTCCCTTGGCAATATATTTATTTTCCGATACCCTAAATATTGGGTCAAAATATATAGATACATATGTATCAGGAAAGGAAATAGTTTTTAATTACATGATTTTATAATCACCTAATTGCGTTTGAAATTGCCTTTTAACATTGAAACACCGTAAATTTTTTAAAGTCCACATAATTAAATAAAAAATTGAGGAAAATTGGTTCAACTAATATTGTTTGGTAAATATAAGCTCAATGGATTTCCACTTTTTTCATAATTATTTTTTATGAGCCGGCTGTCTAAAACAATAACAATATTTACTTTTCGGTGGGAAACACACAATGTTAAAAAAAAAATTGGAATATACAGACCAATGTTGTCATATTTATATTTTGATACCGATCACTGAGCATTTTAAAAATTTTAGGTTAAAAATTTTGGGCTAAAAATTCATATGAATAATATTTTTCTTACAAAATTCTCAGGGAATTTCGAAAGTTTCTTTTAAAATACCGTTTATTTCTAATAAAAAAATATTAAAATTATTACAAATAACTTATCAGTAAATTAAGCGACTTACCGCAGTCTTTATCCCCAACAATTTAAATTTTATAATTAGAGCCAGTATCTACTAAGCCTATAATTTCTGTTTGCTTATGTACTTTTACAACAGTTCATTTCCAGATAGATAAACTGAACGAAACTACTGCAGTAGAATATAGGGATAAATAATGCGTTTAGTTCGTAAACAAATAAGGACAAAAAGGACTGCAAAACAATATAAAAATCCTAACAGACAAATGAACCAAACAACAATGATCATACAATTGGTAAACAAATAAGGACAAAAAGGACTGTAAAAGGACAATAAAAAATCCTAACGGACAAATGAACCAAACAACAATGATCATACAATTGGCAAATAAAACAATTTCAATGAACATTAATGTAGCTCACAAACAATAGTTAAATTAACAAAACTAATTCAAATTAAATGAAAATTAACAAATCAAATTACTGAATTTATGAGCCATTAGCCGACATTCCCACCCCCGTGGATCGGCAACGATTTGCCATCCAAATCAAGAACTGCTAGTTTGGAAACTGAGCGTTTAAGTATTCCACTACTTGTTTGGACATCAGCTCTTCGTATTATACCATCACTGCCAGGGAACACATTTATGACACGACCTCTCTTCCAATCTCGACGGGAAACAGTTGGATCACAAATTAGTACGAGATCACCGGGAGCCACAGGCTTGGTATATTCACACCATTTGGACCATCTTGTAAGTGTGGGAAAATATTCCACAATCCATCTTTTCCAGAAATGATCCCTTAGCTGTCGAGCAATTCGCCACTGCTTTTTCAATACCACTGGTTTTTAATTTCAATACCTTCGGGTATTTAAACCGTATTTGCAGAATCCAACAAGAAATGATTTGGCGTCAATGGTTCTTCGTCTTCAGGGATGACAGGCAAGTGAGTCAATGGCCGAGAGTTTACGATGTTTTCGGCTTCAACTAAAAAACTTTGCAATGTGTGCTCTTTTGGTCGACTTCTTTTAGAGTTACTCTTAAAACCTTTTTAGCACATTGAACCATTCGCTCCCATATACCACCTTCTGCAGGATTATGTGGACAATTAAACTGCCATTCAATGCCCTTTGTGGACAACTCATCTTCAATTTTAACCAGATCAAAAACTTCATCAAATCGCTGGACTTCCTGGTTAACTCCAACACAATTCTTTCCGTTGTCGCTTCGAATCTTCAACGGGGTCCCACGGCGATATATAAAATTCCGTATACACAAAATACACGCATCAGTCGAAAGATCATAGGCCACTTCTAAATGTACTGCTCCAATTGTGAGACACGTAAACAGTGCAACCCAACGTTTTTTATGACGTCTACCAATAGTCACATTTATTGGGACAAAATGTCCACTCCAGTATAAGTAAATGGACGGACGTATGGAGTTAGTCTATCTCTTGGATCAATAGCTTTCGTAGTTGTGAAATCCAGAACCTTTTTCTTATTTCGCCTATGGTAGCCTCAAAATTTTGATGTCTCATCTTGTTATGCACATGGACAGCAAATAGTTGTGAAAAGCGGTGACAGGGTGACAAAATAATAGGATGCCTGGCATCTAAAGGCAACCAACTCCCAGCATCAATACGTCCGCTCACTCGAAGTAAATTATTTTGATCAAAATAAGGCGAAAGCGAAAATAACTCGTTTTCCGTTTTTAAAGAACCACCATATTTTAAAATGCTTATTTCAAGGGCGAAACACTCTTCTTGGGACAGACGACACAGACTAGTTTCAGCAACCCTTAAATCTTCAGCACACAGGCATCTTGAACCTTTATATTTATCATCTTTTCGGCATCGATTTGTAAATCTTATAACCCAAGCCATTGTTCGTTTATTATTATTATTATTTATTTTATTATTATTATTATTATTATTATTATTTATTATTATAATGATTGTTTTTCTGATGCAACAAGATCAATTATCTTATAAATTACAGCATCAGAATCAGATAAGTTACATAATAAATGGATTTTATTATATTAATCAAAAAAAAAATTATATTAATCAAAAAATAAACAAAAGAAAAATAAGAGATAATATAACAAAGTCAATGAAAATTGAAACGATAAATTTATAAATTTTAGTAATAACTCCTAACAAGCTTTTAAATCGCACTGCGTTGCTAGTAAATTGAATATTTGGGGGGAGATGGTTCCAGAGATAAATGGTATATATATAAAACTGGTGAAAAGAAGCACTCTTTCGGTATTTGAATGTTCGAATATTATTGTTCCTCGCAGACGAAGTGAATACCAATTTGTTATAAAGAGAGTCAGGTTTATTTGTTGTTATAATTCTAGGTAAAAGAATAAGATTTTTAAGCTTCATATAGTCATCGAGGTGCATTCCAAGGACATGTACTAAATACGGAGATATATGGTCAAATCTTTTCAAATCAAAAATATATCGAACAATATTATTAAACGTTATGTTGAGCTTTCGTTTCAAAGTCATATTGCATCCAGCAAAAATCTCAGAGGCATATAAAAGAGAAGGAATTAAATACGTTTTTGCGATCAGCATCCTTACCCTCATGGGTGTAAAGTGTTTAGTCTGCCATAGGGTTCTAATCTTCCCATAAACTATGCCACATGCTTGATTAATGTGATCCGACCATTTCAGCGAGCTATTAAAAGTAACGCCCAAATTTTTGGCTGTATTTACCAATTGAATTTTTGTCCCATTAAGAGAAATATTCAAATTCCCTTTCAATACCGCCGGAATTTTGCCAATTAATAAAAACTTGGACTTAATAGGATTAAGAAGTAGTCCATTAGCAGATGCCCATTGATAAATTCTATCTAAATCAAAATTTATTTCATTAATAGCGGAATTCATAGTCGTTTTCGAACAACTTAGATAAAGTTGTACGTCATCAGCATACATTTGAATTTTGGAATATATGATCTGCAAAGGAAGGTCATTTGCATACATGGAGTAAAAAAGTGGGCCAAGTTTGGACCCCTGTGGAACACCTCTGCTTGTAAATAAGGGTGAAGAAACAAAACTACCATTGACAACTATCTGTGATCTACCAATTAGATATGAAGATATTAATTTTGTTGCGGTTGAAGAAAATTTAAACATATTGCCAAGCTTCAATAGCAGCATTTGATGGTCAACAGTGTCAAATGCCCTGGAGTGATCAAGTAAGACCAAAAATGTTAACTTACTCTCATCTAGATTGCCACGAATATTCTCAACCACCTCGGTTAATGCTGTAGTGCAGCTGTGTTGAGGTCTAAAACCAGACTGACGGTCTGTTAGTAGATTATTGTCGAGTATATGTATATAAATTTAAGCTTGAGAAATGAAGAAAAACGATTAAAATCTATAACTAACTTTGTACTGACCAGCATGACAAATTTGGGGCGAAGTTCTTCTTCACACAAATCGTCAGATTTCTCAGAATTCTTATTCGGCCAGTCAGCTTCGTTTTCATACAAAAATTGTGGACCTTGGAACCAACGTGTTTTAATGGAAAAATCAACTTCATTTTTAGCTCTTGTAATATCGTCGGAAACATAGAGATCTGTAGGCAACCGTCTCCAATCAGTCGGGCGTGTTGAATCAAGTATTTCGGCAATTCGATGGGCAGCAAATGGTTTATATATTCTACTTTCAGAACCAATCCAACTGATGACGGTTGTAGAGTCACTCCAACAGATTCGAAGAGAAACGTTAAGTTTATGTTCCTTCATTATAGGTCCATCAGTCGGGTCCCCAAAACGGCGGCTTGTAGTTCTACTCTGGGAATGGTCATACATTTCAATAGGGCACATTTCGACTTGGCAGATATAAACGACACTCTTATTTGTCCATCAGATGTTGTATATCTCCAATAGGCCACTGCACCGAAGGTATCTTCACTGGCATAACAAAAACATGCAGCTCTAACTCCAAGGGCAAACCATTTCCAAAATAAAATCGTGATACCTTTACATGGACAACATTTCCTAGTTATTGGCACCAATTATTCCACATCACTTGTAATGACGCGGGCAACATCTCGTCCCAAGGTACACTATGTCTCCAGACTTCTCTCATCAAAAGTTTGGCAATTATCATAAAATGGCACAAAAAACCAATTGGATCGAAAATGGACATTACGACACATAACAACTCACGCATCATCTCGCCACAAGAACCTCTGCGAACACCTGTCTTCCTCAGCAACAACTTGATGAAACATTTCCTTTATATCATTTATTTATATCTCCACATACAGAACCAGAACCGACTCTGAAATTTAACAAAACTGATGGCAACGGTTTGTACTGTTGAGGGCCTTTCAATAACTTCGAATTCAATGAGACACCTTCCACCTTAGTTGCTGCATCATACACCAAACGAACTTTCCCTGGCTTATTAGGGTCCACAACACCAAGGTGGGGCAAGTACCACGTTCTCGGATGAAATGTATCAACTTCACTCAATGATAATTTGCGTACATAGTTCTTTTTCAAATATTCACTCATTATTTGTTTATAGGCCACACCAAAATCAGTATTATTTTTCATTCTTCTTTCCAGTCCAAAAAATCGATTGAGGGCCATGGAATAGCTATCCGGCAGGACTATGTCATCATTACACCATAGTAGTCTGGATTCAAATCTTCCGGCAACCCTCTGCGTCGAATTCCTTTATATCTCACGTGCTGGCAAATCATCTCTTGACTCAATCACCGGTAGAGGCTTAACGCCAAAATTTTCCGTTTCAAAATAAATTGTCACCAAATTATTCAATTTGTTCACTTCACTCCATCTATTAGGCACACTCAATTCTAAAAATTTCTTACAATCAAAAATTTTATGTGGGCCAACACAATAAAAACATTTTAATTGCCGTTCTTGGCCATCAGAAGCATATAAAACCACTTTTCGTTTTGGATCACTGCTAGATCTATTGCCACTTGAACTACTTATTTGCACACTTCTTACCAAATTTGCAACACGCTGGAACCAGGTACTAAAATCCAAAATAGTCGGCAACTGAGGTAAAGTTGAGGCAAACTAGGCCCAATCCAAACGTTTACTCATTGGGAGCTTCTGGACTAACTCCTCCATCAGAGTTGGATTCGACAAATGTTGATGACCATTGGCGGATTCCAAAAATGCTGCTAAATTTCTCTTTATTTCTAATGGAATATGGCACCAATTTATCGATCGCGTTTTCAGGTATGGGCTGAACTTCCTTCATCTGTTGCAATTGGCATCAAATAAGCAACTCTGGGCTCTATAACTGTTGGCACATTATTTTGGTGGATGAGCAACGACTTCACACACTCTCTGGCTTCACCTTTCAAAGCCTTCTGCAATCTCAAACAATTTTCAAAATGATTGTACGAATATGCGGCTGTCGAATGTTAAAGGGCAGAGAAAAACATTGGCCAGTCCTCGAGAGTACCACAAAATTCGGGCAGATCATAAAGGTTGCGTTGTACTGGCATGGGCACTGTAGCAGGGGAAACAAAAAGAGGCTGAGATGTCATCAACTGGTCTGACTGACTAACATAGGAATATGGCGTTGGATTCCGGCGATCAACCATGCTTTCAGGGCCACTGATAATACTTTGGACGCCTGGCACATTTTGTCCAATAACACTCGGCATATTTAAGTTTTGATTTGCTCTTAAAGCGCATTGAGCGTTTGCCAACTGGGCTTGCAGGATATCAATCTGTCGTTGCAAGTTCTCATTATTAGATGTAGCTTGTGGTGGCTGGGTTCTCACATCAGGACCGGGCACTAACGTCGGCAGGCTAAGGGGCACTTCATTTGATGAACTAAAAATGTTATGCGTTGATACAGCAGGTGTCGTTTCACAGGGGCAGTAATGGAGGCACAAGTTGCGGTTATTGTTGTTGCGGGGACAACAGAGCTTACATTTGGTGCCGACGGCATTTGAGAAACATTCGATGAACTCTCTGTTCCGGCTGGCATGGAACTTTTCACATTTTGGCTCGTTGCTGTCTGCAAACGGGAGCTTTTTCTAGCTGGCGACCGTTGAATTATGAATCACAAATGTTTTCCAAGGGCACACAAATTCACAAATATTTAACAGCAACACACTCCAAATATTAAAAAAAAAAATTAATTTATTCCGGCATGCTTCGGGCTACACAAAATTTAATTTCTCCGGCAAACATAGAACCACTTCACAATTATTTCAATTTGTTCCGGCAGCTTGGAACCACAAATCCAATAAAGGCTTATCTTTGTTTCGGCACCTTGGAACACCTTCGCTCAAGAATGCGAAATAAAATTTGTCGCTGTGCGACCTGAGCCTATATGTTGAGGAAAGCGAATTTAATAAGTCCCAAATAAATGAACCAAAAATTAATTATGATTTATTTATACTAAAAAAACATTAAAATTATTACAAATAACTTATCAGTAAATTAAGCGCCTTACCGCAGTCTTTATCCCCAACAATTTAAATTTTATAGTTAGTATTTACTAAGCCTATAATTTCTGTTGGCTTATGTACTTTTACAACAGTTCATTTCCAAATAAATAAACTGAACGATACTACTGCAGTAGAATATAGGGACAAGGAATTCGTTTAGTTCGTAAACAAATAAGGACAAAAAGTACTGCAAAACAATATAAAAAATCCTAACAGACAAATGAATGATCAATGATCATACAATCGTTAAACAAATAAGGACAAAAAGGACTGTAAAAGGACAATAAAAAATCCTAACGGACAAATGAACCAAACAACAATGATCATTCGATTGGTAAACAAAGAAGGACAAAAAGGACAATAAAAAAATCCTAACGGACAAATGAACCAAACAACAATGATCATACAATTGGCAAATAAAACAATTTCAATGAACACTAAGGTGGCTCACAAACAATATTTAAATTAACAAAAATAATTCAAAATAATTGAAAATAAACAAATCAAATTAATGAATTTATGAGCCATTAGGCGACAATATGGTATATATGCAGTTGATGTTATATAAATCCATTGAAATTGACTTAATTGGACCAGCTGATGCTCGTTGTCGAGTTCTATCTACGTTTAGTTTTTCTAAAACATACATTTTTGAAACAGCTCTTATCTCATATTTGTATTAAAATACCCTCTTAATTTTTTAAATATTTATTTTTTAATTTGAATACAATTTTACACAGAATACTAAAAAACGGAATGGGGAATGAAAAAAGTGACAACGTTATGTTGTCTTTGTTAAAAAAAAGACAAATTAGTTGTAATAATGCTACCACCTTATCGCTTCAGCATAGTTAATAAAAAACATGAAAGGCAATATCCTCAGCACTATGAAAATATAGCAAATGATAGAAATACATTCTTTTTAAATGTTATATTTCACTTTTTCTATCAACTCATACAGAAACATAATACCTATAATAATATTGGATATTTAATTTGAGCAATTGGTTACTATGTAAGAATTATTTGTTGTTACTTATTCCATTATTGCCTTCGAGTTTTAAGTAGTTACAGTATATCCACACACTGTTTGTTTAATTCCATTACTATCCGAATCCGAGTAAATTTCTCGTTTAAAAACGAATTCACATTTTTTGGTGTTCTCTAAACCTAATTCACATAATTTTTCTCGTTTTGAAATCGAGTAAACAACCCTGTGAAAGTAAAACGAATGTAATATTATTCTAATAAATTGCAAAAAACTTGAAAAAAGTAGTTTGCATATAAAAATAGAAGTTTTTTTTATTAATTTGTGTCAAAATACACACACTTCCAAATATTTAAATTAAAAATAAATTAATTTAAAAAACATTCCAAAATTTCTTCATATTTTCGTTCCAAGTACGAAAAAAATGAGTTGTGTAAATAAAAACACTTTTTTGAGGGAAGTTTAAAGGTATAAAAACACAAATCTCTCTAAAACAACAGTAAATAACATATTTTTAGTTTATAACTCTTTCGATTATAAAATAACGATTCGTCGACTGTTGGTTTTAAACGTCTTACATGACTCCCATCGACGCAACCTATAACGCCGGGCAATCCAAACTTCGTAAAAAAAAGTTATTTGGATTCTCTGATTTCATCTCTATTGAGTCCAAAATTAATCCATAATGGACACAAATTGTTTTCCAAAGTTTCAATTGTTTTCCACAACACTTTTGAAATCGTACTATGCCCAAGACTTTTATTTCCATGAGCACCTTGAAATTAACCAACAGCTAAAAAACGGAGATCCTTCTTGTATTAAGTGACGAATATCATTATAATATCCAATATCATTACAAATGCTTCCTTATTAACGCGGTAAAGTTCAATGAATCTAAAAAAGGAGAAATAACTTACATATGGACAAATTTGCATTGCACTTGGTGGTGTCTACGTTGCCATTACTAATCCAATACTTTCTATCCGAAGTCTTCTCCCCAATTTTTGAGGGCTAGTTTAGGTTCAATCGATAGACATTGCTTATTTGGATCCGATAAGATCCAGATCCCAATCAACCCGAGAGTTTCACGAAGATGTAAAAAAATAAATGGCCTTTGGCTAGACACGAACGGTCAACAAATTTCGGGTGCTCAAAAATTCTTATGCTGAGCTAAGTGCCGGATAATGATAGAGAAGTTGTTCTGTGGTTTCAGCGTCTTCCTCGTTGTTACAGTACCTCAAAAAGTCGTTATGAGATGTTCCCAGTGTGCGAGCATTTTTTCATACAGCACGTCTCGTTATAACTGCAATGAGGTTCTTAATATGGAATCTGGTCAGGTTTAACACAAATTTTTTCCTGGATACATCCATACATCCATATCGTGCCAGAAATATTTTTTTATTTTAGCAATTCATTTATTTATTGAAACTTCAATTAAAAAATTAATCAAATCAATCATATTCAACATTTCCTGCAACTGGTCATATTAGGCATAAACAGTCATTGACATTTTTTATAGAACTACATTTTTCTGCAGAAAACAATTTTTAAATAAGGGACTTAATAGTTTTCTCCCTTTGATAGGTTAAGGGTGGTTTACTGGATTTGACAGGTAGTGTTATTTCATCTATTTGCTATGTAAGTAATGAAAATCTGTTTAGATGGATAAATTCCTCGTACCTGTGTGCTTTCTGAGCAGACGCCTAAACTTGGTTTATCTTGTTCGTTTTAGCATAGTAATATATCTGTCTATACCCAATTAAATCTCAAGTTTCTGTCGTTCGGAGTCGACTTTAGACTATAGGTCCTGCCACTTATGGATAAAAATTAATACACACAACATAAGTGGTGTAAGAAGTTAGGTCGAAATCCTCACTTAAGGGATGTAATGACCAATTATGTATGTACAGTGCACGCTGGCGTTGTTCATTTTTGCGAATTGTTCACATTTCCGAATACCGAAAATTTTAAAACAGAATTATACCATCTTTTAATGAATTTTTATGAATTTTTTAGAACACATTTTATAATTTAATCTTTACAAACTTTCTTCACAGTATCTAAATAGCAATTGAAGAATAAATATGCAGGCAGATGTACTAACACATATATATAGTGAGCGTCAAAAGTAAGTAAACACCACTGAAATAATTCATTGTCTTAGGACAGCGAGAAAAGTAAATGAGAATAGTCGAATAAATTTACAAAAATAAAAACGTTTATCTAGTACTTAAAAAATGTTAAAACAAAACAACAATTGATGATAAAGGAACTTTTTTTATAATTAAGAACATAATAGAAAATTTAAAATTATAATTATTAAGACGCCTTTGCACGTTGAAATTTGTTTCGAAACGTTTATCTAGTACTTAAAAAATGTTAAAACAAAAACAACAATTGATGATAAAGGAACTTTTTTATACTTAAGAACATAATAGAAAATTTAAAATTATAGTGGGTGTTGACTCACTTATGGCGCTCAGTGTATATATATGTACACACATATATATATATATATATCCCCTAAAACGGGGATTCCCGCAACTAATAAACACAGAATTTTAACGTTTCAAATTTAAAAAAAAAATCTATTCAAATTATAGGGATTTTTAAATTTTTTCACCTTTTAGATTAGTAAATGTTCACATTAAGACGCCCTTTGCACGTTGAAATTTGTTTCGAAACTAATTTCAAAACTCTTGAGTTTGACGCCTTTTGCACGTTGAAATTAGTTTCGAAAAAAGTTTGAAAAACTGAAAGTTTGAAAAACTTTTTTGCATTTTCTTTTTAACTTTCTTTCGCTTTTGCACGTAAAAAATTAATTTCACAAATTTTGTTTTCTTTTATCGCGTCATTCTGCTGTTTTTGACATTATAACTTTATTTGCATTGTGATTTAGGTTCAAACAACACCAGACAATTCTTTAAAAATGAACATTATATGAATATTATATTTTTTTATAATATTATAATATATTATACATATATTTATGTATGTATTATTATTTTTTAATATATTTACCTTATTTATTGATTTTTATAAATTAAAAAATTAAATTATATTCTTTTTGCTTTTATTTTTTCATTTTTATAATTAATTGTTTGGCACTATAATTTTTCTTTTGCAAATGTTTTGATTTCAAACACAAAATAAACAAAAAGTAATGTCATTTTAAATAAGGAAAATTTATATTAACACGTTGACTGCCCACTACGAGATAATTCATAGTTGGCTCCCTAGAAAGGAACGCAATCTACGAGTTACTCGTACTCATTAAACCACTTTTTCTCCTAAAAAAACATAACTTTTGCTTTTTGATGATACTTACGATCTAAAAATAGAGTTTTTAAGTAATATAATGTAAAAAAATCAAATTGTCGTTTTTGGCCAGTTTTCTGAAAATTGCCTCGGTGGTCAGCATGTTAACTTCACTATGCGAACCAAAAAAGAGAAGAAAATGTCAAATAAAATGTGAAATCAAATAAAACTCTGTGTATATACGTATAAAGAACAAAGCAAGTTTGCGAGTACATGAAATTGTGAAATCACCCCCGCTCGTTTTTCCCCTCTCTCCTACAAACTCAAGAGTGTTGAAATTTGTTTCGAAACTAATGTCAACGTGAAAAAGGCGTCTTACGAAATAACATAAGCAGCACTTCTTTCGCATGAAATTAAAACAAACAGCTGATCACATTTTATTTGTTTTTTCTAAATTCCTAAAATTATTTTTGTTGAGCTGAAAAAAATAGAAAAAATTAAAAAATAAAAACAAAACAATAAATTTAACGACACAGATTAGCGGTTACCGATAGCAACTGTAAAAAACAAAAACATATTTGGGATAAGTGCCATAAGCTGCACAGTAACCGCAACGCTATGAGAGCAGCGTGGAGGGAAATTGGTGAAGAAATTTGAAAAACCGGTAAGAAATAAGATTGTATATCCATTTTTATATACATACTAACTGTACCCTGCGCGTGTTGCTGCGCCACCAACTAAAATAAATTTGAAGGAAAGACATTACACAAATATCAAATTAATTTTGAATCATTTTATTGATTGTGTTTCCCGTTGTCCAGATGATTCAGACGAACAGGCGTGAGTAGTACGCATTTGATCAGTTTATAATCTCACTTCTCGTTGTTCAAGTGATTCATGCGGCATGTACTCGAAGATTTTCTAGTCTCAATGCTAGTTGCCTGTCTGATTCTGATAATGGTCTTTTCTGCCGTGCTCGAGGTGTAGGTCGACCAATTACTTGCCGCTTTGGAGGCATGATGACACGGGAACGACATGAAAAATGTGTTAAATTTATTAGAATCTCTGTACCCAATCCAATTGAACCCAACAGCATTTTTAAAAGTTTTCCAAAATTAAAATGTTTCAAATTTTACGGAAATGAGTTATACTAAATGTTATTAAAATCATAAATGATAAATGTTAAAATGTCTGTTATTTGCCCCATCAACACATGATCAAATGCATAGTTTACGATTCAATTCATTTTGAATAATTCTTAGTGGCGCCATCTATCGAAAATTAATCGCACCAACTTAGAAACCTCCGTCGACTTATGCGCAACAACTTTGCTAAAGATCATATCATGATCAAACCCACAGTTTACGATTTAATTCATTTTGAGTAAATTTCAGTGACGCCACCTGCCTTAAATTGGTCATACCAACTTAGAAACCTTCGTCGGCTCATGCGCAACAACTTTGCTGAAGATCGTAGCATGATCAAATACACAGTTTACGATTTAAATCATTTTTAGTAATTTTCAGTGGCGCCACCTGTCGGAAATTGGTCATACCAACTTAAAAACCTTCCCCGGCTCATGCGCAACAACTTTGCTGAAGATCATAGCATGATCAAATGCATAGTTTACGATTCTATTAATTATATACAAACAAACATTCATTTTTATATACATATATAGATATAATTTTACTTCTATGTTATTTATATATACCGCAGATGAGCAAAATTGGAAAAACATTCTCGATAATAAACGTTATTACAACCAAAAACGCAAAGCGTCCAAAAAATCTGGTAGTGGCTGCGACTTGAAGTTCCTGTCAGACGATTCACAGGATCCGTGGGAATTCTCCGAGGACTTGGAATTTCTGATGGAAATTTGGTTTTTAGAACTAGTTGCTCACAGCTCGAGTCAACAAAAAACTCTGTTAACGATTTTGAGATGCTACCTACTACGTCATCGGAGTCGAAAAAAACTACTTACTTAAACAGGAGTTGACATATACATATTACAGTGGCAGCGAACATTATTTAGCTTAATTTAAAGGAGTGCCGGTTTGATTATTATAGCTCCAGGTGTAAATTTTTTCAACATTAAACCCAAATTAGACATGCTTTCGGGACGCGCAATCGGTTTAAAGTTTTCTTATGCGTTTGTTTGAAGAAAAAAATGTGTTTTCCAGGTTTTAAAATTCGTTTCATAATATAGTGTTTCTTATTAACATAAACTGAAACAGAGTTATAATATATGTATACTAAATTCTCTTTTCAAAAACGTATCAAATATTTGCATCCGAGTACTTGCAGTTCTAATAAAAGAAATTGCACTTTATAACAGGAAAATTTTCCAGAGTATAATATTTTTCATCAAAGGAAAATTTTAAAACTTTTAACCAATTTTTATTTTGTATATGTTTTCAAGAAGACAATTAGATCATGCTATAAATCTGGTTTAGTTTAGTGCAAAAACTGGAAAAAAATCGTTTTTCTATTCAAACGGCATATAAAACTTTAAAACGTTTTTGGGTGCCGAAAGCATTGTCCACTTTAGCTGAAAGTTCCAGGACAAGTTTTAGACCTAAAGCTGTAATATTCAGCTCGGCACTCCATACAAACGGCTGTCGGTCTAATATGGATATTCAACAAAAAATTTGTTTTCCAAAACAAAGGTGAGATGAATGGTCAGCCGACTTTAACTCATGCACTAGTTGCAATTTGTAAGGATTGAGAGCCAAATCCTTTTGCAATATTCACCATGTAGTCATCGTGGATGGCCAAAATTGTTGAGAATGGCAAATCCAGATCTTCTTCAACACCGCAGCACACGTCACCAGCAAATGCTTTGTTGTTTTTGTTCTTTTTTTAAACTTCAACGGTTTCGCCTAAAAATGTTTATTTGAATGAAATGAGAGCAAGAGTTTCAAAGGTAGCAGAATGACTACATTGGCAGATGTGGTAAAAAACTGAACGAAAATAATGCCAACGCTATATTTTCCAAGTATAAAAACAAAAAATTCTTTGGATTATTTAAAAATATATATACCTTTTTTATAACCATATTCTATGTGTATAGTCAGTGTTTAAAAATCACAAAAACTCTTATTTTACTTCTTGAATAAAAAATGAATTATTTTCTTTTCAAATACTGTTGTTTATTAAATTATATTTTTTGGGGCATATTAAGGCATATTTTACGACACCCTCTTCTGAAGTAAAATAAGTGGCGATTTTATTTCTAATAATACGTCCCGACTCATCTTGTCTACCAGATTATGAGTTGGTGACATTGGATGCAAAAAGAGAATCAGCAGGCAAGTGTTCTCGAAATGCTCCTTCGACAAGCACCCCGGACTCATTAAAATAGTCAGAGTATTTGGCTGGTGTGCATATATCTTTGCGTGTCCGAATAAGGTAATTAAACAAATACACACATGTTTTTATAATAAGATTTGCACGGTCAGGGCCACAAAACATTTTTTTGACAGGCAATAAAACTTGAAGCACATTAAACTAAATACGTTCTCCACACATCGCCTTGCTCTGCTCAGTCTGTAGTTAAAAATACTTTCTACATTAGAAAGAACCTTACCAGGTTTTTGCTTAAAAGGCTTCATAATGCGGCGATGAAGAGGAAATGCATCATCTGCCACAAAAACAAATGGTGTTTCGTTGGCCAACTCCGTTAGAAAATTTATTTTATTTTGTCGGATGGCAGTTCCAAGAGTACATCTGTTGAATATATTTGCAACACCTTCGGTTCCATACCCACCAATGTCTGCGTAGATGAAGCGATAATTGCCAGCACTATGCTGAAGAATCCCTACAAAATATTTGCATATATGTAAATTACTATCTACAACGAATTTGATATATTAATAAAATTACCTTATAATTATAAAATAGGCTCCCAGAATTGGGTGGGCATTTTACTGTTACGTGCTTACCATCGATTGCACCCAAACAGTTAAGAAAATTCCATTTTTTTTTTTTTTTTTCAAAAGAAAAAGCAATGCGACGCAATTCGTGTGGTGTTATTGGTGGAATTTCATCCTGCAATGCTTGACACAAGGCATTGCAGACTTCGTCAATAATGACACCAAACTTTTGATTGTTAATCCTGTAGTAACTTGCAATGTGGCGCTGCAATGTCCCACAGGCTAAATATCTATCAAAAAAGTATTAAATTATAAAACAAGAGTACAAATGCATCAAATATACTTACTCCAATACAATTGCCAATTTGTGCGTTGGAGAAACACCATCATTTGGATGAGTGTTTCTCTTAGGGGTGAGCAATTTTTCTACTTTATGTAGCAATTCAAAAAATGTAGAGCTTTCCATATGGAAGTTTTCCTTGAAAGCCTTTGGATTTTTAACCATATCCTTAAACTAAAAAAGAAGGCATAGTTTAAATTATTTATAAAAGAAGTATGCTTTGAATACTTACATCTGCCGCAAATGTTCCTTTCTGGTTTCTGTCCTTGAGATAGGGACTTGTTCCAAGACGTCAATCTTCCAAAGTTGTTAAGCAGCGACGGCAATATTCACTACTTGCGCCGCTGCCGCACAATACAATACAAGAATATATTTTCATTCATTTTAAATATAAAAAAACACTGAATAGTTTATGTTATTTAAATTTGTTATTGAATTTTTATTTTATTTTCAGCTTTCAAAAAACATGGTTTTTGTTTACACATTTAAAGCAATGATTCATACTTTCAAGCAATAAAACCGACAAATTTTCCAAAATCGCGAGATAGACTACATTTGTTGCACATCAAAATTTTCGCATGAAAAAACTATCATTTTTCGCCAATATGAACAGAGCACCTACCTTTACTGCACATCGATCAAACAATAACTAAATAACTTTTTTTTCTTTTGTATATTTCCTCAATTTTTTCTGTAAAGATAAGAAATCAGGGCGAATATATTGACACTATTACATATTCGATATATTATACATATTATATTATTATTATATATTATAGTTAAAACATACAGTCAAACAAATAAATAGGAATTTACGAGAAGGCAACAAAAAGTCCAAAAATCTAATAACAACAATTTGATACTATTATCGTGAATCTGCCGGACCTAAAAATAAAAGGGTATAAATAGAGAGAAGAATGACGCTGTCAAGCAGTCGTGAGTAGTCAGTCAGTTTGAACTCTGTTTAATAAGATTGTGAATAAAACTGATAGCCTAGTGTTATATGTTGAAGCGTATTGTTATTTATTTATATAAATTCTTTATATATATAATAAATATATGTCACACTTTGTGATATTAATTTCAGATGTTTCGCCACAAAACCCAAAAATATATTAAAACAAATAATAAAAAAACAATAAAAATAAAAAAGTAGGACCATTTTATTACATCATTATGTGTCACCTGTACAGCACAAAAAATACTGACGCCGCATTGAACATGTAACGTAGTCTCGTCTCCTTTTTTTGTGATCTTCTGTTATGACAATAATTGTAATATTTTGTGTTTAAAGTGAAAAAAAAATAAATAAATAAAGGATATACATTAAGAAAATATTTTTTAAAGATATAAAAGATAAGAGTTATTACCAAAAAGTGTATTTAAATTATGAAAAAAAAAGACAGTAAACAACGCCTTTGACATTAGATCGCATTTGGATTCAATTAACAAAAATAATCTTCTTCTATAATTCGTCTTGCTAAAAATATTGTTTTAGAATTACGTAACATACATATCCGTTTAAACTTTAAACGAACATCTGTTTGCATGGAAATCACATACAAAATTGAGTGTTTTTCTATACAAACAGATGATTGTCTGAAACTATTCGTCTTACAGAAACAGGGCATATGTTTTGCTTCTACATACTTAAAATTTGTTCTTAAAAACTTTTGATATTGTGTTGTTGTTTAGGCAACAATTAAAACATTTGAATGACGCCATTTGCACGTTCAAATTTGTTTTCAGACTAGTTTGAACACTCTCTCTTGTAGGAGAGAGGGGAAAAACGAGCGGGGGTGAGTTCACACTTTGATGTACTCGCAAACTTGCTTTGTTCTTCATTCGTATATACACATATTTGTATTTGATTTCATATTTTATTTGACATTTTCTTTTATTTTTTGTTTCGCATAGTGAAGTTAATACGTTGACTGCCGCGGCAATTTTCAGAAAACTGGCCAAAAATGACAATTTGAATTTTTCACATTATATTAAAAACTAAATTTTTAGATCGTAGGTATCATCAAAAAGCAAAGATGATGTTTTTAGGAGAAAAAGTGGTTTACTGAGTACGAGATAACTCGTAGTTGGGTCCCTAGAAGTGAACGCAATCCACGAGTTATCTCGTAGTTGCCAGTCAACATGTTAATATATTTAAATAACATTATTTTCTTTTTTTTTTTGTTTGAAATCAAAACATTTGCAAAAGAAAAATTTTAGTGTCAGACAATTAATTAAAAAAAGTGAAAACGTCAAAAAGAATATAATTTAATTTTTTAATTTATAAAAATCAAAAAGAATATAATTTAAATAGGGTTAATCTATTAAAAAATAATAATAAATATATATATTATATTTTATAATATAACAACAAATATAATATTCACATAATATTCATGTCTTGTGTTTGAACCTAAAGCACAATGCCAAATAAAGTTACAACTGTCCAAACCAGCAGAACGACGCGAAAAAAGAAGACAAAATTTGTCAAAGTAATTTTTTAAATGCAAAAGCGAAACAAAGTTTAAAAGAAAATGCAAAAGAGTTTGTCAAACTAATTTTCAAAATACTTTGAACGTGCAAAACGCGTCAAAGTAAACTTTTTGCATGAAAATGTCTGAGCAGTGATGTATTATATTCACTGAAATTGAAAATTGTTTGATAAGTGAGTTTGTTATGTTGGCGGAGATCAATTGAATTGTGACTGACATTATTGTCTTTGTATATTTTTTGTTACCCATACATACACATATTTAAATGTACGGATAAAGTTAATTTGGTTTTGTTGATAAGTAAGACAATCTTTATGGAGGTAATGGATAATAAGGATAATTAATATTCTTCCAACTATATTTGTATGTATTAATATTAAATAAATTTTTAGGATGAAGTTGTTTCCAGGTTGCCTGTTGATCAGGAAAGCATTAATTTTCAGGACTGGCATATAAGCTACTATAAATCTCATATTCTTAAGAGTATTTGTATAAAAGGTCAGGACGAAAATTGCAGGATTGGAGAAGATGAATTTTGCGAATTATGTACTTATAGACTTACCCTGGATTTACCTCATCTACCAGATATGGTATTTTTTAAAAATAAATTATCATTAGTTCATACTGGAGGTGCGGCACTAGAGTTTTTGCCAATGGATGCATTACGTTTGGTAGAAAACGGAAAACAGCCATTACAAGTTGCCTGTGCTCAAGAGTGGAAGGATAGCAGGTAAATTAGCAATAGTAATGCGTAAATTCGTTTTTATTTGTAGAAAAGAATTCGATAAAAATAAGTTTAATATGGAATTAAATAATTATGCTATATAACTGAAATAATGTATATGGCCCAAATATCTTCTTATAGATTAGGTTAGGTTATACGGGTCAAATATTAATACCATAATCTTATATGAACTTGTCGATCTGGAAAAGTGGCATTGAAAAACAATGGCGCCCAATGTAGTATTTATAGTGCCTGATATTTGAACCTCTCCAACTTTCATGTATTAGACTTCCAAGGCAATACATAATAAAAAACTGGGACAACATCCCAGATAAATATGATTCAAGGTATAGCCAAGTATAGTATCTTTGATATAGGATAGAATCTAATGACGTCAACAACATACTCCAGTTTCAATCTCACTCAAATCTTTGTGATTTCACATATACTTGATGTCAAACAAGTCAGACTAATATTGGGAATAAACCGACTGTGCACTAGTTTTAGTATAGTTAAACATGTTGATGTTCTACAATCGCTGGGCTGACGTGCTTATTACTTTTTATATAAACACTCATAGTAGAAGAAAAGAAGGTAGTTTCATTCTCTCTTTATTTTTTAAAATTCACTATCTGACATGCTTAAGGATTCTGACTTTTTCGTTAAAATAATGCTACCATATTAATTTTAAATTTCCCCTATTTTCAATTTTTTAAAAATTAATGAAAATTCTTTAAATACTAGCCCAAATTACGTGTTAAACTTCTTGGACTTAACTAATATAAATTTAGATATAAAAATTGTTAAAAGGTTTTATCTTGGACGAACATTTTTTTCTTAAATATACTAAATTATATATTTCTTATACCATGATAAACACTCAATAAAGTAGTAACGTAAAAAATAGTTAAACGTTTAAAATCTGATATTTTCACAAGGAGTAATTATTTGCCTGACTTTAAAAGTTGCATAATTTGAAATTATTACTTTTTTAAAAGTCCCCAATATTTGTAACAAATTGTTAAATAAATCGTAAAAGATCGTAACGACAATTCACAATAAGATTATTGTTAGCCAAGCTCTCTTGTGTTAGTCGAAGTTTAGAAGAGGTTTAAAATATTAAAAGAAAACTCTGAAAATCAATTATAAAATTGGTAGTTTATATTCTATCACATCTGGAAGAGAGGTCGATCAAAAAGTGTAAAGCTCCTCCTTTGGTCGAAAACTTTAACACGGTGTTGGATTTAACATATTTAAAGTTAAAAGAGTGCCTATCAGGATAGCAAAATTAAAAAAAAAAATGGTTAAGAATTATTTAAAAGTTCTTGTTTCGGCAGTTTTTAAGTCTTAAACAATACTTCCATTAATTTAAATAAAGGTTGAAAAAATATTACCATTAAGTTTAGTTTTCATTAAGAAGAGTATGTCGCAGAAGTGCCGTACCACTTCTTATATCAAATTGTACGTAAAAACTACTTTAACAATTGATTGCTGGTTAGATTTATCTACTTTTTTATATTTACTTAATTTTTTTTTGTGAGTGAGCAGTCTTAACACTTTTAAAGTAGATTTGTTACATTGTCGTAAGGTCTTGTCAACAATGGACTGGAAAGCACTATCACTCATGTTTATTTTAGATCACTTTGTTTTGAAATGCTAATTTAATCTATCCAGCTTAAAGCCTAGAAACCATTGCTTCGGAATCAATATTTTGCACGTTATATTATATATTTCGGGTTATTGCTTAACTAAAATAAGGAATCGGATTTTATTGCCTTAGGCTCTATGATATGGCCATTCGATCAAGAGACGGGTTACGATGGATGTGGCTCCATTGTGATTGATAATATTTTTCAACAAGTCTTGTTTCTGTCTGTGTGTATCTGTTTTCTTTCTTTCCCATGGTATGAAACCAATGAATGGCTAGGAACCTAATATATTCTTAATTTACATTTGTTGCTTAATAGTATATCAAAAATTTATAATTTTATCACAAATTTTTAGATCAATATAAATTTTGTTAGATTCGCGAACTGCATGAAATATGCAAATACATTTTATTTTTTAGGAAGAATAAGCATAGTCCCACTTTACACGAGTGTACATTTGAAAGAAAAAAATCTGCAATTCGCTTTTGTTTTTATTTCGCGTTTCGACTGTCAAACATTCGCCGGCGTCCTTTCATCATTATTGTTTTTTTATTCCCCTTTCTTCACATTCGTCTTATTTGTACAGCGTAATATATGTCATATATGTATGTGCCACACTAAAACAACTGACTTAATATTTTGACATTTTCATATGAATCTGGTATAAAACAAAGTTGAGAATTTTTAAAGATAGTTATTTGAATTTTTCGAGGTCCTATTAAGTTATTATAAAAAAAGAATTATTGAAAAAAATCTTTTTAAGTTAGAAGATAAATTAAAATGTTTCAAATTTAGGTGGGAAACTCATCAAATTTTTTTTATTTCCTTACATATAACAATTAATGAAGTATTCTATATTATGAAAAACAGTAGCTCACCTGCGAAACATTAGAGCTATTAATATATCAATTTCGCTTTTTGAAATGTTTTCTCATGTTTCTTTTATTTGGAGGAAAATTGGACCCTAGTCACGTTTTATTTTCCAACCGCCATCTCTGTAGGATTGAGGACGGGTAATTAGAATTCAACATACACAAATCAGTTATTTGAAGTCTTATTAAGAAATTTCTTATCAAGTAGTTAGTCGAAACTGTTCACAGTGATGGAAGGTTTCGTAATACGTCAGCTCGCAAGGACAAGTAATAAATCGAAATACCAAAAAGGATCCGATAAATATCGCAACAAGAAAAGTGGAAGATATATCATTAAAAGAACTACGCACCATTAGAGTTGCAACAAAATTATTTCACACAAGAATCGCGTTGAAAAATGGATTAAAATATTGTTTTCCTATGAGCCCAAATTTATCTTGAAAAAGTCTGATTAAAAAGGAACAATTCGTGTGTAAACCCCTGAATAAGCAGTTCACTCTAAATCTTAATCTTGGAAATAAAATGAAATTTTGGAAACTATATTGCTGCCGTTTGTTAAATATGAAATGCATGTTTTAAGAATTTCTCGTCACGATAATAATCCGACACATGTTGAGCCCTCGATTCAATATATTGTTACGTTTTTACCTTTTAAAACGTTTAAAATATGAGCTCGTAAATTGCAAAAAAAATAAAAATAAATTTGTGTGTAGTTTTAATTAAATTTTTTTTGTTCGCACAATTCTGTGTGCGGCTGTTCACAACTTGATGTAAATAACCACAATTGCTTTGTTTGTTATTCCTCTTTGCACTCTTTTGCATAAACAATAACAACTACTAGTCAATTGTTCGATAGATCTTTGGAACGGAGATCTTCAAACCACGATTACTCACTTCAAACACACAGCGTCTTCACACAAGACTGTCTGAACTTTTACTAACTCCGTTGCCTGCTTTGTCTTGCCTTTTATAAGGCAACGTAAACAATTCGTGGCTTCGCCTTCTCAAGTCCTCTATAAATGTAAAAATCGTTGTTTTATTATTGTTTTTTTTACACATTTATTTATATGTATATATTATATATTTATATTCTTGTGGTGTGGAAAGAATAATAAAACAAGAACAATTTTCAATTTTTATTTTCAATAATTCACCGCGTACATTTTCAAACACCATACAAAATAACGACAGAAAAGCAATAAATCAAATTTCAAAAAACAAAGAAAATGCCAAGAAAACGAATGTCAACATATAGCGTGTCGACGATTACCGAACACAAAAACGATCTACTTCCCTACCCGTAATTTGCCTACAACCTTAAAGTCTTTCTCCGAAGACTCCGCTGTTGTACTAGGAGACTCTTTAATAAGTCTAGGAGATCGGGCAGTGATGTTGATTGGTCTGCATATAGATCCAGTTTTATTGATCATAAGAGGGAATAAAGATCTCAAAGGGAACCCCCTGTATGAGTTTCTGCACAAATATCGAGTGTTGCCGATGTGGCTCGTTTCCGTAGAATGCTGTCTAGGGACCCCGAAATCTTAGGCTTCATCCAAAACAACGATGGCACGTGGACAGCTTCGAGAAAAGAATCCCTGGAGGTTCTGTTGAACACTCATTTTCCCAAATGTGTGGATCCAGATAGCTATCCGTTGGGTGTAGCTGATCCCTTCTGTAATGATGGCATGACGCCCGATTTGGAGGGTATCATTACCAGGGATAGGGTCAAATGGGCTATAAATAGCTTTGAGCCTTTTAAATCGCCTGGTCCGGATGGTATCTTTCTGGCTCTGCTTCAGCATGCTGGTGATATATTACACGAATATCTGGTGGACGTGTATAAGGACTGTCTCCGGTGGTGTAATATACCTGACGGTTGGCAAGATATGCTTGTGGTGTTTATAGCAAAAACTGGTAAATCCAATCAGCCCTAAGGATTATAGACCGATATCGCTCTCATCCTTCCTTTTGAAAGCTTTGGAAATACTTATCGATCCATACTTGAGGTCAAATATGGACTCTGTTGAGTAGGTCGCAACATGCTTACATTAAGGGTAAGTTGGTTGAGAACGCTCTTCACAATGTGACAGGTTTTGTTGAGGCGAATTTGGCTAGGGGTGAGTACACACTGTCGGCTTTCCTGGATATTGAGGGGGCCTTCAATAATGTTACCACTTCTATTGAGAATTCACTAAGGGATATCATGCCCCAGATTTTCTGGTGCGGTTTATCACCCACATGTTGAGTAATAGACTAATCCGATCGAATCTGTGCGGATGTTCTATCGCCAAGCGTGCAACCAGGGGGACACAGCAGGGGGTGCTGTCTGCTCTCTTGTGGCTCTTGGTTGCTAATGTTGGTTTGAGGCTTCTGGAAAGTAGGGGCTGTAAGGTTGTGGCATACACCGATGATGTAGCTATTATGGTGGGTGGAAAATTTTTGTCGACGCTGGAGAACTGATGGAGTCTGCTCCGAGGAAAGAATGAAGAAGGGACTGAATGATATCTACCAGTGTAGGAACTCCATAGGTAAGAGCTGGGAGCCATTCGCTGGATATATCTGGCGATTGTTAAACCGGTTATTACTTATGGTTGCGTTGTTTGATGGTATGCCTTAGATAAGAGTTTTCAACGGAAAATCTTAGATAAGGTACAGCGGATTGCATCCTTGAGTATCACTGGAGTGATACTGCCTGGATTAATACTCTGCCTGACTTTAATGATGACTGCATCGTGTTTCAGGCGGAGTTTTTCGCAATCTTGAAAGCTGTTGAGGCCATAGTTAGTGCCCCCGCTTCGAATTCGGAATCCTACATGATCCAGTCAGGCTGCTCTAAGGGCCATTGCGTCGGTCTGGTGCAAATCACGGCTTTTTCGCGAATGCCAGGAGTCGTTAAGGACTTTTGAACCAGACCGTATTCGTCTATGCTGGGTTCCGGATGATAGCGGAATATTGGGCAATGAGACGACGGATGCTCTTGCTAGGTTAGGTTCACTTTCTGAGGGCGATTTGATAGTTGGTCCTGACCCTCCAATCTGCCACCTCTACGGACTCACCGATGGATGGGTCAGGGAGGAAGAGCAGATGCGTTGGGGGAATGGATCGGGTTGTTATGTTTCTCGATGTCTATGACCTGCTATAGACAGTGTAAGAACAGCTTGGCTGCTGGGCTTAGATAAGGCCAGTTTAAAGTTAATTAAAGGGTTTATCACAGGGCACTGCGAGATTAGGTCGCTGACAAGGATCTGGAACAGACCCCAGCCGGACTATTGCAGGGTATGTTGCGATGAAGAGGTGTTGAAGACTGTCGAGCACCTCCTCTGTAACTGCCCAGACCTTGGTAGGTTGAGAACACTTGGCAGGGGCTTCTTTGAGGGTTTGAATTCTGTGTCGAGAGCCGATATCAATGCTCTCCACAGATTCATTAGCAACTTGAGCTGGTTGAGAAGTGCTAGGTGTAGTCGTGTTCTCTCATTTTGTTTTGTTTTGGTCTGTGTAATTTCTTCGCTTGCCATTCTCCCTTCCTACTTCCGCTCCTTTTTCCTATCCCATCTTTTATCCTTCCTTCTTAAGGACGTTATGTAGAATGTGTCAAATCGACCTCCGGGTACTGTACTTGTAGTAACGTCCTCTAACCTAACCTAACCTAATATCTTTCTTAATACTTAACTTAACTAAACTTTGCTTAAACTCGAACACAGGGGTTTCTCGAAAATGAAAACATTAACTAGTAATTATTTTTTACTGTTATTTTAATATTGTATTTCTTTAAGGCCAGAAAATCTAATGGAGGAAAAATTTAAACCGTTTGACTGGACTTTTACATCTGATTATCAAGGTACCACAAATGAGAAGTTCCGCATTGAAAAAACGGATGAACAGTTAAACAAATTTAAGCTAATGCAAAGAGAAAAAATACTATTTTACCATGATTTGACGTTGTTTGAAGATGAATTACATGATAATGGGATTTCATCGTGTTCAGTTAAAATTGTATGTATTATTTTCCTCTAATAAAGCTAAAATACTTTTGAATTATTCTACTTACAGCGTGTTATGCCATCTGGATTTTATATTCTTTTGAGACATTTTCTTCGGGTAGATAACGTTCTGCTCAAAATGCATGATACTAGATTTCACTTTGAGATAGAAAATTCTTTCATTTTTAAAGAATTTACTAAACGTGATGCTACGTACCAAGAATTAAAAAATGTGAGTAGCTCTTTTTATAGTATTGAGTTCTAAATATGTTAAACCTATATATTTTTTAAGGTTCCTCCTCCATACTTTACTATACCAAATGAAATAGAACAGTACATGCCCGTTAAAGAGAAGCAATCATACAAATTATATTTTAAATAATCTTTATACTGTCATGGCGATAAAAAATTAAATTAAAAACATCAACACAAACTACGTTGGATATACATATTAGATCGTTTTACGTACTGAGTATTTTAAATTTTTTCGATATGTTTGTAAAAATAAAGTTTGCATAATTGAATTTTAAATTATAATTTATTTTTCAGTTAAATAAAGAAATGATATCAGAAATAAGTTTTAAGTACTGAAGATAGTCTAGATTAGGAAGGGCAGTGCTTCACCGTTTTACTGGTTACACGCCTTCAACCAGATACCTCTTGGTCCATTGTGATCTTTCAATTAAGAAAGAAGTGGAGAACGAAATGAGAAAGAAAAGAAAAAATTAAAAGAAGTAAAGGTGAAACAACAATCAGCCATTAAAGCCATCCATAGATGAGACTTTAATCTCTGCAGATATCCCTCCAGGTAGCCAATCCCGTTTATGCATGCTATTAGATTCTCAAGTCTGCTGTTAGATCTACCACTCCATGTACAACTCCACTACACAGCCATTTATATTTACGCGTCTATAAAGGGGAATGACAAAATTAGAATAAAAAGGTGAAACACTACTATCAGCTATTAAAGTCATCATAGATGAACTCCTACCTCTAAAGACACCCCTCTAGGCAGTCAATCGCGTTTATGAACCTTATTAGATTGTCAAGTCTGCAGTCTTTTAGATCCACCAGTTCATCAACAAATTAACAGCATAAAATCTATCTCCTATATCCAAGAGATATGCCCTTTTCTATATACGTATCTAACAAGCTCACGAAGAGCGCTCTCAAGAGGTTCCTAAAATGAATTCAATCAGCCTCTCTAATGTCTTCAAAAGAAAAGACGATAGACTGATTGGATGGAAATTCTTCCGTTTTAAGTGGCAGGTTTTTTACGATCCACAGCGGTCCTAAAATCTCATCCCTTGTTTTCGCTGGAAGCCAGTGACGAGATATTCTTCCACTGACTCGTAACGAGACCTTCGTTTTGATTCTCCAATACTGTCAGCATGGTTCTTACCGTTCTCAACCGGTGGTGAAATCTATACTGTCTTGAAGGTAGCTCAGTTGCTAACCATCTGTGACAAAAAATCATACAATTTCCTGTTCCTACAGTTAGCAACGGTTCAAAGCCTTCGTGACCCATCTACGCCGCTGAAATCCATATCACCTAGCCTACCTTTGGTAAGAGCGATCCGTGCAAATTCCGCTATCTGGATCAGATCGATTTTTGACAACTGCAATTAACCTCTGATCTACACTTAATGACTCTTTCGCCTTCTTAGATGAAGTTGGTTGATCGTCTGCAGACCTAGCGCTCTGGGTTAGTGTTGTAAGTTGACATTCCCATATTCCTAGTTTTACGAAAATTAACTTTTACTCGATTTTAAGCCCATTTTCATATAACATGTATGATGTGGTGTAATCGTTATTTATCAAATGAGGAGTTAAGGATTATTTATATTTGTAATAATGAAGTACACTATATGCATTAATATAATAATAATAAATTTAAATATTTTTTAATTTAATTTAAAACCCGAAGCGATGACGAAAATAGCAACAAGAAATATACCACACAAATGTAACAAAACCCTTGAGATGTGTACGAAAAAATTAAGGAAATTTGTAAATAATTTATTTTATTAAATTATGTATAAGAAAAGAAATACTAATTTTTGTAACACTAAGCAACTATATGTATTATAAGCAAAAGAATTAGCAAAAGAAATTTGTATAAATACCACGGTGAAATTTTGAATAAATTAAAATTAATGTTTATATATCTAATAATTTAAAGTACTAATGCGAATTCCAGACTATAAATCGTACTTTAGCAGAGAATACATACATACATATATACATACATAATTGGCCATTACAACACTTCAGTCAGGATTACAACCTAGCTTCTCCCACCACTCATGTTGTGTGTGTTAATTTTATACATGAGTGGCTGGACCTACAGTTTAAAGTCGACTCCGAACGACAGATTTTTGAGAAACTTTTTCATGGCAGGTTTATTTACTCTCAGATTTTTTGCCAGAAATCTGCTCGCCACAGAAATATTTTTTTTCACATTTCGTTTTGATGTCTGTCCTGGGATACGAATCTGGGCTTTACGTCTAATAAGCCAACACACTACCTACTAGACTACGGTGAGTTCAAGAGAATAACGATCAATAATTCAAACTAATACAAAAATTGTTTCCTAAATACAAAATACTGAAATAATAAGAATAAAAATGTAAAAATGTTTAAATAAAAAGATAATAAAAAAGAATTAACTAACCATTCAATTGAAAGAATAAAATAAAAAGATGAAAAGGAAAAATATATATTAAAGTGAAGCGATAACAAGAAGGACATAAATTAAAAGTTAACAGTAGAAAATTATAAATCAGATAGCATAAGAAGTTGCATTGTATGTGTACGTATTCAGTGTATGTAGATTATAAATTATCTTTAGTCTATAAATCAGATAGAATAAAGAGTTGTATATACATCGTCTTCTTATATATAAAAATGAATGTGCGTTTATTTGTTTGTTTGAAGTCTATATACGGCTAAACGGCTGGACCGGTTTTCTTGAAATTTTAACAGTACCTTCCTGTATGTCTGGAAGGAACTATAGGCTTTTTATTTTAAAATTTCAAGTAGGCGAGGTGCCACGCCCACATACTCAATAAGTATTAAATGTCGCATATCTCATAAACTGTAACAGCTAGAGTCCTCAAATTTTGTATGGACGACTTTGACGTATATATGAACAAAATGGGCGGATTGGCTATAGTGGGCGTGTCACCTCCCATAGTCTATATATAAAAATGAATGTATGTACCTTATAGAATCGTAAACTATGCATTTGATCATGTTACGATCTTTAGCAAACTTGTTGCGCATGAGCCGGGGAAGGTTTCTAAGTTGGTGGCGACACTGAAAATTACTTAAAATCAATTAAATCGTAAACTATGCATTTGATCATGTTATGATCTTTAGCAAAGTTGTTGCGCATGCGCCGGGGAAGGTTTCTAAGTTGGTATGACTACTTTCCGGCAGGTGGCGCCACTGAAAATTACTTAAAATCAATTAAATCGTAAACTGTGCATTTGATCATGATATGATCTTTAGAAAAGTTGTTGCGCATGAGCCGACGAAGGTTTCTAAGTTGGTATGGTAAACTGTGCATGTGTGTTGCACATGAGTCGACGGAGGTCGGTGCGATTAATTTCGGATGGATGGCGTCACTGAAAATTATTTAAAATGAATGACAAGCAATTGGTCGACCTACACCTCAAGTACAGAAGAAAAGAGCATTACGAGCCTCAGAATCTGACGAGCATTGAGACTGGAAAATCTTCGAATTTCTTTTGTCCTGAATCATCAGGACAACGGGAAACAAAATCAATAAAATGATTCAATATTAATTAGGCATTTGTGTAATGTCTTTCCTTCAAATTTATTTCAGTTGATGGGGCAGCAACACGCGCTAGCAACATACAGCTAGTATACAATATATATGTAAAATTCTGTAGTTATACGTTGGCCAACGTATTATAATTATTGATTACAGATTATTTTTATGTGCTGCTGGCTTTCTGTTATTTTTTGTTATTGCAACAATAATGAGATGTATATTACAGGTTAAGTTAATTTGTTGATTCTGGTGAAGACCAGTATAATAGCACGTTCAATATCCCAAAAAGGAATTCGTTTCATGCTTATAGGGATCACTATCACATTTAAAAATAGCTGAAAGTATTATATGGCTTGAGATCTTCATATCGATAAAGAGAATTACATAACAGCAGTCAGGATCAAAGAGTATGCTTTGAATTGAAATGGGAGGTAGACAGTTTTCCGCCGAAAGTATAACGACTCGCTAAAGAAACTAATCAGAGAAAACTTAAATCTAAAATACATACGATTTCTGATATGGCAAACAAAATCGTTACGATACCGACAAAAAGCAAACAAACAACCTGCCCCAATATGTTTTAGAAATCAAATACATATATGTATGTATGTCATACGTTTAAACAATACACCCCAACTATTGGGAAGAGAATATTTCTACGACATATCCATGCGATACCCAATGTTTTTCAAACATAGGAATAATCATACGCGGAACACAGCCTACAGTTTTGTTTATTGATTGGTCATTACAATCCTTCAGTCAAGATTACGACCTAGGTTCTCACACCACTTCTGTTGTGTGTGTTAATTTCATATATCAATCTCGAACACCCGAAAATGCTGGGATGTATGCCAAGAAACGAAGAAATTGAAAACAAAAATATAAGGAGCAACAATAAACGTAAGTTATGAGTCAGTAAATCGAAAGGTCTGACGACCAATAGAAAATATCAATATTAAAAACAAAACATAATAAATCCAGTTTAGTAGTTTAAGAATAGTCAACAGTGATCAAACAAAGTTCAACTTAGTCCTATAGGTTTTAAAATAATTAACTTTTTTCTTGTATGTAATATAAAAATTATTGTTATCCTTTCATCTTTTTTTAATATGTTTGAAATTTTTTCATAATATATTTTTCTAATAGTATAATTGCATACGTCGCGTTTTTAAAATCTCCGTCTAGTACGTTGGTGGTTTTTGTCGTGTTGATGTTAGGTAGGTAGAGGTGACTATCAACTTAAGAAAGTTGGATGAGCATACTTAGGCCGTTAAGGGCCCATTGCGATATCACAGTTTTTGTTATCTCTTCGTCCCAGTACTACTTAGAACTTCTAATGAAGCAACCCAGACTGTCAATGTAAACAGGTGACAGTTCCTCTAGATCATCTATATAGCAAGCACCCAGTTGCCTTTTCTACTTTGACAAAGTTGCGGGCATATAGCTCGTAGGTTAAGGGCTGTCTCCTCATCTCTTCAGCTTTTGCAGGAATCATTAGCTCATCTATCGTTGACGGAATCCTGCCCACCTGGTCGACAAGATAGTTTAGATATCCAGTTCACTACAGCGTCCTGTACACTTAATCTTGTCAATGTACCGGATGCAGCGCCTAGTTTCGCATTGTTCAAGACTCCTTCGATACCTAGGTAAGTAGCTATGGTATACGTCTTTTCTGCCAGCGATCTTTCTATGCAGGGCAGTTTCAACAGACCTTCCATACAAAATTTGAGGACTCTAGCTGTTACAGTTTATGAGATATGCGACATTTAATACTTATTGAGTATGTGGGCGTGGCACCTCGCCTACTTGAAATTTTAAAATAAAAAGCCTATAGTTCCTTCCAGACATACAGGAAGGTACTGTTAAAATTTCAAGAAAACCGGTCCAGCCGTTTAGCCGTATATAGACTTCAAACAAACAAATAAACGCACATTCATTTTTATATATAAGAAGACGATGTATATACAACTCTTTATTCTATCTGATTTATAGACTAAAGATAATTTATAATCTACATACACTGAATACGTACACATACAATGCAACTTCTTATGCTATCTGATTTATAATTTTCTACTGTTAACTTTTAATTTATGTCCTTCTTGTTATCGCTTCACTTTAATATATATTTTTCCTTTTCATCTTTTTATTTTATTCTTTCAATTGAATGGTTAGTTAATTCTTTTTTATTATCTTTTTATTTAAACATTTTTACATTTTTATTCTTATTATTTCAGTATTTTGTATTTAGGAAACAATTTTTGTATTAGTTTGAATTATTGATCGTTATTCTCTTGAACTCACCGTAGTCTAGTAGGTAGTGTGTTGGCTTATTAGACGTAAAGCCCAGATTCGTATCCCAGGACAGACATCAAAACGAAATGTGAAAAAAAATATTTCTGTGGCGAGCAGATTTCTGGCAAAAAATCTGAGAGTAAATAAACCTGCCATGAAAAAGTTTCTCAAAAATCTGTCGTTCGGAGTCGACTTTAAACTGTAGGTCCAGCCACTCATGTATAAAATTAACACACACAACATGAGTGGTGGGAGAAGCTAGGTTGTAATCCTGACTGAAGTGTTGTAATGGCCAATTATGTATGTATATATGTATGTATGTATTCTCTGCTAAAGTACGATTTATAGTCTGGAATTCGCATTAGTACTTTAAATTATTAGATATATAAACATTAATTTTAATTTATTCAAAATTTCACCGTGGTATTTATACAAATTTCTTTTGCTAATTCTTTTGCTTATAATACATATAGTTGCTTAGTGTTACAAAAATTAGTATTTCTTTTCTTATACATAATTTAATAAAATAAATTATTTACAAATTTCCTTAATTTTTTCGTACACATCTCAAGGGTTTTGTTACATTTGTGTGGTATATTTCTTGTTGCTATTTTCGTCATCGCTTCGGGTTTTAAATTAAATTAAAAAATATTTAAATTTATTATTATTATATTAATGCATATAGTGTACTTCATTATTACAAATATAAATAATCCTTAACTCCTCATTTGATAAATAACGATTACACCACATCATACATGTTATATGAAAATGGGCTTAAAATCGAGTAAAAGTTAATTTTCGTAAAACTAGGAATATGGGAATGTCAACTTACAACACTAACCCAGAGCGCTAGGTCTGCAGACGATCAACCAACTTCATCTAAGAAGGCGAAAGAGTCATTAAGTGTAGATCAGAGGTTAATTGCAGTTGTCAAAAATCGATCTGATCCAGATAGCGGAATTTGCACGGATCGCTCTTACCAAAGGTAGGCTAGGTGATATGGATTTCAGCGGCGTAGATGGGTCACGAAGGCTTTGAACCGTTGCTAACTGTAGGAACAGGAAATTGTATGATTTTTTGTCACAGATGGTTAGCAACTGAGCTACCTTCAAGACAGTATAGATTTCACCACCGGTTGAGAACGGTAAGAACCATGCTGACAGTATTGGAGAATCAAAACGAAGGTCTCGTTACGAGTCAGTGGAAGAATATCTCGTCACTGGCTTCCAGCGAAAACAAGGGATGAGATTTTAGGACCGCTGTGGATCGTAAAAAACCTGCCACTTAAAACGGAAGAATTTCCATCCAATCAGTCTATCGTCTTTTCTTTTGAAGACATTAGAGAGGCTGATTGAATTCATTTTAGGAACCTCTTGAGAGCGCTCTTCGTGAGCTTGTTAGATACGTATATAGAAAAGGGCATATCTCTTGGATATAGGAGATAGATTTTATGCTGTTAATTTGTCCCTATATTCTACTGCAGTAGTTTCGTGCAGTTTATTTGGAAATGAACTGTTGTAAAAGTACATAAGCAAACAGAAATTATAGGCTTAGTAACTACTGGCTCTAATTATAAAATTTAGATTGTTGGGGATAAAGACTGCGGTAAGTCGCTTAATTTACTGATAAGTTATTTGTAATAATTTTAATATTTTTTTTATTAAAAATAAACGGTTGCTCAAATATATGTAACATAATTTAAACAATTTATGGTGCATTTATTTGGGACTTGTTAAATTCGCTGTCCTCAACTTATAGGCTCAGGTCGCAGCCAGCGACAAACACTATAAGTCAGCAACCACTACCATTAATTAACAAAAATAAAATAATTCAATAAAAAATAAGCACTGCTACTCCAAAATAATTTATATTTATGTAAGAATTATAAACTAAATTTGTGTTATGAAATATGAATTAATAGCAATTAAATCGAATCTAAGGCTCCCTAAAATAGAAGTGAGAAAGCTCTAATACACATATAAATTGATAGATCGGATTAATCTGGAGAAATCAAGCAACAGTTGGAGTAATAACTACATTTGAGGTAATATTTCAAGTAAATTATTATTTATAAAAAATCACAAATGAACCGAATACAAACAAAACAAAACAATATTAATTATATATGATTTAAAATAAAATAAAGTGTATTTAAAATTTGCAAAAATGAAATTTATACATAAAATACAAAATATTCTAATACAATGGACTGTGCCATACATACTTTCCGAAATGAGGGTATTTTTGCATTTTATAAACATGAATGTAAGAAAACTCGAAAATGATTTCTAAGAAAAATAAACATAAAAGTCAGAATAAAAAACAATAAATTTATTATCAAAACAAAATACTAAAAAAAACAACAAAATTTTGACAATCGAAATGATCTCAGCTGTTTAGATACTCCCACCTATTATATGAATTCGCCTTGGTATTCGCCTTGTTGCTTATTTCATTTTTACTTATATTTTATTTTTTGACAAGTGACGATCAATATTTTGGTTTTTTGAATTTGCCACTCACTATTATTTCCCAGAATCGTATTTTAAATTACAGAATTAATGCAGCGCTGCACAGTTTTGTACATTTTTTTGGTTTTTCTTAAATATTGTTCGAGCACAAAAAATTTATGGGAAACAAGTACCAAAACAAATGAGAAAAACTAGTTTTGTGGCCCAAAGCATGTAAATGGGAACGCACTATAAATCAATTACTGATTGCTTGAAGTAAATACATTATTCGATCTCTAGACCTCTAAAAAATTAACAACATATTGGACACTTCACTGTGAAGAATGGCGAGGTGACAAACTTCGACAAACACAATTATCACTCTCTACAAACTCTTTTTAAACCAAATTAATTATACATTAAGTTAATATTATAAAATAAAATTTCAGAATATATTTCTTCTTGTAAAATAAGAATTAATATACATTACTATAAATTTTATATAATAAGCGTACATTCCATTACCAAATTCCGCTATCTGGATCAGATCGATTTTTGACAACTGCAATTAACCTCTGATCTACACTTAATGACTCTTTCGCCTTCTTAGATGAAGTTGGTTGATCGTCTGCAGACCTAGCGCTCTGGGTTAGTGTTGTAAGTTGACATTCCCATATTCCTAGTTTTACGAAAATTAACTTTTACTCGATTTTAAGCCCATTTTCATATAACATGTATGATGTGGTGTAATCGTTATTTATCAAATGAGGAGTTAAGGATTATTTATATTTGTAATAATGAAGTACACTATATGCATTAATATAATAATAATAAATTTAAATATTTTTTAATTTAATTTAAAACCCGAAGCGATGACGAAAATAGCAACAAGAAATATACCACACAAATGTAACAAAACCCTTGAGATGTGTACGAAAAAATTAAGGAAATTTGTAAATAATTTATTTTATTAAATTATGTATAAGAAAAGAAATACTAATTTTTGTAACACTAAGCAACTATATGTATTATAAGCAAAAGAATTAGCAAAAGAAATTTGTATAAATACCACGGTGAAATTTTGAATAAATTAAAATTAATGTTTATATATCTAATAATTTAAAGTACTAATGCGAATTCCAGACTATAAATCGTACTTTAGCAGAGAATACATACATACATATATACATACATAATTGGCCATTACAACACTTCAGTCAGGATTACAACCTAGCTTCTCCCACCACTCATGTTGTGTGTGTTAATTTTATACATGAGTGGCTGGACCTACAGTTTAAAGTCGACTCCGAACGACAGATTTTTGAGAAACTTTTTCATGGCAGGTTTATTTACTCTCAGATTTTTTGCCAGAAATCTGCTCGCCACAGAAATATTTTTTTTCACATTTCGTTTTGATGTCTGTCCTGGGATACGAATCTGGGCTTTACGTCTAATAAGCCAACACACTACCTACTAGACTACGGTGAGTTCAAGAGAATAACGATCAATAATTCAAACTAATACAAAAATTGTTTCCTAAATACAAAATACTGAAATAATAAGAATAAAAATGTAAAAATGTTTAAATAAAAAGATAATAAAAAAGAATTAACTAACCATTCAATTGAAAGAATAAAATAAAAAGATGAAAAGGAAAAATATATATTAAAGTGAAGCGATAACAAGAAGGACATAAATTAAAAGTTAACAGTAGAAAATTATAAATCAGATAGCATAAGAAGTTGCATTGTATGTGTACGTATTCAGTGTATGTAGATTATAAATTATCTTTAGTCTATAAATCAGATAGAATAAAGAGTTGTATATACATCGTCTTCTTATATATAAAAATGAATGTGCGTTTATTTGTTTGTTTGAAGTCTATATACGGCTAAACGGCTGGACCGGTTTTCTTGAAATTTTAACAGTACCTTCCTGTATGTCTGGAAGGAACTATAGGCTTTTTATTTTAAAATTTCAAGTAGGCGAGGTGCCACGCCCACATACTCAATAAGTATTAAATGTCGCATATCTCATAAACTGTAACAGCTAGAGTCCTCAAATTTTGTATGGACGACTTTGACGTATATATGAACAAAATGGGCGGATTGGCTATAGTGGGCGTGTCACCTCCCATAGTCTATATATAAAAATGAATGTATGTACCTTATAGAATCGTAAACTATGCATTTGATCATGTTACGATCTTTAGCAAACTTGTTGCGCATGAGCCGGGGAAGGTTTCTAAGTTGGTGGCGACACTGAAAATTACTTAAAATCAATTAAATCGTAAACTATGCATTTGATCATGTTATGATCTTTAGCAAAGTTGTTGCGCATGCGCCGGGGAAGGTTTCTAAGTTGGTATGACTACTTTCCGGCAGGTGGCGCCACTGAAAATTACTTAAAATCAATTAAATCGTAAACTGTGCATTTGATCATGATATGATCTTTAGAAAAGTTGTTGCGCATGAGCCGACGAAGGTTTCTAAGTTGGTATGGTAAACTGTGCATGTGTGTTGCACATGAGTCGACGGAGGTCGGTGCGATTAATTTCGGATGGATGGCGTCACTGAAAATTATTTAAAATGAATGACAAGCAATTGGTCGACCTACACCTCAAGTACAGAAGAAAAGAGCATTACGAGCCTCAGAATCTGACGAGCATTGAGACTGGAAAATCTTCGAATTTCTTTTGTCCTGAATCATCAGGACAACGGGAAACAAAATCAATAAAATGATTCAATATTAATTAGGCATTTGTGTAATGTCTTTCCTTCAAATTTATTTCAGTTGATGGGGCAGCAACACGCGCTAGCAACATACAGCTAGTATACAATATATATGTAAAATTCTGTAGTTATACGTTGGCCAACGTATTATAATTATTGATTACAGATTATTTTTATGTGCTGCTGGCTTTCTGTTATTTTTTGTTATTGCAACAATAATGAGATGTATATTACAGGTTAAGTTAATTTGTTGATTCTGGTGAAGACCAGTATAATAGCACGTTCAATATCCCAAAAAGGAATTCGTTTCATGCTTATAGGGATCACTATCACATTTAAAAATAGCTGAAAGTATTATATGGCTTGAGATCTTCATATCGATAAAGAGAATTACATAACAGCAGTCAGGATCAAAGAGTATGCTTTGAATTGAAATGGGAGGTAGACAGTTTTCCGCCGAAAGTATAACGACTCGCTAAAGAAACTAATCAGAGAAAACTTAAATCTAAAATACATACGATTTCTGATATGGCAAACAAAATCGTTACGATACCGACAAAAAGCAAACAAACAACCTGCCCCAATATGTTTTAGAAATCAAATACATATATGTATGTATGTCATACGTTTAAACAATACACCCCAACTATTGGGAAGAGAATATTTCTACGACATATCCATGCGATACCCAATGTTTTTCAAACCTAGGAATAATCATACGCGGAACACAGCCTACAGTTTTGTTTATTGATTGGTCATTACAATCCTTCAGTCAAGATTACGACCTAGGTTCTCACACCACTTCTGTTGTGAGTGTTAATTTCATATATCAATCTCGAACACCCGAAAATGCTGGGATGTATGCCAAGAAACGAAGAAATTGAAAACAAAAATATAAGGAGCAACAATAAACGTAAGTTATGAGTCAGTAAATCGAAAGGTCTGACGACCAATAGAAAATATCAATATTAAAAACAAAACATAATAAATCCAGTTTAGTAGTTTAAGAATAGTCAACAGTGATCAAACAAAGTTCAACTTAGTCCTATAGGTTTTAAAATAATTAACTTTTTTCTTGTATGTAATATAAAAATTATTGTTATCCTTTCATCTTTTTTTAATATGTTTGAAATTTTTTCATAATATATTTTTCTAATAGTATAATTGCATACGTCGCGTTTTTAAAATCTCCGTCTAGTACGTTGGTGGTTTTTGTCGTGTTGATGTTAGGTAGGTAGAGGTGACTATCAACTTAAGAAAGTTGGATGAGCATACTTAGGCCGTTAAGGGCCCATTGCGATATCACAGTTTTTGTTATCTCTTCGTCCCAGTACTACTTAGAACTTCTAATGAAGCAACCCAGACTGTCAATGTAAACAGGTGACAGTTCCTCTAGATCATCTATATAGCAAGCACCCAGTTGCCTTTTCTACTTTGACAAAGTTGCGGGCATATAGCTCGTAGGTTAAGGGCTGTCTCCTCATCTCTTCAGCTTTTGCAGGAATCATTAGCTCATCTATCGTTGACGGAATCCTGCCCACCTGGTCGACAAGATAGTTTAGATATCCAGTTCACTACAGCGTCCTGTACACTTAATCTTGTCAATGTACCGGATGCAGCGCCTAGTTTCGCATTGTTCAAGACTCCTTCGATACCTAGGTAAGTAGCTATGGTATACGTCTTTTCTGCCAGCGATCTTTCTATGCAGGGCAGTTTCAACAGACCTTCCCTCATTGTATGCGTGCTGTCCCCTGTATAGGAGACTTCGATCCCGAGTCTGACGCAGATTAACTTTAATGATTATATCCATGATCTTCAATAAGAAGGAGGATAGTCTAAAGACTTTAGGTGTGGTATGAAAGTTTCTTCCCGCCTTCGACATGATGACCACCAATATACACCTTTCAAACGAGACATGATTCAACCTGAGTTTCTCTTTCAAAGATGATCAACGAGCTATCTCCATCCTTTGCAGTACACTCGGCATAATGGAGGAGAATTCTCCTTAGCCTGGAGGTTTCGTTAATAGTTTCCATGTTGTCACAGACATCACTTACCACGCCTTAGAATTATTAGTCACTCCTTGTATTTTTGCGCCGAGTCTTTTTCTTATTTCGGTGCCGCGTCAATCATCGCATTTCGAAGGTCACTTTTACCGGATGTAGATTCGGCTTTTGCAACAACATCGATTTCAGTAAGATCTACACTTTTGGCTAGTTGTGCTGTACTCTACTTGTGTTCCCTTCTCCAATCGCAAAAACTCTAAGCCGGAAAGTGTTAGCCATGTTGTCCCCACGAGGATCAACCGTTGACAAAACTAACCAAATTTTTCATAATTAAGACAGTTTAGATATACAGAAACAAGGTGTCTAAGACAAAGATACCGTAAAACGAAACAGTCACAAGGAAGATATTGCACTGATTCCTCCTCTTCCTCATGCTGTAGATTCCTACAATAGTTATAATGTGGGTGACCCATTCATTTCGACATAGGTTGAAGCACACAGTGGCTAGTAATTTTGCCTGCCTAATCGAAATTCTCCCAAAGGACAAGAAATTCCTAGCCCTTTCCCTTGAAATAAAAGGCCAAGGTATTCTAAAAGTTCTGCAAGTGGTGAGATATCAGCTCACCTGAGATCCATCTTTCTTAATGTCAACCCATCCACCTGGTACGACAGCGCCCCCAACATGAAAAGTATGTCCCCTTGCGTAAGATAGTTACCAGCAGATCCGCTAATAGTACATCAGTATAATTCTCTCGTATACTCGAATGACTTGAAATCCAGTTGACATGATGAAACACTTCGGTCTCACTATGTTTAATCGCTGCAGTACCAAATTTACAAATAAGTTCTTCAAAAATCGAAAGTATGGTAAACGTTTCCAATTTTCAAATATATTTTACAAAACTTTTACAACTTTATCATATTTTATATGCATGTCAATACTTTGGTAATGGAATGTACGCTTATTATATAAAATTTATAGTAATGTATATTAATTCTTATTTTACAAGAAGAAATATATTCTGAAATTTTATTTTATAATATTAACTTAATGTATAATTAATTTGGTTTAAAAAGAGTTTGTAGAGAGTGATAATTGTGTTTGTCGAAGTTTGTCACCTCGCCATTCTTCACAGTGAAGTGTCCAATATGTTGTTAATTTTTTAGAGGTCTAGAGATCGAATAATGTATTTACTTCAAGCAATCAGTAATTGATTTATAGTGCGTTCCCATTTACATGCTTTGGGCCACAAAACTAGTTTTTCTCATTTGTTTTGGTACTTGTTTCCCATAAATTTTTTGTGCTCGAACAATATTTAAGAAAAACCAAAAAAATGTACAAAACTGTGCAGCGCTGCATTAATTCTGTAATTTAAAATACGATTCTGGGAAATAATAGTGAGTGGCAAATTCAAAAAACCAAAATATTGATCGTCACTTGTCAAAAAATAAAATATAAGTAAAAATGAAATAAGCAACAAGGCGAATACCAAGGCGAATTCATATAATAGGTGGGAGTATCTAAACAGCTGAGATCATTTCGATTGTCAAAATTTTGTTGTTTTTTTTAGTATTTTGTTTTGATAATAAATTTATTGTTTTTTATTCTGACTTTTATGTTTATTTTTCTTAGAAATCATTTTCGAGTTTTCTTACATTCATGTTTATAAAATGCAAAAATACCCTCATTTCGGAAAGTATGTATGGCACAGTCCATTGTATTAGAATATTTTGTATTTTATGTATAAATTTCATTTTTGCAAATTTTAAATACACTTTATTTTATTTTAAATCATATATAATTAATATTGTTTTGTTTTGTTTGTATTCGGTTCATTTGTGATTTTTTATAAATAATAATTTACTTGAAATATTACCTCAAATGTAGTTATTACTCCAACTGTTGCTTGATTTCTCCAGATTAATCCGATCTATCAATTTATATGTGTATTAGAGCTTTCTCACTTCTATTTTAGGGAGCCTTAGATTCGATTTAATTGCTATTAATTCATATTTCATAACACAAATTTAGTTTATAATTCTTACATAAATATAAATTATTTTGGAGTAGCAGTGCTTATTTTTTATTGAATTATTTTATTTTTGTTAATTAATGGTAGTGGTTGCTGACTTATAGTGTTTGTCGCTGGCTGCGACCTGAGCCTATAAGTTGAGGACAGCGAATTTAACAAGTCCCAAATAAATGCACCATAAATTGTTTAAATTATGTTACATATATTTGAGCAACCGTTTATTTTTAATAAAAAAAATATTAAAATTATTACAAATAACTTATCAGTAAATTAAGCGACTTACCGCAGTCTTTATCCCCAACAATCTAAATTTTATAATTAGAGCCAGTAGTTACTAAGCCTATAATTTCTGTTTGCTTATGTACTTTTACAACAGTTCATTTCCAAATAAACTGCACGAAACTACTGCAGTAGAATATAGGGACAAAGATTGAGTTTAGTTCGTAAACAAATAAGGACAAAAAGGACTGCAAAACAATATAAAAAATACTAACAGACAAATGAACCAAAAAACAATGATCATACAATTGGTAAATAAAAACAATTGCAATGAACATTAAGGTATCTCATAAACAATATTTAAATTAACAAAAATTATTCAAATTAAATGAAAATAAACAAAACAAATTAATGAATTCATGAGCCTTTAGGCGACAGTGTTTGATGTCATTATTGTAATTTAGGATAAATACGACACAACGTTAACGAAAAAACCACATCGTTGGAAATGTCCATCGTGTGTTTTAGACATAAACACGGCTAACATTGTTGCTCTTGTTTAATTTGCTGGTATAGGCAATATGTGCTATTTCGTTATTATCAAATGCTTTGCTTTCTTTTCTCTTGCATCGATGCCAAACTAGCGGAATTACTAATGTGTGATGATGTACCCCATGTTGTGGCCATATCTTGGTAACTGAACTGTAAAACAGAACGTCCTCCGCTATTGAACCAAGAGGACAAGCGGGATCGGGAGGTGTGAGTTCAACACTTTCACCCGTGAATACCCTGTCGTATTAAAGTTTCCACCTGCGATCTCTCCAACATTTATTCCTCTGCAAAGCTGCATGACGAAAATTCAATAGAGGTCATAAAGTACGATCTCCAGAAGCTGAATAATTAGCTCTACACACATTAATTTGTTTTATATTTTAATCATTTAATATTTTTACATAAATTTACTTACGCCTGTGCACAATTTTCTTCAAGTATTGCCTTTACCTCCTCTAAAACTTGTCTAACCCCATCATCATTCAAAGAATTAAAAGAATCAATTGGTGGTCATCAATTAATATAATGCTGTTGCTGTATTTCATTTGATTTCTACTTACATCAAAAATTATAAAATTTTTAACCATTTTTCTTCCTATTGTCATTCTTCAGTCAGCTGTTTCTGACAATCGAAGGAGATTTTACAAAAACAAAATGTCTGTTGTTTTTGCATTGTTGTACTTGTTGTAGAGATAAGGTCACCTACTATGAATTCGCCTTGGCGAATACATTTAAGGTGATGTTGTCAGCCCAGTTAATTGGTTTTTTAAGACGCCTTTGGAAATTAGTTTGACAAACTCTTTTGCATTTTCTTTTAAACTTTGTTTCGCTTTTGCACGTAAAAAATTACTTTGACAAATTTTGTTTTCTTTTATCGCATCGTTCTGCTGTTTTTGACAGTTGTAACTTTATTTGGCATTGTGATTTAGGTTCAAACACAAGATATGAATTTTATATGAATATTATATTTGTTGTTATATTATAAAATATTATATATTTATGTATTATTATTTTTTAATATATTAACCTTATTTAAATTATATTCTTTTTAGTTTTTATAAATTAAAAAATTAAATAATATTCTTTTTTGATTTTTATTTTTTCACTTTTTTTAATTAATTTTTTGGCACTAAAATTTTTCTTTTGCAAATGATTTCAAAAACAAAATAAAGAAAATAATGTTATTTTAAATAAGGGACCTTTATATTAACACGTTGACTGCCAACTACGAGATAACTAGTAGATTACGTTCCCACTTTTTTCCTAAAAAACATCATTTTTGCTTTTTGATAATACCTACGATCTAAAAATAGAGTTTTTAGTAATATAATGTGAAAAAATCAAATTGTAATTTTTGGCCAGAATTCTGAAAATTGCCGCGGCAGTCAACGTATTAACTTCACTATGCGAAACAAAAAATAAAAGAAAATGTCAAATAAAATGTAAAATCAAAAACAACTATGTGTATATACGAATAAAGAACAAAGCAAGTTTGCGAGTACTTCAAACTCAAAAATCACCTCCGCTCGTTTTCCCCCTCTCTCCTACAAACTCAAGAGTTTTCAAACTAGTTTGAAAACTAATTTGAACGTGCAAAAGGCGTCTAAGTGAAAGGTGAATTGATATAAGGTGTTGTTGTCAGCCCAGTTGATAGCTTATTTATGTGGGACTGATTCTCAAATGTTTTGTTTACTTACAGTGAGCAAAAAACAAAACCTGTACACTTACTACTTCAAAATGCATTTTTGAACAAAAAATTATTTATAAAAGGAAGTTTATTGTTCTTAAGACTAAACAAAAGCTTAAAAACTATATTTTGATTATAAATTAAACTAAGAAATTTCAACATACTTAGGCAAAAAACGTGGCGATTCTTGGACTGCACCGACCGCTTTGGCTAAAGAGTTGTTTTGAGCAAAATGCTGTGGAAAGATAAATTTGCCAGTTTTTTGGAATAAGCATACAGATTGCTTTGCTCACTGTATATACATTTGTTTATTTATTTATTTTTTATTTATTTATTTATTTACTTACGGTTTTATAAACCTAGATAATTAATAATTATTTTTACAGTATTCGATCAACAGTTTTTTAAATAAAATCATATTTTCACGATTTTTTATGTTATTTGGTAGTTCATTATACTCTTTAATTCCTTTGTATTCCAAACAATTCATATCCCTATTGCCATTGGCTGGATATATTTGGCGATTGTTAGACCGGTTATTACTTATGGTTGTGTTGTTTGGTGGAGTGCCTTGGATAAGAGTTTTCAACGTAGGAAGAGTTGTCTCAGACTGCTCTTGATACTATGCTGCTGGAAACGGCGCTCGATAGGTCACTCCAGAGTTCTGAACGTCGTCTTTGCTGAGGGGAGGTACGTACTTTCGAAAAAGCTACCGACTATATTGTGCCTGAGGCTATGTTCCTGCCTGGTTTAAGGATACTTATACCGGATAGGACTCAATGGAATGGTGGGGTACTCCAGGGGTAGAGAGGTATACCCATATTCACAGATGGGTCTAAGTTAGGTGGTGGTACAGGTGCTGGGGTTTTCTGTAGGGGACTCGGTCTTAAATTTCACTTCAGGTTGAAAGATGACTGTAGCGCGTTTCAGGCAGATTTTCGCAATCTTGAAGGATATTGAGGCCATAGCTGGTGGGCCTGCTTTGGATTCGGAATCTTACATAATCTTCGCTGACAGTCAGGCTGCCATAAGGGCAATTGCGTCGGTCTGAAGCAAATCACGGCTCGTTCGCGATTGCAAGGAGTCGTTGACGACTTTTGGACCAGACCGAATCCGTCTATGCTGGGTTCCAGGTCATATCGGAATACTCAGTAATGAGACGGAGAATGCTCTTGCTAGCTTAGGTTCACTTTCTGATGGCGGTTTAATAGTTGGTCCTGATCCCCCAATCTACCACTTCTACGGCCTCATCAATGGATGGTTCAGGGGGGAAGAGTAGAAGCGATGGGGAAATGCATCGGGTTGTTATGTTTCTAGAGCCAAAAGGACTCCACTCCGAAGTAATACCACCGTAGTTCCAGAGTGGGCACAAACAAGTCCACAGGAGACGAGGGGGGATTTAGTGGGTGAGGGTCCCACACACGGGGGATGGGACGACTTCCTCTATGGTGCGGTTAGGTACATTTACCGCTCCTCGGCGTAAAAAAAAGGAGGTTAAGGTTGAAGACTTTGGCAGGGGCTTCTTTTAGGGTTTCAATTCTGTGTCGAGTGCTGATATCAAGGTTCTCCATAGATTCATTATTAGTTTGAACTGATTGAGAAGTGCTAGGGCTTTATTAGTGCAGTCGCCCTCTCCCTTGTATGTTTGTTGGTTTGTGTAATTACTCCGCTTCCTTATTCTCCCTTTCCTACTTCCTCTCCTTTTTCCTATCCCCATATTATCTTCTCATCTTAAGGACGCTTGTATAATGGGTCAACTTGACCTCCTGGTACTGTACTTGTCTCATTTGACAAGTATTAGAAATAAAACTATTTCTCGTATTTGTATTTAACAATTTATTAATTGATTAGAAAAGGCAAAAGTGAAAAAAATTTAAAGTGTAACACAACGAGTTCTAGAATAATCTAATTGTGAATTTATTGTCTGTGTTTATATGATTTGAATACTCAAATAATTTTCAACACTCCTCCTCAAATTAGTAAACACCAGATTTCAGTCTGAAGGTTTCCAGTTTTGTTGTAGGCAACGCCTTTGTCAGCATGTCTGCTATCATCTCCTCGGAAGGGCAGTAGTCACAGCTAATTATCCCCTTGTCGACGTAATCTTTTACAAAATGGAATTTCGTGTCTATAGTTTAGATCGATTGCTTAGTTTCTCGTTTTTGATCAAATTCAGGCAGCTTCTGTTGTCTTCGTATGTTGTGGTTGGATGAGTTTGCTGACATCCCAAATCGGAAAGGACATTTCGGGTCCATATAACTTCCTTTGCAGCTTCGGAGAGTGCGATGAATTCCGCTTCTGTTGTTGACAAAGATACACATGTTTGTTTCTTGCAAGCCCAGCTGACTGCACAACCATTAAATAGTAATATATAGCCAGAGTTGGACTTCCTGTCAATTTTGCTCTCCGCCCAGTTGGCATCTGCATAGGCGATCAGCAGATTTCGACTATCTGAGCCACCGTTGAGTTTTAAATACATTTCAGATGTCCCCTTTAGATACTTCGCTATGCGCTTCAATTCATTCCAATCTTCGCAGGAGGGGTGACTTGTCTTTCTTGCCAATATGGAGACACTTGCAGAAATGTCAGAACGTGTATTTACGGATATATATAACAAAGAACCCAGTAAACTTTGGTATTCATCATTTCGTGGTAACTATTCAGATTCGTTTTTCCCGTAAGAGGGTTCCAACGGATATTTGGAGCGTTTTGCATCTTGCAAACCGAATTTTATTAATACATTCTCAATATATTGTTTCTGTCTCATCTTATAATTGAAGTCATCGGTTCTTATAATCTCTATACCGAGATATTGAGAAATAGCTCCTAGATTGTTCACTTCAAATTTTGTATTTAACATACTGTAAACGCCTTTTATCTGTTGACCATTTTTAGCAGCAACCACCAAGTCGTCAACATAGACCAACATCTTCCCCATTCACGACTTTGTAGTACATACATGGATCAGCCTTACTCTGAATGAAACCACCATCAATCAAAACGTTGTTAAGAGCTTTGTTCCAGACATTTGCAGCTTATTTTAAACCATAAATGCTTCGATTAAGCTTGCATACCATTTCTTCGTCACCTTCGATAAAACCATGTCTCCTTCAAGCAGCCATTCAAAAACGCGCATTTAATATCCATATGTTCAACAATCATTTTCCTGGCAGCAGCAACAGACAATGAAATACGAAAAGTTGGTTGACGCACAACTGGTGCAAACACCTTGTCGTAATCACAACCGTATTTTTGGTTAAAGCCTTGGGCGACCAAACGAGCTTTAAACCTATGGACTTTACCATTCACATCACGCTTAATCTTGTACGTCCATTTGCAGCCAACGATATTCACATTTGGGGGAGCACGAACCAAATCCCATGTTTGATTCTCTTTCAGAGAATTGATCTCCTCCTGCATAGCAGATTTCCATTGAAGTTTCTGTTCCGTCATGATAGCCTGTTTATATGTTTTAGGTTCAATAATGTCATCCGACTCAACCAGATTAGAATATTTCGCAGGCGGAACACCCTCATTTTCCCTAGCCGATCGTCTAACAACTGGTTCATCAAGCACACTACTATCCCCGAAATACTCAAGATCAGTACTCACGCTACAAAAGGAATCGCCATCAGAATCATTATTATTTGCTCGTTTAGATGAAATATTAATTTCCAAATTGTTGTCCGCAAACGAATTTCGATCATCTTTAGACTTCATCGCAATTTTCATAGAAACAAATTTATAATCTCTACTTAAATAAACTCTGTTATCGTTAGTATTCACAAAACGTAATCCATTGGACTGCTCATCATATCCCATAAAAGTTAGCAGTTCAGCCTTATTATCAAATTTTGTTCTCTTCACTTTAGGTGTCAGCACATAAGCTTTGGAACCAAAAATTTCAAAATGAGAAATGTCGGGTTTTTTACCTTCCCATCTTTCATAGGGTGTGCAGGGTATAGAACTGGTAACCAATCTATTTTGCAAATAATTCGAACACATAACCGCTTCACCCCAATATATGCTTCCTCAAGAAGGCAACGAGACATCTCAACAAGATATCTATTCTTCCTCTCAGCGATACCATTCTGTTCTGGGTTATAAGGGACAGAAAATTGAGATCTGATGCCATAATTCCGAAGAATAGTCTGCATCCTTTTCGATTTATACTCGGCACCGTTATCTGATCTTATACTCTTAGGAACCATACCAAATTTGTTCTTCACCATTTCAATATATATTTTCATCTTCTCGAAAACTTCAGATTTTTCACTTAGTAAATACACAACAGTATAACGACTGAGGGTTAGAAAATATCTTCTTCCGCTGGGGGTGATATGTTTCATTGGACCGCAAACATCCGAATGTACTAATTCAAGCACTTCCCCAGTTTTAGTAACGGACTTTTTAGGAAATGGTTTCCGGGTTAGCTTACATTTTGTACATACTTCACAGGTATTACGAATTCCACAATCGAAATTTTAAAATCATTTTCAAGCTTACCAGATTGCAAAGCCTTAACTGCGTTCATATCTCTGTGGCCAAATATTTTATGGTAAAAATGTTGACACCGATTCAGACTGCAAACAGAAACCATAACATCCTCGCCTCTTTGCGATTCAAGTTGATACAAATTGTTAACAAATTTCGCGACGCCAACCTTATCATTATTCATATCAAGAATTTCGCAATATGGGCCGTAGAACAAAATTTTAAAACCAGCAGCAGACAGTCTTTTTACAGACAGTAAATTTCCCTTAAATGACGGAATATACAAAACGTTATCAACTGTAACAACCGTTTGAGCACCCTTATCGTTCAGAAATTTTATCTTACAGGAACCTATACCGGCAGTATATACGACATTACCATTCGCTACTGTAACCTTTTCACACCAAGTCAAATCAAGATTTACAAATTCTTCTTTAATGTGACAAGTAGCGCCAGAATCGACAACCCATATACCAGGTTCAGCATTCAACACGAAACAAAAGTTATCACGATCTCCATCACTTTCAGCAATTTTAGCATTCTGGATATTATTATTCGATTTTCCATTTTTATATTTCCAACAGTTTTTACGAATATGGCCAACACCATGACAAAAATGGCATATTACCTTTTTGGAACTATTAACATTTTGAATAGATTTTTGGGTAGTCTTCAAAACGGTATCTTCACAAGATTGTGTTCTTTTCTGTTTCTCATCCTCTTCTATTAATTTATTTTCGACCAAAGTCATCGTGAGATCCTTTTCATCCCTTACCTCGAGGGCCGTGATTAAGGTGTCGTATGTTTTCGGCAAACTACTCAACAGCATTGAAACCATCCATGATTCAGACATTACTTCTCCAAGCGATTGTAATTTTGAGAACAACAATTTCATCCCATTTATATGTTTGTCCATGTCACCACCAGGTTGAAGTTTCAATTCACATATGTATAGTTCTCATCAATTTTACCTTGTTACTTAAAGTTGATTTCTCATGGTAGGCCTTTAAAATGTTCCATGCATCTTTAGCATTCTTGCTACTCACAATGTGGAAAACTTCTGACTCTTCTACAGCCAAGCCAATCAATATAGAGGCATCAGTCTCACGCTCTTTCCACTTTACATCAGGATTTACGGGAGTTTCATCTTCAATAACGTCCCAAACCTTTTCTCTTTTCAACAGCAACTGCATCTTGTATTTCCACAGCTCGTAATTGTCCCGATTCAACTTCGTTATCAGAAGTCTTGCATCAGCCATTTTCAATGACAAAAAAATCAATTTGGACAATAGAACAAACGAAATAAAATCGTCTTCCTTTTACAATACAATGCAGGCACACAATGGAATTAATCTTTCTTCACAAAATGAAAAAATAGGGGGAGGCCCATAACCTATTAGAAATAAAACTATTTCTCGTATTTGTATTTAACAATTTATTAACTGATTAGAAAAGGCAAAAGTGAAAAAAAAATTTGAAGTGTAACACAACGAGTTCTAGAATAATCTAATTGTGAATTTATTGTCTGTGTTTATATGATTTGAATACTCAAATAATTTTCAACATCAAGTACACGTCCTCTAACCTAACTTCTTTTCATAAAAATTTTTCCCTCGTTGGAAAATGTTTTTTGCTAATATAATTTTGCAACAGCTTCTCAAAAGCAGGAAATTTAATCTCGAATTATGTATTAATTCTTCGTGCAAACTCCGCCGAATTCTTGGAAAACGTCTTTCAACAGAACAGCAATGCACCCTCTCGTGTTTTTAATTGGCATTCGTTTACACATTAACAGTTTTTATAATTTCCATCCCTACTGCATTTAAAAGGTTAAAATATAAAGAATATTTAATAAGTCCAAAAAAATCATTTTCAAGATAGAACATTCATATATTAAAAAGAGTCACATTCTTAAGGTTTAGTAAAGTTGTATCTCCATATTTTCTGTGCTACACCGACAAACATGTTATATTATATATTTTATTTAAATTACAGTCATATAATTATACATTTTTTGGGGAAACACTAATTTTTTTAAAAATTTGATATTTTTCACTCAGGTAGTCATCTTCATCTGTTGATGCATCGAAAATATCTCTTTCGTTTTTTTGAATGGCTTTAAAAAAGCAAATTTTGTATATAAAATGATCATAATTAGATAAAAAATTTTGTCATGAACTTACTTTTTTTCACTCTTTCAATATCATCATCAGTATCACATTCGGAAGACGCTTCTTCGTTCACACCATTTGTTGAGCAATCATTAAATTCGTTTAGATCAGTATTTCCTCCAACAAATTCCGGTTTACTTTCTCCTATAGAAGTAGAATATAGGAAAATTTAAATTTATTACCTAATTTTATTACTTTAATACTGCATACCGCTATCATTGTTGATTTCATCAAATTGAGGACGCAAAGATGCATCTAGTATTTCTTCATCACTTTCTGGCTTATTCAGGTCATTACTGTCTAAGGCATATCTTCTCCAAGGTAAATATTTCTTTAGACTGTAGCATTTTTCAATCCAACTTGGTGTAACGATTTTTCCCTTACCTTTAACTTGAGCATACTTAGGAGTATTTTTAAATGCACATCTACAACATACAGTTCATTCACCATAATTATTAAATTATTATCGAGTTAAGTACTTACATCAAATGAGTGCAAGAGTTATCCCAATCAGCCTTATATTTTGCGCCCATTGCTAAAGCTTTATTTCTTATATCACTTCTAGTTGGATTTTGGATTCCGCTTATTACCAAAACAACTCCTTTCAGTAACTGGTTAAAAGATGTGAAATTTGTTGCCATTTTCAGTTTCTTAGCAGATTTCCGCGGCGGTGAGCTATGTCGTTTATTTGATTTTTCCAAATTATCATCGCTATTGACAGTAACATCGACTTTCTTTTGCGACTCATTTAACCCATTCGCACATTCAATTTTCTTTAGTGACGATTTGTTATTTTCTCTCTCCACGCGTCTTCTTTCTTTATCTTTTTCAATGTGTTTAGATAAAATTTCTAATTTGCCTTGATTACAGCCACTGTCGTCGTCATCAGTTCCAAAAGCTATATCATCTCGGTTTCTATCACGAATATTGGAATCAGTTTTTTTTGACTGTAAGTTATTTGATCGTGGAACACTTCCCTGAGTTTCAGGCTCAGAACTTTTACTAGAACATGAAGCAACACTCACTTGTTCATCTCGATAATCTTTAAGGGTTTTCCAACGACTAAACAGGCTTGTACATTTCTCGTTTTCCGTATCTGGAGAATTTTCACGAAATTTCAATTTACTTATATTATTTAAAACCTTATCATTTTCTGTTTTTGTGCTTTCGAAGACCTGTTTAGGCACAAGATTTATCCCCATTTCCTGTTTCTTTGATATCTTATTCTCCTGTACATGAATTTTAATAAAAGATAAACCATACTGTACATGTTTGTTGAAAGGTTGAGTACAGACAATTTTTACAAGAGACCATTTATTGTCCACAACATTTGGCACTAATGCTTCCTTACTGAAACATCTTACTCTGTTAGTGTTGTTAGATGATTTACTTTCTAAAGGAGTCATAAACGAGCATGTTAATAATATTTCCTACAGAAAAGAAAAGTATTTTAATTAAATTTTTAATAATTTAAATCTAAAATACTTACCACAAAATCTGTTGGAGCACAGGTTGACTTTCCAACCAAGACTTCAACAAAAGCCGAATGCTCATTTCCAATATCAATGCCGATAATTTGTTGGCTTTCAGCCATTTCTAATATAACATAGGCTGACTTTTCCCCAGCATGCTTGGTCTTCCATTTCTTACCTGTTTGATTCTTTATCAAATTTTCCGCCAAATGAATCTTGAATGAAATAATATTAACTTAAACATAGAAGATATGTATGTATATGTAAATTTCATCATTTATGAGGCACTAACAGTATCTTCACTGCTCACTTCACGAATTTTTGCAAAAGCGGCAAACGGCATATTTCAAAACTGTTGAAATTAAATATCGCAAATCTATAAACAAAAAACAGAGCCTCTTTTTTGGTGTCACAAGTTTGGAAACAATCTTTAGAGAAGCAGATCAAGGAAGATTAATAAAGTAAACAAACTGATTGTGAATTGTTTCTGAAAACAGAGTTGTTGAAAAATATACAGTACAAATAGAAATCTTCAGCCGCTGTTTACAACTTTGTTCCAATTAAATAAATAAATTTATAAAAATAATAATTTTGTTTTAAAACGCACTCTTTTTTAATGTTTAAGTTAAGTTTTTAATGTTTTAAGTTATAAAAACAAATATTCAAATTTACATTCAGAAGACAAATTTTCAAAAATATTATATTTCATATTGCATTTTTCAAGGCGAATTCATATAAGGTGGTGTTATCAGCCCAGGTGAGTGCTTTTTTAAGTACACGAGATTGTCAAATGCTTTGTTACGCACAGTGAGCAAAAAAAACTTGCACACCTGCTACCTCGAAATATAGACATTTCTGAACAAAAAATTATCTGTAACATTAAATGTATTGTCCTTAAAACTAAATAAAAGCTTAAAAACTATATTTTGATTATAAATTTTTTTCTATTGGTTACGTATAAAGAAAATAATTGTCGAAACTAAGAAATTCCCAAATTTTTAGGCAAAAAGTGGTGATTTTTTGACTATGGCGACCTGTGGAATAATTTATTTGTTTTTTTATAATAAAATTATAATTTTTTGCTCACAGTTTTTTTCCTTTTATATTTGTATTCTACACAATTTATAATTGAATTAAATATTCTTCATGTTCTGGCACAACTTTTATTGTAGAATCCGCTCTTATGCTTCCCAGTATCCCCCTGAAGCATTACGGACTTTAGTGGTAGCGCAAATCAGCCCGTATTTAAAAAAATTTTTTTATTATTTTTTTAGAAACAAAAAAAGATATAATTGCACAAAATAACATCTTTACATAATTATATGGATTCGCCTTTGTCATTTCTGGCTTACGGCGAATTTCATTTGACAATCCTGGCCACCCAAAAACACATGTTTTAGTTAAAAACACTGCGAATTGAGTTGTTGTAATTTTGCTATCACTTTATTAAGTTCGCCCTGTTTATGTCATTATATGGATTCGTCTTTGGCATTTTTATCATATCATTCATTTGGCAATCTAGCTCCCCGGAAAAAAGCAACAAATACATGTTGTTTTTGTTAAAAAACACTGCGAATTAAGTTGTTGCAATTTTGCTATCGCCTTATTGAGTTCGCCCTAAATTTTTCAAATTACATTAGTGATGTATAAAAAACAAAAGAAATAAAAATTAAACTCTTTATTCATATTATTTTTTATCCACTCTTTAAAAAAAACATGCCATACAGAAACATAAGAATGTGTTTTAAAAAAATTTATTAGCTTTCTTTACAAGAAGAAAGTTCATTCACCATTTTCCTTTTATTTCTAATAACTTTTATTTATCATAAAACAAATAAAAATTTATAAAGTGATTATTCAGTAAAAAATATTCCTTCATATACGCCCTTAAAATTAAAGAGACAAATGTATCGAATGATATTACCACTTATCTATTTTACATACATACATACATATGTACATAATTGGTCATTACATATCTTCAGTCAGGATTACGACCTAGTTTCTCTCTTGTCTATTTTGTCGATCTATATTTAAGGTCAAACATACACCGGTCTCTGATAAGTACGTCACATGTTTACGTTAAGGACAACTCGGATGAGAGCGATCTTCATGATGTTACAGGCTTTGTTAAAACGAATTTGGTTAGGGGTGAGTACATTTGTCAGCCTTCTTAGATGTTGAGAGAGATTTTAGTAATGTTACCACTTCTTCAATTGAGGATTCACGTGTTCCAGATTTTCTGGTACGGTTTATCACTTACATGCTGGGTAATATACTAAACCGATTGAATCTGGGTGGATGTTCTATCGTTAAGACTGCAACCAGGATGTGGTTTTTCTGGTAGGTGGTAAATTTCTGTCAATGCTGGGAGAACTGAAGAAGTTTACGCTTGGGGTTTTATCGTTTGAGCAGCTAATTGTGGTCTAGGTGTAAATCTCAATAAGACTGCGCTTGTATTGTTCTCGCGGGTATGTAATATATTAACACCTTCAGGTTACCGAGGTTGTGTGGTAAAAAGTTTCTATTGTCTTCTGAGGTCAAGTATATCGATGTTATTTTAGACAGCAAGTGGAAAAGAAACACAAAGGAAATAATGAATAAAGGACTTCATAGGTAAGAGCTGGGGTCTTTTGTGTAGGGTGCATTGCCTTAGGCAAGATATTTCAACGGAAGATCTTGGGTAAGGTTCATCAAATTGTCCTCTTGGGTATCACCGGGATGAACAAGAGTTGCCTTTAGGATGCTCTTGATACTACACTCTGCCTGACTCCTCTTGATTTGTATGCCAAGCAATGTGCTTCACTCAGTGCCATACATCTGAGGGAATCGGGATGTTGGAAACAGGACAACCCGGAATTCTGGAAATCATCTATCCTAAGGGAAGGAACAGACCTTTAGAAAATACCACCTGTGGGTTCCTTCAGGTGTAGGCTGGGTTCCCTTTCTGAAGGCGATTTGATAGTTGGCCCCGATCCCCCACACTGCTAGTTCTTCGGCCTCCTCACGTTGGAGTTGTTGTATGTCTAGTTTATGGCCTGCTATAGATTTTAGATCAGTTTTGCTGCAGGACTTGGATAAGGCCAGGCTAAGATTATATATTGAGGACTGCGGGATTAGGTGGCTGACTAGGATCTGATACATATTGCAGCCGGACTATTGCAGGTTGTTGTGATGTGGAGGAGTTGGAGACAATTGAACACCTTCTCTGCAATTTTCCAGCAGGTTGAGGACTTAGGACACGGACTTATTTGAAGGTTTAGCCGATATTCGGGCTTTTCAAAGATTCGTAAGTAACTTCACCTTATTAGATATAAGACCACGATTCAAACCCCAGATCAGACATCAAAACGAAAATATGACAAACAAATTTTCCTTCGTCGACTTCCTCTCAGCAGATTTCTGGCAAAAACTCTGATTAAATAAAATTGCCATGAAAAGTTTCTCAAAGATCTGTCGTTCGGACTCGACTTTGAACTGTAGGTCCAGCCTTCCATATATAAAATTAACACGCACAACGTAAGTGGCGTGAGAAGCTAGGTCGTAATCCTGACTTAAGGTTAGATTAGGTTAGAGGACGTGTACGTGGCAATTAAGGCAAGTACAGTACCCGGAGATCGAATTGACCCATTGTACAACGTCCTTAAGGAGGGAAGGATAATAGAGGGATAAAAAAGAGAGGATGTAGGAAAGGGGAGAATGGGAAGTGCAGGAATTACACAGATAAGACACAACAAAAAACGGAGAGCGCTACTACAGTGATGAAGCCCTAGCGCCTCTCAACCAGCCTAAGCCACTAATGAATCTGTGGAGAGCCTTGATGTTGGCTCTCGACACAGAATTCAAACTCTCAAAGAAAGCCCTGCCGAGGGTCCTTAACCTCAACCTACCAAGGGCTGGGCAGTTACAGAGGAGGTGTTCGATAGTCTCCAACTCCTCCTCATCGCAACATGCCCTGCAATAGTCCGGCTGGGATCTGTTCCAGATCTCCATTAGCGACCTAATCTCGCAGTGCCCCGTGATAAAACCGACAACCAACCTTAAGCTGGCCTTATCCAAGCCCTGTAGCCAACCTATTCTCCTATTGTCCATAGCAGGCCGTAGACATCTAGAGACAAAACAACCCGATCCGTTTCCCCAATGCCTCTGCTCTCCCTCCCTGACCAACCCATTGATGAGGCCGTAGAAGTGGTAGATTGGGGGATCAGTGCCAACTATTAAACCGCCATCAGGAAGTGAACCTAACATAGCAAGAGCATTCGCCGTCTCATTACCGAGTATTCCGATATGACCCGGAACATAGCATAGACGGATTCGGTCTGGCCCAAAAGTCCCCAACGACTCCTAGCAATCGCGAACGAGCCGCGATTTGCACCAGACCGGCGCAATGGCCCTAAGGGCAGCCTGACTGTCAACGAAGATCATGTAAGATTCCGAAGGTTAGCCACCAGCTATGGCCGCAATAGCCTTCAAAGAAAATTTCCGCCCGAAAAACGCTGCAGTCATCATTCAACCTGAAGTGGAGTTCAAGACCGAGTTTCCTACAGAAACCCCCAGCACCTGTACCCTGATACGCTCCAGTCCCTAATCATAGACCTATCCATGTTAGAGAGCGTAATGCCAATTACCGCCTCCCTAATACGATTCCTAAACGTTGGCGTGTTACCAACATTACAAATGTTAAGCCTATTAAGAATAACAAAATTCAAAATCGACTCATCCCTGGTATTTATGTCAGCACTGCCCCATTGAGTGTGATGAGAATTTGCATCACAACCCAAGACGAGGCGACATCTTTTCCTCTTCGCATGCTCCACCAGTAGTCCAGTTAGGTCATCGGGAGGAGATGCAACCTCATACGGCAAATACACGGATGACAGCATCAATTCGATACCACGGTCATCTCTGTACGCTACAGTTACGTCACCTATACAAAAGGAAGGAGTGATTAAAAAGTCCAAATTACCCCTAGCTAGAATACAGGTTCTTACCTTCTCGCTTGTTCTAGGAACAAGTCACCCATAATCAGGATCGCTCAAACCCAGAATCCTATCCCTAAGGATCCAAGGTTCCTAGATAAGAGCGATGTCAACTTCAAGGCGGCGCAGGGTGGTTAGCAGGTTGTGTGAGGCGGCTTCGCAGTATAGACGTGCAAAGTTGTAATTTAAAGTGTTGTGAAAACAGCTATACCATGTACATCTCTGTTATAATGAATATAAATGAGAGAATGAGTGTAACAGATGTTGTATGGTTGTCGCTTTGCACACGCACCATACTCTGCGAAACAAAAACAGTTGTTTATTGTTTTGAGTAGAGTATGTCATAGGCTATTTTTTTCATCTCAAATAATTGTTGTAACCATAAGTATAGGGTGTTTTTTTATAGAGGTATAGAACTTTAAGTTGGCATTACTTTTCAAGATGGCGACCGATTTAACAGCTGTCAAGTGATTTATTCTCAGTTTGGTTTGGCAATTCATCATGAATAGACAACTACATGAACAACGCTTGCATATAGTGCAATTTTATTTCGAAAATAATGGTTCTGTGCGGAAAACGTATCGCGCACTACGTCCATTTTATCGTCGATAAAATCGTCCATCAGAGCAGTTAATTCGATTAACCATGGAAAGTTTTCGCACCACGTTTACTCTTATTGATAACTCGCATCCCCAGAGACGCTGTACGGTGCGTACAGAAGAAGCTATTGCTGCTGTAGAGCGTAGCATTGAGGAAGACCCGAATGAGTCCATCCGCCATCGAGCACAGGAATTGGATCTGTGTCCATCCACTTTATGGAAGATTTTGCGGAAGGATCTTGGTTTGCGTGCTTACAAAATCCAACTCGTGCAAGATTTGAAGCCAAACGATCATCAAGTAAGGCGTAGATTCGTCGAATGGGCCCAAAACGAGATTACCGTTGTTCCCGATTTTCATAAGCGAATTTTGTTTAGCGATGAAGCGCACTTCTGGTTGAATGGCTACGTCAACAAACAAAACTGCCGCATTTGGAGTGAAGGTAATCCTCAAGTTTATGTGGAAACACCGTTACATCCAGAAAAACTGACTGTTTGGTGCGCTTTATGGGCTGGTGGAATCATTGGTCCGTACTTTTTCAAAAACGATGGTGGCCAGAACGTTACAGTCAGTGGTGATCGGTATAGAGCCATGATTACTAACTTTTTCATTCCTGAATTGAATAACCATGATGTCCAGGAGATGTGGTTTCAACAGGACGGCGCAACATGTCACACAGATCGTGCCACAATAGATTTATTGAAAGACACGTTTGGTGACCGCCTAATTTCACGTTTTGGACCTGTGAATTGGCCTCCAATATCTTGAGATTTAACACCGCTAGACTACTTTCTGTAGGGCTATATAAAGTCATTGCTCTATGCGGTAAAGCCACAAACGCTTGACCATTTGGAAGACAACATTCGCCGAATTATTGCCAGATTGGACTACATCCGCGCCAGCCGTGGCGGTCATATGCCAGAAATCGTATTTAAAATGTAATGCCACAAGATTATCTTTCGGATAAATAAAATTCATGTCAATCGAATAATCCATCGTTGTTTTAATGCAACTTAAAGTTCTATACCTCTATAAAAAACACCCTTTATCTCAAAAATATTGTAAGTATTTCAAAAATATTGGTGGTGAAGCCTGTATACAAGAGGATTTTGGAGTTTGAGTAGAGCATGTCATAGCTATGACTCATATGTGATGTTTTTGTAACACAGGCTACTTCACGTGCTTGTCTGTTTATATGGGAAACACAAACAAAATAGTCATTTAGAAATATTATTAAAAATAAAAAATTATGACAAAGAAATTAACATTGATCAACTCATGGAATTTTTAGATTCGCAAAAGAACTGTTTCTCATTGTAAATGAAATATTTCACCAGGCAGAAAATATCATTATGGAAAGATTTACATACATAATAATGTATGGTAATTTTGTGGTGACCAATTTGCGAAACAGAGGACCATAAAATATAACCCTGTAAAATATCCAGGTACCTGCAATATGTAAGGATGACTTTTGCTACAAAACCATAAAAACTTGTGAGAAAATCCCAATGTCGTTCGTTTGAAATAGGTGCACTGGCTACATAGAAGATTAGTTTTAAAAATTCTGGTACCTGAATAAAACAACTGTTAATTAAACAGATTAATGTAAAAAAAATTGAATACATCTTGTAATTATGTACATAAAATAATTTTATTTCGCTGAAATTAAAATATAAAACTTCACTTGAGTAAACTTTAGAAATCACATTGATATAAAAACACACAACAAAACTATTTTATTATTAAAGACATAACTAAGCACATTTTAAAAATAAGCTATTCTTTTACAACACAAGATAGAGATTGATTGATAGCCTAAATTTTAAAAAATTTAATCAATTCTAAATCCTTAACTTGTAGTGTTACACGACTGCGATGCTGTTTGTAGTGTTTCCATGGCAGCCGGTGTTATTTTTGTCACTCCTGTTGCATTACTCGATAAGTTCTCTTACTAGGCGAGAGAACGGCAACATAGGTATCATATTTTTGTGCACTACCTTCCATAAACGTTTTTGAAGCTGTACTGGATTTCGTTGTTTTCTTGGACGCCTTACAGTAACGTCCCTGCCTGTTGTTGCACCTGAACTAGTCTGTGGTTGTTCTAACTCTAGTCTTTTTCGTTGTCTAGGATTGGGTTTTTTTTACGGTTTTGCCCTTGAATCACCAGCACTTCGTTGTTCATCTTACGAACTACCTGCTTATCTCATAGTTGAACACCGACCTGGTTCAGAGTGTCTTATGTGACTGGTGGTAAATTCCAAACCATAATCGGTTACATCATTTTCTCTGTCGGGTGTACAAAATTCTGAAGCATTAAATGCTTCCGCCATGGATATCCTATTGCTAGCAGGTCTTTGATCTTGCTCCCCGTTGGCAGTATTATCTGGACTGTCACTGTCAGTATCACAACTGGATTCTCAAAATGAGCCACGACCTGTAATTATTTTACCTTCAGTCATGGACTTTGGACCAGGTCGTTTGCGTAGAACTTTGCGCATTTTTAAATAATTACTAGTAATGCTTTACTTATTTAAAAATAATTCGTAAATAGTAAGATCCAGCTTTGGCTCTAATGCTGTGAATTATGATAAACTTTCTTCATTTATGTCCTTGATTCCACAATATTATATTGTTTTATTTTATATATTTTATAATTTTTTATTTAAAAATTTTACTTTTTCAAAATATTTTCATTTAATTTAATTTATTGTAACCATTTTTATAATTTTTTTAACATTTCTCTTTCTATTGTTATTCGTCAGTCAGTTATGAATTCACTTGGTCAGCTGTTTTTGACATTCCGCGTACTCTTTAACAGAAACAAAATGCCTGTTGTTTTTGCATTGTTGTATTTGTTGTAGAGACGCTCCTACCTGTTATAAATATGCCATGCTTTGTACATTGCTTGAAATCAGCATATATCTACTATAACTATTCGAATTTTTATAAATACAATAAGTTACTTATCGTATTCCACCATCAACTACAAGTATTTGCTTGTGAGAAATATAGTAAAACCAAAATGTTATTCTCATTCTCTCTTTATCCACTCACACCACAACTACTACTACAAATAATAACAACACCAACTTATAACTGAAACGCATAACCACTCATATATACGCACTCATTTCAGTATACACACTAGACGTGTGCACCAAACATCGTGCTAGCTTACCCTTCACTAAATACAATGCTGAATTGTTCTCTTTTTTGTTGGTCTTGATTATACGAGTACACTGAAATGTGTATTTCTCTTTTATTCAAAGTATACAACAGCATTTATTTATCTCTGAAGTAATGGAAATATGCTTTATGTTGTAAGAGTATATTTCACTACTGAAATTAAATTTTCAGTATTGTCAAATGAATTTCAGTAGTGTCAACGTTGAAAAATATGCGTACATAAGTGTTTCTATACATTCTTTGCTTCTGCCATGAACTCTTCCAACAACAATCTCTCTTCAAATTGCTATGTTAATATTCGTTGATGTTCGTGTCCTATGTGTGTAAAAAGCCGAAGGCCCCGGGGCTATTGGTGCCAACGTCTACTATTGAATAAATACTCTTTCTTTATTCTGAAAAAAAAAGAGAAAAAAACATTTTTTCTTTCACACTTACTGCAAAAAGAAATGCACGTTGTGACCACCGTCATGGAGTTGACAACTACCCACTAGCTGTTCAATCGGTCATGACTTAAGGGTTGTAATGACAAATTTTATATGTATGATTGAGAAGTGCAAGGATATCAAGTCTATAGTCCCGCTCTCTTGAATGTTCGTGGTTCATCGTTTTTCCTCCGTTTCCTGTCATCCCTTTTTTAAATTTCTTCTCCTTTTCCCCATTACTCTATCTTCATCTCTTTCTATGACACATTTACAATGGATTATTTTGACCACTGGGTATTGTACTTGTCAGTATGACGTCCTCTAACCGTCCGAGGTTAACTAAGAAAGTCGCCCCAAAAAGCATAGTACATATTGGTCCCGTTAGGATGCATATTTCGGCATATATCTACAACTCCTGAAAGTTGCACCTTTTTCCTGCGGGAACCTTGATATTTCTGTACCCCCTATATCTTTGTATGAAATAAAAATAGCGGATTGATTTTGGATTGTATTTGTAGTGTTATTTATAGCTTTTATTATAAAATGAAAAATATTTTAATTTATGAAATTCTTTTTAAAACACAACATAAAAAAGAAAAATGCTCAAAAAATAACAAGCAAATTCCGTTTCACTATAATAGCATATTTTTTAATAAATGTAGAAAAATTACTTTTTATTAAGGTTTTTATTTTCTTATTATTTTTTTATAAAAACAAAAATTTAAATATGGATTTCTAGTAGTGAGTTGAGCCTCCATTGCTCAGAATAACCTCGTATATCCCATTAGGCATTGACTGGTACTAATTTTTCAAATAGTCGAGAGAAATTGAAGTCCTTGCCCGCGAATGGCCTCAATAAGTTCTGCTTTGGTTGTAAATTGTTTTCCAGACTCGTAAACTTTTCTGGCCAGCCATCCCCAAACATCCTCTATTATGTTTAGGTCCAATTGCCAATTCAAAAAATTTACGTTTTTGAACTCTATGCATGAGTTCACGGGCATTATGTATTGGAGCGTGGTCTTGCTGAAAAGTCGACGGCAATGGACCAAAAAGATTTTCAAACTGTGGAAAGGCCTCATCTAAAACACCCTGATATGTTTGCTTATCCCTTAATTTAGTAAAAAAATTTACATAGAAATACTTTCAAATTAGTTTTTCCATCGTTTTTTAACTATAGAAAGTTGTGTTTTATCGAGACCTTTATATGGTTTGCATTCTTGTAGAATTAGCGCGATATAATCTCGTAACATTTTTACTCTCATTTTTAAAATACCGATAGGATTTTATAATACTTTTTGTTTGGTTTTCCGTACCTGCGACTCTGTGAATTGCCCTTAAAGAAGACAGAAATTAAATTTTCATTACTCGGATTTACATGTTTTTGTCGAGTAAACCAAATGCTGAATTTTATCAGCGAAGTAATTTCTGTAGAAGGTTCTGTTATCGTTTGGGACTAAAAGTCGGCTGTCGAAGTTATTAGTTCGCATTTTACTGATTGTAAGTAAAGTTTATTTACATTTTAAATTGTTAGTAAAATCCGGAAAAATTGGGTTGCTCCGTAACTGTCCCAACCTAACAGAAACTGTTGCATAACTTCCCGCTTTAAATGAATATATTTATAAAGAATCAGGTACCAGTATGTGTCACTTTTGCTAAAACTTAGTATAATCGGCATAAAAACTTTTACAGTTGGCAGTTTTGGTCAACAAAGAATATGCAATGAAATATTGAAATTTCTATATCTGATTCTTAAAGTTTTCGAATTTTTCCCAACATCTGTAATTGCCCAAAGATCGAGTTATTTACATTTTTTATTTTGGATAAACTCATATTCGGTTATGCGTCATTGTACATCAGATAATTTTATTAAATAGAACTATATTGTAGAATTAAATTGTTTGGTACAAACATTTTTTACAGCATATTATTTAATTAATTTGTCAAGAACAGTTAATATTTTTATTACGAGCATTGTATATGTGAATTAAGCGTCCTTATTTAACAGTTTTACGCCTCTTCTCTTGGGAAATGATAATTATAATTATTGTTATCACGGTCTACAGCAATATCATTTTTATTAACGTTTTGCGATTGATGCATTTCTGTTCTAATGTTTTCAATGTCAGATGCTGATAAATATTTTGGACTAGTTATACCCAAAAAACTTGCTAAACCTTCACCCAAATAGTCTATGCCACAAATAAAGCGATGACCAATCTCTTGGAACTGGCATTTCAATCGGGAACGTGACGGATCGTCTACCTTTGTTAAATAAATTACAACAAAAAAGTGCAAGCTAATAGACAACACGAACTTACAATAATACCAGGATTATTACACTTGTCCGTAGCATCTGGCTCAATGTCGTCTCCTTCACTCTCAGAAAACTCCTCCATGATCCCATCACTAAAATACAGAAATCTCTTATTTTTTCTTGATTCCAGTGCGATTATGCTATCGCTTTCAGTCTTATCGCCGATGTTGCTTGCTTCACTGAAGGAATTCATTTTACTTATGATTCAGAAATGAATTACAGCTATTTATAACATATCATGATTATATTCAATAACGTTCAGATGATCCTACATAATTCTAAATTAATACACCGCAATTACAATGTCAAATTATAGAGTTAAACATTAGTAATTAATTTATTTCCATTTTTGAACGCTTTATTTAATCAGTGTTACCAGACTGATTTGTATTCCCAATTTACAGTTAAAGAAATAATTAGTGCCGAAACAAAATGTATTTGATTTCGTCATTGTAAATCGTTTTTTGTTTTTATAAAATAAATGGCTAGTTAACCTGATAAAAGGGTAATTATAATGTACTTCTATCAAAATTTTTGGATTTCCGTTCGACTGACATTCAAATTGGTACGCGTTGGGGCAATTTTTAACAACGTTCGTCATTTTCATTTTGATATCGCAAATTTATTATTAACATCTCTGTGAAATAATAGAAGTGTTTTATAAAGAGTTCTTGAAAATTTAAAAAAATAAATAAAAATTGGTTGTAAAAAATAGATAGGACTATTTAAAAACCATAAGAAAACAAAAAGCAATTCTTAGAAATTGAATTGCATTGAGATCAATAATTTTAAAATTAAATAAAATAAATTTTATTAAAAATTAGAAGTCGAAGTCGCCGTGGTGTAGTAGGTAGTGTGTTGGCTTACTATTCGTAAAGCCTGGGTTCGTATCCCAGGTCAGACATCAAAAAATGAAATATGAAAAAAAAAATATTTCTTCGGCGACTTCCTCTCAGCAGATTTCTGGCAAAAACTCTGAGAGTAAAATAAACTGCCATGAAAAAGTTTCTCAAAATTCTGTCGTTCGGAGTCGACGTTAAACTGTAGGTCCCGCCACTCACGTATAAAATGAACGCACACAACATGAGTGGTGTGAGAAGCTAGGCCGTAATCCTGACTGCAGGGTTATAATGGCCAATTATGTATGTATGTATTAAAAATTAGAAAACAAAAACAAAAAATAATAAATAAACAAAAATGGCTGACTGCAGTAAATGCAGAACAGCAAAAGGGGAGAAAAGTGCAACGGGGTGTGTGATAAAGTGTATCATCTCACCAAAAAATGCGCGGGAATAGATCAATATTCTGCAAAGATGATGGATGAGCACAACTATATTAGATTTATGCGACGACTGCATGTAATATATTCAAAATATTGATGTGGTGTTAAGAGAAGTGCAAGATGAGGTGCATAACAACAAACAAAATTTGGTTGAATATAAGCACAAATTTAAAGCTTCACTTAAAGGAAATGAAAATGAAATTAAACAATTACTTGAGGCTATAGAAAAGCGGTACGAGGAAAGAATAAATAAAATGATAAAATATCAGAAATCGTGTGAAAAGTAGTAGTAAAGTAAAAGTAAAGAAAGTAATAAATGAAACAAGTAAACAAAGTACGAAAACTACATATGCGGATGCAGTAAAAAATAAAGGGTAGCCAAGTATAAATAAACAATTACCCCTAATTGTTAAACCTAAAGAAAAACAATAGGCTGAAAAAACTAAGGAAGAGTTAAATAAGAAAAATCCAGACAACTTGAAGATAACTAATGTAGAAAGTAGAAGCAGTGGAACAATTGTTATTCAAAGTGAGAGCTGTGAAGATAGAGAAAAAATTAAAAGTGCAATCCAGGAAAAAATATCTAAACAATATGAAGTAAAAATTCCAAATTCTTCGGGACTAAATATCAAAATTATTGGCATGTCTTTTGACTATAGTGAAAATGATTTAATTGAGAAAGTAAGAAAACAAAATCCTAAATTAGCTGATGCCAATATTAAGTTTATGGGAAAATATGAAACAAAGAGAGGAAATAAAACATTGTTCAATGTGAAACTGAGAGTTGATAATGAAGCTTACGGAAAAAATATGGAGGAAAGAAAAGTAAATGTCGGTTGGGAAAGATGTAGAGTATATGACGGAACCGAATTAGTTCAATGTATGAAATGCAGAGGATACAATAAGATAGCCAAAGAATGTAAAAATCAGGAAATATGTCTAAAATGCCATGGTCAACATAAAACACTTAATTGCGAAAGTCAAGAGAAGATAATGGAGTGTATTAATTGTTCAAAAGTAAACAACAGGCTCAATATGGGTTTAGATGAAAACCACTTTACAAACGATAGAGAATGTCCAGTTTATAAAAATAAACTGAAAAACAAAATGAGAAATATAGGCTTGACGATTTAACAACTAAAAGAAATGAGTGCCCTCTATACAAATGTACAAGGTCTCGTTAACAATTATAATCAAATTGAAATTATCGCGGCAACAGAAAAACCTGACTTTTTAAAATTGTCAGAAACACATTTGACGAAAGATATTGATGAACAGGAAATTACGTTACAGGGATATGATGATATATAACATCCGGTCAGTGTCAACATCCTTAAGAACAGGCGGAGTTGTCGTATACTATAAGAAGAACTGGAATGTGAAAAATTGTATAGAGAGAACTGATGATTTGAAGTATTGGATATTATTTTGCAAAGCTGAACATAATGATAATAATCATAATTTATTAATTGGTGCAATATATAGATCGCCTAGTTACAGCGAAGCTGAGTTCTGTGATATATTTGACGAAATAATTGAAGAAATCTGTGATAATAACTGTGATATTTTAAATGCAGGGGATTTTAATATAGATTGGAACAAAAACTCTTTATACAAGAATAGAATTAGGAATACTCTCGATGACAATGGCCTTAAACAAATAGTTAACGAAAGCACACGTGTAACAAGAAATTCGAGCACAATAATTGACTACATAATAACTAATAATTATAAGATAAAATGTACAAACAGTAAGGATAATAACATTTCTGACCATGAAGTTATTAACATAGACTTTGAGAGATCGAATGAAAACACTCGAAATACGGCAAAAACCATCATGATATTTAAATACGATAAGACTATATTTAATAATGTGTTAACTGAGAATATGATATACGAAGATAGTAAAGATCTTAATGAAAACGTTAAATTGTTTGATGCCTGTCTGGAAAATACAATACAAGGATTTACGTTTGAAAAGCAAGTGCATATAAATAACAAAGTGAATAACTGGTTTAATGAAGAATTGAGAACAATGAAAAGAGAAAAAATAATAAAATATTTACAGGCCAAATTTGAAAACACAAATCAAACTTGGGGAGAATATAAACTAATAAGAAATCAATACAAGGTACAAATTGAAAATAATAAGAATAATTACATAAAAAATAAAATTGATAACGCAACTAATCAAAAACAAATGTGGACACACATCAAAAACCTAGTACTTAATAAGAGGCAAAACTCGACTAAATCTGTGATATTTGACCAGATAGAGTATAACGATATATGTGATATAGTAAATAAGTTCAACGCATTCTTTATTGATAGCATTAGTAGTATAAGACAATCGATTGGGAGCGTGCAATATAGTAACCAAATAGAACATAGAGTGAATGATGTTTTTAAATTCAGAAGGATAAATGTTATTGAACTGGAGAGCATCGTGAAGTGTATGAATAACAAATCTGACCATGAACGTGTATCAAATAAAATTATACTTGACAACTGGAATGTAATAGGAAATATTATGCTGAAAGTAATAAACACATCTATAGAAATAGGTATTTTTCCTGATAATTGGAAAAAATCAATCGTAACGCCAATTGAGAAAGTGCCCGGAACAAAAAATGAGAGGAGTTTAGACCAATAAACTCTCTGAAAACTTGCGAAAAAATAATTGAAAAAGTAGTTAAGGATCAGCTTGGAAAATATATACAAAATCACGACATTTTATCTAAATACCAGTCAGGATTCCGTAAAAAACATTCGTGTGAAACCACGGTAAACTATGTCATAAGTGAATGGAGAGCAGTAGGAAAAGATAAGAGGATTATAGCAATATTTGTTGACTTCAAAAGAGCATTTGAGACGATCGATAGAGAAATAATACTGAATAAACTATATATGTATGGAATAAGAGGAATCGAGCTAGATTGGTTCAAATCGTACCTGAAAAGAAGAAGGCAAACGACAAAATTAAATGACATAGAATCTGATGAAATAATAAATAACTTCGGAGTGCCACAAGGTTCCATTTTGGGAACGTTATTGTTCATAATTTATATAAATGATATGCCAAGTATTTTAGAAAAATGTAAAATTGTACTCTACGCTGATGACACTCTGATATATACTATAGCAGATAGTGATGAGGAATGTCGCGAAAATATCAAGTATGCTATGAAAAAAATTGACGGATGCCTTAAAATGAATAAACTCAAACTAAATGAAAATAAAACAAAAATAATGGAAATAAACTTAAATTCGGAAGAAATATTTAAAATAAATGACACAGTAATTGAAAGAGTCGAATATATAAAATACCTTGGTTTTATAATCGATAAAAAAAAAGTAAATTTCAATGAACAAATAGATTACTTATGCAGAAAAGTTGGTAAAAAAAAAAATTAGTTTTTTGAAAAGAATAAGAAGCAAAATATCTAATGCTGGAGTTACCCACACGTAATGTAACGTACCGTAGCGAACGTTCTATTTTTAGCATATGGAGAACGATGTAAACGATTACCGAAACGTTCTCTCTCGTTAGCAAAACGGAACGATCTGTATAAAACAGAATTCTCCCACGTTTTTACGTGACATTTGAACATAAGAGAGAGCGCAGTGTTGCCACGTAAAAAAATATTGTAACCATCATTTGTGAAAAAATCACCAAATAAGGAAAAATATGATCAAAATTAAATTTGCAGTTTTTTTATTTTATTTTTTTTCAAATTTAAATTATAATTGAGAAAAAAGAAACAGAAAATAAGAAAACAAAATTATAGTCTCATAATTAATTAATTTTAACAAACAAAACAAAAGCTATTTTTATAAGAAAAATAATAACCAAATCCAGAATAATCTACACATTGAACAAAAAACGGCAACACTGATGATGAGTCTGTATACCAATTTCTGTGCATTGTGTTGTGTTTGTTTGTGTGTTGCTTTGTGTTCTGTTTCGTTTTTATTTACATTCTTCGTTGACATATGTCCCGTTTTAAACGTTTCTATAACTACAAAACGTTTTTAAGGCTACGTACGTTACGATTTTACGTTCCTAACGCTTGGGTAACCAAGGCATAAGTCTACAGCATAGTTTACCATTTCATAGCACAGTTGTGCAAAGAGAACTCACAAGCATTCTTGTGTTTTTTCATTTAGTTGTCGATCAGACTGCGGCAAGAACACATGTGCGGCTGATGCTTTATCATTTTATTTCAGAATGACACTCAACAAATATTTTATGTTAAAAATGGGCTATGACATTAGCTGGGCGTTTTTATTTTTTTATTTTGTCGCATAGTATAATTTTTTTAAATTCTTTGGAATGCTCGCTTTTTTTCTTTTAATAAAAAATGGGTTTCTTATTCTTTTTATTTTTATTTATCTAAAAAAACATGGCATAATTTTTAAGCCAAAGATGGATAGCTTTATGTTCTTTTAATAAAAAAATGGATTTTTTATTTTATTTTTATTTATCTAAAATTATTAAGCCAAAGTTATATAGCTTTACATATGTATGCTGATAAAATGAAAATAAAAATAGCGTATATTACTAACACTTTTCTATGGCTGTATATAAATAAATTCTCTCAACTTATTCTCTCTCTCTTACTCACTAACACATAACCAAAAATTTTTTGACGAACCCTGGTCTACATCGATAAATATATACAGCACGATAATAAAACCACACTTTGAATATGGTTCCACTATTTTATTCACATGCAGCAGCACAATTCAATTAGCAAGGTTGCAGAAACTGCAAAATAGAGCTAATAATAGATAATACTAAAATGCGATCGTTACACACATATAAATACAATGTTAACAAATCTAAAATGGATTAGCATAGCACAACGGCTCCAATTTAACACACTAAGGTTTATTAGAAAATTGCAACAAGGAGACGCCCCGAAGTATCTATGTGATCAAATACGTTATGTGGGAGACAGCCAACCATATCAACTAAGAAATGCATGCGATTTTAGGATCCAAAGAGTGAGGTCTACACAAATGCAGAAAACGCTATTCTACAAGGGTCTACAGCTGTTTAAATCATTGCCAAACAACATTAAGAATGAAATAAATGAAAATGTCTTTAGACGAAAGTGTATAAATTTTGTATTATTTAGTAATAATTTGTAATATATACATTTACTGTAAATTTGTTGAGAATTTAAAGTATTTTTGATACTAATAATAACAATAAAAAAAATGAAGCATAGCAGTTAGACAATATTTCAAAAAAAAACGGGTTAACGTGAAAAAATAAATGTGTAATTTTATTGAAGAATACAAAAAATGCCGGAATTATGGAATACTAAAAGCAATCTCCATAAAAAATTATAAAGTGAAATTTGTATGTATGTTCCACACCGACAATGCTGGAAACAAAATCAAAATATTTAGATTTTTCTTACGTTGGACAGCTGATTGACAAGTGTATGCCCTACAAGAAATGGATGACCGGAACTAACACACACAAGATTCACTTACTAATGCATGCATAATATTTTACAGCTCTTTCCAGCTGTAGAGTTGCATTTCCAACAATACGTCATTAGTGATGGTAAAATGACCGGTCATTTGCTTATTGCATTTGATGGCGTCAAATATATTTCTGACGATCTCTTTACTCTCATATGTAAGAACTAACTGTATAGTGCCTGCATAGGGACCCTCTACTTATGAGATTAAATTTAACCTACATGGAACTCATGTAAAACAGTACGTTTGACGTAAGTCAAATACTGAGTCTTTATCTAACAATACTCAGGCTATTTTCAAGCATGAGGGAGTGTCGGTACTGATGGGGGATGTGTTTCCAGTGCAGGAGTATGGTATGTTCATTATATAAACAGTAAAATGGATTCATTCCAATATTTGGGAATTTTAAAACAAAATATGAAGCAAAGTGGCGATAAGTTAAAGATATTGGACATATTTGTGTCTACCAGGACAACAGTCCGAAACTGTAGCTTATGCATAATTGTTCAAAACTACTCCAAATACCGGCACAGGCCCCTTACCTCAATATTATTGAGCATGTTTGGGAAAAACTTGCCCGTAAGCTACATCAATATATAGTATCAGCACAGTAGAGTAGTTGAAACAAGGCATTAGGCGAGAATGGAACAACATAACCCCGGAATTTTATGTTGATCTTGTGCAGTCGATGCATCTACGTAAAAAAAGCGAAAGGTTTTGGTTCCAAGTGTTAAAGCGGTGATTTTTATTTGTGTCCAATTATGCGATTGACATGAAATTTGTTAATATAAATTAATCATGTTAAATTAAATAAAAAATTCTAAGTATTATACATTGTTTAAAGACTTTTTAGCTATAAATCCGCATCAACATTTTTTGGAAATATTTCCATTGAAGTGGAAAAATCGGCTTTTGAATAGTCTCATACCAAGCATCCAATTATACGTTTGAGCCGCTGGAAATGTGGATGCCACAAGTAAAATTTATAAATAAAGTTGGGTAAAATCGAAACGTTTGAAGAAAACGATTAACTTGTTTACCCTACCAGAACATAACTAGTCAAATGACTAGTTATTTGACCGTAAAGTGTGACGTATAAACTAGTCACAACTTCCCATCAAGTTATTAAGGGCAATGTGAAAAACTTGACGTAAACATTTTTGTACATGTGATTTTGCCTCTCTTTCTAACATATGAATTCTTTCGACTGTAAAACATATATCTAACCTGCTCACTCTTGCGCTATTTGTAGTCACAAATGACTAGTTAGCTGGTTACACTTGACTATAGTTAAGTATAATTGACTAGTCACAGTTGACTAGTTAACTGGTTACACTTGACTATAGTCAAGTATAGTTGACTAGTCACAGTTGACTAGTTAACTGGTTACACTTGACTATAGTCAAGTATAGTTGACTAGTCACAGTTGACTAGTTAACTGGTTACACTTGACTATAGTCAAGTATAGTTGACTAGTCACAGTTGACTAGTTAACTGGTTACACTTGACTATAGTCAAGTATAGTTGACTAGTCACAGTTGACTAGTTGACTAGTCACAGTTGACGCATCATACCCCCTTACAAAAGAAAAATGTTTTTGTTTCGATATATTTTTATTAAAAAAAGATATTTTATTTTATAATTAAAAAATAAATAAAAAGTAATTATTTACATATAATTATTTCGAAAATGAATCAACTTCTTGGCGGCAGCTAACAATTTGAATGAACCAGAAGCACGCTTACCTTTAGTTTGGATTAATTTTCCACTGGTAACAGCACTCTTCAAATATTGCTTAATGAATGGAGCCAATTTTTGGGCATCTACCTTATATGTATGTGCTGGCGAGGTATATCTTGATAGCTGGCAAAGATGAGCTTCCACATTCCTTCAATGTTTTAATGGCAGCATCTACCAATTGGAACACTATACAAAAAAGTAACCGAAAATTAGAGGATTCACAAATAAATCACACAAAATAAAATACTTTCCTTCCTTGTTGCCTGTCCGACTTCTTACTCTTCTTAATTCAATTGATTCCCTTTCCTTTTTCTCTTCAGAGTTTAATTAAATTCACATTTTGTTTCTATTTTTTCCACAAGCTTCAAATTTTATATTATTCTATTTTTCACACAGATTTTTCACAAAAGTTTTGTGGGAGTAGCTTTGTTTTCAAAGCCTACTACGATTGAGTTTTTGAAATTAATAAATATTAACAAATACAACTCTGTAGCTCAAAAAGTCAAATAAAAACTACATGTGTAGTAGTAAGTAAGTTTTGTTTGTGTTAGTTTCGGTCATTAATTTCTTGTAGGGTATTCAATTGTGTTGTACAACAAATCGATCGTGTATGGGTCACATAAAACAAAAACATTATCTCTTAGCTATTTTAAAGGCGGCAGATTCAAAGTATAATTAAAACAAGAGGAGTCCCTTACTCTTTTATTAATGCTGTCTCTAAAACATTTTTTCGTGTCTAGTTATATCGTATGCATCGTGTTATAAAAACCTTTACTTCACGTATCTTATTGTTTAACCCTCTCTTTGCCGCAAGCAAATGACGTAGCTGCACGCGATTTGAAATTAATGTTCGTTTAAAGTCGCATGGCCACTGTTCAAATTTAATTGATCAAATTTGCATATGTGTTGGTAATATTTGTTTTGCTTGGTACATCACATAAAATTTACGCCTTCAAATTTCATTTCAAAAGTGTCGTGACGAAGAAAACAACATATGGTTTTTATCGGAAAATATTAAAATACAAATTAAACAATATATAAATAAAAAGAAATATGAATTTAAACTGTATTTGTATTGAATGATTATTTATTTGTAAATTCTACTCACAAAAAAAAAAAAACATATTGAAAAGACATTTTTAGGAAAAGGATTTTTGAAAAAAAATATTTTATATAATTTCGTTTCCTTCATCCAGAGTTGATTGGAAATCCATGGCGGAGAAATAATACAAGTTAGGTTCCGTTTCTTCATCTGCTCCGGCGCCACTTTTTTCTAGTCTGCCAATCCTTTTTAACTCTTTCCTATACGCAGTATGCAAAGAGTATTGTTTGCGTCACATATCTTCTTTTCGATTCCGGATATATTTTTAATTTTTTTGTGAAATCACATCTTTTTAGAAAACCAAGAACAGCCCGAGCCCTACCAATCATCATACTAATATGATCAATAAAAGACGGTTTCATATCCAATAATACTCCCAAATCAAGAAGTCACAGTTTCCAAAGGGCAAGAATTAATCACATAGGTGGACGAAATTACGCCCCCGTGAGAGAAAACCATGCATTTACATTTTTTCATTTGAAGAACAGCCTGACCATCATCAAAAGTATAAAATAATTTAACGTCGTCAGCATACATCAGAATATTACAATCAGAAATAGCACAAGGAAGATTATTAAGAAACAATAAAAACAGTAAAGGACCCAAATGGCTACCCTGCGGAACACCAGAAGTAACATATACAGTCTTAGACAATACATTCCTAAACAATACCCTCTGAGTCCTAAGGGAGAGGTAAGAGTCTAGCCAACGTTGAATAATATCAGGAATACCAATTAATGAAAGTTTAAGAAGCAAAATTCTATGATCAACCCTATCAAAAGCTTTACTGAAATCAGTATAAATTACATCGGTCCGAGCTCTGGCAAGAAAACACCTGAAAACATGTATAGTAAATTCAAGAAGATTAGTGACAGTCGACCTACCTTTTAAAAAACCATGCTGGAAAGGGGATATTAAAGATCTCGTATTAAAAGAGAGATAATCCGTCACCAGTTTCTCCATCAACTTGGGAATAGCACTCAGTTTGGCAATACCTCTGTAATTGGAAATATTGGATTTATTATCCCACTTATGCAAGGGAATTATAAACGAACTCTTCCAAATAGATGGAAAATGACTCAGAAGCCCATTGAATATAAAGGTCAAGACAACAGCGCACTTTCTTAAAATACAGGGCGGTACCCCGTCAGGGCCCGGCAAATATGTAAGTTTTAGTCCAGACAAAGACTCAAGAACAGACTCCTCATCAAATGAATATATATTAGAAATAAAGACACTTCCCACTGAATAAGGATACGAAAAGCCGCTACTCAGATCAGGGCCCGAGTCCAAATGCCTATAAAAAGTCAGCAAACATATTCGAAGTATCAAGGTAACTAGAGGATGAAACGCTCCCATAAAACATCTCAGTGGGAACAAAGATGATTTACGTTTAGCTCGAACGAAGTCGTAAAACGACTTAGGATCGCTAGCGAAATTCGATCTGACTCTAATCATATATTCCTCATAACAGTAATGATTCATTCTACGATAATCCGCACGCGCCTTAGATTAAAGAGCATAATCAATATCGGTACCTGATCTAACAAACTTCTTAAATAACCTCGATTTTCTGTTTCTCAACCTTGACAGTCTAGCCGAATTCCACGGAGGACCAGAACGCTCCAAACGACTATTTATAAATGGAACACACTCCCTAAAATATTTAAATAATACCTCATAAAAGCCATCTAAGATCCTGTCAAGTGAAAGAGAGTCATATGGTGGTGAAATAAGTACAGACGACCAATCTACAGAGGATAAACGACTAAAATCTGTACGATGGAAATTAAAACGCCCCTCATCACTAAATGAGCGATTAATTATAGGAGGTAAACAAAGATCAACTTCAATATAAAGTAACAACGTAGGATGATAACTATCCTCAGGAATAGATATAGGATCAATGCGAAATAAAGAAGAAATACTTGGATCCTCCAAAAATACAACATCCAAAATTCTACCCATTGAATTCAATACACCATTAACCTGGAAAGGACCTAGATCACACATAGCGGACAGAATTTCATCATAGAATGGAACTGACGAACATGGCACCAATGAGCCAGTCTCAGGTGAAAAATTCCATGATGTATGCGGAAGATTAAAATCACCAAGGACTACTATAATCCCCTCTTGCCCCATTGAATCAATTACTTACTTTCTTAATTGGCCATAACAACCCGATTAACGGATTTCAGCCTGCCACAACACATCCTTCCAGGCGCCTCTGCTTCTTGCGCGCCTTCGCCAGTTGGTCACACCAATCGATGGCAGGGCTTGCTCGATTTGGTCCTTCCAACGGATACAAGGTCGTCCTCTTCGCCAACTTCCGCAGATCCCCGCATCAAATACCCGCCTCGCTGGAGCATCCTCCTCCATTCTAACGACATGTCCGAGCCAGCGCAGCCGCTGGATATTAATACGCTGTACAACATCCATGTCGTTGAGGAGCTCATACAGCTCACTATTGTATCGGATGCGGAAATCATCGCCAACTAGTACTGGACCGAAGATCTTACGCAGTACTTTTCTCTCGAACACTCTCAAGGCTGCTGCATCAGTACTTAATAGGGTCCATGCCTCTGCGCCATAAAGAAGCACGGGTAGGATGAGTGGCTTGTAGAGTGTTAGTTTTGTCGTACGGGAGAGGTCTCTGCTACTCAATTGCCTGTTGAGACCATAGTAGCACCTGTTGGCAGAGTGATCCTGCGCTTGATCTCCAGACTGACATAATTTCTGGTGGTAACGGCGGATCCAAAATAGATGAATTCCTTGACCGTATCAAAAGTATAGTTATCGGCCGTAATCTGAGAATCAATACGCCGCTCGTATCTACTCGTCGATAACATATACTTTGTTTTGCCCTCATTAACTGCCAAACCCATCTTAGTAGACTCGCGTTCAATAGTACTAAAGGCAGCAGTAACATCTCGCTTCGTACGCCCTATGATGTCAATGTCGTCAGCGTACGCAAGCAACTGGACACTTTTTTGAAAAATAGTGCCGCTGCGATGCACTCCTGCCTTTCGCAGAACACTCTCCATGACGAAGTTGAAGAGGTCGCATGGTAAGGGGTCGCCTTCTCTGAAACCTCGCACGGTATCAAAAGGCTCGGAGAGGTCCATTCCTACCTTGACGGAGCTACAGGAATTGCTCAACGTCATTCTGCATAGCCTTATCAGCTTCGCAGGTATACCGAGCTCAGACATTGCGGCAAAAACACGATCCCTTACGGGGCTATCAAAGACAACCTTATAGTCGACAAAAAGATGGTGTGTGTCGACTTGTTTCTCGTGGGTCTGAAGCCGCACTGATAAGGTCCAATCAGTGTTTTGACAAGTGGCTTCAGTCGTTCACACAATACGCCTGTAAGAACCTTATATGCGATACGGAGAAGGCTTATACCCCTATAGTTGGCGCATAGAGTAGCGTATCCCTTTTTCAGGATAGGGCAGAGGACACTGAGGTTCCAATCGTTGGGCATATTTTCCTCTAGCCATATTTTGTAAATAAGCTGGTGCATGCGCCCTACCAACTCATTACATCCGGTCTTAAACAATTCAGCGGGGAGGCCATCAGGACCTGCCGCTTTATTGTTTTTAAGGCGCGTAATCACGACTTCGAGCTCTTCATGGCTAGGCGGCGGAATCTCCACGACGTCATCATCGATCGGGTTCGGAACATCATCTCTAAATGTTTCCTCCATAACCTCAGTACTCCCTGCGGATCTGTTACTAAGTTTCCATTTTCGTCATTGCAGGAAGACGCTCCGGGTTTTTAACCCTCGGTTAGACGCTTCACCTTTTGATAGAATTTTCGAGCGTCATTCCTACATCTATACATCTCGACTTCCTCACGCTCACGCCTTTCCTGCTCACTCTTCTTGCGTCTGAAAAGGCGTCTCACATCCCTTCTCTTCTCTCTAAAGTTCTCGGCAATGGCTCGCTTGCGGCTGACTGCAATCGAAACTTGGCTACGACAAGGTAGTGCTCCGAGTCGATGTCTGGACCTCTGAATGTGCGCACATCTAGTGCACTGGATATGTGACTTCCGTCTATCACAATATGATCGATCTGGTTGGATGTTGATCGATCAGGGGACATCCATGTGGCCTTGTGAATGTTGAAATGTTGAAACTTAGTGCTACATACTACCATGTTACGCGCCGTGGCGAAATCGATCAGCCTCATACCATTGGAAGTAGTGTTCGATTGGAGGCTGAACTGTCCGACAGTGGGACCAAAGATACCTTCCCGCCCAACCTTCGCGTTAAAATCTCCGAGGACGATTTTTGCGTCATGGGTCGGGCACTTATCATATACGTCCTCGAGTTTAGCGTAGAAGGCATCTTTAACCACATATTCCTTTTCTTCCGTCGGGGCGTGAGTACAAATAAGGCTGATGTTGTAGTATTTTGCCCTGATGCGGATTGTGGCTATTCTTTCGTTCACAGGCGTGAACCCAGAGACAAGGTGACGAAGTCTCTTATTAACCACAAAACAGCATCCGAATTCGTGCTTATCAACATGGTAGCTGTAATACACATCTCAAGATGCCAGCCTTTTGCATCCTTGCCCTGTCCATCGCATTTCCTGTATGGCAGTGATGTCCGTCTTACATTTCTTGAGGGCATCCGCGGAGGCGGAAGCGCCTAACCTATAAGGGGTGTGGACGTTCTAAGTGCCTATTCTTAAATCGTTGTCCTTTGAATGTTTGCAGTGGCCGCCAACTTTTGAGGAGATCTTTTTTCGGTCTGTTGTCCCGGTTTTCATTGGATCAAATTTTTATGTGGTGGGTTCCAAGCCCTACGCACAACCCAAAATTAAAGTCCAGGGGATTGGACTTCGCTGCACGCATTAGTTAACATCTAGCGGGTGCTAGAATGCCATCCAGGAGGGGCCACGAGGAGGCTGCCTGTCAACTTGAATACAGCAAGACAAGGATCGTCCTGGTGGTCGCCACGTTGACCACAATCAGAAACTTTACCTTGCTTGCATGCATTCCAGCCCTCCCTTGAATCAATTACCCTAGAAATCAAATCGAAGTGAGCCCTATAGATATGAATGTCAGAACAGGGAGGAATATACGAGCAAGTAGTGTCAGATGTGTATTTAGAGCAAATGGAAATAAGAACACCACCACCATTTTTAGGCTTCCTATCCCGTCTATAAATACTAAAATTACTAGACATAATCTCAGAATCAAAAATATTACAATTCAGCCAAGTTTCAGTAAAAGCAATTCCATCAAATTCAAAATTAAAGCTGCTATTATAAAGCGAAGAAAGTTTAGACCTAAGTCCGCGAATATTTTGATAAGCAATTTTGAAATTAAAAGACGATTTCGAAGTTAGTTTTTTTGAGCAATAGGACCAGGTAAATTAGCACCATTCCTATGATGGCCCAGCTTGAATACGAATTCCCGTACCAATACACCCTGTGGCCAAAACGCAGGATTAACAATTTCACAAAATCTCTCATCGGCAACATATAATTTAAACGAAGAAATACTGCTATCCAAAGATGGCCTTATCTTATAGCAACCAAACTCAAAAGGTTCCCTAATCTTCGATTTAACGAAACATTTTATATCATCGACTGAAGTATCACATGAAAGACGAGACACAAAAATAGTCCTTTTAGGTTTAACTACAACCAATTCCCTTGGAGCAGAAGTATCTAAACTATCGCACTCTGCAGATGAATACGAAACAGAAAACGGTTTCGAAGATGCTTGAGAAGTGACAGCACCTAGAGGTAAAGGAGATAGAGTAGACTTTGGACTCAGTTCAACTAAATTTGCAGACTTCAGTATAGAACTGCCAGTTGGCTTATCAGCAATAGATGGACAAATGTCCACAATAGGAGTAACAGTGGACAATGTATTGATTGTCGCAGTTTCCCCTGGCACAGAAACTTGCACCACATGCCCAGGAGCCTCAGAAGAAAGAGGGCCCGGAACTTTTTCCGATTCGAGCAATTTATTTAAAAGGCCATACTTTGAAAATAATTCCTCAAACCGACGAAATCTAGCAAAAAGACATGCAAATTCAGTGTGCATCTCAGTAAACTCACGACGAGTCTCCATAAAAAATTTATAAAATTGGATGTCCACCACCTTACATTTAGGACAACACCAACGTAGACCCAAGGAACTATCCACTAATTGGTCCGTGGTACGAGGAAGCAAACCAACACACTTAATGTTAAACAAATTATCAGATAACCAGCAAGAAATCTGGGGTTCACCCTCTTCCTTACAATGCACTTTGATGCCATACAACTATTCATGTTAATAAATTAAATAAATAAATAAACAAGCAGTATAAATTATTTATATATACAGTGTCGATCAAAACATATTGGACAAAATTCAGGTTATAATATTTTGTACGATTTAAAAGAAATTAGATATTTGAGAAACAGCAAATACATACTAAAATAAAAATACATCCCTAGTATAGTTAAAAATAAAATTTAATTTCAGTGCATATTTCAAAACATATTGGATTATGCAGCATGATCTAATATTTTGTTACATAACCGCGATTTTTCAAAACTTCAGTACATCTTTTCGGCATAGAACTAATAAGATTCTCTATTATATTCATTGGAATAGCTGACCATGCCTCATTTATAGCTTGATATTATTTGCATTCCGATGTGCCGATTCCCGATTTACCTTTCTATTTACTATTTCCCATAAATTGTCTATAGGGTTAAGGTCGGGTGACTGTGCAGGCCACTGCATCCCATCAACGCATTATTGTTCCAAAAACCCTTTCACCAATTTGGATGTGTGTTTCGGGTCGTTGTCGTGATGAAATATCCATTGACGTGGCATTTTATCACGGGCATGTGGCAACATCTTCTCCAGCAATATATTTTTATACATTTGTTTGTCCATAATACCGTCGATTTTGTTTAAAGGTTCTAAGCTTTCCCCAGAAAAGCAACCCCACACCATAACATTGCCACCTCCATGCTTAACTGTTCCGGAACAATATTTCGGATTAAGTCTGCTACTGACAGGTCTTCGAACTCTTCTAATTCCATCAAAATCCACAAAATTAAATTTGGATTCATCGGAAAACAAAACAGTGTTCCTGTCCAGTTCAAGTATTCTCGAGGAAATTTTGGACGCGCCTTACGGTTTTTCTGTGATAACAATCAGTATTGCTTTCTCTGAAGACATAGTATGTAACAATTTTCTGTCCAATATGTTTTGACCGACGCTGTAAAAGAAATAAAAGAATAAAGATATATCTAAAATGTAAAAACAAAAAATAAAAATAATAATAAATAAGCAAGGATTACAAGCACAACAGTATACATAAAGCAGTAACCAAATAAAACAAATAAAATAAAAAAGGAATACTGATAGAAAGGAACTAAAAAAAACTGTAACAAGCTTACAAAAACAAAAAATAATTAAAACAAGAAGCAATTTTTGTTTTGTTAAAATGAAACAATTAGTATCAAAATTTAACAAATAAAACTTACAATTTTAATATAAAATTTCAAAATAAAAGAAAATAATAAAAACAACTTTTAAAACACTTATATTAAAAATTCTAAACTTATTATCACAATGTAACAATGTACATTGTGCTTAAGTCCAAGGTGTTGATGGAGTGCAAGGTAGCCATTAAAAAGGTCGAAAATTCAGTGTGTCGCATGACTGGCGAAAAGCAGGACAAGCATCTGGACGAAGTAGCCAGCATGCTTCCACTGAAGTCAATCGAAGCGGTGGGAGAGATAGAGGAGAAATTACAATCTCCAGAGTTTTGCCAAGCAATGGTAATAAAGTCAAATTGTTTCTTTTTTAAAATATTTAATAATGATATTTCTTTACAGATTACATACTTTCATAAATTGAAAGGCACATCTGAGGATGTCAGCAGTGTCGTTCGTGCAGTGCTTACTGATGACCTGCTGGAGAAATATAATTGGGACGGAAGGTGGGGGAAGGAAGCGCTTGCTAAGCTTTTGCTATTTCAGAAAGCTTTACGAGGTATGTCCATACTTGAAAAAGACATTATTTATGTATCAACATATGTACTGTATAATTATATATATATATATATATATCTTCTACAAATTTCAGAAGTTTTCAATCTGCAAGGGTCCTTAGACTTCGAAAAAAGTGTCAGAAAAGCCGTTGAGAGGAGCCACCACAGGCTGAAGCAGAAAAAATATTTAAAAAATAAACCGTAGTATTTGTAATATATTAAAATAAAAACAAATATAAATAAATAAATAAAATTTTATAATAAAAATAACATAAAAATCGAGTTTTATATAAAAGTTATACCGGTCAGCTTTGACGGATATATTCATCAAGTATGACTAGTCAACAGTGATGGATATATACATCAAGTATGATTGATCAACCCTGACTTACATTTCTATCATCCATGATTGGTAAACAACAAAAGAGTGAGCAGCTCAGATATATGTTTTAAAGTCGATAGAATTCATAAGTGCAAGGGAGATGAAAAATCACATGTACACAAATGTTTCCATCAGTTTTGTCTATTTGCCTTAAGATACTGATAGAAACTTTGTTCTACGCGATGATGGATATTTCCATCAGTAGTGACAGTCAAATGACCAATCAAATGACTGTCACTGTTCTTGTAGGGTTATTATCACAATGTACATGTATGTACATTGTGCTTATTATAAACACTTAAAAATCAAAATAATAAAATTTTTAAGAACACTTCCATAATACACACAATCTCAACAGAGTTGCCAGACTATGTTACTCTTACGAAATCTGAAAAAAATGAAATTTGAAGTAATTTCCGCATACATATCAAATTTACTTCAAATTTCTGCGGAGCAGGTAACGAAAATCAAAACTATTTTGATATTCTTCAAACTCATCTCGCCCTATACGTGTGAGTGCTTTTTACCAACACAATCACAAAAATTACGGATTGATCAGTTAATTTATATAGTGGCCATGAGACTAAAGATGTATTGATCAAGCAAACGACAACAAATTACAGCGGCATAATTTTCCAGATTAATTTTCGGATTATATATGTATGTACATCAGGTGTTTTGTTGAACGAAAATCGAAGCAGTCAATTGAAAGCAAAATTTATTATCAATTTCGATTATTGGCTGAGTCTTACATCACAATGTCTCAAAGATTTGTATTTTTCGTACAGGGTGCCCTGGTAGTCTAGTGGGTAGTGTGCTAGACTATTAGACTAAAGTTTGGGTTCGATTCCCACCAGAGTCTCTGGTCTGTGACACTACACCGAGCATATGGTCAAAGTTACTAAGCTCGTATATAATTAAATATAATTTGTAATTGTATTGTAATTAATAAATAAATAAATAACTATTTTTGACATGAAAATAAAAATTATTTTTAGAATTGTTTTATACTAATTTACAACTGATTTATATTTCAAATATTGTTTACAAAAGTCCACATATGCGATTTTATACCACAATTTGTTTTTTTTTTATACAATTTGTTTTTACTTTAAGTTTTCACATAAAATAGTTTTATTACATTAAATCTCCATTAGATTTCTGCTAACCTTTTTATCTTACTGCATAGAGCCGAATTCATAGAGGTAGTGTTATCTTCTGGTTTTTTATTCTTATTGTATTCAAATCCGACAGAACTTCAAACATTTATTTGCTAATGTTTGGAGAAATGCAAATTCAATTGTAATATCGCTACTACCCAACACATATAAATACAAATTGAGAAAGTTTGTAACTAGAAAACCAAAACCAATGGCGAGAAAATGCAACAACAACTAAGATTGTAAATTTTGATAAACGATTCCAGTCACTCGAATCCTTTATAAGTATTATAAGTATTTTTCTAAAGTTATGAATCTGAATGACTAGGCTAATGGATCAAGCATATTTCGAATGGTATGAGTTTGATGTCAACGTTGTACTCATACTTATAAATCAACCTTGTAGGGAGTACGAATGAATCAGAGTAATATTGTTGATTCACTTATATTCAAAATTTCATGAGTACTTATGAGTAGCGAAAAAACGATTCATTGCTGATCTCTGGTCCATACAATACTTGAACTTGCATTATCTGCATTTCCGTTTATTTATGATTTATTTATTTTTTAATTAATTGCTTAGTAAGAATAATTTTAGTATAGAGTGTAATAAATTAATTGGAACTTCTTTTACTTATGAGCACCACAATAAAAATCAATACTAATTAACTAGTTGTTTTAATTAAGATAACAAAGGCCAAAGGTTGGTTTTATAGAGTTCTCTTTGTCGAGCCCATTAACTTGTACATTAATACAACTGATAGCAACAACAAAAGTAAACAAAATTGTCACCTTGTTTTTGACATATTGTCGACAATTTCATATATCTTGCTTATCAATTGGCCTTGGCACTGTATTACACGATTTATATTTCAATTCAATTTCTTTCGAAAGCTTTTTCGATTCGTATCGAAATATTTATTAACTCCCCAGCTTTCCGCCGTTTTGTATTTTATAGAGAAATACAATAGCTGTTTACGTGAATAATATAGCATAGTAAGCAAAAATTCCAATAGACGCAGTAGGATGTAGTTGCAATCGAAAATAGCCCGAGTTCTATTTTTATATATTGTGAATAATAATGAATGTTTCTTTTCATGTGATGTAATTGAGGATACCATGAAGTGACATAATCGATTCGGTAATGAAAATTTCACTAGTTTGCAACAGGTGATGAATAATAAAACGGTTTGTGGTGTAATTGGTGCTTTATATGCAAATATAGTGTTAGACCGCTTGAAAGATAAGAGAACAGAGCTACCGATTTTCTGGAAATTATACACAATGCCCGACCTTATATGTTTCAATGGTTTGTGAATGTGAAGAATTATGCGCCATATACCACAGTTTATAAACCACAACAAAATGGCATTGCACTAAGGTTTAGCAATACATTGGTAGAGATGGCGAGGGGTTTGCTGGTTGATAATGCTGAATATCTTTGAGCCGAAGTATTTAATACGGCTGCGTATTTGTAAAAAAATTAAAATTGGTACGGACATAAACCGTTTAAGTTAAGCATCTTAATGTTTTTGGTCGATTCCTACTGCTCTGGATATAGGATAGCATAATAATTTCAGACCGAAAAGTATGTAACGCGTTACTGTCGGCTTAAAGAATGAATCCTACAGTGGACCCGTAAATTGAACTTTATTTTAAATGAAATTGAATTTTATGCGCGGAAAAGTGAGTCATGCGTGCATGTAAGAAAGATTGAAAATAAGATACATATATGTACATTAATATCTCATTTTGCGTCGTGGTTACGTTCCAAAAAAACACGATGCAAAGTGAATTATGATTTTCTGTAGCAAAGATCGAAGATATGTTCCAGGGTTACGAAAATACTATTTTGGAAAAAGAAAATTGAACAAACGTTTAAAAAATAAAAATAATATACAATTTTTTTCCATTAATAAAAAAACAAATACAATTAAAACAAAATAAAATATTCAATTAATATATAAAAAACAATATAAAAATTAATCACTGTCTGATGAGTCCATAGTGGCTGTTGTCGTAAGTCTGCTTTCTTTCACAAAAAATTGGTCTAATGTTTGCTAAACAGCTTTTTTACAGCGAAGAATAAATTTGCTTGTAGCAATTGATACTCGTAGCTACCGCCTGGAATTTTTAATGAGGAATTATGAGAGAGAATTAGTGATAACAGTGAGTGGATTTGTGGCATCAATGAGAGGATTAGTGCGGTCAATATAATATGATATAATGCGAAAAAGTGTTGTTTTAGTGGCACCATCGATAAAGAGTTAATAAACTGTTCTTTTTTACTTGTTTTGCTTATGCTTTGCCACTGCTGTCAGGCTGACACAATCAGTACGTTGACATATGTATATTAAATTTAAGACCTCGTTAAGCCCTAGTTATGCTACCGGAAAGTAATGTAACGCAATGTAACAGTAATGTGCACGGAACGTAAAAATGAAAGAGCAATTATAGAACGTAAAAACGTAATCATATGTTTTTAGGTAAACAAAACAATAAAAAAATAAACAATAACAATTAAAAAAATAAAAATTGCAAAAACTAAAAGACAAAAATTAAGATATGGATACAGAAGACATGTTTTTGGGTTTGAGTTTTTATTTTATTATATTTATTATTGTTTTTTAAACAAACTTAATATTAATTTCAGATTTTAAAAACTTCGTTTTCACTCTTATCACTTTTAATATGGCGCCTTTTGTTTTACTTTAATTCAGCTGTTAACCAGTGTTATCACTACAGAGTTTTTAGTTTCAACGATTTTATATTTATTTAAAGGTACTTATTAAAAGTTTTATGTACTGTTTCTGTAAACCATACAATTTCACTTTCACTCAAACAAAAACAGTCAATTTAGGTTGTGTTGAGGAAAACAAGCACTAAATTGAGTGCTTTTGATTGTGTTTTCCATATAAATAGAGCAAGTGAAACAGGGCGGTTACTCCGTAACTCGATTCGAAAATTTTCATAGAAAACCAAATATAAACTTAGCAGCACCTTAAAAAATAAAGAAATTTATAAAAAACAAAAGAAAACTGAATTCATTAAATATATACATATATGTATGTATATCTATATATGTATGTATGTATACCTGTAAGCTAATTATTTTTATGTCCAGACTCTTATTCCTCCTAATTTTCTTCAACTAAATACTGAGTAATTACTGGTGAACTTGATTGTGGATTTGAATCAATGTGTTTAATTTGACTACCATTCTTATAGTCTGCCCAAACCTAATAAAAGTTAAAATGTTTAATAACTCCGCGATAGATCGCACTCAAATATTTAGATCTATCTAAGCTTACTTTTTTTCCAAACTTTAATATCTCGCTGCGGTGGACCAAGTGAAACCAAATCTGTTCTTAGTTTCTGCACAGATTATTAGGTTTGTTTCTTGCATCCGGCACTTTTAGATGTCCCTTGGCCAATTGCAGATGCGTCATCATAAAGTCCACAACAGTTTTGTATTGTCTTTGGTCGGTATATACAATTATTTTTGACTCACTCCATTGAGATTGTTTAAAATATATTATTTTATGTTTATTTTGCAATGTATTTGTATTAATTTACTTACATTTTAAATTTATTATTAGTTGTCACCAACACAATTGCTAACGAAGAATTTTCGAATGTTTACTAAGCTTTTTATGCTCGTTTTCGTAATACAGAGTAACAGAATTTTTTGTTCGTACGAAAAAAAGAAAACATTGGTATCACTTTCGAAAAATTTCCGTACTTTCGTACTACAGAGTACAATTTGTTCGAATACGTACATTTTAATTTTTGTATCGAGTTACAGAGTAACCCCCCAGGCCAGGTATTTCGGAAACCAAATTTGTACGAACGTTAAAACGTAGTTATCTTCTCTAATAAAAGTAAAGTGAAAAGCTTTTCGAACGCTTTAATTAATTAAAAATCTATAACTATATTTTTCTAATTTAAAATAAAAATAAACACTACCTACATAATGTAATAGTAAAATAGTGTTTATTTTTATTTTAAATTATAAAAGTTAATAATGAAATAAATTATAATTTGGGTTTTTAAAATATGTGAAGCTTTATTTAAAGAGAATTCCACATACAGACAAATATAACATACGTACAAAATGTAAATTCTGTTTATAATTTAAATTTTCAGTTTTGCTGGTTTTAAATATTGACATGTTGTTAACACTGCTAAACAGATGCCACGTAAAAATGTAAGAAAATTCTATTTTTTACAGATTCTTACGTTCCGGTTACGTTACATTACATATCTATAATCATTCGTATTGCTTTATACATAACAAAAACGATCAGCTGTTTCTTACTGTTGCGGTTACATTCCGTTACGGTAGCGTAACTAGGGCTTTAGTCAAGGCGAATTCATTATAAGGTGAGAGTATTATTACAATAAGTACAACAATACAAAAACAACAGGGATTTTTTGTTGTTGAGAAATAGTAATGTTGTCAAAAACAGCTGACTTAAGAATGACGATGGAAAGAAAATTGTTAAAAATTATTATAATTGTTTTTCTCAAAAGTTGTGAATAATGAAAAAAGATGTGCTTTTAAAGTTTAGAGTAATTGAATTTGTTCATTTTAGTTTCTATAAGTTTACAACATTAAAATGAGTTTTGTAAACCATACTACCATTTACTAGTTAACAAATTGAAGAAAAGAAGGTACAATAAAACTGCAACTTTATTTATTGTAATTTTGAGCTATCCAGGCTTATTGAAAAAAATAAACAATTTAAATGTAATATCGTCTTTCCCTTGCCACACACGCCCACCAGTCATCAATAAATACTTTGTGCGTGCATTTTATCATTCTGTTTTGTTGTGCTTCCGTAGTTATTGTTATGAAAGTAATATGTAACTTCACACATTAACATGCATTGAGTATACATGTACATATGTATATGCTCTTTACATCAGACCCTCTGAGGGATAACATGAGAACAAACATTTTTTGTATACCGTGTTTTAACTCTCTTTTCCTGCTGATCAGCTGTATTTTTATGTTTTGTTATTGATATCCTTGTTCAAAGTTTAGTAAGTTTATTGGGATTTATTGCTTGAACAGTTGCCGCCTCAAAATATATATAAGATAATATTTAAAAAACAACTTTGTGAAACCTCTATGGAACTATAACTTCAATCTCATAGAGCGATTATACATACTTACACATGCATACTGCATAAACAGTATATTGATAATAAATGTGAAACAAATGTTTTAAATTTCCAATGCTTTTCACTTTTAAATAGATTGTTACATGCCTACGATTCAATGCTGAATTTACTTGATCAAATTCTTTCTATCAGCTCTACCGAAAATAGTTCATATGCGTTCAATCTAATTTAGGCTGCATAATGAAATCAGAAATGGATCAAATTATTTCTTGTTGGAATCATGATTACAATATCATTAAATATACGTTTTTTTTCAATACGGATGTTTTGTTTGTTTACGAATGTAAGCCCTTAAATGGCAATTAGAAAACACGTAAATGATTTTAAAAGAAAAAGAAGAAAAACATACAAACTTCTGACACAATAACAAAAAACGAAATTGATTATCAAAAATACACAAAAACCACAAATTTTTTGACATTGTTACTTGCTATCAGCTGGTCTTTCGCTCTCACCTTGTAATGAATTCGTCTTGGCTTTAGTCTTCACTTTCTGTTAGTGATGTAGTTAGTCGTTCTGTAACAGAATATCAGCTGTTTTTGATAAACAAAGTAAGAAAGAAAATAAATATTTTAAATGCTGTTTATATATTATGAAATAAACTTTTATCTTATTTTGTTATTTTATAAATGTACCCGAAACTTCACTATTGGTTTTGTTCTTTAGATTTATTTGATGTGCGCTGGTTAAGGGTACGTTCTGTTACGAACAGAATGATCAGTATTTGTTTTGTATATCGAAAACATATTCATATAAGTCGCAAGTTTTTCTGTTCCGTAATGTTCTGTTGAGGTAGAATTTGCCTTTACGGTCCGAATCGCCTGTTTTCGTTTTGTATATGGGACACATGTATAAGCAATTAGTTCCCTTCTGTTGCGTACGTATCTGTTAAAAGCAAAAACAACTGATCAAGGCGAATTCATAATAGGTGGTGTTATTAGCCCAGCTGATTGCTTTTTTCAGTTCACATAAATGTCACATATTTTGTTTGAGTACAGTGAGCAAAAAAAAAACTTACACTTACTACCTCGAAATAACTTATGAACAAAAAATTATGCGTAAAAAGAAATTTATTGTCCTTAAGACTGAAAAGCTTAAAAACTATATTCTAAGACTAAAAAGAAGCTTAAAAACTATATTCTGATTATAAACATTTCTCTATTGGTTACATATAAAGAAAATAATTGTCCAAACTAAGAAATTCACACATTTTTGGGCAAAGAAAGTGGTGATTTTTTAACTATGGCTAACGGATTTTCTAGAAAGTCATCTTAAACAAAATCCTGTGAAATAATTTATTTAATAGTTTTTTACAATAAGTGTACACATTATTTTTGCTCACTGTATATACATTCTTTTGTTTATTTATTTTTTATTTCCTTTTACATTTCTATTCTACACAATTTATAATTTATTTAAATATTCTAGATGTTTGGGCACAACTTTTCTTGCAGAATCCACTTTTATGCTTCCCAATATTCCTCTGAAGATCGTCATACCTTAGTGGTAGCGCAAATCAGCTCGTATTTAAAAAAATTATTTTTTAAAATTTGTTTTTTGAATTTTTTTTTTTAACAAAAAGAAACAAAAGGGAAATAATGACACAAAATAACAACTTTATGTCATTATATGGATTCGCCTTTGTCATTTCCGGCTAAAGGCGAATTTCATTTGACAATTATCGTCACCCAAAAACAACAGAAAATACATGTTGTTTTTGTTAAAAAAACACTGCGAATTGAGTTGTTGTCCTATTGCCATCACCTAATTGAGTTCGCCCTGCAACTGATGTATCACAATATATCATACAAACAATTATTAAAAAATTTTAATTTTGAATTTATAAATGATATCAGTTGTTTTTGCTGTCACTTGTAAATACTTAACACATTTTTTAGTCAAAGTTTATCGTACGACTCTACCTATAAACTTTTTATGCTTTGTAATTTGCATTAACAGAATTTAGTTTTCATTCAATAACAAACTTTTGATTCATAAAGTAGTATCGACCTTATTTAAAGTTATAAGCGACAAGTATAACGGCGTTTAACAATACTTTCTGCTTATTTGTCATTATATCACCAGTTGGCAAGGAGGAGGAGGATGTGACAATATTAAATAATCTTATTTTTTATACCATTTTTTTTTAGATTACATTACTTGTCGTTAATAAAATTTTAAATTGAAGATTCAATAAATTTGATAAAAAAGTTTAACGAAGGCCTCCAAGTCTGGTATAGGGATTGTTGGTTAAAGTCTTCAAACGCGGATACTTAATTCCCCATGATTTTACTTATTTTTATTCTTAGTCTCCCATAATATATACTAAGATTTACAGTTCCCCCAATCTGTGGACACCAATATGCCAAGCTTCCCTAGGCTTATTACATTAATTATTTATATAATAAGATACTTACAGTTTGCAAAGTAAATTTATTGTTTATATAATTTCTTTTTTATATGTTATTTAAAATAAAACTAATAATGTTACTATAATATTTTATTGTGAAATAAATAAAAAAATATATTAAAACTAATGGCACGTTATACATTAATTTCTCTATAGTTAAGTACACTTGCGGATTTTCTTATAACTAGCATTTATTAATATTTTAAGAGCAACACTTTATAGTGTAACTTTATGTATATCGGCTAAAAGATAAATAATGTTCTAAACAACTTTTTCAAATGAAAAAATACTTAAAATTACCCGATTTGTACATCCCAAAATGTCTAATGCAGAACAGACTTCTTTCAATTGATGAATAAAATTACGTTAGAGTTAGAAATAAATTAAATATAATGTAACATTTCCTTCATAACAAATTGATAATAAAATTCGTAAAATACAACGAAAAAAATTATTTTCATTAATAATTACGTCTTGCAAATACTCAACATAATATTATTTAAGGCGTTATTAATTTATAACGTTCAACCGAAATTTCTCATGCTAACGATAACTGCACATATGTAAATTCAACTAATTTGAACAGTGTAGGGAATTACATTCAGCATGATTGCAATATAAATGTGTTTCAAAACAAATTGTACGCCAGAATTACTCCCAATATCTAAGACGAATTTTGAACGTTTCCAAGAGCTATTTATCTGATATCTAATTGGATGTATTACAAATAACTGTCATACACTTTGTAACTTTCTTTTCATCACAAGTATTTAGGCAAGAAATACTGACAATATTTTCTATATCCTTTATCATAGCTCATCAAACAAAAGTTTGTTTGTTTTACACTTAAATTACCTCTTTTACTGCACACTTCAGAGAGCTGTTTAGCTGTCTCAAATTTTAACTGTTAAGTTCAATATTTCAAAGTTAAATTAGTTGTATGTGTATTTCTAAAATATCATATGGGCGATAAAACTAAACATTTCTTTACAAAAGCATACATCTGTTTTAGTGTTAGTTAATTTTATTCAAATCGAAATCCACACATCTTCTTTAACTTTCTAAACTTATTTAAACCACTTGGCCTACTACAATTTATCCAGTTTGTTTTACAGTATTTAATTGTTTACGTAAATTCAAACACAATTACCGTAAAATTACTTTAGCAAGATCGATTTGACACCTTTTAAGAGACGATGGAAATACAACTACGTCTAATTATCTTATTTACAATATTTTAATTAGAAACAATAAAAATAGTTCCGATAGCAATACATCGATGCATATCACAGTCTTACTTTTTAACATTAAATGCATACATTGCATGCACGTCTTAGAAAACATATTTATCATTAAATGACAGTTTCGTCGCCATAATAGTGTGGATTTATACTCCTGACACTCTTATGAGATAACGAGTTTATAAATATATTAGGATGTATATGAGCTGGTGATACCTTGCCACCACTACTTCTCAAATGATTTTTTGAACTTGGATTTGAATTATAAGTTTGTTTTGTTTGTGAGAGCGTAGACTTTTTTGGGCGCACAGTTTGGTACGATTCCATACTGTATGCGTTGTTTAATGCTCGACAGCTAGCATTGGAATTATCGCCAGTTAAAGAATGGGATGCAGGCACCGGTGGTATTGTATTTGATTGCGATTTAATTGGAGAAGAGGATAGTTGCCGTTTATAAATTGAAGCTATTTTAGGACCCAAAATCCATGCAGAACATATAATACCCAATAAAAGTTCCATAAAAACTTTTGTTAGAAATGGCAACTCCGGAGTTTCAAAATGCGGCGATTCGTTAAGCCATACATCAATATTTGCAAATTCATAAATTACAGCTACGAGCAATAGAACGTAGGGTACACAATACACAGTTAAAAACATTCCCGAAATACTAAATTTTGACTGCAACATTAACTGTAAAGACATTGAATTTGTACTTCGTAAAATATCGTTATTTCTTCGATAAACTAGAAATCCAGAAACTAAATTCATAGAGCCAAAAATCCAGTAACAAAATAAAGGTGTCGCTACAAATATTTGTAATCCTTTATCAGATTGATTGCCAACAAAACACGCACCTGAAAAATAATAAAAAAAAACATATTAAGTAGTTCAAACTATAGTTAACAATTATTACCCAGCAATTCATCTGCATCCACAAGACGTGCAACAATGACAGCAGCGGTTTGGAAAGCAGGTAAACCCCATGCTAGAAATCTCGCTAAATTACTACTAGTTATGGTACTTCTTTTAATTAAAATTGGATTGACGCGAGAAGTCTTAATGATTCCACTACTGGCGGTCACTGTAGGATAAACATTTGAACTGAGTGCCATGTGACCCAATGAATCTGGACTGTTACAACGCACATCGCGATGCCATCCCAAACATAAAACGGCCCACCTATAAGAAAAATATTTTTAAACTAATTTTAGAAGATATAACGCGCCATTATTATATATAATCTGTTAAGAAAATCACTGTTTTCAAAATTTAAATTTTTGTAGAAATAAACTCAAACTTATTCACACTTCTGACCAAATGGGACTTAAATATGTATATTGAGGTACTGTTCCACAATCATGTTATTTCAATAAAATAAACCAAACTATTACGTTATAGTTTTGATCGCGAATTATGTTGAGACTTTCTAATGATTTTCTCTGTCCTTTTTTAGGTCAGTTAGTGATATATTTTTTTAATCGAATAAATCACTCTATTCCTAGAGCAACTTAAAAAATTGATTATTCTTTGTCATAAATAAAATGTCAAATGAACACAAATCGGAAAATTCCGTAAGAAAGAAAACAATTTATGAATCATAAATGTAAAAATAATTTTAATCTAGATATATTTTCTTAACAACGTAGTTTAGAAGATATCTTAGTTATTCATAAAGTTTTTTTTTTATTAACACTCCAAATTTATGTCTTACTACATTTGTTTTTTAAAATGTCTATAAAATGGAAGCCAATAAAAGGACTTTGTTAATTAAATTAAAAAAAATCAATATAAATACATATACATATAATTGGCCATTACAACCCTTCGGCATCGCTTCTCACACCACTCATGTTGTGTGTGTTAACTTTTTATACATGAGTGACGGGACCTACAGTATAAAGTCGATTCCGAAAGACAGATTTTTTGAGAAACTTTACTTATTTTTTTGCATTTTCGCTTTGATGTCTGACCTGGGGTTTGAACTCTGGCCTTACGTCCAATAAGCCAACACACTACCTACTAGATAGACTATGACGACTTCATAAATAGATTTAACTAATAAAATTATTATTAAAAAATAACTATTATAAAAGTCTAAAAAAACTATTTTTGGTATGTCGAAACATTTACAAACTCTTTATTCTCCATTATTACGGTTTAATAGGAAAAACAATTTTTCTTTAAATTTTAGTAGGCAAGAAAATATACAAATTTATTACATTTCATTAACTAAAGGTACGCTCACATCTGGCAAATGTTTGCCTCAATTTTATTTGCTCATATTTGCACGATATTTGACTGAAACAGCCAAAATTTTGTTTTGTGGTCACACTACGCACATTTATTTGCCCATTTTTATCTGATCAAATAGCGTCAAAAAGGAATAAGGCAAAAAAATGTTCTTCCTATGGTTACACTTGAAAAATTTTGGTCAATTTTGTAGATAAAAATGTAAATATTTATACATAATGAAAGATAAATATATTTTCTTTTTCAGTGCTATTATTCGAAGAAAAGAAAGGAAGTGGGTTGAACACAGAAAAAAGGAAGGATGCACAAAAAATTCTGTACAATAATAAAAAAACAATAATAATAATTATTATTTTTGTAATATAATAATAATAATTATTATTTTTTAATCACAATAAAACTAACATAAACAGATGTTTATGTTATTATTTACATTTTTAAAGTGTAGCCAATCCCTATATCTGAAATGGTGTACATATCTTAAAAATGATGTCAAATTTAAAATATATTGATCGAAAAAACATACCTATACCTATGAGTAAAATGATTTTTTGGTGATTTAATTTGAAAATTTTTATAGAGATACTTGAGAAAGTATCTATGATTCGAAATTTAACTGCCAACGTGATTGAATTTCAATATGAACCATATGTATACGCGCTTATGTAAAGATAAACATTGTGATGCTCCTGTTCTTGAATTGAAATTCTTGTGGAAGAACAAAAAATATAAAGTTTTCGTGCTGACTTAGTTTTATATGAGCTGTTTATTTTAAAAGTGGTTTAAGTCCATTTTTTCTTATATTGAGATATTTAAGGGTTTGCGTTTGAATTGTTTCAAAAATATTGTTAAATGGTATTAAGTTGTTTTTATGGTAATGTGATCTTAAACATGTTAGAATATATAACGTAATACGTTTTGTAAACTTTACTAGAAAAATAAGCTGTGTTTCAGAACCTCAAATGGACTTAAACCACTTTCAAAATGAATAAAATTACTTTTTTGTTTGTGAAAACGAATAAGTCCACTTTGTGTTCTTTGTTTAATATTATTATAAGTTAATTTTTCCACTTAAAGTTACTAGTGATAGTGATTCCTCTTAAATAGTTATCCTCATACTTAGGAGTTGGAATGGGACGTACATTTTTGTATAATGGTGTTAATTTTATTTTGCTAAAGTTCCTTGGTCTTCCCCGACAAGATAATAAATCAAGTATTTTGAACTCACTTCCATAGATTCTTTATAAAACCAACATATCCTTAGCCAATTTACAGGTTCGCCACTAGAGTATTTTAATCTTTTATGAATTGCTTCTTCCAGAGGTTTTGTAGAAAAAAATCTTCACGTTTCATAATATAACATTTGTTACTCTTTCGACATGTTTTTATGGTTTCATAGTAACCATAGTTATAAAAAATAAATTATTTTTTCTCAAATCACTTCTATCACTCCAAAGTCACTATAATTTGACAAAAATGAATGTCCTGATAGTAAAAACTTATGGTCAATAATATCTGCATTATTTTCTGCCGATTGCACAATTTTCAACAATGTTACTGCCTATTTTATGGATTTCAATGGACTTAAACCAGTTTCAAAATAAGTTTTTATGCATTTCGTTAACTAGCTAATTTTCAAGTGCCCCAAATCATAGCGATTTTAATGATACTAGACTTAAATTGTTTATAAAAAAAAGATTAATTAGGATTGTGATTATTGTTATCATTAACTAAATTTTTTTAAAAATGGTCTTAAACCACTTTCAAAATAAACGGCTCATATGATGAAGCGTCAAGTCATTTCAGTGGTACAAAAATATACACTTTGTCGCGAAAATGTTTCATTGACTTTTATGTCATTTATCCACTGTTTTCTACAAAAATTTTAAAAGAACTCATCGAAGTCCAGTGCTTCCTTTTTTCAAAATGGGCCTTTTTTTTGCTCAAAAGAAAGCTGATAAAATTTCCTTTAAAGCCTTTATAATCGCTTAATGGGATGCGAGTGGGATATCTATCAAAAAAATTATTTTCTAACTCAAGAATAAGATTTTTCAATATTATTTCAATATTTTATTTATTACTTTTAATACGAAATAGCAATCATCCAAATCGGAAGACATCGATTTTAAAAATTGGGTCACTTGACACGAAATTGCCCATATACTTTTACAGTTTTCTAAGGATAGAGATGAAGTTAAAAGAAACCTTTGCCATTGGCCGAAAGCCGTAAAGACGCTTAGAATATTTTCATTACATTTCACTCAGGACCATTTTGATAGAAATTTCAAATTTAAAGCGGGCAAGTTGCAACTATTTTGGTTTGCGCATACAAACATACATGCACATGTACAAACAATGTATCAAAATGTATTTATTGTATTGTATTTTTAAAAAAGTTTACAAAAACTTATGTATTATCCTTTATAGAGATAAATTATGACAGGAGAATAAAATACTATAAATAGTTTTTTTTAGGATTATTAGCTAAATTTAATTTAACAATTCGAAATAACACAGGGTAATTTTTTCTGCCGATTTCGTCAGGTACAATAAAGTATTAATTGTTGTCGCCGCATATAGTGGCAGTATGTTAAACGCTAGCCAATGGCCCCTAATGATTTAATGTCAGAAGTCTAAGTAAATAAAATTGCAATGAAAAGATTTCCAAAAAACCTACAGAGGCCTTGAAGCATTTATGACTTGACCACCTAAGTGTAGGTGGGTTTTGTAAGCCATCAAGGCAAGGTAACAGAAATCTGGCGATGGTGTTATAAGACTAAATAGAAACGTGTGAATTTTGGGGGATTGTGTTTAATTGTGCTACAAATTTATGATTTCGGAACAACTTCGATTGAGAGCTCTGAAAGATGACGATTAAACATTATATATTATTCTCTCCGTTTCAATTCCCTGCTCTTCGTCTACAGAAAAGGACTGAGAAAAAAGAATGATAATTTAATATTTTGTATAGGAAATAATTTGACGGTTCATTTTCTATGCATATGAGTAATTACTTTAAAATAATTGTGCAATTTGCAAACAAGAAATAGAGTTGGCTGCATGTTTTCTTTAGCTTATAGTAAATATTGAGATTGAATAAATATAAATAAATACCACATAGTCATCTTTACATTTAGATTAATTAAATAAAAAATATATATATAGAAAATAAAAATATAAATCAATAGCAAATACAAATACTGTTGCCGAGTCTATATTCGGAATTGTTAGTCAACATATTGGGGCCTTATATTCAAAGAGTACTGTCTGTTATTTTCTCAAAAGCGGGGTTTTAAGAATAAGTTTTTTCAAACACCGAATTTCTTTTGAAATTTTGGTGCTTTTGAAGAAAACAAGTTTTTTTTGTAGTGTGGTAGACTATTAGCGTGGGTTCGATTCCCAACATACACTCTGGCCTGTTACACTACACCGAGCATAAGATCAAATGTACGAACGACAGCAATTTATACGTATTAGTAGATTTAAAGACGCTTTGCGTTCTAGGGGTTAATATTGAATAAATTTATGTAATTAGAAAAGAAAATATATATTACCATGCACAAGCAGACATTCCAAAATAATATCGAAGAATAAAAGTGGCAGCACAGGATGCATTCGATAATCCATCAACCAAAAGTAAAGATACGTTCGGTAATTGGGGATCGAAACCACAAGAGGTAGCTTTTCTACCAGCTATAAAGCGAACACACCATCCGACAGCAACCATTGTATGTGACCACATTAGAGAAGATAGTACTTGAGTTTGAATAAAATTACGAGTTCTATAAGAATCCGATTCTAAAAACAAAAGTCGTACAATGGCCAACAAAGCCAGAACAACAGCGGCGTATGTCCAAGTGTGAGTCCAAAGCTCTGCAATATGTTTTTCACTGGGTCCAAAAAGTATGTTTGCTTCGCACAGCGCAGCACAACGGCCTAAGCGATGAAGTTTAACATATAGTTTTGAATATCCCGGACATTCAAAAGTGTTGGAAGCTGGAGTTGATAGCAATTGTGTTTTTATTACAGGATGCATTGGATACATTTCCTTCGCTGTTGGTACTTCCTGCATTTCACCTGGTCCCTCCATACACATGGTCTCATGATTGTTTTCTTTTGGAAAACGATTACAATCTAAAGCTGGCGGCCATGGAAATCCGAAACCTTGTAACACTGGATGGCAGCGAGATCGTACACTTTCGCAAAGCGTTCGACATGGCCCTATAGGTACTGGCACCTTTGATGTACACATCGGCACATATGTGGCACACAAAAAGAATTTCAATTGGGTGCTGCAAACATAATCAATGAGGGGCGAAAATGTCTGTAACGTGTATTCAGCGTCACTTTGCAACTCGTTTCCTACGAGATTTGGCATTGACGTCTCATTGTACCCAATATTTCGACACATTTCAATTCGTATTGGTTCACATTGTCGCAAACCAAAATCTCCCAAACATACATAAAAATTCCAAAATAGAGTTAACACCGTCGATAACACAAATTTTGTTTTTTCCATTATATTCCACTTTTAAGATATTTGGTTACACAAATGGAAAATAATTTACAGATAACTCTTTTGATCTACATATTTTTTGTGCATCTTATGAACTTTGGAAGGTAAATATTTTAATAAAAATATTTTGTTTTATATTACTTTGTTAACTCGTTTGTTTCAGCCGATTGCTTTAGTTTAAAATCTTATTATGGAAATTTGTTTTCTTCTGAAGTAAGTAAGTAATTTGATTTTCACCTTATTGTGCATTCGTTTTGCGCTTGTTCGTTGTGGTTGTTGACTTATGCTGAAAATGCTTAATTAACAAGGAAAAGTGGTATTGCAACTTCTGTACGCAGGTTAAACAACTAACTTAAAATATATCACTGGAATGAACGGTTATTGAGTTGTAGATACAAGAACAGACAAAATTTAAAAGTTACACAAACATTCATTCAATATAGGTAACAATCAATGAATTCAGTTTATCTCTGTATATATTTTTAACACATTGCATTTCCTTCCTTCTTCAATTAAAAACATAACAGATACGTTCAACTCAATGTAATTCCGAACCGTTTATTACGCCATTGCGATGGGACAAATAAACAATCCATTTTGTTTATATTTCCAATTTTTTAGGAATTGATTGATACGTGTTTCAAGAATTAACAAAAAAAATCCCCACCGAAACCCAAAAAACAAACCCACATTCTTTGAGAAACTTATTAGAACTAAAATCCAGTGCTGAAATATTCCGATTGAGAAAATATCTGAAGTAGAAAAGAGTTGCCAACTCCTTAGTAATGATCATTTAGCGGTTTTCCTGCAGATGTAGAAAATAATGTAAAATAAAAAATGAACTTGAGCGTTTTTATAGTTATATTTATTTATTTTTTACAAATGTTACGTAATCATATATACTATTCAGAAATTTCTTGAAGCGATAGATTATTACTCCTATTTATTTTTTATTGTAAAATTATGAAACGTATATCAAAAATAAAAATCAAATATTATTCCCAACAGAAAATGATTACAATTTAAAGAATATTTGCAAAGAACGGAAAGTTAAAGCAGAGACAGAGAAATTGATTTCATTGCCATTTTGAGTCTCATATTTAAAAACTTATTTCATGCTACAACTTTATAAATGACACCGTGCATTACCAAGCAGTAAGTTAATTAATTAATTAAAGGATGGCAGCGACAAAATAAACAGCATACTGTAATTTCAGTATTAGCGATTGCGTACTCCTTTAATTAGCTCTTCCTCTATTTTACCTTGATTTTATTATTTACTACTTTTCATAAAATAATAAAATAAATAAGTAATAAAAATACTTACTAATTCAATAAAATCACAAACTTTCTCCGTGATTTTTTTTAATTTTTTCTGCGCATTTTTAATATCTATATTTCTCATACATACAAGTATACTGGTCTCCCAACGTCTATTTATTTGCATTCCAATATTTTTTATCATTTCCAAAAATAAAAAAAAAATGGTAGTGTAAAAACGGATTCCAAAATACTATCGTGTGGCAAAATTATGAAGTCTTTCTTTTCTTAACGACCAGAAATGACACAATAGTCTAGTTTATATTGATCATATTGCGAATTAAGAAGTATAGTGACATTACAGTTGAATTTGTATTACTGATATTTAAAATTTTTCGTTAGACATACTTTAGATTGCCTATATGACATTTTTGTTAAATAAAATTAAAAATTCCAAGATTTTCAATATCATTTTTTTCAGTTATATCACCGTTTCAAAATTTCATTTTTGCAACACTGGTCATCAGTGAGTTTTTTTTAGAATATTTTTTCCTTTCTGGCAACACTGAAGTTGAGTTGAGTACCAAAATTTTTTCTTATTGGCAACACTGGAGGTTGGAAAAATTCGTTCAAAAAAATAAGCGTTCTTTACTATTCGCACATTCTTTTTCCGTTTCCCGTTCATATAAGTAAAAATTAAGCCCTGTTTGTTTTAATAGGAATTTATGCGTTGGTGTGTGTGGGTGGATGGATGTTGTGTTTGTTGTTGGGTGTGTTGTTGCTTGCGGGTGGTGGTGGTGGAGTAGTATTGTGAGAGGGGGAAGGAGAAATGAGGGAAAGAGGTTGTGTTGTTGCTGCACCTGCTCTTTGTTGTTGTTGGACGGACGGAGAGGCGTGGTAAATAAAATAGAAATTCACCAGAGTGCCATTATTCGAAATGGTACTGCATTACCGTATATTAATGTACTGTATATTGTGAATTGGACGGTGTAGGTCTAGAATAAGTAATTTTCACATCTGTTAGCGGAGATATTTACCGCCATGCCTGGTTACCATTATGCCCTGTATTACCGACGATGTGGTACACTGGTATGCGGTAAATTCTGGTGTTGAACAATGCTGCCGTTTTCGGTTATTTTTAACCAAAACGGGCTATGTTTCTGTTGAATGTGTGGTTTTATATTGGTTTTGTGTATTCTTCTTATTGTCAAAAAATGTATTTAATTATTATAAACTAAACATAATTTAATTTAAAAAAAAGAAAAAATAGGAAAAACTATGAATTTAAATTTGTTACGATATTTTTTTCCTATTTTAGTGATTATTTTTCGTCCTGGAAACACTATTGGTGGTTGTAAAAACCCGTTTGTTCTTTCAAAAATCAACCGTTTGAATATGTTATTAATTCTTGTTTCGTGTCCGATTTGTAAAGAAACCACCACAAATTAAATTCCAAATTGTGGATTTTTACTTACCATAGATACAAAACGGAAGTAGATTTTCTCTATATTTCAATTTCAAATTGGAAACAAATACAATTTGAATTGAAATACATTAGCCTTATCAGAGATTTACACAGAAATTTCAGAAATTATTGAACAATCCATTTTTCGTTGAAAATTTTTATAATTTTTTGCACCATTAGTTTTTTAAATAATCTTTTTCAAAATTAATTTAAAATATTGCCATCTTTCCTCGATTTAATGACGGCTTTTTGCATCCAATGTTATTCGAGGAATTGAAAGATTGTATTTTTGCAAAGTGTAATTAGATTACAAGATTTTCTCCAAACTAGGGGCTTCTTTTATTGAAACTAGGGTAAAACATTTTTTTGGGGATAAAGAATTATTTTTGGGGATTTTTTTATATTTTTCATTACTTTTTTAAATTATATCCAGTAGTTTTGATTTTACTACTATTATCACTGCATTTTTTGCGGGTACTGCAAATGACGCAGAATAACGCCTTATGTATAGCCACAGGATGTGTAAAGATGGCCAGTATAGACCACCTTTATGAAGAGTCCCGAGTGTTGTCAGTCAGGAAACACAATGAGCTACTGACTAAACAATACCTCATAGCTTGTTATTTGCCATCCCATCGCAACAATCTTATAGTCATACACGATCTTACTCCTCGCCGTATTAGATATGGCTTCACAACCTACAAAACTGACATCATCCACCTAATACCTACAATAGTGGACCTACAGACAGTAACGGAAGCACAGCGTTCCCTACATCAAACGACAGTCACGACAGCCATGAACGAACTCAGCCGCAATAGGGTTATAAATCGGTACCCACCACCTATCTCCGATAATGAAAGGTAGCTGCCAAGGGTTACCAGAACGATCCAGCTAAGATCAGCTATAGGGCAAGGATCATCCCGGGGGCCTTGGATTGCTGCCCCTCATGCAATCAAGCATCACATGATACGGTGCACCTCTCCAGTTGTCCCGCAAAACCGACAAACCTGCGACCCACAGACTTGTGGCTGAACCCAACGACAGCAGCGGACTTCTTAGGACTGCCAACAGCATAACGATGACTACATACATACACAAACAATAATACATAATTCCATCTCTAACCCACTCCATCTCCACCAGAATAACACAGGCATACAATCAAACACAGAAACTAACTATCTTATATCTACAGGGAGATACTTCCGGAGACAACAGCAGAACTGTTACAACAACAACTACAACAAACATGAACATCTTTAATACCAAGATATATTAATGCAGGTCGCCGTAGTCTAGCAGGTAGTGTGTTGGCTTATTAGATGTAAAGCCAGGGTTCGAGCCCCAGGCCAGACATCAAAACAAAAATACAAAAAGTATTTCTTCGGCAACTTCCTCTCATCAGATTTCTGGCAAAAACTCTGAGAGTAAATAAAAATTGCAATGAAAAAGCAAAAATCAAAAAAAAAAGCAAAAAAAATCACAAAAATCTGTCGTTCGGAGTCGATTTTAAACTGTTGGTCCCGCCACTCAAGTATAAAATTAACACACACAACATAAGTGGTGTGAGAAACTAGGTCGTAATCCTGGCTGAAGGGTTGCAATCACCAATTATGTACATTTGTATGCATTAATGCAGGTAATACCAAAAACGTAAAACAAAAACAACATGTATTTGTGGTCTGTTCTTCTCGACATTGTGTCAAATCTTAAGTAAATCTAAAATAGACACACATAAAAAGTAACGTAAACAAACTTTTCGCGTCGTTTTTGACATATGGTTGATAATCCAATCAATAGAAAAACAGTCTGCTGTGTTCATACCACTAACTGTATTAACATATATTGTCAAACACTAATGATCTTTATGTTAACATCAGTGGATCAGTAGATTATCGAACACCACCAAATGGACAATAACCCAAAAGCCTTAAATGAAAGAAATAAAACATAAATGACAATTTAAACAAATTGTGAACTTTAACAAAATGACCATTGCGAACGAATTTTTTTTTTTATATTTTTTTTTATAAAATAAGAAATATGTAAGTTTTTGAAAATACAAAATAAAATATATTTTTAATTTCGATCAAATAAAATGAAAATAAAATTGAAAATAAATTATGGCAATTGGAGTAATCCTGGAAAATCGCAATATTTTAGATTTCTGAAAATTAAGTTGCATAAAATTTACGTTGCATCACTCATAAAATGAATTTAAGTCATGATGATGATATAATTGATCGGTAACTTTTTTCCCAAAAGTTTAGATATAATACTCAATTCTACGATGCCCCTATACTTTTCAATATCAGACTTTTTAACAGACTTGAATAAGGGGATTGATTGATGAATTGAACAAAATTGACAAAGGGAAAGACAAGGGCATCAGCACAAATAATTAAAATCTTTTTTTACTTTTGTTTTCTTACTATACGCTTGTCCAAATGATTTAAAGAAAAAGGTTCTACAGTTTTCATTTGTTGCAGGTTCGCTAATTTTGTTAAAAAATGCTAGAAGCGAAAAACTATGAAATATTTTTATTGCTAGCAATTTGAATTAGCGTGGGAGCTGAAGCAATTGATTTAAGTCGAATTTCGAAAACGATAACTCATAAGAATTTCCAATCATCATTTATTGTATAATTTATAAATAATAATAAGAAAATACATTAATTAATAATAATATAGTAAAGGGTGTTTTTTTATAGAGGTATAGAACTTTAAGTTGGCATTACTTTTCAAGATGGCGACCGATTTAACAGCTGTCAAGTGATTTATTCTCAGTTTGGTTTGGCAATTCAACATGAATAGACTCACGCCTGAACAACGCTTGCAAATAGTGCAATTTTATTTCGAAAATAATGGTCCGATTTTCATAAGCGAATTTTGTTTAGCGATGAAGCGCACTTCTGGTTGAATGGCTACGTCAACAAACAAAACTGCCACATTTGGAGTGAAGGTAACCCTCAAGTGTATGTGGAAACACCGTTACATCCAAAAAAACTGACTGTTTGGTGCGCTTTATGGGCTGGTGGAATCATTAGTCCGTACTTTTTCAAAAACGATGGTGGCCAGAACGTTACAGTCAATGGTGATCGGTATAGAGCCATGATTACTAACTTTTTCATTCCTGAATTGAATAACCATGGTGTCCAGGAGATGTGGTTTCAACAAGACGGCGCAACATGTCACACAGCTCGTGCCACAATAGATTTATTGAAAGACACGTTTGGTAACCGCCTAATTTCACGTTTTGGACCTGTGAATTGGCCTCCAAGATCTTGTGATTTAACACCGCTAGACTACTTTCTGTGGGGCTATGTAAAGTCATTGGTCTATGCGATAAAGCCACAAACGCTTGACCATTTGGAAGACAACTTCGCCGTATTATTGCCGATATACGGCGACAAATGTTGGAAAAAGTCATCGAAAATTGGACGTCCAGATTGGACTACATCCGCGCCAGCCCTGGCGGTCATATGCCAGAAATCATATTTAAAATGTAATGCCACAAGATTATCTTTCGAATAATCCATCGTTGTTTTATTGCAACTTAAAGTTCTATACCTCTATAAAAAACACCCTTTATATTATAATTAATATATTAGTTAATAATAACATATTCTATTATTTATAATATAAATAAATATATAATAAATTATATGGGTGCCCTGGTAGTCTAGTGGGTAGTGCGCTAGACTATTAGCGTGAGGGTCGTGGGTTCGATTCCCACCAGAGACTCTGCTCTGTGACACTACACCGAGCAAATAGTCAAGTTACTTCGCTCGTATATAATTAGGATATAATTTGTAATTTTATTGTAATAAATAAATAAATAAATAAATAAATAAATAAATAAATAAATATAATAAATTATAATATTTATAATATAAATAAACATATAATATATTATGTTATTATACATATATATTAGTTAATAATAATATATTATTACTATTGTTGCTTTCGAGTCTCGAATTGGAATAAAATTACAACTTTTAATAGCCACAAATATTTCTGTTTTATTAAATTCTTAAATTAGTTTTTTTATAAATTTGCTTGCTTTGCTTTAAAACAATTTGTTCTTTTCCTCTTCGAAACTCTGACATGAAAGACCCAGAATAATTGTTCGCTTTTACAAAATACAAAAATTATTGAGCAAAGCATACTTAGATGCGTGTAAGTTTATATACATATAAGGTTACAGTTTCTATAATTATCTGTAACTGCTTTGATTGAAAATTTATGTAGACAAAAGAAGTAAATACATAAAAAGGAAAACATTAGGGTGGCGGCGGTAACAATTATTATTATATTAATTTAATAAAAAAAAAAATATATATATTAATATATTATTTATATCCTATATATTATATAATAAATAGTAATTAATATTTAGAACGTTCTACATATATATAAAAGTCTAAGAATATTTATTATGAAGTAAAATTTCTCGATTTTCTTTTTAGCAATGTGGGGTTGCTGACGCTGCATTATTTTATTTCAAAAAGTTTGTAACATAGATGGGGATAACATTGACATTACTTGAATGGGTTACTGTTTAATTTACAACTGAAAAGTTCCAGAATTTGCTTTCTTTTTCGTAGCATAGTGTACAGCTCCATATGTTATTTAGCAGCTATATGTACATATATACTCATTAAGGGCCATTATTACAACTTGCAGTTAAACTTGGGTTTATTACAACTTACAGATAAAATAAAGTTAACTTTTTCAAAAATATGGGAGTGGCGGAGTAATGTCGATAACACTGTTCAAATTAAACAAGTTTTATTTAAACGCAGTGACGATAATGAAAAACATTTTATCTGCCCGTTAAAATCCTCCCTTTAGTTAACGGTAAGTTGTAATAATGGTCCCCAATGATATATTATTGTATTATTCCTGAAATCAATGTTTCATTTTATATTTTATTCTTATAAATATTTAACAATCGTTGTTTTGGCTAACTATCAAAAGTATTAAATATTTGATAAAATAACCAATATGCGATTTTAATTTCCATTGGAAACGTTGTCGGACGATTCGTAGGAAAATTTATAATACTTTTGAGTCGTAATAATGAATTCAAAGGGGTACGAAAACTACTACTACTTACTAAAATAAGGAAGAACTAGAACATTCCACTTAATATATTGGCACCGGAAATTCGGTTATACTTTTTTAAAAGTTATCGAAAAATAATCGAGGTGAAATATACTTATTGCGGACAGTCACCTTCTAAGTTACAAACATGCAATGTCGTGGAAAATGGAAATATGTAGTATCTGTTTGATTTACCATAGCAAGAAATTTATCAAACTTTATTTGCTCTTTAATTGGCAGTTTCCTTCCTTTCATGGTGCGAGACAAATTTTTGTAGACTTTTTATGCATTAGAAAACGTGGGGTAAAATCAGTGTTGCAAAATTGAAATTTTGGAATATTACTGAACTATAACTGAAAGAGTAGTAGTTTTATAAAAATATATTATTTTACTATACTTACCGTACGCAATGGAATAGAAAAACTAACACATGTTTCTCATATACATAACAAAAACAGTTGATTCGAAACGTAAGGTTTAGTAAAAAATGTCGACGCAACGGTTCATTCAGCATTGTCATTGCTTTTCGTAATCTAAAATACATACGTTAGCCCCTGGCTAACCGGGGCTTAAGATCTTTACCATTAGCCTGCCTAACCCCATTTATAGTTGAAAATCGCAAATCATAAAATCAGGAATCTGTCTGTAACCAGCTTTTTTTTTTGAAAAAGAGAAAAAATGAATGAGATCTTTAATAATTTTTCCTGATCCGATTTTTAGATCCGATTCAAACAAAAAAAGCACAAAAATTTATAAATATTTCGACAAAGAATTTCCAATTTGCAAAAAAGCATTTTGGGAATAGAACATAAAAGAAAGAAATTATTCAAAAATTCATTTACAAAATAATTAAAATTTAATTATTTTTTGTAATTTTAATTTCTTGGAATTTTAAATAGAATGACACAATGGCAACATTGTTTTAATGCAGTAACCAGACATATCGGTGAATGCCTCCACTAACATATGTGAAAATTCCTTATTCTAGACACGTACCGCCCAAATCACAATATACAGTACATGTATCTATGGTAACACAGTACCCATTTCGAATAACGGCATTTTGATGAATTTAGATTTTGTTCACCACACCGGATAAAGCTCACCACAACTGGTGAATTTCTCACTTCCAAAGAAAAATGAATTAAAAAAATAATTGTTTTTTCTTTTTCTATCCAAACCAGCAGCGAGCAACATGTTTTTTGTTTTCAAACGAATGGCAAGTTTTTTGGATCGGTTTGGCGACCGAACTTACACTAACTACTCTACTAACGGAAACGGAAAAAGAATGTGTGAATATTTATTAAAATATATATTTATTTTTTGAACGAACAAAAACGAATTTGATGAAAAAAGTACTGAAAGCTTGGTGGGGGTACTGCGGTATTTTTGAAATGAAAAAGTACTGAAAAAACACAAAAGTACTGAATTTTTCAACACTGGGGTAAATATAAAAATATGAAGCTTATTAAAAAATCGTTCTTTAGGCAAGCCTCAAGGAGAGAGAAAATCATAAAAATGTAAACTAATAAGAACCCATTTAGCATTTTTAAAAACGCATTTAAAGGGTTAAAGAAATGTTTTTTACATTAAATAATAAAATAAAAGGCAAAAATGAAGGAATCATTTTTTGTTAGTAGAAAATTAGTAATAATAATAAGACGACTATAAATAAAAGTTTTGAATGAATAAGACGACTGTAAAAAACTAATTAACAACAAACTAAATAATCATGAAACATTTATAACCACTCTCATTAAATGTGGTATAGTGTGGTTATTTAAGAAAATTTAGTTAGTGGCAGGTTTGATTAAAAAATTATAACAGCGAACATTATTTTTGCTGAGGTTCTTTTAAAAACCTAACCTTGGTACTATTTTTAAAATAAAGGTTTGAAAATATTTCAGCACTGTTGGGAGATAAGCTCCGCCTTCATATGTAAATATGTGTTTGAGAGCAATACGCATACGTTACTTTTCATGCGAGAGTAATGTGTGAGCATATACTGACGTATGTATGTGTGTGTATAATACCACATTTCACGATTGTTTTTGAACTCAATTAAAGGAGCTCGGAGATGCCAGGTTTTTATAACTATTGAAATAAATATGAAAAAGTTGACATAGACGGAATTACATATAGGAATAAGTTTATTCAAAAATATTTTTTATTGTTAGGGAATTTAGGATAAATAGAATAGTAGAAAAAAATCAATCTATTTATTTAAATACATGTTTGTATATGTAGATCTTGACTTATTCTACAAATTGTAAACAAATAATAGCAGAAGTAAAAGTAGGATTTTTTAAGTAAAAAAATGAAATTGTTTTTAGCATGTACTTATATAAAAGTGGACACAGCCTTCGCAACTATGAAATTTGAAATAATTTAATCAAGGGCAGTCAAAGTTTTATTTAAATCAAAAAAACCTTTTAAAAACATGTTCCCTGTCGAAAGACCGGTTATCAATCTCAGTTTATTTGTTCATAGCCTGATTCATAATTCTTATTGTTATTTCTCAACAAAATTTTTGATTGCCTCAAATTCACTTGGTTTGAGAAGAGGCTTTACATCTCTTTATCTTCCTTTTCGTTGAGAATTCATTACCAGACACCCGCCCAAACTCCACACATGGCTGAGAGAAAGTCGCCGAAAAACATATTTTCATATTTAGTTTTGCTGGAGGAGTCCGACCTGGGGCTTGAAAGTATAATAGGATATATTAAAAATGATTAGTAGGAAATCGAATAATTATAAGATTTACTGAAACAATCGCAATTGATTTAAATATTTGTTAAATTCCGTTATCTTTTTTGTTATACTTGTTTGTACCCACGATAATAATTTTTTAGAGTCAAGCCTGACAGCTTGGCTTGTAAAAGAAGAACTTATTTAATATTACTGTTTAAATAAAAAAAAAGCAGAAAGATAGAAAATAAAATTTACTATCTTTCTATAGAAAAAAATAAAATAGAAAATAAAAATAGAAATAAAATTTCCTATCTTTCTATCTTCTATCTACATATGTATTTTATAGGTTATACGTGAAAACAAGAATGTCGTATTCTATTGGTTCTATTGATGGGAAGCATATCCAAAAATTTTGACCAAAAACACTGGTCCACTTATTTACAATTACAAAAATACTTTTAGCACGGGGACTATAATTTTGTTTTTGTTGTCTAAATGACGATGGAATATTATATGTATGTATATTGATAAAAAACATCGAAATTCTCCCCGAAATATGATTGGAAATATGTTTGTCGTCATCTTAATTTAATTTTTAAGAAAGATGTTATAGCGTTGTTAAAGGCATTTACAATTGAGAACGTTACTTTTCCTCTTAAGCATAATTTAATGAGACAATATCCCTGACAAAGTTTATCTAGCGTATAAAATTTTGACAAAAATTATCTTCCGCTTGTGTGTACATTGAAAACATTTTCGCTATTTTGACAAAAAGGTGGAGTATTTTGCATACAATATTTCGAGCATCTACCAAAAATGTTGTCAAAATAATATTGGCAATAGTAGTTGTCCACAATTATCTAATGTTATATAAAAGCAGAGGATATTTTGATGAAAATCTAGTGGATTTTAAAGAGAATTGAAATTTCGTTCCCGGAATGTAGAGACAGTCATCTGAACACATACATTCTTTTTTCATTTCTCACGCCAACCGATTAAATGCTTTTACTTTAAGAGATGAATTAGCAAACCACTTATTTAAAAATTAAACTAAAAAATTTTGTTCAAAAATCATTCGCTTTTATTTAATTTAAAAATAGTAATACTTTAACAAGAAGAGTAATTTAAAAATTCAGTTTCACTCATTTAGTATTAAATATAAAAATATATTACAATAGGTATAGTTTGGCTATTTCTGTATAAACCAAAGTCTTTGCCTTCATTTCAATTTGAGCTATAACCGCCTGTTTTAATTTTTCTTCAGAAACTTTTATCGCTAAATTTTCTTAAAGTACTGATGTGGAGTCTCAGTGTTTACCGTTTGTTGACGCTAACTCTTTCCCCGCATTAGCATAATTCTTCAATATATTTTTAAAAACCGAAATAACTTCTTCTGGTTCGTGCGCTTTCGAAATATTGATATGTCTTACCACTAATCGCGAATTCATCGCTGTACGGTTTAGACACTCTAGTCGTTACGTAGATGTTTCGTAAGGCACACACTTTGCTGTTATGTTGCAATTTTTTATATATAAAGACTTTGTGAATCAATCAATTAACGCATGATTACCTTGAAATCCGTATTAAGTTTTTTAAAAACATATGATTCCTAAGTTATAGCCAATAAAACACGATAATATAGCTAGTAAAAATCAAATAGCTAGTAAAAACTTTTATGCATGATTATATTTAACGTACATATATCCGAATACGACTGTATTTCTAGGATTAAAAACATTCCTTAAATATTAAAATTTACAGTATACAAATTGATAATTATATTTTTATATATTGGATGGTATTTGCATTGAAGCCTTCATAATTTTGACTTACCGATTATACCAATTTCGTTCCATATTTCCGTTTGCTACACATTTTTATAATATTTTAATGCCAGATTATATTTTTTAACTTCTTCAATTATACATTCACCTCAGCTGATAGTGTTTTAGAAGGGAACAAATAATTACATAGAAAATATTAAATATAAACAAAAACAATTAAAAAGCAATTTTATAGTAAATAATTATGTAACAATATTTGACGTTAATGATGTCATGAAAAATTAATAAATTAAATTAAAATATAACTTTATATACTAATATGTAACTTTGTACTAATTTGTTCACCGTTCGTTGGTGTAAAAATATAAATAAATTCCGTTTGACGGCGGTATTGTGTTAATTTTCATATGAATAAATGTGTTTTTTTGTTTCGTCATTCAGCCCAATTGTGTTCCAAAACTTGCGTCTATATAACTGAATTCAGCTTAAATGTAAAAAACATACACTTAAAAAAATAAAATTAAAAAGTTGATCGATGTTTACTTACAGATTCCTGCATTTTGTTTAGCTGCTCCTGCATTTGGCTTATCTTTTTCTACACTGTCTCTAGCCGCTCTAAATCTGTTACAATTGTTATTACAAATATTTTACTGTATGGAGTATAATTATTAAATAATTATAATAATTAATTAAAAAATTATAATAATTAATAAAAAAAATTAAAATAATTTTTTATTTTAAGTCTGGCAACTCTGTTGAGATTGTGTGTGTTTTTTGAAGTGCTCTTTGTAAAAGTTTTATATTTGTGATTTTTAATTGTTTAAATTAAGTTTTAAATTTTTTATATAAGTGTGTTGGAAGCTGTTTTTGTTGTTTTCTTGTTTTTTTGAATTTTTATCTTAAAATTGTAAGTTTTAATTTGTTAATTTGTAATATTAGTTGTATCATTTCTAGCAAAACAAAAACAAAAAATTGCTTGTTTTAATTATTTTTTGTTTTTGTAAGCTGGTTACGGTTTATTTGTTTATTTCTTTTTTCTTTCTATCAGTGTTCCTCTTTTGTTTTTTTTCTTTTTATTTTGTTTGCTGCTTTGTGTATTATTTTTTTTTTTGCTTGTAATTCTTACTTATTTATTATTTATTTTTGTTTTTAAACTTTTATATATATTTTTATTCTTTTATTTCTTTTTATATAGATAACTTATACTGTGTGTTTTATTTATTTATTTAATTTATATTATTATTATTATTATTATATTTAATTTATAAAAATGAATAATTGTATGGCAGCAAAGTGCATTGTAAAGAAAGAGGGTGAACGCCAGATTTCTTGCTGGCTATGTGATAATTTGTTTCACATTAAGTGTGTTGGTTTGCTTCCTCGTACCACGGACCAATTAGTGGATAGTTCCTTGGGTCTACGTTGGTGTTGTCCTAAGTGTAAGGTGGTGGACATCCAATTTTATAAATTTTTTATGGGGACTCGTCGTGAGTTTACTGAGATGCACACTGAATTTGCATGTCTTTTTGCTAGATTTCGTCGGTTTGAGGAATTATTTTCAAAGTATGGCCTTTTAAATAAATTGCTCGAATCGGAAAAAGTTCCGGGCCCTCTTTCTTCTGAGGCTCCTGGGCATGTGGTGCAAGTTTCTGTGCCAGGGGAAACTGCGACAATCAATACATTGTCCACTGTTACTCCTATTGTGGACATTTGTCCATCTATTGCTGATAAGCCAACTGGCAGTTCTATACTGAAGTCTGCAAATTTAGTTGAACTGAGTCCAAAGTCTACTCTATCTCCTTTACCTCTAGGTGCTGTCACTTCTCAAGCATCTTCGAAACCGTTTTCTGTTTCGTATTCATCTGCAGTGTCCGATAGTTTAGATACTTCTGCTCCAAGGGAATTGGTTGTAGTTAAACCTAAAAGGACTATTTTTGTGTCTCGTCTTTCATGTGATACTTCGGTCGATGAGATAAGATGTTTCGTTAAATCGAAGATTAGGGAACCTTTTGAGTTTGGTTGCTATAAGATGAGGCCATCTTTGAATAGCAGTATTTCTTCGTTTAAATTGTATGTTCCCGATGAAAAATTTGGTGAAATTGTTAATCCTGCGTTTTGGCCGCAGGGTGTATTGGTACGGGAATTCGTATTCAGGCTGGGACAACGAAGGAAGGGTGCTAATTTGCCTGGTCCTATTTCTCAAAAAAACTAACTTCGAAATCGTCTTTTAATTTCAAAATTGCTTATCAAAATGTTCGCGGACTTAGGTCTAAACTTTCTTCGCTTTATAATAGTAGCTTTGATTTTGAATTTGATGGAATTGCTTTTACTGAAACTTGGCTGAATTGTAATATTTTTGATTCTGAGATTATGTCTGGTAATTTTAGTATTTATAGACGTGATAGGAGGTCTAAAAATGGTGGTGGTGTTCTTATTTCCATTTGCTCTAAATACACATCTGAATTGATTGACTTGTGCTCTTCTGAGGATATTGAGTTTATTTGCGTTAAGGTCTCTGATCGTGGAAAGTCTACATACATTACTTGCTCGTATATTCCTCCCTGTTCTGACATTCATATCTATAGGGCTCACTTCGATTTAATTTCTAGAGTAATTGATTCAATGGGGCATGAGGGGATTATAGTAGTCCTTGGTGATTTTAATCTTCCGCATACATCTTGGAATTTTTCACCTGAGACTGGCTCATTGGTGCCATGTTCTTCAGTTCCTTTCTATGATGAAATTCTGTCCGCTATGTGTGATCTGGGTCTTCTCCAGGTGAATGGTGTATTGAATTCAATGGGTAGAATTCTGGATCTTGTATTTTTAGAGGATCCAAGTATTTCTTCGTTATTTCGCATTGATCCTATATCTATTCCTGAGGATAGTTATCATCCTACGTTGTTACTTTCTATTGAAGTTGATCTTTGTTTACCTCCTTTAATAAATCGCTTATTTAGTGACGAGGGGCGTCTTAATTTCCATCGTACGGATTTTAGTCGTTTGAATACACTACTAGCCTCTGTAGATTGGTCGTCTTTGCTAATTTCACCACCATATGACTCTCTTTCACTTGACAGGATCTTGGATGGCTTTTATGAGGTATTATTTAAATATTTTAGGGAGTGTGTTCCATTTACAAATAGTCGTTTGGAGCGTTCTGGTCCTCCGGGAATTCGGCTAGACTGTCAAGGTTGAGGAACAGAAAATCAAGATTATTTAAGAAGTTTGTTAGATCAGGTACTGATATTGATTATGCTCTTTACTCTAGGGCGCGTGCGGATTATCGTAGAATGAATCATTACTGTTATGAGGAATATATGATTAGGGTCAGGTCGAACTTCGCTAGCGATCCTAAGTCGTTTTATGACTTCGTTCGAGCTAAACGTAAATCATCTTTGTTTCCCACTGAGATGTTTTATGGGGGCGTTTCATCCTCTAGTTACCTTGATACTTCGAATATGTTTGCTGACTTTTTTATAGGCATTTGGACTCGGGCCCTGATCTGAGTAGCGGCTTTTCGTATCCTTATTCAGTGGGAAGTGTCTTTATTTCTAATATATATTCATTTGATGAGGAGTCTGTTCTTGAGTCTTTGTCTGGACTAAAACTTACATATTTGCCGGGCCCTGACGGGGTTCCGGCCTGTATTTTGAAAAAGTGCGCTGTTGTTTTGAGTGGTCCTTTGACCTTTATATTCAATGGGCTTCTGAGGGCTGGTCATTTTCCATCTATTTGGAAGAGTTCATTTATAATTCCTTTGCATAAGTCAGGTAATAAATCCAATATTTCCAATTACAGGGGTATTGCCAAACTCAGTGCTATTCCCAAGTTAATGGAGAAACTGGTGACGGATTATCTCTCTTTTAATACGAGATCTTTAATATCCCCTTTCCAACATGGTTTTTTGAAATGTAGGTCGACTGTCACTAATCTTCTTGAATTTACTACGCATGTTTTCAGGGGTTTTCTTGCCAGGGCTCGGACTGATGTAATTTATACTGATTTCAGTAAAGCTTTTGATAGGGTTGATCATAGAATTTTGCTTCTTAAACTTTCATTAATCGGTATTCCTGATATTATTCATCCTTGGGTAGACTCCTTCCTCTCCCTTAGGACTCAGAGGGTAATGTTTAGGAATGTATTGTCTAAGACAGTATATGTTACTTCTGGTGTTCCGCAGGGTAGCCATTTGGGTCCTTTACTGTTCTTATTGTTTCTTAATGATCTTCCTTGTGCTATTCCTGATTGTAATATTCTGATGTATGCTGACGACGTTAAATTATTTTATACTTTTGATGATGATCATGGTCAGGCTGTTCTTCAGCGAAATATTGATTTGTTTGTAACTTGGTGTAGAATTAATTTAATGGATCTTAACTTGAAGAAATGTAAATGCATGGTTTTCTCTCGCGGGGGCGTAATTTCGTCCACTTATGTGATTAATTCTTGCCCCTTGGAAACTGTGACTACATTTCTTGACTTGGGAGTATTATTGGATATGAAATTGTCTTTTATTGATCATATTAGTATGATGATTGGCAAGGCTCGGGCTGTTCTTGGTTTTGTGAAAAGATGGGCTAGGGAATTCATTGATCCTTATATAACGAGACTGCTATACATTTCACTTGTTAGACCTATTTTGGAGTATGCGTCTATTATTTGGAATCCATACTATCGTTGTCATAGTGATTCAATAGAATCTGTGCAGAAGCAGTTTTTATTATTCTGTTTACGTGGCTTAGGATGGGATTATGACAATGGGTTTCCGTCATATGAGGCTAGATTAGGTTTGATAAAACTTCCAACTTTGGAACGTAGAAGGACTGTTTTAGGGATTTGTTTTGTTTTTAATCTAATTAAAGGTGATATCGATTCTGAGTTTTTGCTTTATAACCTGAATTTCAGTATTCCAGCAAGATTTTCACGACACTATCGTCCTCTTTCTTTAGATTTTTATAGAACGAACTATGGATTTAATTTTCCTTTTCGTAGATTATGTAACGATTTTAACATATATTATGATTTTATTGATTTTAATAGTAGTGTTTGTAATATAAAACGTAGCTTATATGCTGACGTAAATTTGTAAATTATTATATAAAAATGTATTATCGTTCTTGTTATACGTAGTTCATGTTTATTGTAACTTTATTTCAGCTTGTGATTAATTTCTGTAGCTGTTTTATGTTCTCGTTGCAAAAAAAAAAAAAATTAATTTACCTTCTTTTTTTTCATTTTGTCCAATCTTATTCAGAGTACTATTTACGAAAAATTGTTTCTTGGTCTAAAGGATAAAAGTTATGAAGATGATGGACACTGTATGTGAACATTTTTACCATTTTCCTTTTCCAAGAATGGTTTAAAATTTTCTCCGCATTCCTGTAAAGAAAAAAAATATATCTCATTATTATTTTTTGCAATTATTATTTTTACAAAAAATTATTTGAAATTAAACAAATCAATTAAGTAAGAGTACACCAAAGGGTATAAAAAGTAACTTGCTATTGTGGGAAATACAAAAATATTTCAATTCTATATATTCTCGATTAATTTTTATTGTATCATTGCCCGATTTGCTTGCTATGTCTAAACCACTAAACGACTTAAAAGGTTTTTCGAAAAGGTTTCAATTTAACCTTTGTACATACAGTATGTAGCTCACAGCTTATTTTAACTAGTACACTTAAAAGGAATTAAACTCATATAGTTTTGAAAAAAAGAAGATATTAAAAAAATGAATATGAGTTTATAGAAATTTAAATAAACAGCCCTGGCGATGACCAACTTTTCCCTCTTTGGTTCGGAGGAACTTGGTCAGTACAGAGACTGCGTTCATCTATGGTCCAACAACGGGCCTCTATGCGTGCTCAAGTGAGCTTTTGGTATCAAAGCTACCACACTAAGCTAACCTAACCCATCGCTAAACTTTTATTCAATATTTTTAAATATGTTGCTTCGCTTGGAACTTATATGAACTTAATTTTTTTAAAGATGTTTGTTTAAAAGCAGCAGTGAGCCAATGTATATTTATAACCCTACGGTAATTTATTTGGTATTTATAATTCTTATGGTATGTACTTAACTTTTTTCCAAAACGAAACCTATTTTTTTATCCCTTATTCTAAAATCTCCTAACTTAGAAATATCGTACGAACTTGATTTATTTCTCAGCATTCTTCCAATTTTTTGCACATAATTTTCAAATTTATATTCTGAAGATGAACACAAGTACAGCGTCTTATAAAAACAACTAAGGGCCATTATTACAACTTGCCATTAAACTTGGGCTTAGTTAAAGGTACCTTTAGCTAAAGGTAACTTTACAGTTCCGTTCCAGTAAAGTTACCTTTAACTTATTTTCGTTATTACAACTTACAGATAAAATTTTTCAAAAATATGGCAGTGCCGGAGCAATGTCGATAAAACTAGTCAGGTATACAAGTTTTTTTTAACGCAGTGGCAACCGCGGGCTTCTTTTTTTGTTGTATATGCTCATTTTGTTTAAATTTGAAGTTTCCATAATGAAAATAATATATAATATGGCAAGTTCAAACATAAAGTGACCTTTAAGTGTTAAAGGTAGGATGATCCTGCCTTTAGCTTAACGATCACTTCTATCTTATTGGGTGCTCATAATAACGAAAAACTATTTATCTGCCCGTTAAAATTCTCCCTTTAGTTAACGGCAAGTTGTAATAATGGCCCTAAATGTAACAATCTATGAACATTAAAACTTATCTGTTTATGTCTGACAGTCTGAACATCCCATCCTTGCCGACATAAACAGTATTGTTTAAACGAAGGTAAATCACCAACAGAGGGCGTTGCAATATTAATTTAAGCTTTTATCTTAATATAATTTTATCTAAAGTTTGGTGTTTTTTAACATTGAGCTGTAATTGTATGTAATTTAGACCTCTTGTTTTGTATAAGCTGAACTTAAAATTCATTCGTTTGTTAACCGGCATAAGCCGGTGATCATTATTAATATTGCTTAGTAAAAAAAATTAGTGTTGAACAATTTGTTATAAATTTTTTTATGTGAAATAAAAATAAACGAAAAAAAGGAACATATATACAACAAAGATCGTTTGCTTTTGTGCTTATGACCAGTTGATACCTGAAGTAAGTGGATATAAAAAATGGGAAATTGTACGTGTGACATTTGAAATTAAACCAGGAAAGTGTTGTTTTTTCCTATATTTTGAAAGAATATTTTTCATCTTTAAAATTTTTTATTGCCAGCAAATGGAGCAAAAGTTTGGTCACCAAGAGTCCCCACAACCACCAAACCCAACAACATCCAACTCATCAGGTGAACTATTTGATACCTTTTTTTGTCTTTGGTTTCCCCCCATACAGTCCATCGAATTATCATTATCTGTTTCCTCCCCATATCATAGTAATTTACACCCTAATATTCTTTGAGAAGCATCAGCCGACATTCATTTCACTAGCCGATAACCTTATACGGTGTTCAGATATCTACCTTTATTGCGTAAATCGCAATAAACGCCATTATTGAGCTCAATATTTCATATAAAGTTAATAAATACGCAAATTGTTATAATATTGAGTTAAACTTAATTTATATTTTTACAATTATATTACAATTAACCGAACACTTTCTGTTGATATTTGCCAACTCAAATGACAACAACGACAAACAAAAAAAAAAAAACAAAAAAAAAACAATAACAAAATAAAAACAATGCTGTTGAAACAACCAGCTGTTTTGTTTACCAGCTGTCAAATGAATATTGAATAAGCAGCTGAACTGCGTATATTATTATGCCTAAACACTTAAAATATTGTACTCAATAAACCAAATATTGACTCAATAAAAGTGCATATCTGAACATAGTATTATACTACTATGTAATGTAAGCGAATGAAAATATTGATCACTGTTGACACAATCTTCAAAAGAAAAATAATTGTTTAAAAACTGCCAAAATTCCGTAGACTATTATCCAATTATTTATTTCATTTACTAGGTACATGGCACAATTCTAAAGGGAAACTCTCCTTTTTAGAATTCAACCTTTCATTAATTTTTGTTGGTATTACTTTCGCTAATTAAAATTTGAAGCTGTTTTTTAAGCATCTTCTAAATAAAATTAATGCATTCAGTCTAAGGGAAACTCAGAAAATCTTTCCAAAGGCTGTTTCTTATAAAATACTTGCTTTTACTTTAAATGCTTCTTTGTGATGAGAAGGATGACTGACATTTGCATTGAAATGTTTTATCAAGATCCATTTTCTTGGAAAAACCACTAAATATTCAAATCCAAACTTTTTTGTATGCCTAAATACATAAATTCTCCATTTGGAATAGTGAAAATCTAAATACTTTTCTTATTTGTACTCAAAAGAGGTTTTTGCTGATAAAGGCAAGTTCTCAACTCTTATCCTTTTTAACGTATGCAATAAATCTTTCAAAACTGTTTGCGACATTTCCTTTCCTGAAAACACATGATTTTATCTCCTCATTTTGAGTTTCATACATACATAATTGGTCATTACAACCCTTTAGCCAGGATTACGAGATAGTTTCTCACACCAACTACAGATCGACTCCGAACTACAGATTTTTGAGAAACTTTTCGTGCCAATTTTATTTACTCTCAGAGGTTTTGCCAGAAATCTGCTGAGAGAAAGTCACCGAAGAAATATTTTTTCATATTTCGTTTAGTTGGAGATGCCTGACCTGGAACCGAGACCTCACGTCTAATAAGCCAACACACTACCTAATAGACCACGGCGACTTTTGAGTTTCACTATCAATATTTAATTTAAAGTTAAAATTTCATATTGTAGCGTACATCCTACAAGTCGATTGAGTCTCATAAATGTCTAGTAGTACTTCCAGAAACATTCTCACACACTACTTTTTTGGTGTCAGAAATAACATCTATTCCACATGCTCTGCTCCTAATTTTCCAAACCTTCAACATGCATATTTTTCACACCACTTTCGCATTTTATTCCGAGCAATAATTTATTTTCTCTTTTTCTTTTGAGGCTTTTTTTATTTGATCTTTATTTTATTAAAACACTCCTTTTTCTTTCTTATTTTATTCAAAAGCTTACTTTCCTAATAATTTTAATATTTTAGGTAAAAATAATTTAAAATAAAAATTTTGGATCTTTAATTTCTTGCAGGGTAACAATAGGTACTATTTTCCAGCAACATATACAATGTAGAAAAATAATCCGGGCGATTTAATGTTTATAAAAAAGTTGTAATAAACTTTTTGTGCATCGAACTGCTGGAACTCACTGCGAAATGTTGCAAATAAAAAGGGATTCCTATTCATCCTCGAGTTGCTTCTTATAAATTTGAATTAAATTGAATTAAGCAGAGACTTTAGGGACAAAGCGTTATTGGCTTTCTATTTCCTGTTTTAAAAATGACAGCTTAGACCGGGTATTGAAATTTACATTTATTTTTGTTTGTTTATTTGCATGCGGAAGTCGGGATTATAATTATTTTTTCTTAGACAATTTTGATATATTGATAATAAGATATAATTAATATGTACACTTTATTTTATTTGTGTAATATATCAGTCTTAAATATAGTAGAATCTGGGTTTCAAGAGATTTATTTATGCTCATAATAATATCATGTTGAATAGTCTTCAACGTATGCAAAACAGGCTTTTGAAAATAGTGTATAATTTGGCAACATTAATCCTATAGTCAGTGGTGTTGTGCTAATTTTTTTTTTACCGGAACGCGTTCCTGACTCCGGTTTACGGTTCGGAAAAACAAGCCGGTTCGTTCCGGTTTTTGTTCCGGTTCGGGTTCGGTTATAAAAATTCGTCAAAAATTAGAAAAAAAAATTAGAAATTCTTTTTAATTTTTTTTTCAAAACGTCAGCAAATTCTCGTTATCAGAAATCATCTTTACTTCCGGAACGTCGTTCCGGTAATACCTTTTTGGACAGGAACGCGTTCCGGAACTAAAGATGATTTCTGACTACGAGAATTTGCGTTCCGGCTCGACAACACCACTGCCTATAGTTCTCCTATATAAGAAGTTTTGTAAAACAATTCTACCAATTCATGAGGTTTACGAATATCAGGTTTTGAAGTATGTTTTCAGGTTATTATTAATTACATACTATTTTTGTATGATTAGTATTTTGTATTGGGTCAGTTACTCAAGGTAATGTTATATAGGGTGGACCATCTATCGGTTTAAATTTGAACCATCGCACAGAGGGGCATTTTGCCTGAAAACCTGGCCAAAATTAATAGAACTGTTTTGTGAGTTAATGGCTGGAATTTTTTGATAGTGTTAGTGATAATTAGGCCCAAGGATGAACCCAACTGATTTTGGTTCAAATCGGTCCGTGATTTCGCCTAGCCCCATACAAATTCCCCTCGAAATTGCACTTATTTACACATAATTATGGTAATTATGCAACAATCATGATAAAATTTAGCATGGATCAGTTCTGTGTACTAAGAAATCATGGTGTAAAGCTTGGTGAAAATCGGATCACATTTGACCCTAGTCCCCATATAAAGTCCCATTTAGAAATTCACGTTTGCGCTTATAAGTGGCTTAAAAACATTGGTATCGTGATGAAATTCGGTATGAACGTGTATTTTGTAAATCTAAATCATATTACCAAATTTTGTTATGGTCGGTTCATAATTGCCACTAGGTCAAAAATAGGGCCCCTTAAGAAAATATGTTTAGCAATTATAATTGCCTTAAAAATTTTATTACCTCGATGAAATTCGACATGAACGTGTTTAATATGAATGTGAATCATTTTACCTGATTTTATTATAATCGGGTCATAAGTACCCCTAGGTATCACATACGGTCCATTAAGAAAATCAAACATACATCTCATATTGTTATAGTAGTCGATATACATATGTAATTAAGTTTTTAAAGTTCTATGATAATTAATATTTATTTATAACACTTATTTTACATTATTTAATACTTAACTTAAAAATACTTAAAAAGTGAAACTAAATACAATCGTTAAAATCGTTATCATTTTCATCATCAATGTCATGAAGGAGTAATTTAATAGTATCTGATGAAAATGCTTTTCTATTCCTTCGCGATTTTTGTGTACAGCAGCTTATAAAAGCGTCACTGCTTAAAAGTAACCTATTCAGGACATCTCGATTGGTATCGCTTCTATTGAATTTCCTCGCATAATTCGTACGATATAATCTGAAGTGCTTATGTCTGGCCTCGGAAGCGTCTTCTGACAATTGTGAAATTTTCAAAATTAAAATTTTCAAAAAATCGTCAAAAAATTTGCGCAAACTTTTTTTTTGTTCCTGAATGTAGAGAGTTCGTATTTTCTTGTGGTATATAATATTAAACTACTAAAAACTACTTTCACCTTTAAAATCCTTATCTTTTTTTTAGGGAGGGTAAAAAGATTTGAAATTTTTATTATTTTGAAATTTTGAACGAATAATTTTAACATTAATATATGTGAGAGTTCGCTTCGAATTTTGCGTCAACGTGGTTGTGTGAAAAATAAAAAAATAAAAATTATTCAAAAAATTTTGAAAAATTAAAAAACTTTAATTTTTAATATTATTATTTAATACTTAATATCGACTGCTTAAATATTTGTAGTCTTGGTTTGACCGCGATCGCAAACAAATCTTTCTTAAAAATTAAAAACAAACAAAAACTTAAAAGACTACATTTATCAACAAAAACAAACATTTTCTTATTCTAAAAACAATTTTAATGCAGGAATGTACATTAAAATATTGCATTCTTTTGTATAAAAACAAAATTACTACGCGATGCCTATCTTAAGTGATGTCAGTAGTGAAGATGCTAATGATGCTGAAATGCTGCAAACAAGTCAAACTTAGTTGAACCGGTTTGGCAAAATGTAAGAATAAAACGAAAACGAATTGGATCCCCTCAACATGATATTAAAAGAATTAATATACATGAAGTACCATCTACATCATCCAACAACAATAGATACTCAGCCCTTGATACTAATGACGAAGAAGCAGATGAAGCTCATAAAGCAATACCAAAAGCTCCTGCTATTTACATTCCTAATGTGGAAAATATTAATCTTATGGTAAAAAATTAAGCGAAGTTGTTTCTGCTACTGATTTTAGCTATAAGTCATTGAGGGAAGATCAGGTTCGATTAATGATTAAATCTGTAGATTCTTATAGGAAAGTCATAGAATATTTAAATAGTTCTAATATTAGTTTTCATACATACCAATTAAAGCAAGAAAGGTCATACAGAGTTGTTGTTAAACGACTTCATCCAACTACACCTACGGAAGATATTAAAGCCGAACTCTTAGCAATAGGTCATTCAGTAAGATCTGTGACAAATGTAAGGAGTCGTGTTACAAAAGAACCCCTTTCAATGTTTTTTGTAGACTTGGATCCAAACCCTACCAACAAAACTATATATGAAATAAAGTATATAAATCGGGCAGTCGTTGAAATTGAACCACCTGCAGTGTCATCGATGTCAACAATTTGGACACACAAAGGCATATTGTAAAAATCCGTTCAGATGTGTTAAGTGCTGTTGAATGTAGCGCCCATTGTATGTTAAATCACACAGCCAATTACAAAGGTTGTAGAGTTTACCAACATCTTGTTTCTAATAGGACGACTAAAAAATATTCAATTAGTCAAAGAACCCCTAATGTAAACATTAACTGTACAGAGTTTCCACAACTAAACAATACCAAGTTTAATCAGCCGAATCAAAATCGTTTTAATATGTCATATTCAGAAGCAGTCAAATCTGCAAATACAAGCGAAAACACTCGTATGGATCGACTATAATGCCAAGGACTCCCGACTGGTAAACCCTAAAGGAAGAGAATTATATAAATGTATTTCAAAAAACAATTACTCAACTTTGTCTACAGGTAGTCCTACATATTGGCCTAGTGACCATAACAAAATACCTGATCTTCTGGATTTCTATGTTTACAAAGGAATACCAAGAGCATTTCAGGATATTTCTGAAAGTGCTGATTTAAATCAGAGCCCTGTATTTTTGACTTTTAGTACATTATTTCAAACCATAGTCAACAAAGTTAAAACAATCACATCTAACACAAAAATATACAGTATTTTGAAAATTGGATTAATGAACATTTAAATTTAAATGATAAATAAATTTAAATGATAAAGATAGCTATGACTTAGACGACACTGTTGAATCTTTTACCAATTTAATTCACGAAGCAGCGTTTGAATCTCATCAACCTCGTGGTAACATTGTTAGATTATCAGCTGAAATTAGAGAACTCATTGCTAACAAAAGAAGATTAAGAAGAGTGTACCAAAATACCAGAAGTCCATTAGACAGAACAAATTTTAATAGAGCATCACAACATTTAAAAAGTCGTTTAAAGGATTATAAAAATGACTCTTTAAAAAATTATTTAATTAAAAAGGCCAACAAAAAGAAATATTCCCATAAAAATAATAAAAACGGATGGTGTAGATCAGATATTAGTAAAGCAAATACATTTAAGGAACATTTAAAATCAATATTTTGTCCATTTATCTTAAATAGTCAATCAGTTAGAAATGATATTTTAAATTTTTTGGATATACCTTGTCAAATGGATCGTCCGATTAAAAATATAAGTCCAACAGAGGTAAAATATGCTGTTCCCAAACTTAACAACACGAAATCACCAGGTTACGACAATATTGACTCAAAAGTTCTCAAATCTACCAAAAAAAGGCATAATTTGTCTTACAACTATTTTTAATTCAATTTTAAGATTAAATCATTTCCCATCACAATGGAAATTTGCAAAAATAGTTATGATATTGAAACCCAACAAACCTGAAAATGCTGTTTTATCTTACAGACCAATTAGCTTATTAAGCTGTTTTTCAAATATTTTTGAACGTCTCCTTCTCAAAAGGCTACTGCCAATTTTAGAGAAACAAAACATAATTCCTGATTATCAATTTGGTTTCAGACACAAACATGGCACACATGAACAATGTCATCGTATTGTAAATCACATTTCTAACGCTCTAGAAAATAAACTGTACTGTTCTGCTGTGTTTTTAGATGTTGAAAAAGCTTTTGATAGGGTTTGGCACATCGGGCTCTTATTCAAACTCAAAATGCTTCTACCAGCACCATTTTATTAGCTGTTAAAATCATATCTCCATGAAAGACACTTCTTTGTTATTATTAATGAAAAATACTCAAACTTTGATCTCATCAACTCGGGAATTCCACAAGGAAGTGTTTTGGGTCCAGTACTATATACTGTCTTTACGTCTGATATGCCGATAATGGAGAATCTAACTACTGCAACATTTGCCGATGACACTGCTATATTATCGTCTAATTATTCCCCGATTATTGCCTCGGAATTGTTACAAAATCAAATAAATCTTATCCAAGATTGGTTGCAGAAGTGGAACATAAAAGTGAATACACAAAAATCGGTTCACGTAACCTTTACTTTGAGAAAAGATGAATGTTCTCCAGTATATTTAAATGGATGCATTGTACCTAAAACTAATACAGTCAAATATTTAGGCCGTCATCTTGATAGAAGGCTAACATGGAAACACACATAAAAATAAGCGAGAGCAACTGAACATTAAAACAAGAAAAATGTATTGGCTATTAAATCCTTGATCTGAGCTAAGTTTAGAAAATAAAGTTTTACTATATAAAACAATTCTTAAGCCGATTTGGACATACGGTATTCAACTTTGGGGGACTACTAGTAACTCAAACATTGAAATATTACAGAGATACCAGTCAAAAACTTTAAGATTAATAACAAATGCCCCTTGGTTTGTGAAAAACTATAATACACACAACGATCTAAAAATTGTAAAAGTTAAAGAAGAAATTAATAGTTTTAGTGAAAGATACCTCAATAGATTAAGTAACCACACAAATGTGCTAGCAATTAATCTATTAAATGATAGTGAGGAAATACAAAGATTAAAGAGGTTTCATGTACTTGACCTACCCTTTAGAAACTAGAAAAATGTAAATAAATATGTATATATTAATTTAACAATACAATTTCGTATTTTCGTATATTGAGTTCATTGGAACTTAATAAATAAGTTATTTTTAATTATTATTTAATTTGCTTATTATTTAATTTTGCAAAATAGATTGCAAAAAAAAATGAATTGACAAAAAAAATATATGTGATATATATATAAAAAACTGAAAGTAGCAGTTGCTCATACCTTTCAAATAAAAAAAAATCAATATGAAACCTCTATTCGTTTAGCTCTTAAAAAATTATCATATAAACCTATCTAAATTTCAAAAAAACACCAAAAACGCATTTAATTTTCTTCACTTTCCTGACTTTGACATCGTCTCAAATCTACAAATCTCAACTTAAAGTCGTGAAAATTCACTATATAATGCAGAATTTTGTAGTTTATCGAACTGCATACTCAGTTTCTTAAATTCTTGAAATTAATATTTGCCTTTTTGGCCAGCTTTTCAGGGTAAATGCCACATAGTGCATCGGTTATTTCGAATCTGGCAATACTTATGTCATTCTACATGTCACAAAATTATCTACACTGAACGTAATGAATCGATTTACGCTTAAGTAATGTTGGGATTTAACAATAAAATCATCATTTCCGATAAAGCTCATTTTCGTCTTGGTGGGTACGTTAATAAGCAAAATTGCCGTATTTGGTGCTCACAAAACTCATACGTACTTAGTCTTATAGAAGCCAATGCACCCATTAGGAGTGACTGTTTGATACGGCTTGTGGATCGGAGCCATCATTGGCACATACATACATGCATAATTGGCCATTACAACCCTTCAGTCAGGATTACGGCCTAGCTTCTCACACAACTCATGTTGTGTGTGTTAATTTTATACATGAGTGGCGGGACCTACAGTTTAAAGTCGACTCCGAACGACAGATTTTTGAGAAACTCTTCATGGCAGTTTTATTTACTCTCAGAGTTTTTGCCAGAAATCTGCTGAGAGTAAGTCGCCGAAGAAATATTTTTTCATATTTCGTTTTGATGTCTAATCTGGGTTTGAACCTTGGCTTTACGTCTAACAAGCCCACACACTACCTCCTAGACTACGGCGACTTGTGGCACATATTTGTTTGAAAATTAGGACGGCGCAACCATTACGGTTAATGGAGACAATTGGCCACCAAGAAGCTACGATTTGATACCGTTGGAATATCTCAGTTATTTCCGTTAAAGAAAAGTGTTATGCTGACAAATCAGATACAATTGGGCATTTGAAGACCAACATTTGTGATGCAGCCATATGCATGAAATAATATTACATTTCTAACCGGAATAATTGTACTTCACAACAAAAAATAAATTTGACAAAATTTCAAACCGTTTTTATTTTATTGCATTTTTAAATTTAAACTTTTAAATCACTCACCGTATATGTATATATATGTGTATATGTACTAGAATTACGTACATGTGTACATATGTATGAAAGTGATCCTTTTGTTTAAATAAAAATTATTTAGTTTTATCTATACTTTTTAGTAACATATTTGGAAATTTGTTAGATATGAATAGTAATTTCTAATCATATTTATAATCTACTAGCTGTACCCCGCGCGTTTTTCTGCGCCACCAACTAAAATAAATTTGAAGGAAAGACATTACACAAATATCAAATTAATATTGAATAATTTTATTAATTTTGTTTCCCATTTAACAGGCCTGAGCAGTACGCATTCGATCAGTTTCTAATCTCACTTCTCGTTGTTCAAGTGATTCATGTCAACGGGTCGCAGCGGCATGCACTCGAAGATTTTCGAGTCTCAATGCTAGTTGCCCGTCTGTTCTGAGGCTCGTAATGGTCTTTTCTTCCGTGCTCGAGGTGTAGGTCGACCAATTGCTCGCCGCTTTGGAGGCATGATTGCACGAGAACGACATGAAAAATGTGTTAAATTTATTAGCATCTCACAATGTACCCAATCCAATTGAACCCAACAGCATTTTTAAACATTTTCCACAATTAAAATGCTTCAAATTTTACGGGAATGAGTTATACTAAATGTTATTAAAATCATAAATGATAAATGCTAAAATGTCTGGTATTTGCATGATCAACACATGATCAAATGCATACTTTACGATTCAATTCAGTTTGAATAATTCTTAGTGGCGCCATCTAACGGAAATTAATCGCACCAACTTAGAAACATCTGTCGGCTCATGCGCAACAACTTTGCTAAAGACCATAACATGATTAAATGCACAGTTTACGATTTAATTCATTTTTAGTAATTTTCAGAAACGCCACCTGTCGGAAATTGGTCATACCAACTTAGAAAAATTTGTCGGCTCATGCGCAACAACTTTGCTAAAGATGATAACATGATCCAATACACAGTTTATGATTTAAATCATTTTTAGTAATTTTCAGTGGCGCCACCTGTCGGAAATTGGTCATACCAACTTAAAAACCTTCCCCAGCTTATGCGCAACAACTTTGCTGAAGATCATAGCATGATCGATTGCATAGTTTACGATTCTATTAATTACATACAAACAAACATTCATTTTTATATATCGATGGCTTAATATAAAAAAGGCCTAACTCAATATTTTTCAAAATAAGGTTTTTTGTTTATTCTGGTAGACAAATGCCAGATGCACAAAAAAATTTTTTTTTTTTAAATGAGAGATTAAATGTGTTGCTGTTTCTTATTAAAAATTGTATTAAAATTTCTGTTGTATCTAAAATTTTACGAATTTTATTAAGTTTTTTCCTTCTCCTGTATAGTAACCAAAAATCGAGTTAGGCCTTTTTTATATTAAGCCATCGATATATAGATAGATATATGCATCCATAATAACTTTAGAAAATTTTTAAATATGATATAATTTTTTTAGTCAAACTGTTGATTATTCAAGTCTGTTACTGTGAGAGCAAATAAGTATTGAAATGAAAATATTTTCCTAAATATTGATGGTGGGAGAAGCCGCCGTAGTCTAGTAGGTAGTGTGTTGGCTTATTAGACGCAAAAGCCTGGGTTCGAGCCCCAGGCCAAGCATCAAAGACAAAATACAAAAAGTATTTTTTCAGTGACTTCCTCTCAGTAGATTTCTGGCAAAAACTCTGAGAGTAAATAAAAATTGCCATGAAAAGTTTCTCAATAAATAAAAATCTGTCGTTCGGAGTCGACTTTAAACTGTAGGTCCCACCACTCATGTATAAAATAAACACACACAACATAAGTGGTGTGAGAAACTAGGACGTTGTACAATGGGTCAATTCGACCTCCGGGTACTGTACTTGTCTTAATTGACAAGTACACGTCCTCTAACCTAACCTAACCTAACCTTGATGGTGGGTACATAGCTGCCAGATGAGGAAATCATCAATCAATCAATGAGGAATCAAATCGTCAAATATTTAAGAAAAAATCGTCAAAATCGTTAGAGACGTTAATTAAAATCGTCAAAAAATCGACTGAAAATATATTACTTAGTTTTTTTTTCTAAAAAAGGAGATATTTTATATCATTTTCAGGAAAAAATTGTGCGCTTGACACATAAGCGCAGCAATAATTTTGCATCATCTTAATCTATGCGTGGTGTAAATATTAAGGAGTCAGAAGCTCTTGACATTCTGAGCATGAAAATTCAGTGTAATGTTGGCTTCAACCGACACATTTTTCAATTCCTTCTTATTTATTTATTTATTAATTACAATACAATTACAAATTATATTCTAATTATATACGAGGGGAGTATTTTGACTATATGCTCGGTGTAGTGTCACAGATCAGAGTCTCTGGTGCGAATCGAACCCATGACCCTCACGCTAATAGTCTAGCACACTACCCTCTAGACTACCAGGGCACCCTCCTTCTTAAGATCTTATGATCTTACTATTTACACCATTTGTAACCGACCGTGACTGGAATACAACTCTCATGTATTGGTCGGTGCCTCAACGTCTATTTTGAGGTTTCACGATCGTGTACAGGAGAGGCCGTAGTAGCTCGTTAATGACGGTAGTGTATCCAACTCCATTGAATCATTGAAGCGTCGTTGCAATGTGGTTTGTGTTTCACTGTTCTATCGCTTCGACAAAAGGATTTTGCTCGAACGAAATAAGAGGACTTTTCCCGAAAATCGTATATTTCTACGAAACGCTTGTCTTTATCGGCCACCACTTCCGTATGTGGTCGATTGGCCAATGGATCGCACACTGCATTACAGTAAAAATACGTTTTTTAGTCTGACTATTCGTATGTGGAACTTATTCTGTGCAGAGGCCTTTCCTGTTACTTATGGTATAAATATACACAAGCATAGTGTCCATAAACACTGTTCTCTCTTTCCTTCTTCACATAACATATTTTCATGGTTCCAAACAAAACGCCATCGATCCCTTGAGTGTTGGTCGTACGAAACAAAATAACGGCGCTTGCCTTTGTTCTTCCGATGGTAATATTAGAAGCTATACTCGAATTTTTAAAGTTGTCTGCAACGGTAAATGATAAGTTATGAGCAACTACGAGCTTATTTAGGAGTTGTAATTTTTTGGCTTTTAAGGGGTTAAAAAGGAATAAAATACAGAAAAATCATCACATGTATTCGAAAGTAACTTAAAAATATAATACTTTACTCCTTGTTTTTACTAACATAAATTTCCAATAGCAATAATTGCAAAGTAAATACAAAGCTTAAAGTGGCTTTTAATGTACTAAAGTAAAGAATATGATGTAAATTTTTCATTTCCAAAAATCGTCAAAATAAGAGCATAAATCGTCATATCGTCAATATGATATTTTTGGAGCTCAAAATCATCAAAATGGCAATAAATCGTCAAATCTGGCAGCTATGGGTGGGTATCAAAGGGAAGAAATAACAATATTAGCATTTATTTCTCAAATGCCCTACAAAATGCGTCTTTTTTCATCCAAAATATTCGAGTTAAAAATCCATAGAAATTAACGTTCCAAGCTCAATGGAATGTTTCGATAGAAAATGTAAATATTACACATCACACATACATACATCATAAAGCTGTACAGATTAGGATTCATGATTCGGATTCTGTTACAATGAGTTTATGCCCAAAACAATGCTTTTGGCACGGTTATGATTTTTACAATAAAAACAATCATCTAATTTGCATATAATCAGGCAGATGCTTTTTCCTATATACCTTGAAGCAGATAAATAACCTTTACTTACATAATTCTAGAATTGGTTTTAATAAACCTTGTATATATATAGGTGGATAAACATTTCTACGAAGATATAAAAATATGTGGTTAAAGCGTAAAGTGATAAAAAAATATTAGAAACAAGCAACATTGTACTTTTATTAATTTAAGTGGATTCTGTTCAGTGTTTGCGTTATTGAACAATAAATTCATTGATACTGTGTAATAATGTTTAATTTTCTTAAGTAAAGAAAAGTTTCAATTTATGAAACATAATAAATTTTAAATTCGTCTCAATTGTGCTTTTCAACTAATCAAATCGAATCCGAAACTAAATGCTTTAATTTGGCCAGAAATGATAATAAAAATATTGAAAATAATTACATAATCAATAAGTTAATATTTATAATAATAATGACACCTTAAGCTTTAGAAAATTAAATGTAGCTTTAAACATCATAGTCAGATATGTCTTCATCTTTTGGCAAAAGATTTATTGAATTATTTGAGAAACTGTTAAGGATGCGGACTTTACAATTACGGTATAAGATCGTTTAAACTCATACTCCACCTTAGTTGTTGAGAAGACTTACGTTCACTAGTTTACAAAGATCAAATAATTTATCAAATATAATAGTATTTTACACTGATCTCTGACGTATAAATGTCATTTTTTTGTAAACGCTATTCACCTTTGGAACTTATTACCCTTATTACCTGTAATTGTTAAGCTTATTTGTTTCGCTTGTCTTTGTTTCAAAAAACGTCATATTGTACTATAAATTTCAGTTTGTTGCTGCAAATTGTATTGTAGACCGTTAAGAAGTATGACCATGAGGTACTACTTAGGAGTCATATTACTTACCCTTGTACGGATAATATAATGGGTACGATTTCGTATAGTTCAACTCTTTTCCTATGTTTTGCTTCCCAGCAAACATCCAGTAAAATTTGCTACATATGCATACATACAGCTATATTGAAATACGTATCAAAATCTCAACGCACATAGCTAAATGGTTACAAGTCCGAGTTCGTACACCCACAATACGATAAACGTGACATCATTTGCATCCGACTTGAGTGCTTTGCATTGTACTTACCAAAATTCTGGCATTAGGTTTGTCACGGTCTGGAATTGATGCTCGTACTATACGATGTATATGGTAGAAAATTTAAAAGTTTAAATTTAAAAATGCATGAATTGCTCCGGTTAGAAATGTAATATTATTTCATTCATATGGCTGCATCACGAATGTTGGCCTTTAATGCCGAATTGTCTCGGGTTTGACGGCATTACACTTTAATTTAACGGCACCCACAAAAAATAGTCCAACGGTATCAAATCACAGCTTCTTGGTGTCCAATTGTCTCCATTGACCGTAATGCTTGAGCTGTCCTCTTTTTCAAAGCAATATGGGCCAATGATGGCTCCGCTCCACAAGCCGTATCAAACAGCCACTCGTGATTGGTGCATTGGCTTTCGTAAGACTAAGTACGTGTGGGTTTTGTGAGCACCAAAAGCGGCAATTTTGCTTATTAACGTAGCCACCAAGACGAAAATGAGCTTTATCGGAAATGATGATTTTTTTTTTGCAAAATCGACACCATTGTACAGTTTCTCGTGGGCTCACTATATACCAACATTACTCAAGCGTAGATCGATTCATTATGTTCAGTGGAGATATGATAGTGAATTTTGTGACAGAATAGAATGACATAAGTATTGCAAGATTTGAAATAACCCATGGTTTAAATTTAAGTCGATAGATGGCCCACCCATCTAATAATAAAGCGACATAGTCGGCATGAAATCTTTCAGAACAATCCATGTACAGCTGGGAGTGTAGGCGATGTTTACAATAATTATGCCCATTCAAAGCCATTTTCAAAACCTTTGTTCTTCAGCACCTTTGTCCACCGTAGTCTAGTCTAGTACCTCGTCTATTATGCATATTAGTTTGCAGTACTTCCATTTAGTGTTTCTGAAGTTTACTTTTTAATTATCTTTCTCAATACATAAACATTAGATACGTCTGTTCTTGTGCTCTTTTATTTATTTATCAGTTCCTCAGCATTTGATACTTGCGTTCACGCTGCGTTTGTCCTGTTGTCTTCAATAAAAAAACGTGCTTTCTTATTAGATATCATCACTAGGACACTTTTCTATTTTAACACTTTTCATTAGCTTTAACACCTTGGTTGGCTCTTTTAGTAAAGCTTTGATGTGTTCGGGCACCTTTTCTCAAGGTATAACTTAAGTCAACAGTAAACAGTTAACAGTTCTTTTTTCAATTATATTGGGCCAACCAAGATGCTATTGTTTATCCCATACATCTATTTTGTATAGCTTCTGCGTTCGTTGATCCTTATTCCTTATTTTCCAAACTCTCTTGGTTGTTTATAATATCTAATATTTCACCGAATTCTATTACACATTTCTGAGAGTCCGCAATAATTTTTCTTAATTTAGTTCTATCCATAAGTGGCTGAACATACAGTTTAAAGTCGACTCCAAAGGACAGATTTTTGAGAAACTTTTTTTATTTTATTTACTGCTGAGAGAAAGCCGCTGAAGTAATGTTTTATCATTTTGTTCGTAATGTCTGAGCTGGAGTTAGACCTACGGACTCGTCTCTTATAAGCCAACACACTACTTAATAGATTACCACATAAAAAGATAAAATAATAAAATAAATTTTTTTTTTAACAATTATAATCTCTTCGAAACTAATAACTTTAAATACACGAAAGACCAAATTAATAATACATATCATAATATTATTGAAGGATTTTTATAGTTTTAAATATAAAATTCATTAAACAACGTGGTATCTGTAAATGCGTACTAAGAAATACCCGATGATAAGTTTAACATAATTTTAAAACAAACTGAAAGGTTTTTTTTTAATAAAACGAGAGAAGAAAGCGACAGTTAGATTTTTGATGAAAATCATAGTCCTGTATTAAGAAATTAGGGAAGATTCGTAGTTTTTCAAATAAGTTACACCTATTAGACTGGATCGATTCAAAAACTGAGGTTAGATGGCTGGTTACCTTCCCCAGACTAAATCTAAAACTCAAATCTTTTTTATTGTAATTACCCAATACAAGTTAGAATTTTCTAGAACCCGTTGAGCTCGAAAGACCGCCTTTTTTCATATTCCTTTCGGTGAATATACCCTTACATACACTACGTGAAGATTAATGACGGAAATTCTCAAACGAGCTGAGATCCAGAAGAGACCAATCCTGCTGCCCTTGCTTATCTGATTTATCTGACAGTCCCATTCTACTTTTGAGTCAAATTCATAGAAGTTAAGAACTGATGTGGAGGTCCATAGATGAAGTAGCAAATAGTATTAGTTGTCTCGTTCTTTTTAATTCTTGTTAAAATTGAATTGAGCACATCTTTCGATAGTGTTAACTTCCGCTTGGTAGAAACTCGCGAGTTTCCTCAAGGGCTCTAAAGATTTCACTCTGGAAGAAAAACATTTCCGCTCCTCTGTATGAGAAAAGTATGTGGTATGTGGCGTTACGAATCATTTCCTAAAATCTTGAACTTTATTGGTTCTGTCCGGTTACGATTCTCCTCATGAATCTCATGTTCTGCTTGTTTTCCAATATTATTAGTCACCACAACGACATATACTGAGCTTAAACCAAACAAAGCCTCTTTCGCAGAGAGGGGTTATACCAATTCAAGGTCGTTAAACTGTTTCCAATAAGATACTTACAAAATGTTTTATTATTTTTATAAGTAAATAGCAAATAGTATTTGTAAACAGTGTAAAAATATGTTTTTGTATATGCAAACTCATGTTATCAACGTCTATGCTATTGATGTCAAGAACTATCTGGCATCGTATCAGTTAAATATGCATGTATTCAATATAATAGTACTTAAAATTCAAACAATCGAGAGATTCCGTCATAATTTTTTTTTCGACGAATTCCGTATTCATAACACATACAGTAAAATTAAAATGTTTTCAGAACCTGCCATACTAGGAAATGTTTCACGAATTTTGGCATTATTTTTAAAGGTCCAAATTATTTCGTATAAAATCAAAATTATTATTAAACCAAATAATTTAAGTATAGGGCGTGATAATATTTTCAATTATAATGCGTATATATGTATATATACGTATGTATGTATATATATTGTATACGATTATACTTAGCAACCGACTCCTTTCAAAATATTTTCAACCACCAAATGACCCTTGTCCATCACCAGTCTTCATTTTTATTTTTCAATTTTCAAATGTATCAACAGGACATACATTACTACTAACAGCAAACAAAAAACGTAGCAATCAAATTATATACATATGTACACTCTACGAAACTTAAGGGAGGAAATTAGAATTTAAAATATACACTGCGAGAAAAATATAAATCGGAAGTGTAAAAAGAAATATTTCAATATTAATAACAAAGATTTTCAGATTTACAATAAATTTAAATAAATATATATTTATGTGTATATGTATGTATGAAGTATATAATTAATCATTTTATAATTTCAATAACATGATATATCATTTGGTAGTTTTCTCGAGGAATAAACATTTCTGTTATGTTAACATACATACATACATACATTGCAATACATATTTTATATGACTCAGTTGATGAGTTAGATTTTTTTTTTTGATTTTTTGGTGGTTGAATTGTAATTGTAAGCAGCATAAAACAAGTTTATTTTCAATATGAGTGAAGGTAAGTACTGGCTATTCAAATAATAGAAGGCAAAGCTATGTGGCTCATCGCCTTTGTGTTAAAGGTTATGCTTGTGTCTAGTTCGTGCCCGTTGACAGACCGCACCGCATGTCATTTAAAGGTTGAACCCAGTTTGAAGAGTTTATAATAAACATGATAAATGAATTTCTTTAGAACGCAAAGCGATAATTCATTTTAAGTTTGTTTTTTCTAGGATAAAATAAATGAAAACGATGCATTTTATCACATATTATTAATTAAAATCAAAAAACGATAATTGATATTTGTTATTTAAAAGCAATGTTAGTCAGGTTAGAAAGCTTTTAAAAATTAGGAAAAGGAGCAGCATGAATGCTAAAAATAATATTTATTGTATTATAATTAATGTTATTAAAAATATCTTTCATTTAATCAAATACAATTATTTTTTTTTCAAATAGAATCTGAAACTGGTGTTAAGAATAAATAATCATAAAATTAATTTAGTTAATAGATGAAGTAAATAAACCAATTACAGTTTTATACTTATATTCTATTTATTACTTTTTATTTTAAAAAGCGAAAGCATTACTATCTATGTATGTATGTATATATATATAGCCAGAGACTAAAGTCTAAATTCGAAGTATTTAAACTTTTTATTTCAATATAATTCTATTTTCAAAAGTTATGTTATGTTATGTTTCAACTGAATTCAATTAAAACAATACAAATTTCATCATCCAGGTAATTTTTCTTAACAATTCCATTTGACTATTACTCTTAACAATTGCTTGACATAAAATGACATACAAAAGTACATCTACTTACTTATATACTTAATTGGTCATTATAACGCTTTTGAGCTAGAGTTACAATATATGTAGCTTGTCATACCACCTATGTGGTGTATGTTAACTTTATCCAAAGTTAATTAATTAATTGATTAATTTTATCAACGTCGAATCCGAACAACAGATTTAAGAAACTTTTCATGGCATGCCAGCAGTCTTCTAGCAAAAACTCTGAGAGTAAGTAACTGTTTTGTTCATATTTCGTTTTGTTTGAGATGCCTGATCTTGGTTTTCAACATCGGCCTTTCGTTAAACAAGAAAACACACTCATATTAGACTACAGCGACTTTTACAAAAATTAAATCTAACGATCCTGAAAATTGACAATCACCACAGCTTGAAAGTCCGTAATTTGCTTATAGTTTTTATAAGTCATTCATTCGATATGTAGCAGTGTTATTATTTATTTCCATTTGAAAGAAACTCATTCGAACCTTACTAATGCATAGTGTTTCGGAATTTTTTCCGATTTGAAATATATACATAATAATTGCGTAGTTTTAGTACAGAACTCCATAAATATCTAAAGACACATAACATAAAAAAGAAAAAAAATTATCATATGTAAAAAGTATAATGAAAATGGAATTTTAGCCATTTTGTCAGTTTCATTATAGATTAATGAAATAAAGAAAATGAAAAAAAAAATAAACTAAATAAATAGATGAGAATATGTTTTGCGATCATAGCCGCCAAATTTGACGACTTTGTGCTCCAAAAATATCATATTGACGATTTATAACGTTTGACGATTTTTAGAAATTTACAATATTTTATATAGTTTTGTTACAATTGTTACTTTTGCAAATTTAGGTTAGTAATATTAAGGAGTAAGGCCATAAATTTTAAAATCATTTACGAACACCTGTGGTGATATTATATAAAATGCTAATTAACCTCAATAAAAGCGCCAATTAGTAAAAAAAAAAAACTTAAAAAGAAATGATCAGATATTTAAAGAAAAATGATAAGTTCTGCAAATACCCGAACATTTCCCAGCAAATAATAGCAATACCAAGAATTTTGAAATAAGATTGACACTTTTCGTAGTTGAGATTAATTTAACATACCATATTTAAAGATTCGAATACAGTTTCTACTATTTCCCTAGGAAGACCAAAGGCAAGTGCCATTATTTTTTGACCAACACTCAGGGGATGGGCCCTACTCATCCATTTTGTCTGTAATGCATTGTGCGATTTACTGGCCAATGGCCATGATTCTTGGGGACAAGTCCCCTTATTTCGCTCGAACATAATCCGTTGTAGTAGCGATAGAACAGTGAAACACAAGCCACATTGCAACGGCGCTCTAATGAATCAATGGAGTTGTATACCCTACTGTTATTAACGAGAACCTTCGCCCTCTCCTGTACGGGGTCAAGAAGTCTCAAAGTAGACGTTGGGGCACCGGCCCATATTTGAGAGTTGTATTCCATTCTCGGTCAGCTATAAGTGGTGTAAATAGAAAGAAGCTCAGATGAAGTGAAATATTTCTTGCGCCGTCTTTAGAAACAAACATTACACTAAATTTTCATGCCCATAACGTCAAGGTCTTCTGACTCCCTAATATTTATAGATGTTGCAATATTATTGCTGCACTTATGTGTCAATAAACAACACTGGGATAGATTGTTTAAAACTTAAACAATTTTTTCTAAAAATATAGTAAACGAAAATAAGAGATGGTAGCTTTTAATTGCCAGCCTTGATTAAATTTATTAAGAAATATTAGTATTATCACATTCTTCAGCTAATGTAGATAGAGTATTAAGCCAAGTTAATTTAAATTAAACTAAATTCCTTACAAGCAAAGTTGTATAAATAGATTATTTACAACTTAGCAATTCTAATCGCTTCCACTTTAATATTTTACCTGATTTGCTTAAAATATTTAATTCTAATACATATATTTTTAACATACAAATATATTATTTAACACTCTCGTGTATTAAGTTTATTTTTATAATTATTTCTTACATTTTTGTGTTAAAATTTTTTTTAATAAATTTTTAAAATTAAAATTTAAATTTTTTAATTTTTTTTTAACTAAAATATGTATATGTTTTACTATAATAAAATAATTTTTTTAGAAAACCTTTCAATATTGTATTTACTAATTTTTTTCTGACGATTTTTTATGATTTTAATGAACGTCTTTGGACATTTCTAATATTTGACGATTTGATGCTTTATTCATCTGGCAGCTATCTTTGTGACTGTTGTAAATAAGATTCATATTCAAAAAATTGTTTTTTTCAGTAAATTTCAAAATTTTAAAAATATTTACTCCGCATACAGTATTTTAGGTTGTACAGCCTACAAATAGCTTCTATTTGCATATATTTAATATTATTACCGATACATCCTGCTGATTGAATACATACATATATTTGTTCTCCTTAAATTTATCAAAGAAGTTCAAGTGCTAAGTGTTAAAAAATTTAAGAAGAAAACTTTATATTAAATAGAAAAAAAACATCTTGTTATACTAATTTAATGAACGTAAATTGTGGCACTAGGATGTTTTTTTTTAATTTTTTACTTATTTCTTTCTTTAATAATCTTAAAGTACAAGAAAAAATTAAAAGAATAACGACCCCGACCTTGACGTTCAAAAATAAATAAAATAATAGCGGAGAAAAGTGAAAAAGAAGTAAGTAACGAGAAATGAAAGCAAAAATAAAAATGTAAACAATAGTCCTTTTTCTTATTATAGCATCCCCAGTGATGATGATGACGCGTTGAATACGATTATGTTTGTGTAAATGTAACTGTGCTCCATTGTGAAACAAGGAATAAAATATGCATAAATACAAAGAGTGTTAAATAAAAGAAACGGAAAATTTAAAAAAAGAACGAGAAAGGAAACTTGAGACTAACGAAAAAAAGCCGGCAAGCAGAAATGTGAATGTGTGTGTGTCTGATTATTTTTTATTTTTTTATTTTTAACGGTGCAACATTTTCTTTATGACGCCAGCAGTGGGATGATGCAAATTTTCACCCATTTCTTCCAATTTTGTATGTGCGTTTATGCGTCTTTTCTTTCTTTGGCTGTAGTAGGTTTGCTTGTTACACCACTGTTATACATAATTGTATAAGTGAGTAGACGACAAAAAGAAAAAGTAAAAAAGAAAAGTAAAAAAAAATAAATAAATTTGTATTCATTGTTGTTTTTGTTTTTGTTGATAATGACACTGTATTCTACGTACAGCAGACGTTGCACTTTCGTTTTTTTCTGCTCGAATATTTTTAATATTTAAAAGTTAAGGCTGCTTTTGCATTTCCCTATGAAAATAAAAATAATGTTCATCTAAGTAACTATGTATATGTACATATGTATATCCTCACTAAGGACATATGTACATACATACATATTTGTCGGTTTATATACAAAAGGTGTATAGGTATTTTAAAAGTAGTAAATAAGTAACACTGTGACACCCATTGTGTACTAGTTGTACTCGTACATAAATTCTTATGATAATTTTTGTTCCTTTTTCAGTTAAAGAAAAAATCGTATACCATACTTATACAATTTAAAAAAGTAGAAGTCGTAAAAAGTGCTTTTTGTTGAATTCCCTTTTAGATTCTGGCATTGCTCCTAAAATAAATACTTTGTGTGTGTGTATGTCAACGCGCTTCGTGTTTTAATGTATAGATGCGTCTTTATTATATACAACAGACGTTCGGCTAAACAGTTTACATTTACTAGGAAAAGAATAGAAAATTATAGCGGTCCAACTGAAAAATATATGGTGATTCACAGTTTTTATAATCGTTCGTCAGACAGCAAAAAGTTCGTTCAACTTTTTAATGAACCTTGAGGAAAATAGGAATAAAAGAGAGAAAGTGAGTGTATTTTACTTTCTTCAGACATTTAATTTCAATTTGTTTAACAAATTCTTTTCGTTTTGATATTCTCATTCGCTTTATACTTTTCTTAGTGTTGGTAATAATGACCTACTTTTTAAATGATTTTGTAACATTTTTGTTTTTTTTTTATAACAAATATTAAAGATTTCATTTTACTTCATGATAGTATTCCAACAACTTGTTGAATTTAAAATATTAAATTATTAGTATTTACATAATTTTTTTTATTTTTTCTTACTAACATATTCAAGTACTTTTAACATCTGTTGCCAAAGACTTGATGTATAATTTTATATTGGTGGGTGCTGTATTGTTGGACATTAAAGTAAAAAATAGATATTTTTTTTGATGTAATGCAAAGACTACTGTTGCGCAGAGAAAGTGGAATAAGGCGACTAGACCATTTATTGTACTGTTTCAACCCATATATGGTATTCCCGCAGCGGCCGTTGTCGTTTAAAACTTGTCCTTCACATGGGGTTCGGCATCGGTAAATGTAAGGCCCTGTCAATTATTTGATAAATACCCTGGTGTTTCTGAGATGCATTAACGGCGCACAAGTTTGAATTATGTACACCGGTGATTCGTTCTGCTCATCATTAAGAGCTAGAATCTTCCTTACTATTCTAAACCAAGTGTTAAATGAAAAATGCCCGAAAAAATTTCGGTTACTGTCCTCAGTCCACTTTTCAGTGCACTGATGCATAACTCAAATCCCTTTTCATTGTAATTATGCAACAAAAGGTTGGACTGTCTCAAACCCAATTGATAATCTCCTCTTCCAACTCCGCTGAAAGGTACAGACCTCAACAGCGGGGAAAATCTACCCTCCTTATGATCTGATTTGTCTGCTCATTGCCACGAATTCCCACATGACCGGTGATGATGGTTTATCCAGCTGATTCAACTATGCATTCTATTCCATCTCTTGTCAACCTCTTATTATTTACCGTCAAGTGTAATTCGTATCCAAGTTGTATTTAGCACATCTTTCGATGGCATTGGATGGTTTGACTTCTTAGCATTTTGTGAGTTTCTCCTTGAGCTCTGTGTATATCTCTCTGGCACCAAATACACTGCTTTTGTCCCACTATATGTAGACCCATCTATTATCTCCCTTAAAGATCAAAGAGTTTACTGGTTTTTGTATAGGGGACAATTAAATATCTTATCTAAATTTACTTGAGCTGTGGGCAGGAATGTGTTTACACAACATTTTATTAAATTTATTTTTTATTCGTATTTAGTTTTTAACTTCGATGCATCGAATAAAAAACATCGATGTTTAATTGAATTTAATTGAGTGTTTTTAAAACATCGATGTACATATGTATACTGTCAATTACTAGGGTACCGTAGCTTAGTAAGTAGTGGGATAGCTTTAGTGAACCAGAGTTCAGCTCTGATTTTTGGAAAAAAAAGTATTTCTTTCGCCGATACGCTGTCGGTAATATTTTTCAAATCTGTCGTTTGGATTCAACGTTAAGTTGAAGGTTTCACACAACATGGGTGATCTGTAAAGCTAGATCGTAACCCGGACTAAAACGTTGTAATTGACAAAAATGTTTGTATGTAGGAAGTTATCTTTTTAAGCAGGTGCACAAACTTGAAAACTTTTTCCTTGCATATTCTATCGAATCGCTTGTCAAGCAATGCTGTTAGTTAGTCTTAACACTAGATTTACCGCGCCAGTCAAAATGACTGTTTTTGCCTTATTAGCCTTAAATATTGACTTTGTATGAATATTTTTTTTCGAAACTATTATATGACTTTTATAACGACAACTAAATACAATTAATTTGATAACTTATTTTGATCTTGTGTCCACAATAAAAAAAAATAATTTTTGTTTTTGGTACTTATACCGGTACCAGTCATTTTGACTGGTATGTTTTTCTATGGCAGAATACAGTGTTCCTTTGCATAATATACAAACACGAATGTGTATGCGGTTTTCTTCTAGTTCTGAAGAGGATCATAAAAACGGGGAAGATACACAACTTGAGGTTTCTGCAAGTGGAACTATGTGGGAAAAAAATAAAAGAAGGAGGTGTTGCTGGAAGGTTACCAACTCATTGCAAATTCAAAAATTTATCTAGGCCTACAGCATATGCTAGAAGAAATATTATGGAAGAGAACCCAAGCAGTGCCTTTTTACTATTGATTGACTTTTACAGGATAAATAGAAAGCTTTCATTGGAATACTGTTTGCACGAGGTACATACAGTAGTACATACAGTATTCAAAGGGTTGCATTATCGTCTTTATGGAACAAAAAATGGGGTCCTGAATTTTTTCTAAAACTATGAGTATACTATGACTACAGAAATTCTACGTTCCATTCGTTTCGATAAAAGAAATGAAAGGAGTCAACGCTTGCAAACTGATAAATTTGTGTAAGTGTCAACTGTTCGGAACAAACTTATTGCCAATGGCCAGAACTGTTTCAAACCAGGAGTAAATATTACATTAGATGAACAATTGTTTCCAACGAAAGCCAGATGTAGGTTTACACAGTATATGCCAAATAAATCAGACAAGTTTGGAATAAAATTCTAGCTGGCTTCTGACGTTGAAACGAAGTACGTTGTAAATGGCTTTCCTTATCTAGGAAAAGATGAAACACGAAATTTGGCAACACCTCTTAGTGAATTTGTAGTAATGAGGCTACTGGTGCTTTATATCATGAAAGGTAGGACTGTAATAACCGAAAACTTTTTTACCAGTGTTTCTTTATCTTCTAAAGTATTAGCCAAAAACACTACGTTGGTTGGTACCGTACGTTCGAACAAACGTAACCTTCCAAAAATTTGCAAGGAATAGAGGGATAGTATGGCTCGTTTTTCAACATTATTATATGCAACAAATGAATGTACACTTACAGTTTATAAGAGTAAGCCGAACAAAAAAGTTGTTTTATTGCGTGCTATACACAAAGGCGTCAAAATTGACCAAATGCCGACAGCAATAAACTAATTGAAACAGTGTATTTTTATAATAAAACCAAATTGGTTTCGACGTCATAGATCAAATGGCACGATATATAGTGTGAATTCAGGATCTAGGAGATGGCCACTTCAAGTATTTTTTAATATTTTAGATTTTGTCTGAATAAATTCCTGGATTTTGTATAAAAACACAACTGTAAAGAATATTTCAAGAAAGAATTTTTTGTTTTGTTTGGCTAAAGAACTCACTTTTGATCATCAGTCATCAGGTCAAGAGATAGGAAGTGAAGCTGATTGTCCAACAACTCCTCTTTCAAAAACATTTTATTATTATTTTATCAATGCTGTTTATTAATTCTATAAAACATTATAGTACATCCAAAATTTACACACTAAAAATGTTATTTTTGAACACCAGTCATTATGACTGGTGTTGGTATAAATGGGTATGAAAATTTCTTGGTAAATCTAGTGTTAAAGGTGCCATTTACTTGTAAACGTTTGAGACGCGTGTGTTGCATTTGTACGTTTCTAGGTTTAGCAACCTTAAAGTGGGATAGACCCGACGTTCGAAGAACATATGCACAGCTTAATATTTATAAATGTTTGCTGAGACTTTCCAATAGATCGTAGGATGATGGATGTAGCTTTGGTCTAATTAATACTTGCTTCAATGTACTAATATGTGCTGATTGTCTGGATTTAATATCAGCATTCCATTGTATAGAAAATCCTTAAATACAAACTTCATTGAGGAATGGGCCCTATTGCATATAGTGTATGATATTTCACCGAGTAAGCACGAAAAAATTAGAATTACCTCTGTGTGAATTACTCTGTTCAGAAGCCTAAAATACAACTGCGAATGGACAGATATAAACAGGGAAGAAGTCCAAAGTTTGAACGCGCTAATAAACAAATTTACATACATAATTGGTTATTACAACCCTTCAGTCAGGATTGCGACCTAGTTTCTCACACCACCTATGTTGTGTGTGTTAATTTTATACATGAGTGATGAGACCTACAGTTTAAAGTCGACTCCGAACCACTGATTTTTGAAAAACTTTTCATGGCAATTTTATTTACTAAACAAATTTAATATCTGCTATTTTATGTTCACGGAATTAATATATAGGAACAAACTACAGAGTTTGAAAAAAATAGAGATTTTTTATATTTACCAGGTAAAAAAGTTAAAGACAAGTAGTAGTTAAAGTTATCGACTCTTCCGCGGAGCTAGAGGAGATGAAAGTTGGGTTAACAAACCTGGGATTCAAAGTCAAAAATGTTTCTAATATATTAAGGCAGGAGAAGGTTTCACAGTCTATGTTTCGAATGGTACTAGAACCTGATGACATAATATTTAAAACAAAATTAAACTCGTACCACGTATAACATCAAGTACCTCTTACACCACAAAATAACCAATAAAGAGCCTTACAAGAGAATAGAACCCAAATATAATTGGTCATTACAACCCTTCAGTCACGATTACGACATAGTTTCTCATCTCACACCACTTATGTTGTGTGTGTTAATTTTATACATGAGTGGCAGGACCTACAGTTTAAAGTCGACTCCGAACGATAGATTTTTGAGAAACTTTTCTTGGCAATTTTATTTACTCTCAGAGTTTTTGCCAGAAATCTGCCGAGAGAAAGTCGCCGAAGAAATACTTTTTGTATTTTGTTTCGATGTCTGGCCTGGAAAAGAACCCAAAAACCGTCTTAAATGTCAGGAAAAGATATTGCACACGAAAACAGACTTCCCGCTATTTGTGTTATATGTGGTGAATTCCACGGAATCATGAAATTTTAAAAAACCTACCGAAACACATCACAAAAAAATGATATAACGGTGGTGGAAATTGCACAATTATAGAACTTGACCAGTATACTCATTCGTTAAACGATCCATGATACAGAATACTAACCCAGCCTTCATCCATACCATTAACACAAATTCAATAAATTTTCCTCAAATTATCCCACCCAACTGTCAGCCAGGTATCATGTGTAGATGCGGAAAACCCAAATTCATTCCAATACAAACTTAATATCGACAAATTTATCAGAAAAGTGATCTCTATTCACGATTTTTGTCGACTAGGACAAACTATTGATAAGTTAATACAGACAATAACAGCTTTATGACGAATATGACTACTTTGATGCAGAAAATGTTGAGAGTGCAATATGTATTGTTGCAAGCGATGATTCGCAACCGATGAACTGCCTAAGGATTTGCTTCTGGAGGGCACAGGCATCGGCCGGCATAAAAGTGAGGTAGAATCTTTCCTAATTTAACATCAAGCAGTCTTTTGAAAATTCCGGCTACAAATTATCGGCTGGTAAGGACCAGAGATCAGCAGTGAATCGTTTTTTCGCTACTCATAAGCACTCATGAAATTTTAAATATAAGTGAGTCAACAATATTGAAATTTAACTACTCTGATTCATTCCTACTCACTATAATGTTGATCTATAAGTACAGGTTGCAATGAGTATGCGTACAACGTCGAAATATGTTTGATTCATAAGCCTACTTATTTACTATAGATTCATAACTTTAGAAAAATACTTATAATAATTATAAATGATTCGAGTGCTGGAATCATTCATCAAAATTTTCAGTATTAGTTGTTGTTGCATTTACAAAAAAAGACACAAGCAAAAAAGGCAAAGCAGCAAGCAAAGCAAACACGCTAGAGATGAGCGATCCAGTGATTTTTGAAGAACGTTGTTCTCAGTGAACGTGATTTGTTAATCACTGTTCTTTAAAAAAGTGATTGTGATCACAGTATTCCAAAAGAAACAAATATTGACAATAACATATTTTATTAAGTCGTAAGAAAGAGACAACTAGATACATACTACGAAAAGACTACTAAACAAAATCAAAGTGGTGTTATCAATGTTATTATTTTTAATGTAATTTTTTTTTTTTATAGGAAGTTTGACAATTATGTTTCACAGAAAGTTTATGTATAAAAGACAAAAGTAAATAATCAGCATCACCTAATAGTAATTCTGCCTCGCTCAAAATAAAATGAAATAAATTTGAGTATGTATCAATTTTGAAAGAACGACATTATTAGTAACTGTTATTTGGCAATTTCAATCACTGTAGTTACCAGTGAATTATCAATCACCGTGATTAAATCACAGTTTTGAAAATATCGCTCATCTCTAAAACACATAATCTTTCAGTGAGTATTTTAGGGTATGCCAAAAAAATAGAATCAGTGTACTTTTTTGTGACAAGTTACAGAAGAAAACGCATAGAACGCATAAAGTAGGTTTGTTTTCTACCAGCGTTGCCGTTTTGGTCCAATTGGACCAAAATTGGTAGTTTTTATTTAAAAATGCTACGATTGATAGTTTGGTTGGTTTGTTCAAATTTCATTTATTTTTTGGTAGGAAAATACAATTAATATATGTAAAATTTAAAATTGGAGTACTATTTATTTTTGGGTCTAAAAAACTTTTGCTACTCTTCGAGCCAAAAAAATTTCATTAATAGTTGACGAAACAACTGATGTTTTAATAAAAAATGCTTGGTTCTTGTTGCTAGATTAGTCGACAGTGCAAAAATTGTTCATGACGGATTCCTAGCATTGTTGGAACTATCTAAAACTGATGCGTTATCTATTTACAATGCCATAATGAATTTTTTGAATCGAACAACATTCCAATTAAGAATGTAATAGGGCTGGCAACAGACGTACAAACGTTATGGCGGGCAATATTGGTGGCTTAAAAATAGTGAAACAGAAATTTTTTTATAAAGTGCTCTTATGTTTGTAAAAAATTACCGAATGATAAAGAACAATTTTGTAGAGGTATTTATAGTTTATTTTCCCATAGCCCATACAGAATTATTGAATTCAATGAATTTCAAGTTTATTGTTCCGTAAAGCCTCATAAAATTTTAGGCATTTATTCAACAACATGGCTTTCATTAGAAGTTGTAATTTCTAGAATCATCGAACAATGGGGTAGTCTAAGATTTTATTTTATTTCATGTTCATTACAAGTTAATGGCAAATTCAATGGGAACCAAAATTAAAACTTATTTCCTGTTCTTATCATATAAATATAATAAACCCGTTAAATTTCAATCAGAAGGCTCTAGACTTCCATACCTTTATACGAATATTAAATCAAATTTTCTATTAATTATGAGTAATTTTTTAAATAAAAGCCAATCCCTTGACGATAATTTTGTTGAAAAAAATAACCATGTAGATATAAATAAAGTTTTCGTAGGCACAAACGCCGAAGTATTTTTGGAAAATAATTTAGATCAGGAAGATATAGTGGAAATTAAATCAAATATTCTACAATTTTATATAGAATATTTAAACCAAATTAAAATAAGATCGACTTTGGAACAGAAGATGTAAAATTACTACAAATAATAATACCCAGAAATGTTCTTTCCAAAGAAAAAATAAATATATTGCCCTTGATACTGAAATTTAAGAATTTAGTGGATTGTGATCCAGATAAAATCGTAATGCAATGAAACTTACTTCGACTAAGTGATATATCCTTAGATATAACACTAAGTGATATATGCTTAGATATAACACTTAGTATAAATGAATTTTCGGACAATGGAAGCACATTTAACACTATTTCTAAAACGATTTTGTGTATACCTATTTCGACCAAAAGGTGTCTTGTGACACCTTTGCGTTTGGATGCAAATAATTATGGAAATAATTATTAAAACATGTCCTATTCCTATTGTTGCCAAACAACAATCGAATATAAAAATTATAACGGGAAATTCAGTGTACCGAAAATTTCTGGCATTTTTGAAAACTTGCTGAACTGAATTTCACAGAATTTCCATGGCACGGCATTTAGCAGAATTTCCAATTGCACAGAATTTCCATGGCTTGGTATAATAATACGAAGAGGAAAAAATCAAAAACAAATTCTAGTTCAGTCCAAATGTATGTATGTGTAGTTTCTTTATATTTTTTATTTCTTGCTGTAAGAAAAATCGTAAAGGTGTCAAAAGACATCTCATGGTAGAAATAGGTATATCATGTACGCTTATACTGATCCAGGATGAACTGGAGGAAAATGATAACGCTAAATAAATTTAACAGTTATTATACGAAAAGTCAAAACATTAACTGAGAAAAAATTATTAAACTTTGAAATAAAGGATCATCCGAAAGCGGAGTCATACAGGCGAATTAGTTTACTATCAGCAACGTTCAAGCTCTTTGAAAAAATGTCTAACATCCAAAATAATTACTTACTTAATTGGTCATTACAAAACTTCAGGCAGGCTGATGGACTAGCTTCTCACACCATCCATGTTGTGTGTGTTAATTTTAAAACTGAGTGGCGGGACCTACAGTTTAAAGTCGACTCTGAACGACAGACTTTTTGAAAACCTCCATTGAATAAAACTGTTCTTCTATATTTATCGATGTCTATCAAGTTTCCGGTAAGGTTTGGCACGCGGGCCAAATACTTAAGTTGCGGCCAAACTTACCCAGTAATATAGTGCAGTTATTGGAAAGTTACATAATTGACCGAAGGTTTGTTATTAAGGAGGGAGACTGAGAGTTCTCAGGAGCCTATTACCGTTGCAGTGCAGTATTTCGAGCAACGTTATATATCGGGTAGGCCATCTATCGGTTTAAATTTGAGCCATCGGTTATTTCGAATCTGGCAATACTTATGTCATTCTATTCTGTAACAAAATTCAGTATATTATCTCTACTGAACGTAATTAATCAGTTTACGCTTGAGCAATGTTGGGATTTATTGGACTAAGGAGAAACTGCATGATGATGTCGATTTTGCCAAAAAAAAATCATCTTTTCGGATGAAGCTCATTTTCATCTTAGTGGCTACATTAATAAACAAAATTACCGTATTTGAGGCTCTGAACGTGGTCTTACCCATTACGAGTGACTGTTTGGTGCGGCTTATAGAGCAAAGGCATCATTGGCTCACACTTCTTTGAAAAGGAGGACGGTGAAACCATTACGGTCAATGGAGACACCTATCGCAATATGATAACCGGCCTTTTTTATCCGCTTCTCATGGTACTGATGTGAACGATGTTTGGATTCAACAGCGCGGTACAACTTGCCACACATCTCATGCCACAATCAATTTATTGCGTCAAACATTAATTAACCGAAATGGTGATGTAAATTGGCCGCCAATAAGTTTTGATTTGATTGGACTATTTTCTGTGGGGAGCTATTAAAGAAAAGAGACAATTGATAATTTGAAGGCAAACATTCGTGCACGAAAATTGGTCTGAGCGAATTAAGTACCGTGAGGCCAGCCGCGGCAGCCACATGAAAGAAAAACACAACAAAAAATAAATTTGGCAAAATTTCAAATCGTTTTTGTTTTGTTGAATTTTGAAATTTAAACTTTTAAATTTCCCATTCTGTATTTACTTTATACTTCGGACTTGCCGTTGAGTAGGTACATTTACACTTCTACCTTTGCATAGCGTACATAGAAAACGTCACGACGCTTTTAACCTTCTGTAAGATTACGCAATTTTTTTTCAAAAGTGGTTAAACCAATGGAGAATAAAGTTGAACAAATGAAAACATTTACATATTAGAGGAAACCATGCCTCCTAGTACGAACAAGTAACCAAGTAGTTAAGGTCAACATAAACATATAAAATATCTTGACATCCACCTTGATAGACGTCTGCCTTGAAAATTTCACATTGAAGCAAACCACTGTACACGGTTCCGAATAGCTTTAAGCCTAAAGGAGCCTGAACAATTTTCAAGGTTGTAGTCCAAACCTATTTAAACACAACTGGAAAATCGTCAGGCCAGGAATCTCGTAAGTGGCCTTTAGGTATAGTTCTTAAAGTCTATAGAAAAGATAGCCCTCTAGTGGCAGCAAAAGGAAGTCGGTCTAGAGGTAGCTCATTTTCTTGTTATGGGCATCAGAGCTTCTAGAAGAGGTCGGTCTAGACAAAAAGGACCTAGAAGAAACAATGGTGGAGGGGAAGGAGAATGAAAAAGTGTAATCCAAACATATTTCTGTCACTCTTAGGCAGCATCGACCGCACTACACGCACTAACGTTGGCGTGGCTTCTATATGCCGTAGGACGGGCGTCAATGAACGGCGCGAGTCATTCCTCGATTTTATTATTTCCAATGATTTCATGCTATGCAACGTGCGTAACACATCCAATTTTGTGACTAAAAACAGAAATGAATTGCTTAGTCGCCATTTATTAACCGTAAAATCTTACTCTATACAGTTATGGGTAAGTGCCTCAACTTGCCAAATATCAGAGTTGACTTTAGAAAACGTACAGAAAGATATTTGAACAAACTCGTAGCATATTAAATCCATTTGTTCGCATCATTTATACTTGCGTATATAATGAAATATGAAAATTTTACTTTTTCTTCGTGTTGATCTGGTTTAACTATTTTTATTGTTTTACTTTTTAAAGTTTTGGTGTCCAAATTTGTCATTAAATTTGAAATTGAAAATACAACCAATAATAGAATCTATAGAATTAAAAATATTCTGGTCATTACTAGGAATTTGATTGTAGAAAAATAAAAGGAAAAATAAAAGTATGTATTAAATATTTCATAAAAGATATAAGAAATTTAGAAAATTATGGTAAAGGAATTTTTTTGTCTGCTCTATATCATACAACAAAGAATACAAAAAATATTAAATTGCATAGCATTCAAAATTTTGCTTTTGCATTGGCGAGAGCAACAGCCCTATTTGCATGAAATATGTTATCTTTTTCACACTTTACATTGGAATTTCGTCTCTTTCCTCCCCTATCTTTGCTTTTATTTGATTTTTCAGATGGCTTTTGGTAGCATTTTTTGTCATATAAGGCCAAGAATTCTTAACAGGTTTCTGTTCTGGACTCTATGGTGAAGTATCGAGCAGTTTACCACAATTGAAAACAAACCGTGTTCTAACTGAAACTATTTATGTTTAGATTCTGTTAAAATTGTACAGAAATAAACCTAAACTCATTCTCGCTGCTGAGATTCATGGGTTTTCAACAAACCATTACGTTATGGTTATGGTCGTAAATTATGTTGCGACTGTACGGTGCTTTCAAAGGTTTCTCCATACTTTATTAGATCCATAATTACAGAAACTCATCATAGCCTATTCTAATTTCTTTAGTAATTTGAAATATTTTATATTGTTATTGCAAATGTCTAAAATCTTGTACATATTTCTTCCAACAGCACAGTTCTAGGAAATCCATTGTGTTACACTTTCAAAAAAGGAATATAATTTATGAGCAGTAGAATCTAACGATACTTCACAAATGTAAAATAAAATAAACATTTTGTTGAATTTTCTTTCTTTTCAACCAATTTGAAATAAAATTTTTTATTTATTATAAAAAGACTAATTTAATGCGACTTACAATGGAATTCGAGGCCTTATTTATTAATGAAAGCTTTTTGCACGTCCCGAATTTATTAAGAAAAAACGATTCTTGGGCGCTGTTTTAGAAGATACCCCATCTTCGGTGAATTGACTAAGATTATATTGTATCAGACTATAATGATAAAATATTTGACGAAGAACGGTTTTTTAAGTACATCAGATTAACTCTAGCTGCGTATAATTTGTTGCTGGTTCTAGTTTGCGATGAAGACCCAGACACGGAATTGGGGCAGAAAAGAGGCTGGAATTGACCGAGCTAATAATGTCTCATTACGACTCTATTGAAAAAGATTTCAAATTGATGTGGATATCCTTAAACGAGTGGGTGCGATAGATGAGGAACCCGTCGCTATAAAGTGTTCCCCAACTTGAGGGTGTGTAATGCGAAATAGATTTTCATATCTGTTAGTGTAATCACAGCCAACGCGATGGAGGTATTGTTTTAAATTTTAACAGCGTTATAGGAATATTTTGCTTATCATCATAAGAACGATTTGTAATGTAATTTATCTGTGCCAGCAGAAAAGCTACTATGTTCAGCACTTGAAAATCTCTTCCTTCACTATTATAGTAGGTGACGCAGCCTTTCCTTTGAGAAAGAATTAAATATGTCTTAACCCAAGGACAAATGTGGATACAGTAAGTACTGTTTACTATTTACTACTAATAATAGAAATGTCGCCGGACAATGTGGAAATTATTATGATGGAATGTACTGTTTTTCATTAATTCATTATGTTGATTGATTAAAAACATTGGTATTCTCCATCAACTAATATGGATCATGAATTAGAAGATGGCACTTCATATATAAAAAGCATATAAAAAACGGCGTCAGACCTATGTGTTCGGTTTCAACCCATATTTGCAAATTCATACAAACAGCAATGTTGCTCGGAAATAATTTGGTTAAACGCGTTTCAAATAAAATGCAATTTCATCTTAGCAAAGAATAATTTAAAAGTTTCTTGACATTTCTTTTTAAACTCTCAATAAGAAAGTTTGAACTATTTTTAACGCTCCTAAAAAACGTTGACCATTGTTATATTCCTTGAATTTGTAACGTGTTAATATGCTATATGAGACGCAGGATCCGAATTAATTACAGTCGTTTTTAGAAAGCATCGTAATGATTATTTAATTCTATAAACAAATTTTAGAGATGATATACCGAACCTTACCAATGATGACTTCGTAATTCCGCCGCTTAGTCATGAACAGGTATAAGTCGCAATTATGTAATGAGTTGGTAGGGCGCACGCACCAGCTTACTTACAAAATATGGCCGGGGAAATTGTGCCCAAAGATTGGAACATCTGGGAGGTTCTATAAGCAGACCCTACGATATGCGCCAACTACAGACGTATAAGACTTCTCCCTATCGCATATAAGATTCTTAAGAGCGTATTGTGTGAACGACTTAAACTATTTGTCAAAACATTGCTTGGACCTTATCAGCGCGGCTTCAGACTTAGCAAGTCCACCATCGACCAGACCTTCACACACTCACTCAACCAGTGTTGAAAAATTCAGTACTTTGGTACTTTTTTCAGTACTTTTTCATTTCAAAAATACCGCAGTAACCCCGCAAGGCTTTCAGTACTTTTTTATTATGACATATTTTATGTCTTGCGCTTTTGAACTATTTATACATTAACAACATGTATGTTCAACGTAATGCTAAAGGTAGAATTAGACTTTAGCCCAGGATATCCAAACATCCACGGAACGTACATTCGTTTTTATAACACGAAAAGCAGTTAAAACGCTTGCCGAACTGTAATATAATTTTGGTAAGCATTTGCATTGCTTTCATATGCTAAAAACGAACGTAGGTTACATTGCTACGTTTCATCGATATTTGACTAAACGGGGCTTTTGCATTTTATTACGTTCCGAATCAGCTGTTCTTGTCTTGCATGTGAGGAACACGAATAAGTCGTTAATTTTTTTGTTCGACTTCCTTCTGGCAAAAACTCTGAGGGTAAATAAAATTGGCATGTAAAGTTTTTCAAAAAATCTATCGTTCTGAGTCGACTTTAAACTGTAGGTCCCGCCATTCATATATAAAATTAACACACACAAAATAAGAGGTGTTAGCAACTAGGTCTTAATACTGACTAAAGGATTGTAATGACCAATTATGTATGTATTTTTTTTACAAAAGTACTATTTGGTGCAAAAAAGTACTGTTTCAGTTATAGTTCAGTGCCATTTCAAAATTTCAGTTTTGCAACACTGTTCTCAACCCTCATTCGAGCGTTTTTTTACTTAATGTGTTGGTTTTCTATCGAACTATTATTGAATATTTAGAAGAGAATTTATTAAAAGTAGATGAAGGATCAATTAAATGCCCACGTTGTGGTAAGTGAAAAACAAACTTGAAGTAAGTGTTGCTTAATTGCTATGATGAAATGTAATTATTAAAATATGTTTTTTTTTTGTATAAATTTCTATAGAATATTTTTTTTTGATCGCTTCAATTCATTATAAATGTGTAATCCTGGAATTTCAATTTGCAATTTTAGGAATAATTCTGAATAGTAACTTAATTTATTAATCCACCAATGATTACGGCGTTATCATTTTCTAAGTGAAAACCAAATTCGTATTACATATAAAACTGAACTGAAAATTAAAAAGAAAAATTCTTAAGCCGTTAAATCAGATGTATGCTATTTCGTAATGATAATGTCTTTCTATTTTAGAAATTGAAATTTTAGCTTTAAAATATTTTAATTGGAACTGCAGTAGTATCTGGTATAAATTTTAAAAGTAAAGCGACATAATGAATTCACGGAGTGATTGAGAGCAAATTCAGAACGACAGCGACAAAATAAATTTTCGGAAAGTATCAAAGAAATTTTTGTAGTTCCATAATATTATTTGCTAAGTGACGTTTGATTTTATGTGAATGTTAAATGATTAATAATAATTACTGTACCTAGGTGTAATAATAAGTTTGACGACAGTTTACAAATTTTTTTAAGATATATTTTTTATTATATTTTAGATTTATAACCCAATTTTTACGTTATATGAATGAATGATATAAAGGTGATTAGTGATTTAATTCGTAGAATACATGATCTAAAGTGCTCCAAATCTAAACTATTCACCATCGTGTTACGTCCACTTGTGAATTCGAGCAATATGGTACTTCGAACAGTTAAATGTAATGTTATGTGATAAAAGATGACTCAAAATTTGGTGCTGACGCCAAGCGCGCTCTATAGTGGTTTTTCTATGACTGTTTCTTACCAATCTGTCTTTCGGCTTTGTATGAGACAATTGATTTCTATTTGAAATGTAGAACGAACCACATTTTAAACAGCTGACTGCTAGTAAATGGATAAGATTAGTAGATACATCTAACAAGCTGAAGACCATTGGTGAATATGGAAAGATACTCAAATATATTATAGGAAGGATTCATAGGGTTTCATGATAAAGCTAATGCAGAGATTAAGGTATAAACTTATTTCAATCGGAACCTTTATAATTTACCAAGAGCTACAGGAATCAATCTTTTCACTTAAATAAATAAAAGTTTCTTTATCATAATTAGTTTTTTTATTCTCAATTGCATTAAACTATAGATTTTGTTTTCACAGCGATATCACATTAATTTGTATGCTGAACTCATGTGCAACAAGTTAAATTTGATGAAGTAATTGTTCGCTTTCAATTTATATTAAGATTACTAATATTTAATTTTCGTGTAAAACCTGCTTTTATTCATGACTTTTAATTATTTCACGGTACGAAAACTCATAAGTTATGTTACTCTATTAGACATTGTTTTCTGACAAAACCTCATTGCCTGTTTTCACTACATAAATCAAATCTGACCATCGGTCAGACTAACACTGTCTAAATAAAAAGCATGAACGTTTGTATGCAATAAATTTCAACCCTAATTTAAGTAGTTTTTTGAAACATTTATTTTTAACGTGTTTGACACATTTTGTATTGAATGTGTGTACGGAGAAGATATGGTTATAATTTATAAGGAGGTTTGACATTAAGGCTAATTAGATTCCGGGTAATTTGTAAATGAAAAGCAAACCATTACTAGGTTTAAGAGCCAGGTTGTAGCTCTATTTTTTGTTTTGCTTTTTTGTCCTCGGATAGTCTTATACTTCTCGAGAACGATCACATAGTTATTCCTTTACCTAAATAAGTCAACTCATGAAGAAGCTATTTGGCTGCTATCCGACGCTAGTCCTGTTCCTCCTCAACCTAGAATGGAAGAGGGAATACTTCTAGTTTTATCCCTGCGAATTCAAAAGCAGACTTATATGTTTTCTATTAAAGATACCATTCAATTTTTCATGTGTTCTTCTGGTTGGACTTAAATTATAGCGTTTAGCATTAGGAATTTTTTTTAGAAGCTCCCAATCTACATATATTTTGCTTTTGTTTTTATATATTTAATAGAATAAATAAAATGTTTAAATTTAAGATTTTTAAAATTATTCTTTGTTCATTGTAATAAAAATAAAACAATATTCAAAATTAATTTGTTATTTAGTCACACAAGTAAATAAATTTATCAAAATTAATTTGTTAAATTCATTTGTTCGATACAAAGGACTAAAACTTTGTAAATTATACAAATTAATAAATTAGCCGTCTATCATTAAGGATCGTTGATTTCGAATACATGTCCTTTTGAATAGTTTATAACGTTTGAAGTTATGAAGCACAGTGCATGTTTTTTTCGGCTCATTTGTGGTGTTGTGTTTAATTCAATTTGAAAACATTTGAAAACGCTTTTGAGTACTCTATTCAAATTCTATTACATACGATTTCTATTATGAGCATGCATCATATTAAATTTTCTTTTATCTTAATTTGCATCTTTATAAGGAGTTATTAACCAAAGATGTAATGGACAGTCAGGATCACCGGTATGATGTATAATTAAACATACAATCTAATATGTTAAACATTATTTAATATTTTTATATAATTGTATAAACCATCAAATAAATGAATAAATAATATTTTAATCTTTTTATATATTTTAATATATGGTCGAATATTTTAATGATGGTCGAAGTTCCGTTCCGAAATATGATAAATAAATATTTCCAAAGTTCCAAAGTTCCAAAGTACTTAGCCGTTGTGGACGAAAATTGCAAGTTTGTAATGCAAAAATGCCCCATTTTCCCGACAGTTCAGCTTTAAATCTATTAGAAGATTTGTGGCAGTGGACCTATGCGACCTTTATGCACACAGATAACTAGAAACCTTGCAAAGAAGACTTTTAGTAATAAGAGTAAATAAAGATCACCATATAAAACACTTTTGAGTGATATGTTTATTTCTTAATTGTTTCATTTTTGAGAACAATTTTTCGCTATACAAGTTTTCTTTTGTTATTGATATTCGTTAGATTTGACAATTCCTTTCAGTAAACATAACATAAGGAAAAATGCTTTTAATTATAATAAAATATTCAATAATAATAACAATAAAATACATATTTAATAACAGTAATGAACTTTCTTTTATAGACAATATTTTATTAAAAAATATTTTATTAAAATCCTGTTCGTTTAGGCAGATATCGGAGAAGCGATTAAAGCTTTGTAGAATTAATGTGAATGTGAAAGATATGTTCACTTAACATTCACTTAACAACATGGAACTTTTCTCAAAACTCGCTCATAAAATAACTTGGCACTTAACATAATAGACGTTTGAACTAAAGATTCTATATAAAAGCTAGCCAAAATTAAATTGCAAATCATCGAAATGTATCGCGCATTTCTACTTTACAGTTCACTTTTTAAATCCATATGATGTTATGCTGTTCAATTACAGGAAGCAGGATCTGCTTCTCATTTAGAAAAAAAATTCTGAAAAAGCAAGAACTTAGGTATTATTAGTAGAGAACTACATAAGAAATTTGAACATACATACATATACTCATTGAAGAAGAAAAACTTTCATTCAATTCCAATTCGATGGCTCGCAAGACCATAAAAAGATTTCTTTATATTTAGACCCACTTAATCCTCAAATTTAACTTTGCAGTTATTTGATTAACATTTTCATTTATGAATTGTAAGCATATGTACCTGTTAAATTGCGATTACGATTAATAATCAATTACATTACATTACAGAATCGTAATGATTATTTAAACCAATGAAAAATTTTTTCTAATTACTAATTGATTACGATTACAACTAATCAAAAAAATAATCAGGATTACTGACGATTAATACAAAATAATTCAAAATAATCAAAAGTAATCCAAAAATAATCCAATTTTTTTAATAGTTACTTTCAATTCTTATTGAATATTTTAAATAATTGTCATTCTTTCCATAAAAGAAATGTTATGAAAAAAATTTAAAAATTCTTCTCCAAGAGTACTAAATGAAAGCATCAAAATAAAATAGTTCAAGATGTTACAAAGATTAAGTCTTGAATTGTTGGAATTAACTGTTAAGAATGTAATCAAAATATTTTTGGATACGATATGTAGTTTTTACGCCAAAAACAGCAGTGCATTTCCATTTTCGGATTATCTCCATTTTTTTTATTATTTTAGTAATGATGGTAAGCTTGCATTACTTTCAATTTTGTTGGATATTTAGCGATTTAAATTTGTTGACGTTGAAATAAATACCAACATTTCTCCAGAATAACATATTAAAACTGATGGACAGTCCACTATAAAACATCAATTCTTTAATTCGACAAATTTTACAGTTTCAAATAAATTGTAGATTCATGCATTCTCCAATTATCGAAAATAATCAAAAAAAATATTGAAATTAATTATTGATTACTTTTGGATTACTTTTGTTTCTTTTTAATTATTTTGTACTAGTCATCAGTATTTATTTTATTTATTTATTTATTATAATTAACATAACACAACAAGATTTTAATCTTATAAGTTATAGTACTATGTTTAGGATCAATAAGATATAAAACATAAAAGAATAATAAAAATTGTGATATATAAGAAATATAAGAAGTTAAGCAAAATAACAAATTAATATAAAAAACAAATTGATTAAAATATAAAATTTAAGTAGAAATATAATTTAAAATAATATAGAAAAACTAACAGTAATCCTGATTATTTTTTCATTATTTGTAATTGTAATCAATTATTAATTATTCAAACCAAAAATACTCGTAATTGAAATCATTATTTTACCATTAAAAAAAGTAATTTAATTACTAATCATTACTTAACAGGTATGATTGTAAGAGACTTGGAGGAAAAATCGAATAAATTTTAAAATTTTGTTAATTATATGTAGTAATTTATGTAGGAACATTCTTTTTCACCAATATATGATATTGCTAAAATTATTATAATTTTTTTATTCATGTTTTCTTCTTTATATTTTCGACATCAATAAACTGCTTTTGGCATTTCCGTATTTAGCAACCATTAGGCGTTGTTATTAACGTTTATATTTATTCTTTTTTTCTCTTTTTCAAATTAGTTTTTCTGTATATTGTACAATATTTTGCGTTTTACAAAAAATAAACAATGTACTCTTAGTAAATGAGCTTTTCTGCGTAAAATAGTTTCAACGAAAACGCCCTTGGGATCCACATATGAAGCTGCATATTCTTTAGTTTAAAAAAGATTAGCGATGTTAGAAACTTTTTGGTAATTACACTGAAGGATAACTGGAAGGCAAATGCTATGTGTAAAATGATCTCTATGTACTACGTATTTATATTACACACACGTCCCTAAACTCTAACAAATATTTTATAAAATTTATGAATTTTGAAACAATAGTTATTGAAAATGTGTTAGTGTTGTTAGTTTTATTATTCGAAAGACAAACTTCCAAAGTTTCAAAAATATTTGAATATTCAAGCGAGAATTAAAACACGAAACATATTATTTAAAAAAAAGTGTGTTGGCTTATTAGACGTGAGGCCACGGTTCAAACCTCTAATAAAACGAAATATGAAAAATTATTTCTTTTCAAAAGTTTCTCAAAAATCTGTCGTTCGGAATCGACTTTAAATACAGAAAATATAATGTCCTTAAGAATATAAATGATTGCAGTTTCGAAAAAATACGGAAAATAGCTATTACTCTACAGCTGAAAATATATAGAATGATGCCTTTTAGATTAAATCCGAAGAATTTTGGTTAAAACTAGTTGCCAATTGGAGTTTTTGTCAGAAATCTGCTGGGAGGAAGTCGCCGAAAAAATACTTTTTGTATTTTGCTTTGATGTCTGGCCTGGGGCTCGAACCTGGCTTTACGTCTAATAAGCCAACACACTACCTACTAGACTACGGCGACTTCAAAGTTACTTTCGTTTTATAGAAATTCGTTATCATAACTTTTAACTCCATAAGCAGTGATTCGCTAATGAATATTCAATCCGAGACAGTTTTGTGCGTCGTATACTAGAACTTCATTTTGAACCCAGTCATACCCAAGTAATTCTATTGCTCTTTTAACGTTTCTTTAAAATTCAAACAACGATTTAACAATAAGATTATAACTCTTAAATCCGAAAAATATTAAAGGCGAACAGCAATTCACTAGTCTTCATATCTTCAAAATGTGTAGATGTCTAATTGGTCAGATCGTGCTGAGATTGTGATGATATTTATTAAAATCGCTTATTTAAATGATCAAAAAGTAATACTTAATCAAGAAGTTTGCATATTCCAATAAGGTTTAAACACTCTTATGTACAAAATTCTCTCTATATTATCAAATCTGCGTGTTCAGTCATAAAATTACAGAGAATATACATTCGAAAAAAGTTAATTTTTGTCGTTTTCAACCTAAAACAAAAAATTTTTTGTGTGTTTTCTTAAGGAAGTAGAGAACTCTTAAAGTGAAATAAAGTTTCACATTCGAGTAAGAATTTGCTGTTGCTCAAACGATGAATATATGTATGTACTAAATCAATATCCATCATTAGTTACTTACTAATTTTTTGGTATTTTAAACGTAAGATGGAAATTACTATATATTAAATAATTATGGTTTTAATATTACATTCGTCACGTATACAGTGGATGTGTGTTGGGAAAGGTAATTGTGCAATCATAGTCGCAGATTAATACCACAAATCTTAAGCTATCGCTAAAGTGACTAGATTTTACAGCTCTGTAAATAATATTTATATCTTTTTGATTTGTTTATTATTTCTTGTTTATATCGTTAAAAAATCTATGATTGTTATATCAGGATTCGGCAATAAACTCATTTAATGTAAACTTTCGAGAGTTATAATAAGATACTCTTGGCCGATTCACGCGACCTTGTATCGTGTATCGTTGTATTGATTACACTTTTTGTTTGTGAAGACCCAGTGAGTTTGTGAGCACACTGCATTATGTATTTAGTATTTTAAACGTTAAAAAGCAATAAGCATATGAATATCAGTATTCAGAATTTAGTTTTCAAGCAACTTAGAGAAAAAAAGTAAATTAATTAATTATTTGTGCAAACAATATAATTTTGAGATGTTAATGGTTGACTCAAGTCACAGAAAATCTTTTGTATTTTAATTGTTTTTCTTAATTACTGGAATTTAAATAATCTGGGAACACAAAATCATACCAATTTTTAAAAACATGAGGAAATTTTTTTGAACATTATCAACAGCAAGCATACACTATTGTATTTTGTATTTCAATACAATGATTGAAGGGCTTTTGTGAATTGCCCAACTATGTACATTTTAGATTTTAGGACGCTTTTACGATAAAATAATATTTTCCTTACTTTTCAAAAACTATATACCATATACGCAATATACATACATACACATCTACTGTAAAGATTCTGCGTGCAGACAATTACTTGATATTCTAAATTTTGAACGAATTACTTCTTATCTTAAATTGTTAATTATTTGTGCTTTAGAAAGCAATATTTTTTCTTCAACTGCTTGACTGACAACCCTCAGATTAACTTCTTTTCCCTTTACTTTAATAATTATTTTTTTGAACATACGATGTGTAAAGAAATAAAGAACTTTACGTATAAGCTCGTACATAAAATAAGTTTCTTACATAAGACAAATGAAAAGTTTAAAATCTTCAGCGGAGAAGTGGTTACCGCTAAATCAACGGAAATCTTAAGTGTAGGCACACAGTTCTACGTTGAAAATAGTTTTCTAATTTCCAAACTTAAAATTTTCATTAAAAATTCAAAAAAGACTCGCATTTGGTCCTTAATAAATACATACGCACACATTACGTTTTTACATTCATATATGTATGTATATCCATTTATACATACGATAAACGAGCGCTCTTGCAACCTAAAAATAAATAACCCACTCCTCTGTAAACACATAAAGCAAAGGGTTATGTACTCAAAGATGTAAGTTTTATACGGATACTTTTTATATTCTATGTATGTACACATGCCATACATGAAACTACACGCAAAGCACGTTCATGTGTAAAACTTTGCATTAGTGTGTGTATTTCTTCATATAACCCACACATGTCTTTACAGCAAATGCCCCAATGCTCATCAATTTTACAAAATGAAATGACTGACAAAAGCGTCATTCAAAAGTTTGGATTTTCTTTCTTTGTTTTTCAACGTTTGTTATAGAAAACTTTTGTAATTACTATAATTTGTACAAATATACAGCATACATATGTGTATATGTATGTTTATGGAGGGAAATTATTTCTCTCTTTGAAGGCCTTCAAAGGACTCAGTGGAGAAAATAAAGTTTCAGAAAACAAATTAGATACTCTACGAAAATTGAGATGAAATTTTTGCCTGACCGATTCAGAACGCTTAAGTGCATAATTTAATCGAAAATTTATTAATTTTCGTTGCGATAGGTTTAAAAACTTCAGTGTAAAAAATATGAATCGATAATCAAATGCTTTTGTTGTTGTGTTGGTCAAAGAGCAAGATATGCGCTATGAGATAAGTTGATTAAATTAGAAGTTATATGACTTCATTTGCAATCCTTAAAAAAATATTGATTAGTTTGATTTCAAATAATTTTCAAGAATAACGAATGCTTCAGAACAAAAGAAAAAAAATTTGATACAAATGTTATTGTTTTTAATTTTAAAATTAAAAGAGTTTATCGCATATCATATTTCATGTCTTACAGGGCATATGAAAAAATTAATTAATTAATTCTTCAAACTTTTTTGTTGGGTGTGGTCAAAATTAATATACGTCAAAATACTGATTGTGTCAACCTAATATAATCTTACTTTGCTGTCAATTGAAAATAGCAAAATACAATGTATGACGAGTCCTATGGCATTCGGCCTTAAGTAAGGACTAAATAAAGCACTCTTGTACTATGACATCGGTAGCTCTACTTTAAGAATACAGACTTTAAGAATACAGGCATTATTCTAACATTTTTCCTTTGCTGAGCTTGTGTTTTGATATTTCGCGTCTTATATACTTGTGGCTGAAGTCGCCGTAGTCTAGTAGGTAGTATGTTGGCTTATTAGACGCAAAAGCCTGGGTTCGAGTCCCAGGCCAGGCATCAAAGACAAAATACAAAAAGTATTTTTTCGGCGACTTCCTCTCAGTAGATTTCTGGCAAAAACTCTGAAAGTAAATAAAAATTGCCATGAAAAGTTTCTCAATAAATAAAAATCTGTCGTTCGGAGTCGACTTTAAACTGTAGGTCCCACCACTCATGTATAAAATTAACACACACAACATCAGTGGTGTGAGAAACTAGGACGTTGTACAATGGGTCAATTCGACCTCCGGGTACTGTACTTGTCTTAATTGACAAGTACACGTCCTCTAACCTAACCTAACATAACCTACTTGTAGCTTGTCCCCAGCACGTTGAAAATATTCGAAAAAGTTTTATTTTAGTTTCTAAAGTTAAACGCATAGTAAATTCTCTCGGCCGCCACAATGCTTATGTTGGATTATCAACTATTTTATTTCGCTTATCAATAATTAAAACTACTATATTAATAATTTCATAAAATTTTTTACTTTTTGCTTTTTGAACTTTGAAAGCAAACTTATAAACTCCAAGCGAGAGTTTAACCCAATATTCATTTATCCAAATACTTGTTTATCAATGCTACTTAATTTATCGATTAGCCTTTGTGAATGACAAGTCAAATTCAATCAGTTTCTATTGGTATTTTTAATACTTGTAGGTATTAAAAATTTTGTAATTATTTGTAACACCAATTGTTAATTTTGTAATCTCTTATTTTATATTGAGCTGTGGATTACAAATCTATTCTAAAATAACAAGAAGCATAGGATGTCAACAATTATATTCAAATATACACGATCTACGTTCAATTTGATTCCAGTTTAGATTTAATTTAGCGGATTGAAATTTTCCAGTAAATGTTTTGTCTAATGCAATGCTTGTTCCTATAGTGTGGTCTCCATTTTGCAATTTTCAGATACTGACCAATATCTGAATAGCGAATCTGATCGTATTCCATGATTCGCACCCATATAGAAAGCGTACTACTTTCATAAACAAATGCTTGCCAGAATTTATTTATTCTAGAGTATTGAACTGTTCCTTTAGGTAGAGTTTCAATTTGGCAAACATTTTGTATTACAAATCTAAATGCACAAGCATTTGTTATGGGATCTGATAGTATCAATTTAGGACAGATGTTGCTTAGACCTGACGAATTATTATTATTTCGACGTCTGGACAATTGGTAGAGATAGAACTCAGTTTTATTACTTGACGTTTGGATATTAAGATATTGTTACGCAACTTCTTGGAAAGCTCTTCACTGCGCGATTAAGATTTGTGTTGCGAAATATTTTAGTAGTGACCTGCATGAATTTGGCGATATTTTTTATCCAATTTGTCTTGCCGAGCTGCAATTTATCTACCGGTTAGGAGATGCCTGCAGGTGCACACTTTTACTGGCGTAGATTTTGGAAGATTTAAAATCATTTTCTTTATGTTGAATAAAAATTTACAGTTAGCGTCAATAATAAATACATTGCTTACGAACGTTGTTCTCATAGCCTCTATTTCAAAAATAGTATTTCTTTTATTCCCTTAATTTAAACTAGATTTTTTGATAATCAGTTAGTTGCATGGATTGTTTCAACTCATCAGAGTATTTTGTGATAATTGCTATTTTTATTTAACTGGGATTTCGATGTGAAAATTTAGAGCGTTGTGTTGTGATTCTTTGCTTGTTGTTATGGTGCCGCCAATTTGATTCAGAGTCTTCTGATCTGTTAATGATAAATTTACTTTATTTAGTCTGCAAAAAAACAGATCCAATATCTTAATTGATAGTGATAGTATTTCTCCTCCATCAATGTCCATCATCTTCTACCTTGAAGTCCGTCATCATTATTAAAATGTATCTGGGATATGGATAGAACTCGTTATTGTTAAAATTACGAATTCGTTTCTAATAAAAAGAAGAATTTGTAATTATGTTTGAATTCAAGATTTTTTGACCATAAATCAAAAGGAAAGTATAAATAAAGCCATTAATTTTGTAACAAGAACACAAATATTAAAAGAAAATAACGCGGTTTATCCGTTTCAATTTTTTTTAAAGTTAATAATTAATTCCTGTAGAAAATAACACATATAACATCGATTATTTGTAAATTATAAAATTCTATATATCTTGTAGATTATTCTCTTTTTGTTGCTTTACCACGTTTGATTTCCGTTGAATTTCAGTTAAACATTATTTAGCAATCTAATTTAACAATTGTGGAGAGTAAGGATAGAAGAACGGAAGTTGATAAGTTTGTTATTCAAAAAGAAAAATTCGGCTTCAAAATAGATAGAATAACAATATTTTTAGAACTTTTATATTTTGCATAAATTTATAATAATTTACAATAATTTTGTTGTTTATCCGCAACATTGCTTTTATTTCTAAGTTAAGTAATTATTTAGAGGGTTGTTTTTTCTTACTTCAAACAATTCAGGATAATATCTAATTTAAAATTTAAAAAAAAATTCCTTTTTAAGGAGATTTATATTATCATTTATGTTTATAAATGTTCCCTAGGTTTATAGCTAAAAAAAAATATTTCTACAAACTTCCATAAGATTCTTCCTTCTTTTAAGTTCTTCAATGTTTTTCTATATACTTCAATTTATTATCTTCTTCGATATTCTTCCACAAACACTTCTATTTTCTTCTATAAGCTTCAACCTCTATTCTATTCTATCTATTCTATTCTCTTCTGTTCACTTCAACTCACTTTTCTAAACTTCTATTTTCTTCTATAAACGTCTAAGCGTTCCTTACATTTCATGAGTTTCTCTCGCAAAAAATGTACTTCTACTCTACTCAAACATCTAAACTTCTTTAAATTGTATATACATACATACTTCAGATAATTTCGTCTGCTTTCATTTCATCTTCACAAGGATCTTGACATTGAGCAGACTTACAAAGATCGTCCTTCTTGCAATTCAATTTAATTTCACTGAACCGCACGTTTTTTCGTAGAACTCTTTCATTTTTCTTGAAATTTCACTGCACCGCATGTTTTTCGTAAAACTCTTTAATTTTCTTGCAAACTCATACTTTTTTGGCTGTTCACAGCTTGTAGGCATCTTTTGCTTTGTATTTTAATTTTTGCAATTTGTCGATCCCGGCTGAGCCCCCATTTGTAATATTTAGATTTAAATTTATTGATATAAATCCATTTATTGGTTTAAATATACAATTAAAATAACAAATATTTGGTTTTAACAAATAATATTTAAAACAATTCTCTTTAATTTAAAACACAAAATTGAATTGCTTGACTCGGCTGCCAAATATATAATAAATTTTATTTGTCTTTTTTATATTGAAAAACTATTTTTTCCAACTCGATCAAGTATTTAAGTTTTATCATGTTTATGTTTTTCAGTCCGCTTACTATATTTATTTTAGTTCAGTTTTTCTTTAACCCTACGGGATCGCCTTAATCCTGTTGGGTGCGATCCCACATTTGGCCCTCCTGACGCATCATTCGACCCGAATGATATGCTCTTCAAGTGCGATCCCACATTTATTTATTAATTTTATTTTTCTTTTTTAATCTTTTACGTAGTTTTGTTGTTGTAATTGGATGTTGGAGTTGAACGGAATGTTCTTCTAGTGGAACATCACTGCGACACACTCAGTGATGCAATAATGCATTTACAACTGTTCGCGGCTGTTGGTCGGAATACGTATACACTTCCGATCACTTATTGAAGTTGTTCAGTGAAGCACGCACATGGCGCTTCCCGGCATTGCTTACAGAAAAATGACTGTCAGCCTTTGTTAGCGATTCATTGTACGCAGTTGGCTTTCCATTATGCTATGTTCGCACGAGCCTTCGAATTACTTCGCTCTCTGTTTTGAATTATTAATTTGAATTATCATGTTCACACGGCAACTTTGTAATTCTTTTTGACAGTTCTTCTTTTCTTCTTCTTTTTATTACTAAATTATTTACAATTTATTATTTACAATATTTATTTCTTTATATTTTTTGTGCTTTGGCAAAAATACGATAAAATTTAGAGATTACATTGATTTTTAAGTAATTCACAAGGTAATAGAAATTGAATTACATACAATTTGGGTAATTTGCCCACAAAATTTTGTATGGCGAATTACGTAATTCAGAACATAATTGAATGTTGAATTACAAATGAGAGAGCGAATTACGAAAAATTGCTGCCGTGCGAACATAGCATTAGGCTCTTTGTTTTATTTTTTAATTTCTTATTTACCCCCAAGGTGCTTATTAGTATTATGGAATGCATTTAGATTTTTTTTCATCTTGGAGGTGCAAGACTACATTTGCAATGTAAGCAAACACTGCCCACTTTAAATTGTTTAGCCGATCACAATAAACTTTAACGAAGGGTCTTTTTCTTTTGGATCAGTCGCCACCGGTTTGTTAGACGAACTTGTTTTCTGCATTTATTTATATATTGAATCTTCATTCAAATGACAATATGTATTCAAATTTTAAATCTTAAAAAATCTATTTATGCCCAGTCATCACCAGGTATAATTCCAGCTTTCGACGAATGTCGCTACAGTAGTTCAATATGTTACGAGCCAGAAAATTTGGATTGAGTTGGAGTCTTTTCAAATATTTAGTGTTTTGACCTATGGCACGTTAAGATTCTTATATGTATTCGAGTTTTTAATATACCACGTAGCTGCTGTGATCATGCGTAATATCTTGTTTTGACATCTTTGAATTTTTTCAATACGTGAAGTAGAGACAGTTTCCCAAAACTGAATATCATAACTTCTTATACCGGACTTGAATAATGGACTCTTTGTTCTCCATCGAGGCAATTTCTACACTTCAAATGGTAGGGACGTCGCCATATCTCTGTTGTAGAGGATAAATAAGGCTGCCACTTAGTCGTGAGTTGCCAGTCAGTGATAAGACGTGAGTCTGTGATGAATAACAGAGAGTTCTATTAAAGTGCGGATTATGGACAGTGGTAGTGAACATCGAAAATTTGGTCAATATATTTTAAACACATAAATGATTTATTTAAATAAATGAGTATATAACAATCAATGAAAATATTTTCTTATATTTTACTTGCAATCTTCGAATTCACGAGAAATAACGTTTTGCAAAATTTAAAAACGTAATAATGCGTTTACAGTCTATAGATTCTATCAATATGTAGATTAGTATCAATATGTATGCAACATGTGAATACCCTAATTATTTCAATTATAATAATAAGTGCGTATTTATTGCAAATAATTAAATTTTATGAAATGTAAATACTATCATTATAATGTATATATGATAAGTAGACAGTTTACATATTTAATTCATACAAATTATATTTTATAGGTTAGAATCTAACCGTTAGATCATATTATAGGTTGGATCATACATTTTGTCGTAGGTTTGAAAATATATATTTGTAATCATACTTTTTATTATCTACAGTGAGCGTCAAAAGTGAGTAAACACCACTGAAATAATTCATTTTCTTAGGATAGCGAGAAAAGTAAATATAGTAAATAAAAGTAAATAGTCGAATAAATTTCAAAAAAAAAAAAACATTTAAAATGTTAAAACAAAACAACAATTCATGATAAGGGAACTTTTTTTATACTTAAGAAAGTAATAGAAAATTTAAAATTATAGTGAGTGTTGACGCACTTATGGCGCTCACTGTATTTATACATTTCCAATTATTGTACTGTTATAAATGATACAGTTGTCAAAACCAAAATAAAGTATTCACAATCATGATCGATCATGTTTTCCTTAATACGCAATTTATTTAAAACATTTAAAGAACTTTCAATTGGGAACGTACAGTCATTATTAATTTGGAAGTCAAGTATAGAAGATTTACTTTGTTAAAATTCTTATTTAAATATAAAACTACATAAAAAACGTAATAATTGTCTTATGCTGGAGTTACCCACACGTAGCGTAACGTACCGTAGAAAACGTTCTCTTTTTACCATATGGAGAACAATGTAAACGCTTACCCAAACGTTCTCTCTCGTTAGCAAAACGGAACGATCTGTATAAAACAGAATTCTCCCACGTTTTTACGTGACATTTGATCATGAGAGAGAACATGAGAGAGAGAGCAGTAAAAAATCACCAAATAAGGAAAAATATGATCAAAATTAAATTCTCAGTTTTTTATTTTATTTTTTCAAATTTAATTATAATTGAGAAAAAAGAAACAAAAAATAAGAAAACAAAATTATAATCTTAATAATTAATTAATTTTAACAAACAAAACAAAAGCTATTCTTATAGAATAATAATAACCAAATTCGGAATAATCTACACATCAAACAAAAAACGGCAACACTGATGATGAGTCTGTATACCAATTTCTTTGCATTGTGTTGTGTTCGTTTGTGTGTTGCTTTGTGTTTTGTTTCGTTTTTATTTACATTCTTCGTTGACATATGTCCCGTTTTGAACGTTTCTATAACTACACAAACGTTTTTAAGGCTACGTACGTTACGATTTTACGATTCTTACGCTTGGGTAACCAAGCCATTACCCCTTTTTCTTTCATACCGATGTTGTTGGTTTACTTGTAACAAGTTCGTTGTATTTGTTAATGTAGCTTTTGCTCATTTTAATGTTAAACGATGTACACCGTTTCCATTTTCGTAACAATATGTTTGACTTGGACACATGTTGTCTTATCTGCAATCAAATAAGTTTTATAAATATATACTTCACTTGAATTGTTTAGCTAAAAATCTCACTTTATCTACTTCTATATAAAATTCGTTTTTTAAATTGATTCTTGATCGGCCTGTAAAATCAAATACATTTTTTAACAGTTCGTTCTGATTTCCATACAATTAATGTTTTTTCCTTTCGCTTGAAGAAGGATGAATGGCAATTATTGAATATATTCAGAGGGAATCAAAAAGAATCATTGATTCCTTTTAATTCCAGTAATCCTGATTACTTTTAGATTACTTGTAATCGTAATCAATTAGTAATTAGGAAAATATCGGAACTGTCCTGTGTACTCAGAAAAAAAGTGTTATTACCAAAGGTTGAAGTTATAGATTACATATACAACCGATCAAAGTACTTACAAAGTTAGTCTCCTTAATTATAAATGTTCATTCTAAAGTACAATTTATATACCAGCCCTTCGTGCCCAACTCTATCGAATGCTTGGGAAACTTCTTTAAAATGAGTGGAACAATAGTATTATGTTTTGGACGACCTTCTTATGACTATATAGATTTATTCGATAGTTCTTCTTTCCGTTCTGAAGTCAATTTGGTGATCCCGAATACACACACTTACATTTAGTTTAGAAATCAGTCGTTTTTTAAACAGTTTTTCCCTTGTTCGTAAACTTGGCGATCTGTATGATTTAGCTTTTGTATGATACTTAGAGGGCTTTGGTATAATTTGACTAATACAAGCTTTAATTCTTGATGTTAGTATTGAAGTCTTAAAAAATAATTGTAAATATACGAAGAATTGTCATTGCTATAGGAGATAGCATTATAACCACATTTCACATTTTATCGACAGCGGGGAATTTGATATCCTCTGTGTGGTAAATCCCGATAGTATTACCCTTCACAACCCCTAACTTGTACATAATGTTGTCAACAGGTCTCACTATTCTGTTTTTTATAAATTTTCCACAGAATTTCGATTTGAAATGGTTTTTAAATTCAGGTAATTTTAGTAGCCTAAATTAGCTAACCGTACTCTTTATCGTCCAATTTAGTAGCTGCAACTCATGATTTGTCAATGATCGCAGTTTTCGCGCCAATCTATAATCAGATCCATTAGAAAACCAGTAGAAACCAAAAAGTGCAAAAATGATTTAGTGTCAATAGTGGAATGAACCGAAGTTCGTAATGTACACTCAATTTGGGCCATTTACAAATCTCAATCCCGTTCATCTTTCTTTAGATAAGAATTTATTGCATTCAATATATGCTGATAAAGCTCTTTCCGATGCATTCGCCTGTGGTGAATACACTGCGGCCTTCATGCGATTTATTTTGTAGACTGCGATTATTTCCTTAAAAATATGGGAAATAAATTATTGACCACTGTCTCTATGAATGGCCTCCGGTATTCCGAACTTGTTAAAAACTTATTGTACAAAAAGTTAAATAACATTTTTAGACGCGGTTTCTTTCATGGCTTCAAAAGATGTATATTTCGTGATATGGTTTAACACTACAAATATATACGCATTGCTCATGTTCGACCTTAGATATTTCCCCAGAAAGTCTATATAGAGCTGTTCTTGCAGGTTTGAAACTTGTTAATATAATTTTTCACTTGTGTTGCCATATTTAACCAATAATATAGCCGGTACAGAGCGCTTTAAGTTTTGCACAGTCTTCCGTGTGCACATGTTTGGGAAATATGCGACTTTTCAATCAGTATTTGGGTCAGCTGTTAAAGTACCCGTAATTGCCAAAATCATTCGCTTGATATGATGCTGTTTTTTTCGTCGTCTTCTAGACCGAGTATCTTTTCTGCGTTGTCCTTGACACTCGTAACTAGCTTTAATTAATTCCGATTCTAGAACTCGGTCGTTTCAAAATCAAGCAATTTCACATCAGTTAGAACGTTTATCTCCACCTTAATTTTTAATAACTTATTAGCAATACATTCCCTGAGTCTTTTCAGTGTTCGTTGGAAAAATTATATGCCTGTGGTTTACTGATCAACTTGCTAGTTTTCGACTGAAACCCCTTGAGTGGCGTTAGCCATTTCAGGCTAGCATGCTTAGTAACTTCGCTGAAGTCCATCATTTGAGTATATGGCTTAAAACGCTTTAGGGATAATACTGCTAATAGACTAAATGACGTATTTTTTGCCCTCTGTCTTTTCAACTTTGTTTTGACTTAGACAATGCTTAAAAAGAATTCTTAAATTAAACTATACACCTAAACTATATCTATGTATATCAAGTCTAATAAAAACACCTGAAAGGTAAATTTATAAAAACAAAAACGGATAATAAATCAATATGAGTATAGTGTTGCCAGAAAAATGAAATAAATCTGATAAAATGTTCTACAAACAAATTTAATTGTTCTTCCCCTTTTTGCATTTAAAAAAATAAACGACGTTACACACCTATTCTTTTATTAAAAAAAGATTATTTTATACAGTAAAAAAATTTTCTTTAAATTAGCGATGTTAATAAATTTTTTTTTAATAAATTCTGTTAAAAAACATTTAACAGAATTTTTGAACAGTTAAATTCTTTCTAATTGGACATACTACTTGATTTAGCATTAAAGCTCCTAAAATGGTCACAATAGTCTAGGATGTTATCAGCGTGATCTTTAAAATACAACACAAATGTCCATAAACAACAATATTACATTAGGACGAATACAATACGACATGTGATTACACCTGTTTTTGGACAAGAACAAACCCAGGGATAGAGGACTATTGGACAAGAAACAACAAACTTCTGGATCTGTATTCAGAACCGACATTCTCCCTTAAAACAATGTACGCAAATTTTAAACAAAAAAAATTAAACATAAAGTTTTGAAAAAAAAGAATTAATTAAACATTTTCTTAGTTATAATATATGTTTCCAAATTTTTATTAAAAAAGAAATATTTTAGAAGGAAAAACATTTTAGTGAACTTAGAAATTTTTTTTTATAGAGAACAAAAAATGAATTATTGCAATGTTTTGAGGCTAACGATATTTTTTTCTTAGTATTGACATTTTCTCAAAAATTAGCCAAAGCGGTCGGCTTCCCATGACGTGGAGATGTATCTGAATAGGTAGTCGTGTGAAAATGGATCAAATTCTAAATTTATGTCACAAACATTAAACAACTAACTTCGATAATAATGGGTAGGTAATCTATCGATTTAAATTTGAACCATCGGTTATTTTGAATCTGGCAATACTTAAGTCATTCTATACTGTCGCAAAATTCAATATATTATCTCCACTGAACGTAATGAATCGATTTACGATTGAGCACTGCTGGGAAACTGCGCGATGATGTCGATTTTGCAAAAAAAAAAATCATCTTTTCGGATAAAGCTCATTTTCATCTTGGTGGGTACTTTAATAAGCAAAATTGCCAATGGGGCTTAGAAAACCCACACGAGGTCTTGGAGGTCTTGCAGAAGCCAATGCTCCCATTACGAGTGACTGTTTAGTGCAACTTGCCACACATCTTATGTCACAATCGATTTGTTGTGTCAAACGTTTGATAGCTGTTTAATTAGCCGAAATGGAGATATCAACTTGGCGCCAGCAAAGAAGCAGCCGGAAAAATTGTACTTCACAAAAAAAAATAAATTTGGCAAAATTTCAAACCGTTTTTGTTTTATTGCGTTTTTAATTTAAATCACCCATCCTATAGGAATACAATTGCAAAAGCTACACAGACAGCAAACTACAATGGGATTCATTGGAATGAATTTTTTATAATTACTTAATGTTACGACCGCAGCTGTCTTTCGCTGCATAATATTGCTAAGTTTATATTGTAACGACGCACTATGATTATAAATCCGATTTTTAATTCAAAATTCTGCGGCGGTAGTACAGACAAGTCAAGAGTACTTTGTAATATGTCCTATCAATAATTTATTTATTTTTTTATTTAATAAATTTAATAACAAATATCTTGAAGTCGCCGTAGTCTAGTAGGTAGTGTGTTGGCTTATTAGACGTAAAGCCAGGGTTTGAGCCCCAGGCCAGACATCAAAACAAAAAATACAAAAAGTATTTCTTCGGCGAAAAAGTTTCTCAAAAATCTGTCCTTCGGAGTCGACTTTAAAACTGTAGGTCCCGCCACTCTTGTATAAAATTAACACACACAACACAAGTGGTGTGAGAAACCAGGTCGTAATCCTGACTGAAGGGTTGTAATGACCAATTATGTTATGTAATAACAAATATCTTAAGAAAATTGGGTTTTAAAAAATGTCATTGATCTATGATTGGCTTAACTTATAGTTATGAGCCAGAAAGGCAACATTAAGGCAGCAGAAAAATTCATATAATTTGACTTTATTAACAGTATAAATATTATTGACATCTGACACATTATATACATAAATATTAAAATTTTTCATTTTTATTTTATGTATCAATTTAAATACAAATCTACACCAAGTCATTTAAGATTAGTTTTCTGTATTTTAAGCAAACTTCAAAATTATCAATATCAATTTATTTATGGTTTAATTGAATTTTGATAAAAAATTTAATTCTAAATTCATTAAAAACAGGGCAGATACCAATGAAGTGCAGCGTATTTTCGAAAGAATCTAAGTTGCATATAGTACAGATTCCGATTGAAGAACTTCTGAACGGTCTAGCGTTTCTATCCAAAAGTCCACATATTGCTCTTATAAGTAGACTTATATAATGATCTGAGTGTACAGAAGAAGTTATTCGCAACAAAGAATGATTTAGTTGAGAGTATAAGTCGTCGAATTGAGAGTTTCTGGCGTCGGAAACTAAATTAACATATTCATACGTTCTAACGTACTGTCAAAATTAATTTGCAATGTTTGCTAAGACGCACGGAGCTATTTTCAGGAACAAAGTTAATTTTATTACATAAACCCAACCAATCCTCAGTCCAAAAAGTCTGCTTAGTAATTACGATTTCTGCGAGCTTGCGGGGCAATCTGTTGTAAGGCACATTGAGAACCATATTGTTATAATTAAAGTGCAATTTTAATGCAACCAGATATAGTGATTTTAAATTCCTTTCCAAAAAAGCATATAGTTTGGAGTGTCTTTAGGCAATAGTAACATCTTCTTAATGAAAAATCTAAATAATTTTTCCTCTACATCATACTTTTTATATCCCCATATTTGTGCACCGTAAAACATAACTGAACGAGATACAGCAGTGAAGGTTTTGAGTTTACTTTTATTCGATATTTTAGGTTCATTTATATATTTAGACCGAAACGAAGATACTGCCATTTTCGACGTAGTTAGTTTATTATCTAAATGTTTAGTAAATTACAAATTATAACATAAGTCAATTCTCAAGTATTTATACGAGTTTTCAATTTCAATTTCATTTGCTCCATACATCAACTTTATGTTTTTTGGTATTCTAGTGCCATTACTTTCGATTTTGAAAGATTTACTTTTAAGTGCCATAAGTCAGAGTATTCATGGTCTGGAGATTGCTGGGCGAATCAGATAACAAAACAATATCGTCAGCCTAGAGGAGAACTTTTACTGTGATGTCACGAATAGTTATTCCTATAGAAAGAGCGTCGACTAAGTCATTCAAGTAGAAAGCAAACAGAATTGGACTAAGAATACAACTCTGTTTGACTCTCAGATGAACACCAAGAATTGGAGAAAAATATTCGACTGGTATTCCAATATTTGCCAGTTTATAAAATAACGAAGAGGATCGAATCAAAAACACAGGTGAAACACACAAAAAATGTATAAGTATTTTTACCATTTATCTTATTTAGGGCCATTATTACAACTTGTCGTTAAATTTGGTGTTAGTTAAAGGTACCTTTAGCTAAAGGGTACTGGAAAGTTACCTTTAACTTATTTTCGTTATAACAACTTACAGATAAATTTTTTCAAAAATATGGCAGTGCCGGAGCAATGTCGATAAAACTGCTCAATTATACAAGTTTTTTTTAACGCAGTGGCAACCGCGGGCTTCGTTTTTTTGTTGTATATGCTCATTTTGTTTAAATTTGAAATTGCAATAATGATAATAATATATAATACGGCAAGTTCAAACATAAAGTGACCTTTAAAAATGTTAAAGCTAGGATGATCCTCCCTTTAGCTTAACGATCACTTCTATCGTATACTCATAATAACGAAAAACAATATATCTGCCCGTTAAAATCCGTTAAAACGGCAAGTTGTAATAACTATAGAATAATCCTTTCTAAATCCAGCTTGAAATTCAATTAAGATGTTATGATTGTTAATCCATAACATAACGAACTGTATAAAACAGAATTCCTTCACGTTTTTCCGTGACATTTGAACATGAGTGATGGGGCTATTGCATGCATAATTGCATTGCGGCATAAATACCCTCTTTGGTACTTTCATGATTATTTATATAAAACTTTTAAATTTTACATGCATATAATGATTTAACTTTTAATTAAAATAATAATAAAATTATTTTATAAGAAAAAATAATAATTGTTATGCTCCTATTGTGCACACCAAAAAATGTAAACAAAATAAATAAATAATATATATGTGTGTACTTTGAGTGACGAAGTGGTACGAATTCCCCTTTTTGGTACTTTCATATATATTAATCTTATATATTAACTTTTAAAATTTGTGCAAAAATGATTCTTCTTTAATTATTATTATGATTGTAATGTGTTTAAAAAAATTTTGAAACAAAATAAATAAGTAATATGTATTTGGATTGGCAATGTGACGCAAATGCCCTTTTTGGTACTTTCCTATTTATAGATATGTAAATCTTTTTAAACTTTAACATTTTTAAATACATATATCCTTGATTCTAATGTTCATAAAGAATTATAAGAGTTTTTTATTGTTACTATTCTATTCAGAGGCATTGTTTTACAATTTAATAAAAAATACGAAAAAATCACTTTGAATAGAACAATATTGGACTGCACTTATATCTAAATTCCTTAAATATTAAGTCAGATTCAACCAAAAATGTAATATTCTATAAGATTACAAGAATAAATATTTGTAATAACATAAAATTTAAGAAGCAAATATAACTCTTTCCAATTAAGGTCCAATTGGTTCTTTTTGAATTTTGCTTTACCTCAACAAAACTCATCACTGTTCTGAACTGCAGACTTCGTGCAAATGTCTGTATACCAAATTCTTTGCATTGTGTTGGATTCGTGTGTGTCTTGCTTTGTGTTCTGTTTCGTTTTTATTTACATTCTTCGTTGACATATGTCCCGTCTATAACGTTTCTATAACTACACATACGTTCTTACGGCAACGTACGTTACGTTTTTACATTCTCTACGCTTGACTAATCAGCCCATTAGGCTGAAAATTAAATTATGCACTCTTTTAACTCTTTTTTTTTAATATTTTATTTTAAACTGAGAGAACCAACATATCGACCGAATTATTTTCAACGGAAGGGGGATAGCATGACAATTGGCTCAATTTTTCGATACAGCTGGCTGCATTATTTATATCCCAGTGTATTCTCTGAGATCGTAATTCAGACTTTAACCTAATATTTCTGTTGTTTGAAATGTTTAATCTGAAATCTATATGCATTTGGTCTCAGTAGGGTTTACTGAATAGTAATTTTGAAACTGTCCACAAGCATTAGGAAATTATGAGAGGAAATACAGTAATCAATCAAAGAATTACCTCTACCTCCATAAAAACCATAAATAAATAATTCACCGTCACCACCGCCATCCATTCTGCCATTCAACACTATACCTCCTATGCTTTCAACTATATCTATTAATCTTAACCATTTTAATTAAAATATGACTAAGCTGTTATACTCTTTTAATTATAACTACGGTAGTTTATGTCGAATTTTATCAAACGAAGTGCCAATCTCTTCAGAAGAAAATGCACTTTCAGAATAGGTATCACGACTTATTTCATATATTTTAATTTAATTGGGTAATCAATAATTTTGTGTGAAAAGATAAAAAACCGTTTTTGTCAAATAAAACAGGTTTGGAGGGTTCGAGTAAAATAAAAAAGTGTTTCTGAATTCTACTCAACTAACTGAACTATTTAGGGCCATTAATACAACTTGCCGTTAACTAAAGGGAGGATTTTAACGGGCAGATAAATTGTTTTTCATTATTATAAGTGGACGATAAGGTAGAAGTGAGCGTTAAGGTAAAGGGAAGATCATCCTACTGGTAACTTTTAAAGTTAAGTTTATGTTTGAGCTTGCCATATTACATGTTATTTTCAATACGGCAACTACAAATATAAACAAAGTGAGCAAATACAACAAAAAAAGGAAGCCCGTCGCTGCCACTGTGTTTAAATAAAACTTGTTTAATTTGATCAGTGTTACCGACATTGCTCCGCCACTGCCACATTTTTGAAAAAGTTGACTTTATTTTATCTATAAGCTGTAATAACGAAAATAAGTTAAAGGTAACTTTACAGTTCCCTTTAGCTAAAGGTACCTTTAACTAAACCCAAGTTTAACGGCAAGTTGTAATAATAGCCCTTAGACTATGTAGTTACTCGGGTGTTCTTTTTTCGTATTTTGTCGCATAGTGTACCACAATCAAAATAATTTAAAAGAAAAACGTGTTATTTATTTATTATTAGTGAGGAGTTTTTACGACTTGACGTTTTTACACTTTGACGATTTTGTCGATTTGTTGTTCAATATTTGACGATTTAATGCCTTACTCATCTGGCAGCTATGGCAGGAACCTACTAATAAAATGAATTTATTATAAAAAAAATGTACAGGAATACATAAATTTTATTTAGGGAAATTACTTCACTGCAAATCTGTTCGTATAACGCATATCTTTCTTAATTTATCATTAAAACCCTTTATTCAGAATTACAACCAAGCTTCTCACAACATTCAAGTTGTGTTTATTAATTTTATCCATGAGTGGCGGGAACTAAAGTTTAATGGCAGCTTCGAACGACAGACTTGGAAAACTTTCATGGTAATTTTATGTACTCTTAGAGTTTTTGCCCGGAGACTACTGAGGGAATGTCGCCAAAAGAAATATTTTTTCATATTTCGACATGTTTGAGCTAGGGTTTGAAACTCGGGCTCTATTCTAATAAGCAAAACACATTACTTACTAGATTACGCCGACTTAAACACGCATAATTGATAGTTTGTAGAAAGAAATCCAACTCATGTATTATTTGGTAATTCGGAATTTAAGGAAAAAGTAAATAATAATTTAATATTTTGTTGAAACTTGTCCTCTGGGACTACCTAAGGATGCAAATGAAAAGAAAGGATCCAATTTAAAGTTCAGGATTCAATACTAATAGTCACCTGTGCAGTGGAATGAACTTATTGCAGATATCGTAGGTAATATTTTGGCACATTTTTTACGGGCTTTGTTCCCTTCATTTATAAAGTGGTTAACATTTCAACTGAGCAATATTTTTGTTCAACTGGACATTTTTTATTTTTTAGCAGTTTCTCGATAAGAGAAAATTAAAAAGGCAACAAGTTATGCTGCAAGAATACGCCGAAGGATAATGCTAAAAAAAGCTGTGAGGAAAGTTTGAACGAAAGTGACAAATTTGTGATTCAGTACATCGTAGGCTATTATTTTCATATGACATTTCTGTTTTTATTCATAAAAATTTTGCTATCAAAAGAAAAGGATGAAGAATTTGTATTAGATGTGCGTAGTAGCCTAAAATAATTGATATTTTTACAACGGAATATATGTAATTATATAATTAGTACAAGCAATTCAAACCATCTATTCTTTATCGAGTGATACGGAATAGCGATGATTTTAATCTACCTATGAATATTCCCACACAAATTTCTGAACTTCCACCATGGTCACTGGATCCCTCATCTATTGATTTTACTCTTCAGAAATACCTGAAAACTGATACTTCCCCAACTCAATATAGGAAGATGTTTGCAGATCTAAGGGAAAGACTTTCTGACCATATGTTTATATACACAGATGGTTCGAAATTGAATAACTCTGTTGCATTCAGCATCACGACGGATAATAGTGTCTTGAAAATAGCTAAACTTGATGAGTATGGCTCAAACTTCTCAGCTGAGATTATTGCAATATATGATGTTGGTGAGAGGGATAAGTAGTAGATTTGCTATTGGTATTGACTCTCTTTCGACACTAAGGTCGGTTCATAATGTATCTAATACTGGGTTTTATCCATCTATCAGAACGATCTTGATTGAGAAATTTCCTAATCTCAAACTAATTTGGGTTCCTAGTCATTGTGGGATTACAGGAAATGAATTTGTTGATCAGTCGGCAATGCAATAAGACAGGCTTTATTTTATACGGATAATTTGAACTGGATAGATTTGGCAAGGCAAATTGATGGGCACTACATGAGAATGGATAGGGATGTTCAGTTCTACTTCCTTTTCGTATAAAGCGGTGAACACTGAGAGGATTTCTATTTACGACTATTTGGATGAATATACTAGTAGTTTTTACAGGATTGAGAACATTAAACTACTTCGGCTCAGAGTAGGTCATACCAAGATTTCTCATGGATTTCTGTTTAATGCTAATTTTATCCCTTTTTGCGATTGTTCTAACACGACTCCACCGAAACTTAATCATATTTTATGTGATTGCCCTCTATTGACGAAAATAAGACTTTCCATCTATCATAATACTAATCCCCTAACCTCACTATCCAATCATACAACTGAAAACACAGCTAAATTAATAAAATTCCTCAAAATTACAAAATTGTTTTAGGATATATAAATATTAATTACCTTACTAAACTTATACTTGCTACTCTATTATGTACAATCTTAATTGTAGTTATAAGGTATATTTAACTTTGTGGAGCTGAAGGCCTCAGATGCTATTGCTCTTAGTATTCTTTATCTTATAATTTTAATTATAAGCTAAATTTATAAATAAATAAATAAATATATTATATTCTAGCAGATCTTGGAGGTACATTACACTTAGCAGGTCTGGCGGAGAGGTTGGTGCCTTATCATGGTAGAAATATTCGAAATATTATGTCCTGCGGCCTTGAGTCAATTATTATTATCAGATTTTGCAAAAGTTCCTGTAATTTCATATATCTTATATGTATGGGTGGCTCACGCTATACGACAATAGTGCAGGAAGTATTATTGCGCAGATCTTCGCTCTTCCATTTAATCTTCATTTAGCTAGTTACGTATGCACTTGCATAGCGGGTATATTTTTATTTTTTTCGGATGCACTGCAAGAAATAAGTGATATGCTAAACATATCATATACATATAAACACTTTTAATTTTGAAAAATAAAATAATATTCTGAAATCTATTCAATGAATATATATTTTTTGAAAATCAATTCAATTTATAAAATTGTCAGATAACTTTTCTGACGGTGCATTTTTTTGCCCTCTCGCCAACACATACATACATACATACATACATAATTGGTCATTACAACCCTTCAGTCAGGATTACGATCTAGTTTCTCACACCACTTATGTTGTGTGTGTTAATTTTATACATGAGTGCTGGGACCTACAGTTTAAAGTCGACTCCGAACGACAGATTTTTGAGAAACTTTTCATGGCTATTTTATTTACTCTCAGAGTTTTTGCCAGAAATCTGCTGAGCGAAAGTCGCCGAAGAAATACTTTTTGTATTTTATCTGGCCTGGGGCTCGAACCCTGGCTTTTCGTCTAATAAGCCAACACACTACCTACTAGACCACGGCGACGTTGTTGTTGTTGTTGTTGTTATGATGTATTTACTTTAATGTAATGTGCATATGGAAGCTACCGAATCTTTAACTGTTTCTTTGTGAGACTTAGGGGAAATAATACAAGTTCAGAATTCTCAACAGAAGAGCACAAATTGTATCGATTAACAGAGAACGGTGAACTATTGCCTGAAACAAGTAATTTCAAAATGGTGGTAATCATTTACTCACTATAGAGTACCTAAAGTTAATTGACCGAAGGACCTAATTGACCACTTCTCTAAATCTCTTATTTATGTTCGCGACAAAGGTGGAGTCGGCATCGCAAGCGAAAGAACGGTTGAGTAACTCTTTCAAAATTTGGATCATATTCTATTCTTTACATTAACTTCAGTTCTATATGATAACAGTGACTAATTAATAATTTAGAAAATTACGCCAAGTAGTTTTTTACATATGTATGTATACTAGTGAGAGTTACATTATAACTTTTAGCATTCGTGTTCTTTTTGACAGCAACTATGTATCGCGTGTTTATAGTTCGAATAATGTTGAATTGTTATATACACATGCGTATCTAGGCAACCCCTTTTTTGTTAGTTTCATTAAAACTTTAATTAAATTCCATGACTTGTATTTATATAAGGTATAAAAAAAGTGTTCAAATAAACAGCCATCATTGTCTTTCGTTACTTTCAATTAGTTTTTAGAATGGCGGCCATTTTGATTTCAGGTAACCCCACCAGTAACCAATGGATACACATAGAATTATTCATGTACATATGTGAACATATATGTTGTATTTCATGGTATTTGAATGTATACATGAGTGTGCTGAATGAATTTTACGTGTGTAAGATATTAACAAAATCCTACATAACACCTACCCTTTTACCCACCCTCATCAAAATTTATATTCCTTCTGCAACAACCACCGACTATAGCCACAATCACTTCCAATGCTACTGAACGACCTGCTGCTCACACTTAATGTATTCATTCGTACTTTCTTTGTACTCTCAGAATTATGTTGATACATAAACATACACATATGTATATCTATGTATGTATGTACATACATGCATACATATCTACATATGTACGAAAATCTGTCATAAACATATACTACATACATACGTACAAATTAAAGTTTGTGCGAGTATAGAGAAAAGTGAAATATAAAAGAAAGTAGAATCGTCTTCCTACAAATTTATAAAACTAAATTGGAAATATATTAACTACGCTTACACACTTTGTCAACCATTCTTGCCTCCTCTTCTTTAGCACTCATTCCTCGAGTGAAAATTGTTTATTGATTTTGAGTTTCTGCATACGTTGTATATATTTGTATCGTTTATTTTATTTATTAGAGTTTATTTGAATGTTATCCTTCAGTTTTGGTCGCCTTAACCATACTCTTAATAACGGTATGTATTCTATATGTATGCTTACATTAGGGATAAAGCTCGCAAACACTTTTTCGATATTAATGAACTCTATAGAACATCTCCTTAAATATGGTAAAATGGAACTCTTTTGTAAAATATGAAATATTTTCGGACACAATTTCACAACATATCACACTTTTACGACAATGTGGTCGGTTTTAAATTTAAATTTAAGCCAAAGTTGACCGATCGTTACATATTCTTAAATATCACATTGGTGACCGCCTCTTTGAAATAAGATCTTCATTCGGTTATTACCCTAATGTCAAAGCGAAAGATTTTATAAATATCAATTTAGTGAACTTATTTAAATACACGGTGGTACAGTTACAGTTTGGGAGAACTAAATATCCATAATATGGAGTTAAGAGTTTTAAATTCGAAGGGGATGAGTTACCAATAAAATATTAAATTTATAAGAACATTTATGTGAACACAATTTAGAAAAGAAAACTAATATCCCGGCAGACACAAGGATTTCATAGCAATTTTTAACGCTCGAAGTTAAACGGCTGTGAGTAAACTGTGGAGTTAGAGCTTTAACTCTTTGAATTCAACTACAAATATTTGTTAAATTTTCCACTTAAATATCAGAGACACAAAACTATTTTAAGTGTTCACTATTACATTTGAGAATGATATGACATTAGAATGAAAACACGCGGGACGCTAATGCAAAAGCTGTAGTGACCGGAAGAAATGGATACCAAAGAGCATTCACATTGCCAAGCAAAAATTGTGTATATGTGTGAAATAGACATAGTAAAATGGCATTACAATTAGTCCTAATAAAACCAAATGATTTACGTCATCTTGCAATTTAAACTAACCTCGTATGTTGCTATTTAGGAAGTATATAGATTTATCTATGAAGATTAAGTAAGATATATACATACATACATATACCATTCATAATTCCTATCTTTACCAAATTTAGTACTATGGTAATTGCAATATCTTCATAAATATATGTCATTTATATAATTTATACAGTCATAGACAAAACTGTTCATAGCCCCATAGAGTCAAAAGCCAATAGTTTTTTTTTTAAAAAACTAATGAAGATTCTCTTCAAAAAAGAAAAGCAAGAAATATAAAAAAATAAATATCTCCTGTGACTAAAAACTCAGTTCTAATTTAATAATTCTTGTATCGTTCACGGGTAACAGATATTCCCGACCCGACCAATTGCATCAAACTTTGCAGTATATGTTCTTGGGTTTTTCCGCACTTTGTGAAGAATAAATCTGACGTTTCTACCAACAAGCTTTCTTTGGACTCCCCTAAGAGGTTAATTTCTTATTTTTTATATAATTTCTTAAATATAAATTTATACTGTCGACCACTTTAAATTTTGCAATTTGCTTAAAAGATTCTGATTCATTTTTAAATTTAAGAGCTAAATTTCTAACGTCAACCGATATTTCATTTCTTGAATCCATTATCAATATTATTTTCCAACTTTTTGCACTTAAAACCTTAACTGATACATTATTTTTAATGAATAGTGGTTTTAAACATTATTTTACAAGCGTATAATGTGGTAATAGGACTATTACCGTTATCATATTTGTTGTATGTACAGCTTTGAACTGTATTTCGTCGTTGTTTGTAATAATCTTTTTTATTTTTCTTTTTGTTGATTTCTATGAATTTGAAGAAAACCTGTATGATTACTTTTTCGTAGAAGGTTTTGAAACTCTAAACTTAGAAGAAATTTTTGTGTAACTAGACTTTTGTCCATGACTGTATATTATACTACTTTTTATATAATATCATTTACATCGTAAACTATTGCTGGGCAGAAAACATTATCTGGCATAAAAGATCTGGTGCGCACACTTCCAAGAGATGTAATAGTCGCTTTATTGTAAATAAAGTATAGTGGCTTGAATCGATTATTTCATTGTACAAATTTATTTTAATTACAAAGGCATACAACCACTATATATTATTATTATTATTGGGGTTCATTCTCGAATTTAAATCCATTGCTTTCTTGCACAAATAAAGAATATTTTAGGGGTTACGGATTGTGTTGCCATATGTTGCTCTATATAATTGCAAAATATTTAACACAGTCGATCTCTCCAAGATTCTGAATTCTATTTTACACAACAAAGTCTATTGCTCGTATATATATTTTTCTTACTCGCCAGGAAGAGGGCTGCTGACAGAGCTTAAAAAGGTGCAAACTAACTTGAGTTAAACTGACTGTTGTTGATAACGTTGTCGTCCTCTTTATTCTCCTTCTTATATATGCCATGGATATGTATTATATATAGTCACACAGGTAATTAAACGTACCCCCTAAAAATTGGTTTTTTAAAAATGATAATATATGGACAAGTCAACTGATTTTGGCGCCAACTTTTTTGTTTTCCGTCACAGCCGAACAAATTATATTTGTTCTCATCACTAAATATTACATTCGCCCAAAAATCAGTTGACTTGTCCATATATTATTGGGCGAATTCCAATCGTGGCTTTTTTCTCGGCACTCGGCTGCGGAAACCGTTCTTTCTCAAAACACTTCGAACTGTTTCGGAATGCACAATAACACTGTGATCACTTTCCGCGGTATTTCGTATTTCTACGGCTGTAGTCCTAGGAATTTTATTTACAATACCTTTCATATACCGGGCTACCCATAGAGAAATTTCATACGAAATTTTGTGTGGTCCATATTGGTTTTATGCAAACTGTAGTCACAAATTCATAGATTTTGGGAATCTTTTCTTTCTTTATTTAAGTAAATGTGTCGTTACAGACGCTAATGTAAAGGCATTTTAGATTAGAAGTTCATTACTTAAAAAAAAAAAATAATTTTTAGGGGTTTCTTTTTTTTTTTTTTTGTCTTGAGCCGGAGGTGGGAATCTTCGAAAGACACTTTTGTTCCAACAAAAGAGTGCACGATTCACCATCACTGGTGCCTACGTACTAAACCCACCCCCTACACACTTCAACCACTCTCCCCCCGCGGGACTGCCGTAAGGTATTACTTCGCGGAGGGCTGGTTAGCTTGAAAGCTTTATCACGTTAATTCAAATTTCGCCTCCGTTCCTCCAGTCTTCGGAGTACTATCAAAACTTCAGCCATTCTCTGGCTATATTGACTCCATAGAATCCTACAGTTCATCAGCTCTTCCATTAGCCGGTTTGGTTCCAAATTCGTTTCTAACGGCCATCTAAATCTGGGACAGCATGTTAGAATATGCTCCGCATCTTCCTCCTCGTCTACACAGTTTGGGCATATAGGAGAAGTGTCATGACCAAATCTGTGCAGGTACTTCCTGAAGCACCCATGACCAGTTAGGAACTGGGTCACGTAGTAGTTCAACTCGCAATGTTTGTTCTTCATCCAAAGGGTTACATCAGGGACAAGACGAAATGTCCATTTTCCCTTTAGACTGCTCTCCCATCGTGACTGCCATTTGTGCATGGAAGTCCTTCGTTCCTCCGCTTTTATAGCCACTATTTGTCCCGGGTACTCGAGACGGCGAAGGTATATCCTTCTCATCTCATCCGCCAGTATATCTATTGGTATTGTCTTTGCCAATACCAAAACTGCTTCATCAGACATTGTCCTGAAGCCACTTATCCGTATAATCGCGCTTAGACGATACACCGAGGACAGTATCCTTCTCGTCGTCCCCACTGAGAGTGCCTCCGACCATATTGGGCAAGTATACAGCATTATCGACGTTATTACCGCCGAAATTATCCTCCTTTTGAATGGACCTGGTCCTCCAATATTTGGCATCATCCTCGCCAATGCTCCCTGTGTTACAGATGCTTTTTCGCCGATGTATTTCACGTGCTCCTTGAAGTTCAACCTGTCGTTGATAATCACTCCCAGGTATTTTATCGCCCTCTTCGATTCGATCCTTGTGCCTCCAAAGGTCACTTCCATCTTCTCCACTATCTTCCGGCCGCTTATCAAGACGGCCTCCGTTTTATGTGCAGCAAGTGTCAAACCTGCCTCATCCAGCCATGCTCCAACATTTCGAATCGCTGTGTTCGTTTTCTCCTCTATTTCTCCTACCGTTTTAGCTACCGAGACTATGGCAATGTCATCTGCAAACCCCACAATTGTAGTCCCGCTTGGCAATCGCAGTCGAAGTACTCCATCGTACATAATATTCCATAGTAGTGGCCCAAGTACGGAGCCCTGCGGGACTCCCGACGTCACTACGTATTCCTGCTCTCCTTCATCCGTTAGGTATATTAGCTTCCTGTCCTGAAAGTAATTGTTCAGAATCTCCATTAAGTATGGCGGCGTAGCCATGTTAAAGAGGGCTCTCATAATACGCTCCCAATTCGCCGAGTTGAACGCGTTTTTAACGTCAAGTGTGACAACCGCGCAGTACTCCTTAGTGCCAAATCTCCATCTTTCGCCCTCTATTGCATCTCTTGCAATGTCGACCACCCTCCTTATCGCGTCAACAGTGGACCGTCCTTTCCTAAATCCGTATTGCAGGTCCGAGAGAGCTCCTCCTGCCTCAGCACATGTTAGTAGTCGATTGTATATTATCCTCTCCAGTATTTTTCCCATCGTATCAAGTAGGCAGATGGGCCGATACGACGATGGTTCCCCTGGCGGTTTACCAGGTTTTGGAATGAGAACCAATTTCTGCTGCTTCCACCTACGTGGAAAAACACCCTCGACGAAGCATTTGTGGAACACCTTGGCGAACGTATCCGGTCTGAGCCGGATAGCCGCCTTAAGTGCCCTATTCGGGATTCCATCTGGCCCCGGTGTTTTCCTATCTCCTATTCTAGTGCATGCTGCGAGTACCTCCTCTCCTGTTACCTCGGGTATGGTATGAATGGCCTCCGGCTCCCTACTTATAAAAGTGTACGGCTGGCCACGTGGGAATAATGTACCAATGATCTCCCGTAGCATAACTGGACAACCTAGTTTAGGCTGTTCACGAGCACCGATTCTCTTGCAGAAGACTCTGTACGCCGTCCCAAAAGGATTGATGTCAGCTTCCTGACATATCTGCTGAAAGGATAGTTTCTTGCTCCTTTTAATGGCTCTTCTAAGTTGACGCCTTAGATCCTCATATGAAGCCCGTTCGACTTCCCATGTCGGTCTTCCTCTCGTGCGCTGGGCCCGTCTTCTCGCCCCAAAGCACGCCGATCGCAGTCTTCGAATCTCGTTATTCCACCAGTAGCAGGGGGAACGTCCCCTACACACAGTTCTCCTAGGCATAGCAGCATCACATGCAGTGTTGAGCATTTCGTATACGCCGCTCACTAATTCCTCGACCGTGCTGCCAGTCGTATGAAAAGACGACAACATCAATCTATACGTCTCCTCGTCAAAGCGGGAGTCCTTCCATTTAGGTCCCGTAAACTTCGGCAATCCGTTTCCTCTCGTGTTGCGCCCAGTAACCGTCATCACGATTGCCTGATGGTCACTATTCGTGAAGTCCTCAGTTAGCCTCCATGCGGTCCGCGAAACAAGGCCATCGCTCACGAACGACAAATCTGTTATCGAGCTCGATCCAGCTCTCCTAAATGTGCTTCCTCTTCCGTCATTCATCAGCGCCACAGGAAGGGAAGCGAATGTTTCCAAGAGGCAGCGACCCCTGGCGTTAGTATATCTACTACCCCATTCGATCGTCCAAGCGTTAAAATCTCCTCCAATAATAACGGGGGTGTTCAGGCGCACGTGTGACGCCAGCCTCTCCAACATATGTTGGAACTCATCCATTGACCACCTCGGGGGGGGGGGGTGTAACAGCTGTAGACGAAAACTCCCTTTATCCTGGCCATAACAAAACCAATGTCCCGCGCATAGGTTTGCTGGAAGGGTAATGAACCACAAGTCCATATAGCCGCAGTACTAGATCCGTCCGTGATCCAAGTACTATTCATCGGTACTCTATAAGGTTCGCTTATGATTGCGACATCGATATTCTCCTCCTTTACACTCTGGACCAATAGGTCCTGCGCTGCTTCGCAATGATTCAGATTAATTTGTATTAACTTCATCTCCTAGATCGTGATTTAAGAGCGCTTTGAAACTGAGGACACTTCCTGCTCCCCGCGATATGTTTGGCGAACTTTGGGTTGTCCACTTTGCAGAACATGCAGAGTGGTTCCCGTTCGCAATTCCCAGCAATGTGACTGTCCTGTCCACACTTGCGACATGTTCCCGAGCGGTCAACTTTACTCTTGCACAGGCGGGCTATATGTCCAAACTGCAAGCATCGGAAGCATTTCGTCGGCATGTTCCTCTCGCGAATCCTGCATATGACCCAGCCGATCCTAATTCTACCTTCCTTCAGGAGAATAGCTGCACCTTCTGCACTAAGGCTCACTGTGACCGTTTGTGTCCCACCGTATGCCCTCCTGAGACCAACTATGTCGCGAAGCCCTCAAGACCTGGAATGTTCTGTATTGCGTTATATACATCTCCCTTCTCCGTGATCTCTCAATGTCCTTTATCTCAATTGTCTTCCTCTCCTTTAGAGCGCGAACAGTCGCGTACTCCCCTAGGAGCTCTCCAATGGCTCCTCTGAAGTCCTCCGTTCGCTCGCCGTTCTTGCCGAGCTGAAGTAGTAGCTCCCCTTTGACGGTTCTCCGAATTTTCGTCACGTTTTCACCTAATTTACAGAGCTTAGGGTCCGTTTTAACCCTCCTAAAAATGTCAGCATACGATGTGTCATCCCTCGTTGCTATCGTTATCGCATCAGGCTTTGTTTTCCTCTCCTGAGGTTTCTTTTCCTTCTTTTTCTTTTTAGTGACTTTTTGCCACCCTGGCTCTCCAGTCGATTCCTGAGCGTTTACCTGCTGACTCAGAGTCGTCTCAGTAGTCCTCCTAACCAAAGCTTTCGGTGCAGGATTTGGAGTTCTCCTCTTTGCTTCGGGAGTCTCAACAGTTTCCTCCTGTCTCCTCTTGCCCTCCTGATTTCTCATCGGCGAAGTTTGAGTTGCAGAACTGCTGCAACTCTTCTCATCAGTTGACTGCCCCCTCAATTCACCTGCGTACAGGTCGTATAGGGTCTTAATAGAGTCGATTGCATCTCTCATCGGCTGGTGGATTGATCTCCTCTTTCCATCCTCCATCATATCAACTAAGCTCCTAATTTGGTCTCCGAGTTGACCAAAAACCCCGCTGGTCGATGCCGTCGGGTTGCTTCGCCTCGGTTCCGACCCCGATGCCACCAATCCTGAAGATTCTCCATTCACTGGGGATCTCGGAGTCCTCGTACTCTGGCCGAATGGGTTCATTTCCCGATTCCGCACAGGAGATCTTAGAATCCTTGAGCTCTGACCGAAAGCGTTCAGCTCCAAGGTATTCATATCGTTCGTCGTCTTATTCGTAGGTTTATTTCTATTGTTCATCATTTCATTTGGGCCCCAACTCTCGGCCGCTGTCCTAATCCATCGTTGTAGTCGTCACAAAAGACCCCGTGGTTATCTATGCATAAGCAGGGAGGCCACGCGAGGGTTGACACATAACCTCATGGGAATACGTGTTCAGAGCCAGGTCGACGTAAACCAGGGATTCGCATCTGGTCCTACAACACCAACTTAACGGTGATAAATCAGGAACGTACCGACAGACTTGCCATCATTTTAACGGGGCGGGGGCAATGACAGCATTAGCCCGACAGCCATTTCAGCCAGCTATCACACCGCTTACTAAAGTGCCGGAATACTGCCATCGTCATCCTATATCACTAATTCAAATCCAATTTCCGGTATACCATAATTAGAACCTTACCGGGCTCGGTTCTAATGCCACAATCAAGGGCGTCGTAGTTCGCCGCTTCGGTGGAACTGAGGGAACCACGGAGTCGTTACTCTCCTATTTTCCTATCTCTTGAGGGAACCCCCTGTGGGATGATGCCTAGTTAATGGCATCGATTCGCCATGTCGCAGATAACGTCTTCGGTCACTTGTACCTTTTTGTAGTACGCCTCCGTATCTGCCGGTCTTGGTCGGGGACTGCTTATTGGTTATTCGCAGCTAGCCTACCTGGGATAGGCCGTTCAGTTATCCGCCACCTACTGACCCCCATGGTAGCCCGAAGCTAAGCCCCATGATAATTTTTAGGGGTACGTATAATTATCTGTGTGACTGTATGTGCATATATAGGATATTTACAACGACCAGTTAAATTGTACACATAAAAATATTTTAGGTAAATTTTAATTTGTCGGTATAAGTATAATGGGTAGTAAGAAGTGTTGATAACTATTTATTCATTTGATATATTGGCGCTGACTTTCTAACTTACTACTTACTCTTCGAGTAAAATATAAAGCAAATTATTATGATTCTACTTTATAATATTATAGCAATAGTTAATATAGTAATATTATATTATTATATTACATAATATTACAAACGTAATTGCGGTGACTAACACAAAGACGTACTTTAGAAATCAACAGACTTTTTTAAAATTAAAAACAAATTTCACGTTAAAATTTCCTTCTCTTTAGAGTTCTTTTCGATAATTTAACGCTAAATATTTTAAGAATAAAAATTAATATGCAACATCATACTTTTACTATTTACTTCCTTAATGCTGTATTGCGTATGTATCCTATACTGTTTTGGAAAACAAAACTAACAAACAATTTTAATATACATACGTATATTTTATGTATGCGTTATATGTATATACTTACATATGTACATGTTTTGTGCACCTACATTTGGATGTATGTATTTGTATGTATGTATATGTACACAACATATATCTAGAAAAATAAAAGACTGTATTTTACGAATGTACGAACCTTGATGAAGTTGACTTTTTACTTTAGATAATACTGTACACTTGATAAATTACCAAGACCATTCAGCCATTTTATATTTATTCTCTATCCGTCTTTCTAAATTTAGTGTACGTTATATACTTGAATACATATGTAGATGCTTAAATTCTACATACATACATAATTGTGTATGTGATATTTACATGTATAAAGGCGAATGTATTTACTAGTGATTCCCAGTAAACCTACATTTCAGGAATTTTTCATACTATTCTGGAAAAGGATTTTGTATTTTAAAAAAAGTTATTAATGAAGATATTTACACGGCGGAATAAACTTGTAAATTATTGAATTGTAATTATTGAAATGTCATAACTACTACTACTACTACATAAAAAAGTAGGATTAAAACTATTATTTTCTTAAACTGAATTAAGTTCTCGGGTTATAGGATCTCACGTAGGGATAGTACCTTACCCTAAAAGCAGTCGAACCAAATTATCTCTTGTTTGCTTGGTTAGCCTGGTTTTCACCAGAAACCTAAACTCTTTACTTTTGGCACACCACGCCACAACCCGGTAAACCGTGTCGACTCGCGAGTTAAAGTTAGTAAAGGGTAGCAGTTATTGGCCAACTCGACATATTCAGGTAGCTGGGGAAAACAGTGAACAAATGCACATTTACAGATGGGAATACACATTAGAACCTGGTAGCGTTTACAAAAAAAAAAAAATTCCGCCAGCCTAGAGGTCTCTCCAGCAGCCCTGACTTTAGTTTCGGTTGCGATAGTTCAATCAGCTGTCCAGCTTAAACAGAAGTATTACAGAAACATCTATGGTGCCCTATGTTCAGAATGAATGTTTTGGTGTTTTATTATTTAGTTTTACAATAATTTTTTATACATATACATATACATATACATATATATAAGATAAATTCTCGAGTAAATTATTCATCTTGAGGTTGAAAGAATAAATATCATTATAGAATATACATACATACATTAATGTATAGTTTAAGATGAAAGAATGAGTTATTTCAAATTCATTTAGCATTAAACAAACAGAGGAATTCTTTTGGTTAAGCATGAAAAAAATTTCGTAAATACTGACAAAAATCAGGTAACAAAAATGTGTAATCATTTATACGTCTTATATAGTCGCTGTAGTCTAATAGGTAGAGTGTTGACTTATTAGATGTGAAGCCATGGCTCAAACTCCAGGCCAGATATCTCGAACAAAGCGAAATATGCAAGAATATTTCTTCGACGATTACCGTTCAGCACATTTGTGGCAAAAACTCTGAGAGTAAATAAAATTGCCACGAAAAGTTTCTTAAAAATCTGTCGTTCGGAGTCGGCTTTAAACTGTAGGTCCCGCCACTTATGGATAAAATTAGCACACACAACATAAGTGGTGTGAGAAACTAGATCGTAATCCTGACTGAAGGGTTGTAAAGATCAATTATGTGTATAGTATGTATGTATGTATGTCTGCATATTTTTTTTTATTAAAATTTTAAAGTTTTAGTAAATTATTCACATTGGAAAAACTTCTCCAATAAGAATAAATTGCCTTCGTCACAAATAACGAAAAATGCGGGACGTAAATATGACGAAATTTAGTTAAATTTAATAGAGAAAATATCATGTGTAACTAATTATTGTAAAATAAAATTTTATCCATACTGGAGAATTTTTTTAGACCAACAGTCAGGAGAAGCCGGCAACTCATGCAGTGCATTGTGTTGGACAACAGAAATTATAGTTATAGTGGAAAACAAAGACGGGTAGTATGAAAGAATTTTTTAATGACCAGTGTAAAATAATATCACTTTCCTTTTTCTATTGTAGTTTATCATACAAATTATGTCAGATAAACAATCAGGCACCCAGAGCCGCTGGTTGGACATATTCATTACTCAAACCTGTTTAAAGCGTTTTATATTATATCCTTTTTTCCTAAACAATTCAAATTTGTCTATGACGAATTTCAATAATTAAATTAATAATATAAACTAAAAATTAAAAGTATTTTGTGTGTTAAAAGTACAAAAATATTAATCCAAGGCCCATATGGAATCTTTAATCCAAATTTCCATTGCATGGTAGCAGAGAAATTTTCCACAATTGCATCTGGAACTAATTTCGGAAAACAATGGTTCACCACTTTATGGGGGACAATCAGTTTTAATAAAGGTACCATACGTTGATACCCTCGGAATATTAACTTATTTGCATTGCTTTAAAAAACTTACGAAACTCATATGAGCCGTCCATTGCACAAAGTGATTAACTCCACTTTTTGAAAAATCTTAAATTTAAGTGTCAAAGCACTTGGGATTGTCATAACTTTTTATATTAATTATAACTTTCCTGAATAGTAAAGATAAACACCATTAAACGAGAAAATTTTTTGAGTCATTGAAGAATAAGTAATTTATTTCAGAAGACATTTTGATTAACTCCATACTCTTATGTAAATCGTTTCGCTATTCAAATAACCACTAGCAACCGATCAATGACAACAGTTATCAAAAAAAACTGTCTTAAGTTTATTGAAACTTGTCAAAGTACGGAAATAAGAGCTGAGTGAATTGAAATTAAATTTTTGGTAAGTGACTCAGATTCTGCCATTATTGAGTCACACGCTAAAAAATTCAAAACATTTATTTACCAGATGATTGGTACAATATAATCAAAAAGACTTTTGGTGCAAAAAGAAAGCACCATTTAACCTTAAGAAAACTCAATCATTAAAAGAAAAGCACCCGTTCATACAGGTAAATTGGCTTAAAATAAGCTGCATAAAGTTAGGAAGGTCAAAATACATCTCATACGATTCAAATATGACTATAATGAAGATTTCGAATTTAACAAATAAATGTAGATCAGCCTTTATTATATCCTAAACGTAGAACATGATGGATCTGCTCAAATTCATTCCTCCTGTTAATTATAGTTATTTTAAAAACTTGAGAACAAATCGAAATGGTTAGTCCTAACATTCATCTGATGAAGAAGATATTAATTATACTGGTGATAAAATAATCACAAATAATATATTATAACATCACTGTAAACACTCATTTTTATAGAAAATTTGTAATAAAAATGTATAATAACTAACTTTTTCTGTAATAAAAAACTTAAAAGTTTAAATACCTAATTTAATTTGTTTACTTTTTTCAGTTGCCAAATCGATTAACTCCACCAGTCACATGAAATTTATAACATTACTGACATTATTTTTTTTTGCTGTTCTTGATTATTAATTTTATATGCCATTAGACAAAAGCTATATATTTATTTATGTATTTTGCACTATATATTTAAATTTATATTGTAAAGGGCATTTTAAAAATCAATTTACATTATTTCATCGCATTTCTCAACTTTTTCTTTTATGGAGTTAATCGATTTGTGCACTGAGCGGCTAATATATGTATATGTAGAATTAAACATCATTATTAGCAAATATGCTACCAAAAGCTCGAACATGACTTTATCTATTTGATTTTATTTTATTAAATAAATACCAATCATAACGAGTAAAACTACATATTTTAGAATTTTATACATTTTACAAATTATATTAATTTTATATTTGTTTTAATTAAGACATATGAAAATTGTTTTATAGGCCATTTACACTACAGCGAAATCTAGTAGATTAGATTTCAAATCTTGCTCAAAATCTACATCGTTTACACTGGATTTATTTGACAGTAGCAAGAATTCATTTTAATAATAAAAACAGCTGACTGAAATTTAAAATAAAATAATAATATTTTAGTTTAACCCTAATCAAGTCAGGAAAAAATTTTACAAATCCAGTCAAAATGTGTCTCAGAGGCACATACAAAGAATTTATTATTTTTATTTTATTAATTTTTTTCTTCTCGGTTACATAAATGAAATATTATTTATTTATTTTCGCATTTTAAGCAAACTAGAACTTTTGAACAATGCTCGTTGCAAGTATTTTTGTGGTAAATACTGCAAGACTGCTTACACATTCTGCATATCTTCGGTGGGCACATATAACATCTACGTCGCATATCTGTCTGCCTTGGCTGGTTTGAGAATTCATCCTCGTGTTGTATGGACCGAACATTGGACAAATTATTTTTATTTAATTTTAGAAGACTACGGCAAATAATGGGTGCTAGAACTCTTCGTAACTAACTATTATACCTCATTATATCTCATTATTATATTTTATTTTGTTGTTCACCAACGATAGAAGTAATAGTTAATGTTCCCATATGTGCCTCATAGACACATTTTGACATGATTAAGAACATTTTTGATTGAAACAAAATAAAAAAAATTAATTTATTACTTAAAATTTTTAAATTCTAAATAAAACAACTGAAAGTAGGAATTCAAGAAGCAGTAAGAACTAGAACCTATATTTAAGGAAGTTACAACATGACCAAGTGAAATATGTGTCGGAGAGGCACATGTTGACTTGATTAGGGTTAAATTGAAATATCATTTTTTTCCTGCTCAGCGTTGTATTTTTAAGTACTATTTGGCAAAACACATAGTTGCATTTCTATTTTTACTAGATTTTGAGTCGATTTTGCCGAAATCTACTAAATAAGTAGATTTTGTTTTGTATGGGAAATCTAGTTAAAATCAACTAGATTTGGCTCGAAATCTCATAAGTACTAGATTTCGGTGTAGTGTAAATGGCCTATTAAGTTAGAATTTTTTAATATTTACTCTACGCATAATTATAAAACAATTACATATTGAATATTTATTTTTCCACTGTGATTAAAAAAGAGTAATAAACATCTTCATTGGCAAAGCTAAACATTGATATTAACCCAGTTGGCGCCACCGTCATTTTAAAAGGTCCCGTTATTTTTCTTCTATTTCTTTACCAACACTTGATCTATTGATCTGCTTTTTTACAGAATACACATAGAACATGTAACAATTGAGTGTGAGAGTTGTAATAGAAAAGCATAAAGTTTGAAAAAAAAATATAATTTTGGCAACGATGGAGAACGCACGGTAAAAAAACACAGCTAACAAGAAAATATATTGTTAAAATTTAAATTTTGTGCAATGAAAATCAAAACATTGCTTTTGTTTGCTTTTTATGTAGTAAAATTTAATGTTCTTTATAAAGGACAGTGGCACAATACAGATATATGCGCAAACCGTTAACTCTGAACCAAATATTGCAAGAGGTTGAAAATTTGAGCAGCGAAGATCAGCCAGGCTAAATTTTTATATTGAAACCAGAAAATTGCAATAACGACGGTACAGATGAAGATAGTTGTGAAGAAAATAATGTGGATTTATACAACTTACCAGGTTCACAATTGCTTTCCGAAGCTGCTGTGAATAGTGTATCCGATGAAGAGTTTGATAGCGACGATGACATATGCTTAGCGGACTTTCGTAAACGAATAAAAATAATCAGCCGCATTGTCAAGGCATCACAACTATAGAAGTATACTTGGGAAAAGAGAGATATAGAACCATCTTTGCCGATTTGGAATGAAGTTTCAGGCTGTAAAATTGAGCTCTCTCCAATGGAAGCTTTTTCGTGCTTCTTCAACAATGGAACTATAGAGCTTTTCGTAAAGTACACAAATAAATACGCTACAGATCATAACCACGAAGGTGGTCATGGTGTTGACGTGCGTTGTTTCTTCGGAATTTTGCTGTTGAGTGGCTACGTTATTGTGACTACGTTATTGAAAGTTCACCAAATGTTAACTTGAACTCGTTTCAAGCGCAATGACAATAAGCCGTTTCCGATTTATTATGCAAAACATCCATTGCTGTGGCAATCAAAACTTACACAAAATGACAAGTTTCCAAAACTTCGTCCACTTTTCAACATACTTGGAAGAAACTTCATTGAATTCACGGAAATTGAGGAACATCACTGTGTGGATGAATCGATAGGACCATATTATGGAAACCACGGCACCAAGCAATTCATCCGAGGAAAGCCAATTAGATGGGGCTATAAAATATGGATGGCGACGAACCGACTCGGATATATAGAATGGTTCGAGCCATACCAAGGAAATTCTACACCACTTCACGAAAGTTTCAGGCACCTACAGTTTATATACAGTGGTGGCCACGAATTTAAGACACGATATATGACTGACTTATTTGTGATAATTTTTACAACCCTGTAATACCAAATTACATATTCTTTATTTTTCTATGTATCCTGTAATGTTAAGAAAAAGTACCGTTATTTTATTTTGTTTCTTTTTTACATTTTGCTGCATTTTGATCATGTTATTGTAAAAACTGGCATTTGAAACTGGCCACGAATTTAAGACATTTCAGAAGTTTCTGGTTTTTAAGTTATTTTTTGGTGTTTTTTGAAGCTAAACGGTGGGTAACGAAAGTTTTATTTTATTTTATGTTGGAATACATCGAAGTATTTAATTATAAATGGTCAGAGGTATTTGGAGTACCGATCCAACGACTAAAATTTGATGGAAAAATAATAATGGAGATATCCAAGCTGCTTAAATATTCTAGATGAAAAATTTACAACGCGCTGGAACACATCAAGCAACATGGTACCACCAAAAATGTCAAACAGCAACATAGAGCCCGAAAAACTACACCCAGGGAGGACAGTTTAATTTATAGAGTAGCTGCTAATAATCCTTTCACGACTTCAAATAAAATAAAAAAGGAAATTGCATAAGGATTTTGACATTAATATTTCGTCTAGGACAATAAGAAGACGGCTAAATAAGAAAAATTTGCGAGGGTGTATTGCACAACGTAAACCACTTGTGTCAAAAAAAAAACATCAAATCCCGACTAGCGTTTTCGAGAGAACATCTCAAAAAACCAATGATATTTTGGAAAAATATACTCTGGAGCGACGAGTCGGAGTTTTGCCGCTTCGGCTCTGATGGATAGCAGTACGTATGGCGCCCACCAAACCAGGAGCAGCACCCAAAGTACACCATTGAAACGGTCAGACATGGTGGTGGAAATATGATGGTGTGGGCAGCATTTCCCTGGCATGGTGTGGGTGCCATTTACAAGATTATCAATAAAATGGACCAGCACGTTTACAAAAACATTGTAACAAACGCTGAAGGCAACATGTCTCTAATATGGACATTTATGCATGACAATGACCATAAGCACACTTGACGTCTAGTGACGAGTTACTTAGAGGAAAACAGTATCACCGTTCTTAAGTGGCCAGCTCAATCCCCGGACCTCAATCCAATTGAGAACTTGTGGAATGATGTTGAGAAACATGTACGAACAGTAAAACCAAAAAATTCAAACGATTTGTGTGAAGAAATCCAAAAGGCTTGGTATGCGATCCCAAAGCAACGTTGTATGGCATTAGCCGAAAGTATACACAGGAGATATGCTGCTGTGATTAAATATAAAGGATTTCCCTCCAAATACTAGGATTTTTTTATGAAGCAGAGCTTTACTTTAGTAAATTAAGTGTTATTTTGCCCTAATGTTTTAAATTCATGATCAGGATAAAATTTGTGTTAATCTATATAATGTGTATATAAAAATTCTTTACCAAATATAGGTTGCAAAATATTATTAATTTTTCTTCATAACATTACTATAATCTTAAGAAAAATATCATGGACCTAAATTTTTTCGATAAGATGTAAAAATAATCACAAACATATAAGTAAAATGTCGTGTCTTAAATTCGTGGCCACCACTGTATATATATATTTTATTTATGCATATAATACATACATAAAGTTTTTATTATGATTTGAAGTAATATCAGTTGTGTTAATAAAATCAATAAAAAATAACCAATAGTAGTTTATTTTATCACCGTCATTTTAAAAGAACGGCATTTTTCGGTGAAACGGTGAAAAACTCGAAGAAAAGTCAGAAACAAACTTTGATCAGCGATGCATTTTCAATATAAAACGAACAAAAAATTACACTTTTTCCAAAAAAAAAAAAAAATTCGGCGCCAAGTGGGTTAAGTAGAATTTAAAATAACGGTACATTACTAGCAACGAAGCAGTGTGACGATTTTGTGTACAATTGAAAAATATATCGGCAGGATTGTCAAAAATTATTCATATTGAGAAACAACTCTTGAAGAGCTGAACTGTTAAAACATATGTACATCCGAGACGTTTGGTCACCTAACTTTGGAACGACTGAGAAAACAATAATTATACGCTTGATATTTTTGTGCTGAAATTCATAATAGAGGATAAAACTTTCGTGAATTGGAAATCATGTGATTTACTGAAGATGAAACGTTCGAAATAAAATTCTGCAGATTAATAAAATTACAGTGTGGTATGAGTGTTCCATGGGGCACTAAACGTGTCTGGAAGCTCTTGATCCTAATTTGCAGAATTTAATAGGAAATACTAATTCTTTTGGAGGACGTTTTCGTCAAATAGTGCAAGTTTAAATAATGAATTCTGTGGCAACAGATATACCCAGTGTGCAAGTAGTAACAGATTTATTGTAAAAACAATTTTTAAACCAAATCATTGAAATCACCTCGGTACAGTTGTTCACAGGAACTTTTACTTTTAAATGTGAATCACTTATTATTAGTTAGGATTTCTGTATAATATAATAATCAAATTGTGTTTTTTACCTGCATTGCCTAGGAAAAACGCAGTTTGAAGACATATTTGGGCGCAATTGAACAAATATTGTAAATTTAGTCGTAATTTTTTCCTATGATTTTTGTTGTTGATATTATCTTATTTTCTTTTAGGAACATGGGCCAAGGGTTTTCTGGATGTATTACTTTGAGAATCCTGTTAATTTTAGAAATTTGGAAAAAATTATGAAAAACGTCTCCTGGTCTTGGATTTGAATTTCTAGGGCATATAGTCGACCACTTTAACCATTATTATTATTATATGTATATTAATGTTATATATTGATATTATATATTAATTAATTCTCCATTTCTCTTAGACAGGGACAGGCAGTTTAATACTTTATAAAAGCTTACATTCAGTGCTATTTTTGTTCATTATTTAAAACTCAATATACCTAAAATTTTATCAAAAGTCTCCGATTACCCCAAATTTAATTTAATTTAAGGCTATAATGTCAATTATTGAAGTTATCTTCAATGAGTTTCTTGTATCACTAAAACACACAGCACTCTATACGTTTTTAATGCTCCAATTTCCATATTTCAAATCTCTAAAATATGGAAATTTTCCTACTTTTTCTACAATATGCTATGGATATTGACGGTTGTTAACGGATCATATTATTAGCGAGGATAATGGTGTTGTAAGCATAATAAATTGACCCTTTATTGCCAGGTTCTAATCAACTTCTAAAATATTGCATCAGAGTAAATGTTAAAAAGTAACGAAGATAAATTGAAGCTTGGAAGAACTACCTTCTTTTGAGCATTAAAATCACTTTCACAAACACCTGGAACTTGCTTCCACTTCAACTTTTTAAGGACTTCTATAATTTTCTCGACGTAGTCTAGTATGCAGTGTGTCGGCTTATTAGACGTAAGGCTACAGTTCAAATCCCAGGTCAGACATCTCAAACAAAACGCGAAATACGAAAATATATTTCTTCGGCGACTACCTCTGAGCAGATTTCTGGCAAAGTTTCTGAGATTAATAAAATTCCCATTGTCCACGCTGGCAAGCCTAATTTTAAGTTTAGCCTTAAGTTATTTTACAACTGTGCATATTTACAAATTAATTGTGAATTGTTAATTATAAACCCGAAAAGAGATTATTATCTAATTCACCCCCGAATTGTAAGGTACGTTTTGAGTGTCCTTGAAAATATAAATTGTACATAGAAATCACTAATCGATTTGTTTTTATTCTCCTCGATAAAATATTTTATTTTATTCGCTTCCCCGTTCACCAAAACATTTGGTCCAATCGAGCCGGATCATCCCCAAGATAAAATAAAATATTTAACGAGGATCTTTTTTGTAGATTTTGGATTCCTTTGTTGTTGGAGACCACACCCTTTTCACCGTTGGAATTTCTTGTTTTTTTATTTTGTGAAATATTAGTGTGAAAATAAGTGAAAAGAAAAAGAAGTAAATATATAAATAAAATATATAAATAAAATAGATAAAAGAAGTCGCCGTAGTCTAGTAGGTAGTGTGTTGGCTTATTAGACGCAAAAGCCTGGGTTCGAGCCCCAGGCCAGGCATCAAAGACAAAAATACAAAAAGTATTTTTTCGGCGACTTCCTCTCAGTAGATTTCTGGCAAAAACTCCTGAGAGTAAATAAAAATTGCCATGAAAAGTTTCTCAATAAATAAAAATCTGTCGTTCGGAGTCGACTTTAAACTGTAGGTCCCACCGCTCATGTATAAAATTAACACACACAACATAAGTGGTGTGAGAAACTAGGACGTTGTACAATGGGTCAATTCGACCTCCGGGTACTGTACTTGTCTTAATTGAAAAGTACACGTCCTCTAACCTAACCTAACCTAAATAGATAAAAATATAAAATTTAGTGAAGTGGCTCAGTGAAGTGTAAGAATAAAAGAGTAATATAAAGCAAGAGAATAGAAACAAACGGGAAAAATATACACAAACAACACAGAGTGCACTGATCTTGCGTGTTGTTGTTGTGTACTTGCTTTATAAACAGCTGTAAGGTAGTCACAGAATAAGGTGTCCGCTGTTTCGAATATCTTATATTCTTGCACCCATGTAATAAGCGCATTATATTATTTTATATTTTTCGACTTATTTTTTGGTTTTGTTTGAGACATTTCTTTTCTGATTTTAATTTAAAAGAAAAACATATATATATTTTTTTGTTTATATTTTTTTATATATTTTTATTATATTTCTTATATATTTTTTAATATATTTTTATATATAAATTTTTTTTTGTGAAAAAAAAAAAAAACAAATCGTTATTGATTGACTTTTTAAGTAATGATTTTTATTGCGATTTTAATTCTTTTATTTTGCGATTTGATAACTTTCCCTATATAACGGTATTCGCGAATATTTTTTTCTCTCATTTTTTTTTGGGATCAATTTCGTGTTGAACTGGTCGTTTTAAACATTCCCCTTTTCTTATTTTTTGGAATTGTATTATTCGTAAATTTTTTGCAATTTTCGGTTTTTTTTCGCGATTTGAAGTTTTCCTCGTTTGTTACTATTTGTTTGGAATTTACATTTAGTAGTCTCTTTTCGTGAACATCCTTATCTTCTCGTTCTCCTTTTATTCTCAGTTTTTTAATAACCTGAGTTTTTTAATAACCTGCGTCCCAATTGTGAAAAAATGGTCGCATTGAGAAACTTGACCAGAAACTACAATCGGTTAGTCGATTTTGACAATTTCATTCAAGCTATTCCGAAAGAGGAACACTCTGTTCACACTCTGAGTGTCCATTGGCAGGAGTTAACCCGTTTGTGGGAAGCTTTTCGTGACTCCTACGAGGACTTGTCGGAAAATGCCGAGGATACCAAGGTTTCTGCTAAAGACCTGAACGCCAAGTAAATGTCGAGGTATACACTGTATGTTCAATGCGTCTCGCTCAGTGATGAGTCAACTGACGGCCTTAAAAGCAAGGCCGTGAACCCCCCTACCAATAGTATCCCGATTCACTTTCCCCCCTGTGACACCCCTACCTTTACCGGTGATTAGGCATCTTGGCCAACGTTCAGGGATATGTTTTCGGCCATTTATGGAACCAACCCTCACATTAGTAACATGCAAAGGATGCATTATCTTTTGCAAAAGACGGAAGGTGATGCGACGGACATTATTGGAACTTGCCCCATGACGAATGATGGTTTCGACATGGCGTGGCAAAACCTGGTGGATAGGTATGAGAATAAACGCGTTTTGGTGAATTCTCAATTGAAAACCCTTTTTAACCTCCCTTCCATATCCAAGGAATCTGGCCCTTCTATTAAAGGTTTGCAACGGACAATCAATGATTGTATAACGAATTTATCGTTGCTGGGCATAGAGACTCAGAATTGGGATATAATCTTTGTTTACATTTGCTCCACCAAACTCCTCGAACACACATTAGGTCTTTGGGAACAGACTCACCGAAGTGGAGCAAGATGGATGAGTTCCTGACTGCCAGATACCGGACTCTGGAGTCGGTGTCGGACATTATCGGCAGCCACAGTTATTCTCAAGGTACTGCACGGGTTAATAACCAAAGCAGCTCTAGTAACCCTCGAAAATTGAAAACCTTTGGGACCACTGTGGCCCCTAGCTTACCCCAACGAAAATGTCCGGTTTGCAGCGGAAATCATCCCATTCGTTTATGTTCCGACTTTTTCAGAATGACGGTTAGTGCTCGTTTAGCAACCGTTAGGAAGCATAAATGCTGCTCGAATTGTTTGACAGCCTCGCATGAGTTCAAAAGATGCCAGAGCTCAAATGTTTGCTATATCTGCAAACAAAAACATCATTCGCTACTTCATCATACCGAATCTTCCCCCCGGGAGAAATCGAGGACTGGAACTAACCCCGCTGACCCTTCTACCCCTATTAACTCTCCGGAAATCCCTCTGTCTTCTCCTGCACGAAGGCGAAATGAAGTGGATGATGGCCCATCTACATCCGCTGCTGCTCGATCTTTTCAAAATTTCGCAACTCGTATACAGTCCACCCCGTACTTGACAGTTTTATTGGGAAATATCCAGGTGAATGTAGTGCATAATGGTGTAGTTTTTCCTGCTAGAGCTCTAATCGACCCGGCATCTCAAGCTGCAGCGGAAGCTAGATCTTCCAACCCTTTTCGCACCGGCTGCCACTGTTGTGGGCCTTAATGGCGCAGTAGCAGCAAACTCGTCTAAGGTCCGTGTTGTTTCGCTGGGGTCTTCCATTGATCCAACGTTTAGATTGACTACGAAGCCATATGTGGTTGACAAGCTAACTGGTCGATTACCCACCTACTCCTTGGCGAAATTTGTTGACCTCAACACTCCTGAACTTCCGTTGACAGACTTGAAATATGCCCATATGGATTTGCTATTGGGCGGAGATATATACTCTCAAATCATGCTTCCTGAGGTTAGGAAGGATTCTAAAAACCCCTTAATCGCTCAGCGAACTGTCTTTGGTTGGATAGTAACTGGTAAAATACCTCAATCAAACCCGTTGGATTCCGTTGCTTTCTTCTTTGGGCAACTGGACTTGGATGCGAAAATTAGTCGGTTCTGGGATACTTCCCCGAAATACCGAAGTCGAAGATATTGTCGCCTGAAGATCGCTTTTGTGAGGATCTGTATAGTCGTACGACTTATAGGACTCAAGAGGGTAGATATGTAGTTGCTCTTCCTTTTAAACCCGAATTTTCGACGGACTTCAATCTCGGTCCATCTCGAAAAGGTGCTCTCGGCCAATTTTTGAGAAATGAGTCTCGTATGTTGAGGAACCCTGCGATTAAGGATCAATATGATCAGGTTATTGAGGAGTACCTTACCCTGGGCCACATGTCGCAGATCGATCACGACTCTTTTTATTCTCCTAAACCCAGTTACTACCTACCCCATTATGCCGTTTTTAAGCCTGATAGCACCACCACCAAGTTGCATGTCGTTTTTAACGCCTCTTGTACCTCCTCTAATGGGTTAAGCCTTAACAGTGTCTTGCACACTCGCCCGATGTTACAAGCCGATTTGACTATTCTGATTCTCCGATGGAGACTGTTTAGATTTGTTTTCAATGCGGACATACAGAAGATGTATAGGCAAATACTGGTCGTGCCAGATCACACCCCTTTTCAAAGGATATTATTCCGTCGGAACTCCCAGGAAGATGTCCAGGATTTTGAATTAAACACAGTTACATTTGGTGTTAACTGTGCCCCCTATTTGGCCATAAGAACCCTACATCAGTTAACTGATGATTGTAAATCGGATCACCCCTTTGCTTCTGAGATTTTGCGAAACCAAATGTATGTGGATGACATTTTGGCTGGTTCGCATTCCTTTGTCGAAGCTACTCGTAATCGTGATGAGATAATTCATGTTCTGAATTCTGCTGGCTTTTCCCTTCGTAAGTGGACATCAAATGATAGATGTCTTATTGATGATTTGCCACCTGAACATCTATTGGATTCCCAATTTCTAAAATTGTCAGACGCCAGCACCGCTAAAACTCTGGGTTTACATTGGAACGCGAGCATTGATGCATTTTTCTTCAAGCCAGCTCCAACGCCCGATTTCTCTGTAGTCATAAAACGTTCCGTCTTGTCTCAAATAGCGAAGCTATTTGACCCCGTTGGGTGGTTGGCACCTAAAGTAATAGTTGCTAAGATTCTTATGCAACAAATTTGGAAAGACGGAACTGATTGGGACGAATGTTTGAAACCCATGACGTTTAACAGATGGCTTGAGTTTGTCGATTATTATTCGTACATCGAAAGGATCAACATCCCCCGTTGGGTTAATTTTAACCCTCATTGTGAAGTACAACTTCAAGCATTTTGTGATGCTTCTGAGAAAGCATATGCTGCCACTCTGTACAGTAGAGTCCAAACCCCGTCTGGTGAATTTGTCACCCACTTACTCGCTGCCAAAACTAAAGTTGCGCCTATAAAAGTGCAAACTTTACCCCGTTTAGATCTCTGCGGCGCAACTCTATTGGCGAAAATGGTATTTTCACTTCGTAAGGAGCTGAATCTTACCAGATCGGAAGCCTTCTATTGGACAGATTCGACTATCGTTCTGTCCTGGCTTCAAAAACCCCCGTGCCATTGGCCAACTTTTGTGGCGAACCGAGTATCGTATATCGTGGACCAGGTATGCACTGACAATTGGAATCACGTCGAATCTCATCATAACCCTGCTGACTTGGCTAGTCGTGGTATAAGCGCTAAGGAGCTCTCTATTTCAGATATTTGGTGGAAAGGTCCTGAATGGTTATCTCGTACACAGTCTAAGTGGCCACTGTCGTCGTTTAAACCCAATAGTAAGCTAGAAACGCGTTTGATACAGGTTAACGTTGCCCAGACGGATACTTCTGAATAATTTTTGAGTCGATATTTGGACTTACCTCGTGCTCTGCGAGTTATGACCTACATCTTTCGCTTTTATCACTCTTTACTCCCCGAAAAAAGGTCGTCTCAAGTCCCCCTATCTCATACGTTGAGTCAAAGTGAGGTGAAGTCGGCAAAGGATCGTTTGATCATTCTCTGCCAAAGTACCCATTTCCCCGAATACTCTTAACCTCTAAGAATTCACTACTCGTGTTCAACCCCTTTATAGATTCTAGTGGATTTCTACGAGTTAATGGTAGACTCTCCCAATCACCTACTTTGACCTACAACGAACGTTTTCCGAAGTTATTACCCTATAATGGCCGTTTTACGCGTCTCTATCTGGAACATCTTCATAAGTTTTCGGCTCATGCGGATATCTCTCTGATTCTGCGCCTTATGCGACAGGAATTTTGGGTTCCTAAATTGAAGAATTTGGTTAAAACAGTTGTCCACAATTGCAAAGTGTGTTCTTTATATAAAAGGAGACTCGGTCAGCAAATTATGTCTGCATTGCCGCCCGAAAGAACTACACTTACTCGCCCTTTTACTCATACCGGAATTGATTTTGCTGGTCCCTTTGATATAAAGTCATATATAGGGCGTGGTTGTAGAATAACGAAAGGATGTGTCTTAGAATTTGTTTGTTTTGTTGCTCCATCCATTTGGAGCCATCCACTTGGTGGCTACAAATGACATATCCACCGAACGTTTTTTGGCCGCTTTTGCTCGATTCTTCTCTCGTCGCGGTTGTCCTTCTCACCTTTATTCGGACAATGGTACTGCTTTTGTTGCAGCAGCTAATCTCTTGAATAAGGATAAGACTCAGTTCCTTGAGAGTCTTAAACGACAGATAGTCACCAAAAATGCCTTTCAATTGGTAGATTGGCATTTTATTTCTCCTGGCGCTCCACATATGGGTGGCTTATGGGACGCAGGAGTGAAGAGTTTCAAAACTCATTTGCGTAAGATATCCCATGCCCAAAGCTTCACCTATGAAGAATTCTCAACTATGTTGACAAGAATAGAGGCTTGTCTGAATTCTAGACCTTTTAGCTCGATGACAGACAACCCGTCTGACATCAATCCTTTAACTCCGGGACATTTTCTTATAGGAAGTGCCATCTTATCCCCACCGGGATCTGATTTTTCGGACGAATCCATAAGCTATGCTAATCGGTGGCGTAAACTGAAAATTTTGCACCATTTATTAGCGCGTCGATGGAAAGACAAATATTTGGTTGAGTTGCATAAACGCAACAAATGGAAGGTTCCCCAAAGAGATTTTGTTGTAAATGATTTTGTTGGCATTCGTCATGACAATCTTCCCCTAACGAATGGAAGATAGGTCGGATCGAACGGGTCTATCTCGGCCCCGATTCGAAGGTGCGAGTGGCCGATGTTCGAACCGCCATTGGCTTTTTGACTCGACCAATTGTCAAACTCGTGCTGCTTCCTAATCATGGACAGAACTAATTTTTTCTCTTCTTTTGTCCGTTTTGTTGATTGTATTTACATATGTTGGAACTTGCACCCCGTCGACTAGCCGTGGAGCGTCCCCAAAATGAAAGCGTCGACAAAGTGATTGCTACCGCCAGCTCAAAGTGTCGTCTGTGTCCTGAAGCTCATCCTCTACGCAAATGTCCCAAATTCCGTCGGATGAGTCCCGTTAAACGGTTAAGTGTAGTGAAACGACAAAAACACTGCATCAACTGTCTGGCACATTCTCACTTTGTAAAGGAGTGCCCGAGCAAAGATCGATGTATGGAATGCTTGCAGGAGCACCATACCATGCTGCACTTTCATCATAGAGCTGACGGCGGCAGACTAGGCAAGAACAACGCTTCGGAGACAAATAAGCCCAAGAGAAGCAATCGCAGGAGGGACCACCCTTAAAGAAGAGCTGCTAACAACGCCAATTCTACTCATAGCAAAAACAAGAAGAGCGCAACCTCCAACCAGGCTCTCAAAAAACCCTGCTCATGTGCTGGTCAGCCTCCGAGCTCTGGTAATGGGGCCATAATGGCAGCATCCAACACGGCTTCTGGGGCTACAATCGTAATTAACGTGCTGGGTAGATAATTTCTTTTTTTATAACTCCTATTCTTTTCTTGCTGTATTGAATTTAATCTTATTTTTATTGAATTTCCATTATATTGAATTTTATTAAACTTTACTGAATTTTAAATACAAATCTATATACCCTGAAATGTTAATTTATCTATGATCTCTGGCCAGGTGACTTCTCGGTCCTCTTGTTGCAATGTTGCAGGGGGACGGGATGTTGACGCTGGCCACCCTAATTTTATTTTAGCTTTAAGTTATTTTACAACTGTGCATATTTACAAATTAATTGTGAATTGTTAATTATAAACCCGAAAAGAGATTATTATCAAATCCACCCCCGAATTGTAAGGTACGTTGTGAGTGTCCTTGAAAATATAAATTGTACATAGAAATCACTAATCGATTTGTTTTTATTCTCCTCGATAAAATATTTTATTTTATTCGCTTCCCCGTTCACCCCAACACCCATGAAAAGTTTCTCAAAAAAATCTGTCGTCCGCGGTCGACTTTAAACTGCAGGTCCCTCCATTCATATATATGAAATTAACACACTCAACATAATTTGTGTGAGAACCTAGGTTGTGATCCTGACTTAAGGGTTGCAACAGCGTTGCCACAAAGAAAAAATTTTCCCTACCAATATTCTATCCAAAACCTACCAAAATTATTACTTATTATTGTCCTACCAAAATTTGAATTTAAATAATTTTAGATTATTCAGTATGAAATTAACGTTTTAATTTAATTTAATGTGTTTAAAAAAAGACAATTCATTTAAAAAATATAAAAATAAAAGAATATAAACATAGTGTATAAAATTAAAGCTAAAAACATAACAAATTCATCTTTAACATCAAATTAACATAAATAATTTGTTTAAACATATTTAATATACTAAATATAGTACATATATTATATAACAAAAATTATATTTATAATATTCAGATATCATTGAGATCCTTTTTTGCAGACCACACATAATGCGGTTCAGGCTTGCATGTAACTTCTTTACAAACCATTCTGTTGTTTATTGTGCTTTTATCTAACTTATTTCTTAGTTTGGTTTTTATTAAACTTAATTGTGAAAATTTGCGTTCTGCAGCTGCAGAACTATGTGGAAGAGAAAGAAAATTAAAAATAAAATTGCATAAATCACCATAATAAAATTAATTTAAACAATTTTTAAATGTGCTTACATTGTCCCAAAATTCATTTATGCTAACTGTTATATCTAAGGATATTTCATATTCAATTGCATAACGCCCCCTCTCTGCTATAATGGCGGCTCAGAAATTTTTGGTCCTAACGCATATCGTGAAAATAAAAGTTATAGCCATCCAAAGGATTCTTTTTTTCATCCAAAAAAATTACTTTTCGCCAATCGATTTCGCGATAAGAATAATTTTCAGGATGACAAACATCAATTTTTACAATTTCCGTCGAATTTAAAGGACTCTTTCTTCACATATTGATTTAAATAACTGCAGTCACAAACTGTGATTTTAATTTTATTTGGTTTTTATAAAGCTTTATTACAACCGCCTATTCTATTCTGTTGAACCAAAAAATAAATGAGAAATTTTATACTTGACTACAAAGAAATTGAAAAAGTACCGTTATAATTCATTTTTATACAATTTTTTGTGTTTAAATTATCATTTACAGTATCAACTATTTTTCTGCAAAACAAAATTTTTTTATTCAATCTGTATTTGCAATTTATACAGTTCTTTTACTTTAAAATGTGTTGGTTCTATCCTGATGAACCGCAGTGTATATTTATTTTTTCTTTGGAAAGAACATTTCTGGGTGTTATTATTTGTAGTAATTTTACATCTTTTCTTCCAAACTCAATCTTATTTTAATTTGGTTTAAATATTCTATATAAAATTATAGAATATTTGATTTAATTTCCACTATATCTTCCTGATCTAAATTATTTTCCAAAAATACTTCGGAGTCAAACAGTGTTGGAATTTACATACACATGTGACTTTTAATTAAGTACACCTTTATTACTAAAAATTCTCATACTCTATTTTTAATGAATAAAAATTACATTCCATATTAAATTAACGTTAAAGATGAACAAAAATTATAATAAAGGACAGATATTGGAAATATTAGAAACAAGAACGCAAAATTCGTTTGGGCGTTACGGCAAACCATATACATATGTATACGGAAATCGGGGGATAAAAAATAAACGCGCATAGGAATCAATATAACACCAAAAATTATATCAGTAGCTAATATATTTACCCTTACGAGGGGTTTTGAATATCAAGTTTTACTTTTCAATGGGTCACAGTTTTTTACTGACACACTCTCACAAATTCAAAAAACGAATAAGAATTGATAATCAATTCAAATTTTGTTCAACAAAATATCTGAAGTACATATGTATATGTAAATTAATTTTCTAAAAAATTCTACAACTGTAATTCACTGTTGTTTCTCGACGAATACAAGCCGAAAACGAAAACTGACATAAAATTGAATGTAAAATTGCGTTCTGCTTACATCACGGCTATTCATTTCTTGGAATTTTAAAAGGCAGTAATAGAAGTCGCCGTAGTCTAGTAGGTAGTTGTTGTGTAAATAATTAAAGTTATATTTACAATCATATTATTTACATAGAACATGAAATAACCACTTGTTATTATTAGCTTTTAAATTAGATCAGTAAGCTTTGTAATTATTCTTCATATTGAATAAATAAAATAAATTTAGTTTTTCAAACACATAACATGGTGTCAGAGAAAAAATTAAAATAAAAAAAGTCAAAAGCCTAAAAAATAAAAAAAATATATATATATTAAATATTTAATTAAATTCGATGAATTCTGAGACAAGTAAACAAAAAGTTACATATCCTGAAATGTCTACACCACAAATAATGTCGGTTGCAACAATAATTGCGCATCTTAATCTCAAAGGAAGTAACATGTGTGCCACATGGAAGTCGTGAAAAAACCAGTTCAAGATATTTATGAGAGCGTCAAATCTTAAATAGCAAACTGAACAACGAAAAGTAGCGTTATTGTTACATCATTTAGGACCAGATTGCTTACAAATTTTTAATTCATTCAATGTGGACATAGATACGGTAAAATATGATGAATTGCTTTTAAAATTGGACGCATATTTCATTCCCAAAGCAAACATAGCGATGGAACGTAATACTTTCCTTTCAAGAAAACAAGGTATAAATGAATCTATTGAGGAATATGTAACGGTGTTAAAAAATCAAAGTCTATTGTGTGAGTTTGGAGATTTGCGTGAGGACTTAGTTAAAGATATTTTCGTCTGTGGCTTACTTCCCAAATATTCCCAGATCAAAGAAAGATTGTTAAACGAAAGTAAAGTTACACTTGAGAAAGCTTTGGAAATAGCTAAAAATATAAACTCAGCAAAAGAAAACACAAGTCAGTTGCAACAATAAACAAATTTTGTTGGCGCTTTAAGTAAGTCTAATATTTACAAGAAACAAATAAATCAGTCACCATATGTTAATCAACGTCATTCAACTTATTCTTCAAAGCAGCCTTCTTCAACTAGAAGATTCACTTCAGCGAATATCCAACAGCAACAATGCAGCAGGTGTGGTCAAACTCATAGGAAAAAATGTCCAGCTGAAAACATCAATTGTCATATTTGTAGTAAGAAAGGTCACTTTGCAAAAATGTGTTTCGCAAAATTACCGCAACATCAAACCAAAAAAAATTGTCAAACAAATAGAAAGCCAGGTTGATAACAATAATGAAGACGTCAAAGAATTATTTATTGGTATCCTATTAAACTCTAGTTGCAGTGTCGTAGCAAATAATGAGTTGAATGTTCAGGTATTTATAAATAACATGACAATTACTCTTCAAATTGATACCGGAGCCCAAGTAAACATACTATCAAAAGAAACGTCAAATATGTTAAATTTAAGCCATATGTTAAGACCTACTAATACAAATATTTTAACCTTTAGTGGCGAAAAGTTACCTTTAATAGGAAATATTGATTTAGAATTTTCTTTTCATAACAATACCTATTTGAGTAAATTTTTTGTATTAAATTTGAAATGTAAAAACATAATTGGATTAGAATTGGCCAAGCAAATGAATCTAATTAAGACTGTAAATTCATTAACATCTGATAAGATTATCGATAATCATGCGCATGTATTTAATGGTTTAGGTCACAGGAAAGCAAAATGTAGTTTCAAACTCAAACCTAATACAGCACCTATAGTAGATGCTCCAAGGAAGATTCCCTTTAGCCTTCATGACAAGTTAAAAATTGAGTTAGATAGAATGGTGAAGCTTAATGTAATACAGCCGGAAAGGGAACCAACAGAATGGGTTAGTTCCATTGTACTAGTTACTAAGCCTAATGGACAGTTGAGAATTTGCTTAGACCCTCGTAACTTAAATAAAGCCATACTTCGTCCTCACTATCCTTTTCCCAATATAGATGACTGCAAGGCAAAACTTAGTGGACCAAATTTTTCAGCACTTTAGATGCCAATAGTGGTTTTTGGATGATTCCATTAGATGAAGCTTCATCCAAATTGGGTACATTCAATACACCGTTTGGCTGGTATCGATTTTTAAGGCTACCATTTGGCATAAATGCTGTCCCAGATATATTTCATTCTGAAATAGTTATATGTTTTGGCGGCATTGAAGGGTTAGTGATATATATTGATGATTTTTTAATCTATGCGAAAACGGTAGATGAACATAATAGAATATTACAGAAAGTTCTGCAACGTGCAAAAGAAATAGGTCTTAAATTTAACAAAGATAAATGCAAATTCCTACTAAATGAAATTAAGTTCCTTGGACACATTTTTAATGAATCTGGTATTAAGCCAGATGAAAATGGTTAATTATTTAGGAACTTTTATTCCGAATTTATCATCAAAAAATAAACATTTAAGAGAATTGCTATGAAAAAATATTCAGTGACACTGGGATAAATCACAAGAGGATTAGTTTATAAATTTAAAAACTGAAATTACAAAAAGTCCCGTCTTAACTTATTTTGACCCAAATAAACAATTGATTCTAAGTGCAGATGCCTCCAAATTTGCCATCGGAGCTGCTATTTTGCACAATAACCAACCAATAGCCTATGCTTCTGCCTCTCTCACAACCGCACAAGAGAATTATGCCCAAATAGAAAAAGAGTTGTTTGCTATTCGTTTCGGTTGCACTAGATTTCACCAGTATACGTATGGTAACAAAGTGTTAGTAGAAACTGATCACAAACCATTGGTTTCTTTGTATAACAAATCTTTATACAAAATTCCAGCTAGACTTTAACGGTTTATGCTTCGTCTTCAGTCATATGATCTGACAGTTACCTACAAGCCCGGTAAATATTTGTATATAGCTGATACGCTGTCAAGATGTTCATTAAAAGCAAACGCCTTAGCTGATATTCATAAAGACATCACACTTCATTGTAATTTTCTTAAGTCGCATCTTGAAGTTCCATTTTCAAATATAAATGATATAAAATATCATAATAATAATGATACAGTTTTTGCAAAAATTAAAACGTGTATACTAAATGGCTGGCCTGTACATAAAAAACTTGTTGATAAAGAGGTTATGCCATATTACAATATAAAAGGTGAAATTCATATCAGTGATGATATTCTTCTTAAAAATAACCAAGTTTTAGTCCCAAAAAGTCGTCAAAGTTTGATTTTGGAGAGAATCCATGAAAGCCACATGGGAATACAGAGATGTCAAAGTCTTGCTAGACAATCTGTATACTGGCCAAACATGTATAATGATATATTTAATAAAAGATCAGATTGTGAAATTAGTATGAAATACAAAAATTCAAAATCTAAACAAGAAATTTTGACGCATGATATTTATAATATAACATGGTTTAAAGTCGGATGTGACCTCTTTGAGTTCAATAAAAAATACTATATACTAGTAGTTGACTATTTTTCAAAATTTATTGAAATAGAGTTGTTAAACTCTGGTGTTATGAATGTGATTTTGAAACTGAAATCCATTTTCGCTAGACATGGCATCCCGAACATTTTCATATCTGATAATGGCCCACCTTTTAATTCAAATGAATTTAAGGAATTTCTTATTGATTGGGATATAGACCACAAAACTTCGAGTCCATATTTACCAAGATCAAATGGTCTTGCGGAACGCTCTATTCAGACAGTGAAGAAACTTTTATATAAATGTCTTGAAGGTGCTACTGATCCATATATCGCGTTATTAAACTACCGCACTACACCTAAGGGAAATTTGACAAGTCCTTCTGAACTACTAATGTCGAGAAAGTTGAATACAAGACTTTCAACACTTTCATCAAACTTAAAACCAAAATTAGTTGATACAGATGAATATCAAAAAGAAGTTAATAATAAAATTCAAAAGTCATCAAATCATTATAACTCCAATACAAAAGACTACAAATCTGTTAACACAGGTGATAAAGCAATGTTTAAAAGGAGTCATAGTTCTTTTTGGTGTCCAGGAGAAATAGTGAGTAAAAGTACAGAGCCCAGATCATTTGTAGTTAAAGATAAGGAAGGTTCTTTGTTTAGAAGAAATGAACAACACATATTCAAAAATCCTAAAAACTCATCGTACTCTGATGATACAAATGAACACACATTCGAAAAATCTGAGAACTCTAATAATGAAAATGGTAGTAATACAGTGAATACTTTTGACCCGAATTAACCAGTTACCACACACCACTCATGTATAAAACTAACACACACAACATAAGTGGTGTGAGAAACTAGATCGTAATCCTGACTGAAGGGTTGTAATGACCAATTATGTATGTATGTATGTAATAGTCTTTTCACACCTAAAGTTAAAATCTGCTTTTAACATTAAAACCATAATCAGCTGATTTTGCGTTCATACCATAAGTTTTCTTAAATCTGGTTTTAACATTTATGACATTTATGACTGCAACAGCTGTTTGTGTTTAAGAAAGAATAAAAAATACGAAAACTTAAGAAATGAACAATAAATTAAAAATTATTCTAAATATTGTAAAAGAATGCTTTAAAATAGTGAATCTACAACCGGCTTTCTGGATTTTTATATTTGTTTTGTTTTTTTTCAGTTGTTTTTAATATTTCAATGTTGGTAGCTCTGATTTAGAAAATCGAAAACAAGGTTGTATTTTATAAAAACTTCTTAAAACCAAATCAAAAGAGGTTTTGAGATGGTTTTAACACAATAATTTTCTATGGTAAAACAAGGTTTTAATTATGGTTTTAACGTTAAAACCAACTTTTGCATTAAAACAACTCAGTGTGAAAAGTTATAGTCGCAACGAGTATATCTTTTCACATTGCGTAATGGGTCACGAAATATTTCGTTTTTAACAAATCACACTTTAAAATGGTATTCAAATTTATGAGATTTGACTACTAAGAAGAAAAAAAAATAATAATAATAACATATGTAATAACAGTACTTAATTCATGTTAGATTAGATGTACGCACGTACACACTTATTGCATGTATTCGAAAATGTACGGGCTTTCAGTGAGTGTTGAATGCGCAAAGCATCATGCACAATATTTTAACATATCTCTTGAACATTTTACTTAATCGGCTTTAACTTTGTCCAAATATTTTCAATCAGGTGATCTAAATATGAGATCATGAAACCAATTACTAACAACAACGTTCCTGCACGAAACAGTTAGGGCTAATCAAAAGTAATGGTGGATCTAACAGGTACTGCTTTAGAAACTGTATCTGTTGAATAGATTATTAGATTGCACCTACACGCACATGGAAAAGGCAAGGTTGGTCAATTTGTGTAGAAGATTCTTTTTTTTTATACAATGTTTACATATAGGAAATATTGAGCTACATTTCATTTTATTAGATATTTTTAAAATGGTGATGTTATGCATTATCGAAAAAAATGAAACTTGAATTCAAAAACAAAAACAAACTAAATGCTCTTCCATTGCATTCCATTGAGTATGGTGACAATAATTCACAGAAATCTGAAATAAAATTATATTTTAATTGTCCAAAGCCGATGTTAAAATAATTCGTAATTCCGTATATTCAAAAAAGCTGCGTTTTTATTATAATTCGTAAAAAGAGACAAGAATAAGTTCATCCAGTACTTTTGTTTTAAAAGCACTGGAGTTATCTTAACAGAAAGCAAACTTAAATCCATTGAGAATCTATTGGTGATTAATAAAAAAGTTTTGAATAATATCACTCGTGACTAATACTCATATGCTACTACCACTTGAGTTTAAGTTTACATTAACTTCTAGTAAGCTTGTATTTATGTAAGTTAACACTGGTTAATAAAAATGCAAATATTCAAACTTATGTTGACCCAATTTTAATTCCACTGGAAACTCGTCGAACTTAAAGATGCAAGATCGACAGAATTCAAGTAAAACCATCCACTTAAAAGTTCATTACACTCAAGTGCAATGAAAGCGCATTAAACTCCACTTACAGATTGTGTGGTAATAAAAATCTAGTTTATAAGGAAATATTTTGAAATCAATTAAAGATTTTAGATGTAAGCAATTTTTATAAATTCTCTTTGTAAGGGATATGTCGCAATAAGATTAAAATTTTAATGTAAACAAATTTCTAAATTTTGTAAGTTTCATGAGTAAATAAAATAAAGAATATTTTAAGTTCATTTTTGGATTCAATACAGAACGATCATAACACCGGAAAATTAAAAAAATAAAATTTGTTTTTTTTAGAACTTAATAAAGCAAGTTCTTAACTTGCTTAATCGCTTTCGACCAAAACTGCTTCATATATTCTTTCTATCTTGGCTTTTGTATGTTTTGAATTTGCAATCTTTATGGATGGAAGATATAAACACTAAACTACACATACGAGTACATACATATGTGTATGGTATGTCATGGTGTCAAGCTGAATCACCGTTTTTTTTAACATTACCCTTTTTTATCACATTTACATTTCGAATGAACGTGTGATTGTTTTCTTTTTTTTTATAATACAATACAATAAGAAAAGGGTGACATGTCGGTATGGTATGTAAATCAACTTTCATTGTTAAAAATATAAAAAAAAATCGAAAACAATAAAAACAAAAAATATTCGACATTCAAAAAATATAATCAAAATAATAAATTACCTAGTCCAAATGATGAAGCAAACATATTCGCATACATATCCCATAAGAAGATATGTATAACGTAAAACGGGCTTTTATGTATGAGAAATTCTTTAGATTTGTATCCGAAGGGCTTAGTTCCTAAAAAAGATACAACAAAATTTCTGCACTGCGAAAAAAAAATGCATAAAAAATTACCCTCATTTTGTTACCCAGAAAAGTTCGAGTAACAAGAAAAAGGATACAATAAAAAAAAAAATACAAAATTGAAAGGGTACAAATGCTTAATAGTAATTCGACACAGTGTTCTTGATGGAAAAATATCTATTTTGGTTTTTTTGCTTAGATGGGATGCGTTGAGATGATTTTGATTTTGATGGGTTGTCTATTTGCTAAATTTAAATAATGCAAAATATTGTAATTGTAAATGAGCAAAAAGGTGTCTGTATATCCATAAATTGTAAGGTTTCCGAAATGGGATAACTAACTACATCGATGCATGGATAAATTAATGATTGAATGAATGAATGAATGAACGAATGAATGAACGAATGATAAACATGACACCCAACTGTCAATAGATATTTCGCGGTTACTTTTTGTTATTAGAATATTTTCACAAAGTCACAAAAGTACTGTTTGGTCTGATCGAATATAAGTAATCCGAGTAAATAAATGCAAAAAAGATAATGACTTTTTTTCTATGTAAGTCTGCAGTATGTGAAGTATGTATGTTTGTATGTATTCATCTTTCTAAAATCTATTTGATTTACGTCAAGTCTTAACGAGTTGATGTTAGTAACCACTGAACGTATAAAAATTGATGATTTTTTCATCCGTTAAATATAAGTGAGTATGCGTAGTAGTTAACTGGTTAGTTTATACGAATGTCTTTATATTGAAGGGGATACAATTGCCGTAGGTGTTATTATCGACTTCGTTGATTGTATGTTTTGGAAAATATTGACATTTCTTATCATTAATCATGTGTGATCAATAAAAGTCAGCAAATGCAATAAAATCAAAAATAAAACTTGTACGGTGCAGATTACAAAATATAAACAAATGTATTCGCAGATAAATCAATTATTATCGCCGTCTGATTCTACTTACATTTAGTTAAGGTAAATTACAATACATATCGATTATTTAATGTTTTAATTGTTTTTTTCTTATTGAAATTGAATTGTTCGATACATTATAAAATCTTGTCAAACCTTAGTATTGAACGATTTTGTCAAGAATCTGCTGTAAATGTATGAAGATACTTACATACTAATATTCACATGAAATCCCCACCAAAATATGTAATACTAAAGGTTAAAATATTTAATCCTCCACATACATGCGTTGAAATAAATAAAATGAATTTCTTCTAATTAAATTTTTCATTTAAAGTGGACTTAAAAGAGTTCTTACGTGTTTCGGAAGTCAAAGATATGTCTTTTTTTTGTTGAGTTTAATATAAAATTTTTTTGTTTATTGAAAATCGCAAGAAGTCATTTTCAGTTTTTATTTGTTATTTTTGGGGTATGGTAGTAACACAATATTTCCAATACACACATACAAATTATATAAAGTTAATATAGTTATTTTAAAACAAATCTATAAGTAGTGAAATAGTGCACAAAATCCTTCATAATCTTGATCTACATAAATGTAGTTTGGCATTGTTTCTTTCTATTGCTGCGTACTTTTTATTTTTATTTCAAGGTGTTTATCTCATTATAGGCTCTTCAGATTTTATCTATAATTACGATACACAATGGTTTTGATAGCATTGAGTAGTTTGTTTTCAACATAATTAAATACAAAAAGATATCGATTCTATTCATATCTCTACTGTTTTGTGCTTTTCGATTGCAGGGATACATTTGGTATACGGAAGGATGATAAACCAAAGGGTAAAATTTATATGATCATTACTACCTGTGAACAATAGCTAGTCATTTATTTTCCGTACCTAAACACAATGCATACGAGCTACGAACAGATCATACACTTTGAAACTGTTCATGTTTAAATTTGCTTGTGCGATAAAAAGTGTTGTGATTTGAATTTGCATTCGGTAAGTCTTTTAGGGAAGCCATTTGATTAAGGGAAAACATATGGATTTTTACAGATTTTTAAAATAGAAAATCAGTAGCTATCACAATTCAAAGGATATTGTAAGTTTCCCGCTGATTTATGTGTTTGTAAATCTAACCACAAATCTTTTTACAGCCTTATTTTATGAATCTTTTGAAACGAACCACGCAAATACTAGAAGAAGCGTTTGCCATATTTCTTTTGAAGAGGTTTATGTGAATATTAAAATTTCAAAATAGATACGAATAGGACTACATGGTTCGATTTTATCTATGTGTGTATCTGTTCACAATTTTTTTAACTTTAAACAACGTTGCATCTCTTCACAATAGGTACGTATTTTTCAAATAAATTTGTTTAAGGATTAAGGCATTCGCACACGTATAATTAATGTTGTGGCACATCACATGCACTAGTAAAATATTAAATTAAATAACAAGCAAATGCATCATCAATGGTTTGTTGGTTCGTTGGTTGAAGTTGAGAATCTCAAACGTTTTACTTTATATGTAAGTATGTCGCATTCATTTGTTGTGTGCATTCCTAAGTGGCAGTAGAAAAGTAGAAAAAACCGTCCTTAATTGTTATTGCAAAGAAGCATATGAATGTTTTTCAGTACAATTTATCAGTATGTAAAAAACCGAGTCTGACATTTAAGATGTACAATATCTATACGTAGAACACAACGATTGTATAATTTATTAAGTCAGTACATACGTATACAAAAAATGGAATCAAAGTTTCGTACAAGTATAATCCAATTTGTTAAGTGCATCCTATATGAAAGTAGAATTCGCTACTTGAGTATACGATATGCATGTGTTTCGAGAATGAATTAAGGAATAACAAGGGTTTATGTAGTTTGAGAGTCTACTATTGCACCAACAACAATTCTTCATTTCAATATTTTTTAATAAACGAAATAAAAATATTCATATTTTCATCAATTATATTTCATTTTCTTTAAGCCTTTTTAGTGCTTTTAATATTTGAGTTTCAAAATACATACGTATATACATACTATATGTAGATTTTATATTAACAACTATTGTCTATAAAAGTAAGATACATACATACATAAATTATTTTATACAAAAAGCAAGCCACTTTGTAGGAGATTTTAATTCCGACATTTATTATATATTGGCATTTGTTTTTAATATAAAATATATTGTGTTACATATGCATAGTGCTGCATTATATTCTAGGCTTGATATGTCAGTTTCTTTACGCTAGAAGTAACGCCAGCAAAAATGTATTTATAGCTAAAGATTAGAATTTTGCATCAATATATTTTTTACAGTCATGTATATAACCAATATTTTCGTCGAACTTGTCCAGCATTGTCCTCAGTTTTATGCCATTACAAGTTGTTTAAGTGCCAGTTACCCGAACGTAACTTATAGTACCGAACGTTCTCTTTTTAGCATATGGAGAGCAATATGAACGCTTACCGAAACCTTCTCTCCCGTTAACAAAACGGAACGATCTGTATAAAACAAAATTCTCTGCCGTTTTTACGTGACATTTGAATATGAGTGATGGTGCTATTGTATGCAGAGTTGCATTGTGGCACAAATGTCCTTTTTGGTACTTTCATGATTATTTATATAAAACTTTTTAATTGTTACATGTATATAATGAAATTTTTGATTAAAATAATAATAAAAGAATTATTTTATAAAAAATAAATACTTATTTTTATGTTTCTATTGCGCACATATTAAAATTTAAACAAAATTAATATATAATATATATGCATCTTGAGTGACGAAGTGGTACGAATTCTTCTTTTTGGTACTTTCATATATATTAATCGTATATATTAACCTTTTAAATTTGTATATAAAAAACGATTTTTCTTTAATTATTATTAGGATTGTAATGCGTATAAAAAAGCTTTGAAACATAATAAATAAGTAATGTGTATTTTGAGTGGCAATGTAATGCAAATGCCCTTTTTGGTACTTTCCTATTTATACATATACCTTTTTAATCTTCTAATGTTGATAAACAATTATAAGAGTATTTTTATTATTACTATTCTAGCTAGAGGTATTGTTTTGCAATTTAAGAAAAAAAAATATTACTTTGAATAGAACAAAATTCGACTGTACTTAATATTCTAAATTCCATAAATATTGACTTAATTCAACATTGTTATATTCTATAATATTACAAGAATAAATATTTGTAATAATATAAAATTTAAAAAGCAAAAGTACCCAATTGGTACTTTTTAAATTTTGCTTCAGCTTAACAACACTCATCACTGTTCTGAACAGCTGTATGTAAATCAATTTCTTTGAATTGTGTTGTGTTCATTTGTGTACCGCTTTGTGTTCTGTTTCGTTTTTATTTACATTCTTAGTTGACAACTGTCCCGTTTTAAATATTTCTATAACTGCACAAACGTTCTTACGGCAACGTACGATACGTTTTTACTTTCCCTACGCTTGAGTAACCAGCCCATTACTCTTTGCATTAAGCCTTCATCAAAATATCACAAGAATAACATACAGCTCTAACACACCCTACGAATAAGTTTAAATCCCAAAAAACTTGTTTATTGAAGTTTAATAAAATTCATATACAATTTTAAATAAATTAAAAATTTTTTCACTTTATTTATTGATTCTTCATCAACTACGAACTAACAAGAAGTGATCAATTTTTTAATGTCTTAAGGCGAAATTATTCATCTGTGTAATGAGGGTATCAGTGTCCATACTTTTTAACGTACGTGACCATCGTAATTTAAAAGATTGGTGGCTAATTGATATGCATTCGTTACAACAAGTATCATGTTAAAGTCCTTGTGAACGTTTACATTTTGATCCGTTATGTTCTATAGATATGCTCAGACTGAGTCCATTCTCTGTAAACCTTTGCACCATATTGACATTAATATTGATTTGTAAATATTGTTACGCCGACAAAAATAAATTAAACAAAATAATCAAACAGACAACAACTAAAATTACATGTCATAATGTAAACAGAAATTACGCATACAAATTATGAACAAAACAAAGATCAAAAAGTCAACAACAATACTTAAAAAAATCTTCTGTGGTTACCAGACGTAATAATAAAAAACGGGTATATAAATGGCGAAGAAAGATGCTGTAACGCAATCGTGAATAGACAGTCAGTATCGACGCATGAGTCTGTAACCAACAGTTGTATTACAATGTGCGTGTTAAGCACATGGAATACCGAAATGTTTGATTTCTGTAAAAAACAGTCTTGAATAAAATTGACAGCGCAGTGTTACCGATTAAAGTGTGCTTTTATAAATAAATAAAGGCCTAAGGATTAAAAGTAAATAATTTCTTTTATTTTAATTGCAAGACTAATAAACGTTTTAAAAAATATAAAAACATAACAATGTGAATGGATAGGCACGTTTCTCTCCATAAAGTGGAATTAGATAGTGCAGGCATAGCAAAGCTTATATTGAACTCTAAAGGACACAGAGATAATCTGTGTCGTCTCTAAATATTTATGTATGTATGTAAGGTGTTTATCAGAAGTTGGCCCGAAAAACTTGTGAGGAATTCCAGCTCTCAAGTTTTTGGGACTATGAAATAATCTGCTTCCTTAATAATAAAAGAGCGATTAGTCAGCTGATTCTACACTAATTTGAAATTAGAAATGCTTTTAATTTATGTGCTAAAACAGTATGCAACATTTTATTTAAAGCCTGTGCCACACGGATGTTAAGTGCAGACCAGCATTTTTTGAGTTCAAATATTTTTCTGACAGATTGAACGATAAACACCATGTATTTTATGGAAACGATAGGATTTAGGCGGGATTACGACCTAGTTTCTCACACTACTTAGGTTGTGTGTGTTAATTTTATACATATGTAAGTGGCCTATACATAAGGACCTACAGTTTAAAGTCGACTCCGAACGACAGATTTTTGAGAAACTTTTCATGGCAATTTTTATTTACTCACAGAGTTTTTGCCAGAAATCTGCTGAGAGGAAGCCGCCGAAGAAATACTTTTCGTTTTCATATCTGGCCTGGGGCTCGAACCCTGGCTTTACGTCTAATAAGCCAACACACTACCTACTAGACTACGGCGACTTCTAAGTGTATGTATTACTTAATTTTTGTTCATATCGGATATACAATGTTGTTTCCTCTGGTTTTAAAGACTTAGCTTTAGTACTCGCCATTTTTATAATATAAAAAGAATTTCAATTATTGAAAAAGGAAAGCAATTATTTTTGGGAGCCAATCTAGCATAGATATCCATAGAAAGTTGAATCTTTGAGACTGTCATTCATGTATTATTCGACCCAAGAAGATATATTCAAGAATAAGTATGAAGGAAGTCATGAATCTAATATCATTTCATTTATCCATAGAAAATCAGACAACTGATAAAATCCAAAATCCAACAAAGTTATCTGATTGAGAATTACAATGCAGTCTACTTGAATATAGATCCCACGCGCTTTTAATTTCCTAACAGTTGTCTTGCTTCTTTTTTGTCACAGTTAGTTAGAAGTGAATATATTCTAAGTGCTCCGAAACTATATTAGTTTGTCTATGATAAATAATATTTTTAAATACTACTCGTAACAAAATGGTTTCAATCACATGCCAGTTGTGGGGGAGTGTTAAGCAATGTGTGCAATTTTTGAATACTCGTCATCGGCTCATTTTTACATGTGCTATTTAACACACGTTAGTGGTTCAATTTTTTCACTTACTAACCCGCCACCACCACCGTTTTAGCTACCAAATGTATGCACATATGCATATGTACGTATATGGTGTACATTCCTATTCTGAGTTATACATACCATACATACGAGTATATATGAAGTGAATGTACTTGTTTATAGTCGTACACGTATGAAGACATATTGCTGAACTTTCTAACGAAGCCTGTCAGTTCTAGTTAACTACTTACCCCTCTATGCCATTTTACATTTCGTGGCTCACCGCGCACATTCAGACTTCACTATTAACAAAAGGCGAAAGGATTTAAGTGGGCGAGGAATTAAAATTTCAGTATGGCTGGCATCCTAGTCCTTACGAGTAGATGGCAGTGGATGGTGGACACACACATATTAAGTAAAAAGTTTAATAAAAGATGTTTGAGGGTGGATGATGGCATTTACATACATATGTAGTACGTATATTCCTACGAAATAAGTACATATTAACTTTTAATACATAAAATAAATGTGCTCATGTGTTAGTGTCTTCAATAATTAAAATTTTTTATACGTAAACGCCTATAAAAACTACTTGTATTTTAGATCAGCGATGTAGAACTATTCAATATTAACATTATTAATGAAATAATAAAAAAATTACCTTTTTTAGCCTTTCACGATGATTATCAATCGTTCTAAGGTTCTATTTTCATTTTGAATTAATAAATGTGAGGACATTTCAAAGTATGGATATTGATTTTTAAAAATATTTTTAATAATGTTCATATTTTCGGAGACACTCATATCGGCTTCTGGCTCATCAGCAATCAATGTATTTTTTTATTTATTTATTATAATTAACATAACACAAGAAGATATTAATCTTATAAGCGATATTGTTATGCATAGCAGTAATAAGATATAAAACATAAGCTAACATTAATTAAATATAGGAAATTAATTAAAAATAAATAATTAAAAAAAATTAATATAAATATTAAATTTAAATATAAATAAAAATATAATACAGAACAATTCAAAAAACTAAGAATACAACAGAAGTATATAAAAAAGTTAAAAGATAAAGAATTAAAAAAATATAAAAAAAGACATTTACAAAAATTGGTCTAAAAAAAGTAATAATAAATATTTAATCGATATAATAAAATTTATACACAAAACTCTTTTTTGAACGCATTTGCATTGCCTAACTTTTGGATGTAATTTGGCAGGGAATTCCAAAGACTTGTGGTGTCGCTGTGACAGAAGAGTCCTGTACCGTTGTTGAATAACCTTCATGCCCCGGAAAGATCTAGCAAACTTAATTCGGCTTAATAAATTGCATACTAATGGCAAAAGGAGTTGAATCTATGACAGCCCATAAATTTCGGTTGGTTGCAGGCTTGACAAAGTATTGAGTATCCCTTGATACTCAATTCAGGTATGACAAACGACCCATTGGTTTTCGCATAATACTTTTGGACTTAGAGGGATTGATGCATAGTCATTTTCCGAAGCCCAACTGTAAATGTTCTCCAAATCACGGTTAATAGAGTGTAAACACATCATCAGCATACATATGAACATGACAGTCAACCAAAACATCTAGTAGATCATTTATATACATACAGAACGACAGAAGCCCTACTGGCAGAGTTAGAGAAATTAAGCAGTTTCCGGAGCTTATTCAATAAAACTTTGTGATCGACCGTATTGAAAGCCTTGGTGTGATCAAGAAGAACTAAAAACGCTACACTATTTTCATCTAGCTCCAAACTAATATCCTCAACTAAAATCATTTGCTTACGAATCTTACAGGATTGCAAAGAAAACTTGTCTAGTACATATAAAAGCTGACTTAAAGCATTGACAATAATATCATTAAAGAAATAATTGTTCTATAATTGATATTATATTTTATCCAATGAATAATTCTTCTTTATTAATTCCAATAAAGAGCAATAGAAATAGTACCAAATAACTGTTTTCTCCAAAAATTGGGGACTTTGGGCCCCACTAGGTACAATGCACATTCAATTTAAGAAAAATTTTTACGACCAGTCTAACGTACATTTTATAGCAGTAGTTAAGTTATATTGTTACGTTTTTAACTTTTTGAAACGAATATAGCGGGAATTGCCATTTGAAATAGAAGAAATTTTTTATTCTTTTGTAACAACTCTATTTTATATATTTTACTACAACTCTAATTAACAATCTTATCGGTTCTTCATCCATCTAACTTTCAAAACCTTACTGGTGACATATTATTGTTATTTTTTATCTTGCGTGGCCTTTGTAGTTTTATTGTTTTAGTTTGATCTTTGTTTATCACTATTCTCGTAATTTATTTTTGGAATTATTATTGTTTGTTCCTCTTTCCTCATAGTGACAATAAACATTTAATGTTTATTCTGCCTTCGGAGCATAAAATTCATAAATTAATAACAGAAATAAAATTGAGTCTTTAATCAAAGACGACAAATCATCTGATTGATATTAAAATATTACATTTTGGAGATAACTACCACATTAACAATATTATCTAAAAGTTAAAAAGTTTTATTTCCATTCAAAAAATAGAAATGTTAATATACCTGGAATATACTTGTTATTTGTCTGAAATAATTCGAAATAAAAGTGAGTCTAACAACAGTCACACTAACAATGTTATCTAAAACTTAAAAATGTAATTTAGTTCCATGCAAAAAACAGAAATGTTAATATATGTGGGATATACTTGTTATTTGTTTGTAACACCACTTCAAAAAAGCTGCATTAACCCATTAGATCCCAACCATCTTTAAAACTATAATTAAATATTTTTTTTGGAAAATATGTATTTGGGGCTGTACCCACACGAGTACAATGGGACTTTATGGGTACAAATTATTGCAGAATTTATAAAAATTAATATTTATTCACTTTAAATATATTTGTCTTTTACATTAATTACAATGTAATTAATTCGAAATATTTCTGTTGAATTGAGTATGAAATATCTTGAAACACTCTCTCCACGCATAGTGCTACATTACAAAGTTCACAAATCCATCGTATTCTGTTGTGGTACACTTTACATCGCAATTGATTATTTATGCGTTTCGGGAAGTGATTGCTCCTTCATATTGAACATAGAAGTCTCATATAAGTTTGTATTATACATAGCAATATCCATTGGTGTTTTTCTCCATTTTGTTGAAGGTTTTGCTAACTTCGACTTTTTGGTTAATCACTGTCACTACTACAAAATAATTCTAGTTAGCCTGGAACGTCGTGTGGTAGTCCATCACCACTGCATTGATCAATTCCTTCCTCATCAGTTTCACAGGCAGCATTTGGAGGGATTATAGTAAAATCGAAATGTCCATGATTTTGATTATAAGGATATTCTGTAGCATCATCAATGCTTTCAAAACTTTTACCAGTAATATCCATAGTAGATAATTATAATCTATATATATATAGAAAAATTGTATATATATTTCCCGCTGTACCCAAGCGAGTACACCAATATTTATGCTTACCAAACAACACTTTTCTAAATTTTTAAACAATTTTTTTTATTAAATTATAGTTAATTAATCTTTACTTTTCACTTAAATTCGACTGCATTTAGTTTAAAATATAAAAGATATACGTCAACATGTGATGAGAAGTGCAAAAAATGACAAAATATAAAAACACTGTACAGATAAAAGAGAATGATAACTTACCGTTATATTTTTTTACTTTCTTTTACTATTTATTAATTTTTTACATTCTCTATTAATGTTATGAAAAACATTTTTTTTAAGTCAGTAACTTTCTGTATGTAGCGCTAGAAAGTTGGTCGATTTTCTGTACTCAAGCGAGTACAGTGGGAACGAATGGGTTATTAATGAAACATTTTATCTTATTACGTCTTACGCATTAATCTAATACATAATTGAAGAATATTTGATATATATAAATTGATTTCTTTTCAAAGAATTGCATATACAATGATGTGAAACACAATAATGACATCAATGCGACACATTGAGAAATAATAAGGAATGTGAAAGTTGTTGAGATTTAATTTTATTTATTAATTGAAATACAATTTCAAGTTATATTATAACTAAAAAGAGCTGAGTAACTTAGACCTCTACGCTCGGTGTAGTGTAACATACCAAAGTCTCTGACGGGAATAGCACCCACAACACCCACGCTAATGAATTGTTAATAAGTAGTTGCACTTATTCTTAGTTTATACATCATAAAAACCATGCTTCATTGCCTTAAGAGAGGAGTGCGGAAAGTACACTGTGTTTATTGGTCTTCTTGCAATGTTATAATCTCGATCTCAATTTAATAAATAAATTTCTGCAAATTACCACAGTGTAGATCCACTCCTAACACGGTGATATAATTGTTTGGAGGTTATTTTCCTACTATGGTGTAGTGTAGTGTAGTGACCCTATACCATATACAAAGTATTCAGAAATTAATGGATTACTTTGTAATACTACGAAATTTCATGTATAATATGTCGAATAAAAGTCTGCCACTTTGGAGCGTATTCCAGCAGAATAATGCCTCCAAATATATGCTATCGTACACTAAGCCATGTGTCGAAATAAAATGTAAGATATATTATAGGTACGAATTAAAAACTTTAAAAATAAAAAAGAAAAGAGAAAGTTCATAAAATAACGAGTGTTGTTTTAAAAAAAATTTTTTTGAAAAGCAAGGGTTAATCCCAAACATGGTCAATCTTCCGGAGAGAAGATTGTTATTATAATTATATGACCGTAAGTCCAATTAGAGTTTATAGGAAAGGTTAGAAAATTAATGTTAATAAATCTTTTCTTATTTCAGAAAAGTAATTAATTGTGATCGTACCCTAATTTGGGTGACCAAATAAAAAATGAACGCACTTTTGATTAACTCTTCTTCCGGAATATGTACATATTTTAGTTTACACTACATATTAGTTTTGCTGTGTAACGAATTATCTTAATCGTCAGAATATTTTAGTGTTAGTTTAAAAATATATGTGTTAAAAAATTCGTGACATTGCAATTTAATTATTTAAATTCAAAATATAAAAAATTCTTAACTATTAAAAATTCAGAAAGCCTAAAAAGAAAATAGTGACGATTGATAAATTATGTAAAGACTATTATTTGAGAAATTGTATTGAATATTTTATTGTAAGGTATTAAAATATGCAGCATTTACAGCCAGACACACGATGTTGAAAGAAATTTTAAGCCAACGAAAGTCATTAACTTTCGTTCTCATTAGCGGCCCTCTACTTATCTTAAGAATTATCTTAGCTTTGCTTTACGTTATAACGTAATACCAGTAAATATTATAAGTTGCCATATGTAGTATATGAATTTCGAAAATAATTTGTCAATATACGAGCCGCAAATCAGCTGTTTGTTTCAGTAGACGTGCTTTTACTATCTTCCTTACATGCTCCATTGTAGTTTTATTCAATTTCTCTTGTATCTCTGCGTTTAACTTAATTCGAATTTTTTAAAGTCTTCAGGCAGTACTAAATATTTGCATTACCATTAAACCAATAAATCTTCAAAAGAGTTTAGTTGTGAACTTACATACATACATACATAATTGGTCAATACAACCCTTCAGGATTACGACCTTACTTCTCACACCACTTATGTTGTGATTGTTAATTTTATACATGAGTGGCGGGACCTGCAGTTGAAAGTCAATTTCGAACGACAGATTTTTGAGATACATTTCATGGCAATTTTATTTACTCTCGGAGTTTTTACCAGCAATCTGTGAGAGGAAGTCGCCGAAGAAATATTTTTCATATTTCGTTTTGTGGGAGATGTCAGACCTGCGGTTTGAACCGTGGCCTCGCGTCTAATAAGCCAACATACTACCTAGTAGACTACGGCTATTGCATTGTTCTGGACACCGTTGTTTATTTATTGATATTTATTAAGTTTTTGATAGCAAAATAAAATAAAGATGGATTTCCAGGAGATACAAAAGTAACTCAGTAAATGTAAAACGATTTTTAAGTTAAAACACGTTTTAAAAATCCGTTGATTTGGGAATATTTCACAAAGTACGTTGGTAATTTTTTTTATCGAGACAACCTGGTATTCGAATATTCACGAATAGAATAAATAATTAGCCGAAGAACTTCGTTAACTGGGTAATACGACTAAAGAAAACTTGACTAGGGAGAATAGGGACTGGGCTATATATAAGCTGAGTTTCAATTCCTACAAAAGACAAATACTTAGAGCTAAAAGATATTCCTCGGCTAAATTCTCTGAGGATATTGCCAGTACTAGTGAAGCTAGGAGACTTCGAAAAGTTCTTGCCAATAATCCTGATATGCCAGGCCTGTTTAACGGACCTAATGATGACAATACAGAGTCGAGAATTGCTTCAGTTATTAATGAAGACTTACTTTCCAGGTAATGTAAATCGTCATCGATAACATAATAACAAGGAAGATAGCGTGTACTTGAATAGTATTCACTTCAGTAGTAAATCGGTGGGCACTGCACTACACGAAGTAGATGACACCAGCTTTTGACTTTAAGGAATACATATTGACCGCATTTCTAGATATAGAGGGGGCATTTAACAATGTAAGCACAGAGGCAAAGTACGCAGGTCTGGTGATCATTGTCTTAAATGCCATGATAAATGGATGGCTTAAAAATTTTATTATCTAGGAGCATCCAATCTTCATTGGGGTTATCCGTTAGGAAACGAGTAACTAGAGGCACACTGCAGGGGTGTAATATCACCACGCCAGTGGAACCTATTTATTAATCATATCTTGATATGAAAATCAAAGACTTCAAATTAATAGCATATTCAGGCGACGTGGTGATACTGCTCACAGGAAAGCTTCTTCAAACCATCAGCGATATTATGGAGTTGGCACTAGCAAAGGAACGCAGGTTTGCAGAGAAGAACGGCTTGGGTGTGAACGCATATAAAACGAAACTTGTCTTGTTTACTCGGCAGTAGAAGGTCCCAAGCGTCACTATTCTGAAAATGGAACGGTTCTGAAACCCTCAAACGAGACAAACTACTTGGATATCTTTCTCGACTCTAAACTGTTCTGCAAGAGGAACACGGAGTAAAGGATGAAGAAAGCGGTGAGTGTCTTGTACGCCTATAAAGGGACGTTTGGGAGTAGATGGGGCCTGCAGTCTCCAATCATACACTGGATGTATACATCGGTTGTACGGCCTATACTCTACGGGGCAGTAGTATAGTGGGAAGCTATACGAAAGAGGACCTACCACGCTACCTCCCTGCCGCAGACTATCCTAGAGGTGATCATTAGACATCTTCCTCCAAAAATTGGCTACTAGAACTACACTGAGGCTTAAGTTCTCAGATATTTTCACGCTACGCTTCAATACTGCCTGAAGTGGAACAGAATCATGTTTTCGATTTTAGATTTGACTATAGGCTAACAGTGACTGTTTTCGAACGAATATACAAAATTCACACTCCCACACAGTAAGAATGGGTTGCTGAAGCTGTCAGCAGTGAGATTAATCTAACGTTCTTTATCGATGGCGCAAAAGTGGAATATGTAACTGGATCTGGGGTCTATTCTGATAACCTGGCACTGAACGGGTCATACAGATTACCTAACCAGGGTAGTATATTTCAAACGGAGAATTTTGCTATAAAACAAGCTGCAAGCATGTTTGAAACCGAGGACCTTACTTATTCGAACTTGGTCATATGTCCGCACATATGAAGCGGAAATCAAAGCACTGTGATCCCATATCGTCAAATCAAAGTGCGGAAGGGGTTTCATGGACTCTCCGTCGTATGCGTCGATACAACACCTGCCTTCACTGGGCTCCAGGCCACTGTGGCACCTAGGGAAACAAAAAGGCGAACGAACTGGCATGGAAGGGATAAGAGATGTCTGAGGAAGAGACGATGGTGATTGCCGAATTTCAAAACTGCTGTGTTCAGCAGTGAAAAGCAGAAGAACCAGAGAACTATGTACTTCAGTTGGACAAGAGAATGATTTGCATTCTGACTGCAATTCTAACATGACACTGCGCTATTAGGCGATTCGTTGACAGGCCCAGTCTTCCCCACCAGGATTATTGCAGAAACTGCAATGATGTGAAGGAAACGGAATCGGTACAGCACCTTTTATGCGAGTGTCCTGCACTTCAGAACAAACGTCATAAGTTTTTTGGCTGATAGAAGGGAAATAGTTTCTTTCTTTTCGAGCCAAGTTGTTAACATCGTCATATGAATTCAGGATTAAGACTATTCTCTGGTGGTCAACAAACGGATTACTTTTCCCAGTATCATTTCTCGCTCAAATATTGGTGACTTTTCGCAAAGGTGACTTAAATATGAGATGTTGTTTAGTAGTTCTAGCAACACCTTACAGTGAATAAATTGTTCCTGGCGTAGAATCACGGTTTTCCAAATATTTAATAAGAGATGCTTACCTTTGTGATTTCAGGAGTACGCACTATCAGCGGAGATCTTTTAGTGGAAATTTAATTTTCAACATCTATAGACTAAACTTTGTAAACCTTACTGATCACTCTAAAATCATTAATATGTAGAATTTCTCCTCTAGGCTAGCCCAAATTAAGTATTGCATCATATATCACACGAAGGCATGTATTAGTCTCCTCTTGCGCATGATAGTTGCTTACAGGTAATTTTCTCATAATAGATGATGCTTTAGGGAAATTTCTCGTACAGTTTAATCAGTTTTAATTGTTAAATTTATCGATTACATACTAGAAGCAGATTGTGAGACTATTAATCCATTGTCTGCACCAATCTGGATTGCTTTCTCCGCATTTCAAGAATTTAACTGGTCATATGGTACTTGACTTAAAGCTTCAGTCTGACAATTTATCAATTGTAGCTTCAAGGCGAATAAAATTAAAAGCGCTGTCTTCAACTATTGAGGAACCTTACAAGCAGTCTACATGTGACCAAAATCCTTGTAGTTAAAGCTTTGAATGAGTCCTGTACATTTATTGGCTTCTTTTTTTGTTCATTGTTGAATCATATTTTATATGGAGTGAATTTCCTCCTTAATCCTAGACTGTGGAACCCTCCATCGATTTACTGTAATAGTTGCTCGAAAAAGTTCGTAAGCTGACACACAGACTTAAATTTTCAAAGAACACGAGTCCAAATTGTACAGTTGTCGCAACTTTTTTAGGAAAAATGAAAAACGGTTTTTTCAAGACAATGGACCAAGTAATTAATCAATGAGAACGATGCCAATATTGCACGAATTGAAAACTTTTTAGTAAATTTCACACATTTCCTCACTACGAAAGTGATAAATTTTAAATTCTCATGTATTTCTAGAAAATAAAAAGGAAAATAGAAAATCGACCAAAACATTATGACAAATCAAATTTATGTGAATGTACTGTACTTAATATTAAACCTGAGATAAAATTGTGTTTAAATGAAAAGTTCGAAAGGAAAAGGTGAAACACATCAATTGAGACGATAGAAAGAAAAAAACTTGTATAAAAAGGAAAGTCGTTATCTTTGGCTTCCTTTTCAGGTCTGGATTTTGCAAACACTGTTTTCTTTTTTTTTTTTGCAATTTTATTTAAAATTCTGCAAACGAATAGTATGCGGCAGTGTTGCGATGGGTTGGTCTTTCAACCACCTTAACAAGTCCATCTACATAATTTCCCTTTACACACAACCATTCATCTATCTTTACATAACATTATGGTCCCTTTTGAAATTTCAAATTCAAAAACAAATATACAAATATACATCCTTGTCAAAATTGTAAGCTGGGCAAAAGAACATACAGATTCTCTTACTTTGTATGTATATGTAGTCCTTATACATATAGATATGCATACATATATATATGCGGTATACACACACACACATACATTAAAAATTAAATAAAATAAGAAAATTGGCATTTGGATAAGCGAAAAAACCAATTCGAAAGTACTTTGCATATACATATACATACAAACATTTAGAATAATGTGCGTTGTTGTTATTGTTTGTGTTCCAGAAAGCAAAAAACGAAGGTAAATACCCTTTGTAATCTTTCTACTCGCTGATGTGTTATTTTCTGATTACTAGAGAACCGAATAACCGTTTTTAATATTTTATTATTTGAGGTAACACTCTTAACATTTAAATACCAAACAACAAAAATACTCAGTTTTATAAAAGTTTATTTAAATAATCATATCGAATTAATCGATTCCATCAAGTAGAGTTCTGTCGCGCTTGCTTATTTCGATTCTCTTCATTTTTCGCTACGGTTACGTTAACCGATTACTCCTGATTCGCAATTGGCTGTGGAAGCAATATTACTTAAGCCATGATCCTAAACATGCTTATAATAAAAAGTATTATTTCCTTGGCAGCAGGCATCAGTAAACTTGACAGCTTTAGTGGATGGGGAATAATATATAAATAGACTCAAACCTGAAAGAATATAAATATGTATGTGGGTGTGTGTTGCTGTTTTTTTTTTTTTTAAATGGATAGATTATGGAGAATGTTATGTTGACAAATGAAACATTCACTCATACATACATAAACATATACATTCATGCCACTTTTCTTGGCCAAGAAGCATCATTGATTGAGTGTGTGTGTGTGTGTGTGTGTGTGTATTACAGTGTGTTTATATAAGTGTGTATGTGTATGTATACATATATTTATTATCACATTTATTTGCACAATACATTTAGGTCGTTTTATTTAGGTACTTGTGCCGCCAGCAAGCTTTCGGTACTGATCAAAATAAAAAAATATTATCCTGTCTTTAAAATATACAATATATACATACAATATATACAAATATACATACACATGTATGTATTTAGGCATGTGTTTAAGTGTTTCACATATGAAAGAAATTCTTAGGCTTTTGACTGTTTTTGATAAAAAAATTTAAAAAAAAATGCGAATGTTGTTCAGATAGAAAACTCGTAATGGCATTTTAGTTAATGTTCTTTTTCTCCATTTTGTGTTTTATGGATGGTGGAGATTACTATGACTTTGGATATGGTAATGGTATGTCGCCTAAGGCATTGTCGATTGAGAATTTAGTAGGCAGTTGGAAATTGACAATGGCTTTAATACTGCTGGGTAACCAAGTGAAGTATAAAAAGCTATATCCTTTATTGGTTTTGTATATTTTTTTTGAGAAAAAACTTCTCCAACGTTTGCTTCTGTAAATATTACTTTGAGGCATAAATGTATGATGCTTTTCATGTGAAATAACGTGGCACTTGGGACTGCTATGACAACAAAATATCCTTAGCCTTCTGACTGATAATCGAATTTTATGAAGCGAATGTAAATTTGATTTCAGCGTACTGAAAGAAATTTGCCCAAAGAATATATGTATTTACATGTATATATATACATATTTTTAGGACTTAACTATTTTCAAATTTATAAATTCTCATAATTTTGCACATTATGGTAGAATATGTATTAAATGAGCTTTTAATCTTCATATATTTCATCAAAGTTCTAACGTACCTAATAATTCCCTTAACAATACATCAACTTTCAAAAAATAGTAAGAAATTACTCCAAACTAATTAGTACTCTATAACAACAAGCTTTGAATTTTTTTCAGACGTAAACCAGATATAGTTTGTATTACATCGAATAGGAACGAATTTTTAAATTTACAAAACAAATTTAGGAAAACAAATTTTAAGATAGAAAGATATTCAACAAAAACGTCTTATAAAGGGTGTTTTTTTTATAGAGGTATAGAATTTTAAGTTGCAATAAAACAACGATGGATTATTCGATTGACAGGAATTTTATTTATCCGAAAGATAATCTTGTGGCATTACATTTTAAATATGATTTCTGGCATATGACCGCCACGGCTGGCGCGGATGTAGTCCAATCTGGACGTCCAATTTTCGATGTTTTTTCCAACATTTGTGGCCGTATATCGGCAATAATACGTCGAATGTTGTCTTCCAAATGGTCAAGCGTTTGTGGCTTTACCGCTTAGACCAATGACTTTACATAGCCCCACAGACAGTAGTCTAGCGGTGCTAAATCACAAGATCTTTTAGGCCAATTCACAGGTCCAAAACGTGAAATTAGGCGGTCACCAAACGTGTCTTTCAATAAATCTATTGTGGCATGAGCTGTGTGACATGTTGCGCCGTCTTGTTGAAACCACATCTCCTGGACATCATGGTTATTCAATTCAGGAATTAAAAAGTTAGTAATCATGGCTCTATACCGATCACCGCTTACTGTAACGTTCTGGCCACCATCGTTTTTGAAAAAGTACGGACCAATAAAGCGCACCAAACAGTCACTTTTTCTGGATGTAACGATGTTTCCACATACACTTGAGGATTACCTTCACTCCAAATGCGGCAGATTTGTTTGTTGACGTAGCCATTCAACCAGAAGTGCGCTTCATCGCTAAACAAAATTCGCTTATGAAAATCGGGAACAACGGTAATCTCGTTTTGGGCCCATTCGACGAATCTACGCCTTACTTGATGATCGTTTGGCTTCAATTCTTGCACGAGTTGGATTTTGTAAGCACGCAAACCAAGATCCTTCCGCAAAATCTTCCATAAAGTGGATGGACACAGATCCAATTCCTGTGCTCGATGGCGGATGGACTCATTCGGGTCTTCCTCAATGATACGCTCTACAGCAGCAATAGCTTCTTCTGTACGCACCGTACAGCGTCTCTGGGGATGCGAGTTATCAATAAGAGTAAACGTGGTGCGAAAACGTTCCATGGTTAATCGAATTAACTGCTCTGATGGACGATTTTGTCGACGATAAAATGGACGTAGTGCGCGATACGTTTTCCGCACAGAACCATTATTTTCGAAATAAAATTTCACTATTTGCAAGCGTTGTTCAGGCGTGAGTCTATTCACGATGAATTGCCAAACCAAACTGAGAATAAATCACTTGACAGCTGTTAAATCGGTCGTCATCTTGAAAAGTAATGCCAACTTAAAGTTCTATACCTCTATAAAAAACACCCTTATGTAGACCCAATTAACCCTTCAAAAGGCTTAAACGTATTCTTTCTGGCCCTATCGAAGAAAATGTAGCCTATGTCTCCTTCCAGCCATACAGTATGATACAGTGAAGATTTCGCGAAAATCTGTTCAGCCGCTTACCGAACAGATAATCTTGGGTTTGATAACCGTCTGAGATTCTCGTCATTATTAGATATAACTTGTAATTATATAGTAGCGAAGAAGTAAATTAATAACTCAACTGCTAATCACTGAGTTAACAAAGCGCATAGTGGAGCTGCTATGCCAATAATGAAATGAAATAACCTGTGACGGACGAGTGGATTGAAAGTCAAAGTAACGTTTTAAATTTATTGAGATATAAAAATAAAGAATATAGTTTCAAAGTTTAGCACAAACACATTCGTTTTACAAAAACTTGAATCATGCAAAAGGATAGTTTTAGTCTATGAAGTTAAGCAAACGCCACCTGTGATGAAGATGTTTAGATCCCGTTGTGGCTAATGCGATGGAATGTCACTCGATTTTTGAGGAGAAGCTTACAAATATGTTCATTATGTAACGATAACGAATATGAAAATAAACAACATGCTATTTGTAGATGTTTCATTTTCAACATCGTAATACTATGTTCAGATATGCACTTTTAATGAGTCAATATTCGGTTTATTGAGTTTTAAGTGTTCAGACATAATAATATACGCAGTTCAGCTGCTTATTCAATATACATTTGACAGCTGGTAAACAAAACAGCTGATTGTTTCAACAACATTGTTTTTATTTTGTTTTGTTGTTTTTTTGTTTGTCGTTGTTGACATTTGAGTTGACAAATATCAACAGAAAGTGTTCGGTAATTGTATGCTCACTGAACATACTTATGGCAGTGCTGCATTTTAAGTTTTACTCAATAACAATATTGCGCAATAATTAATTGAAATTTTATTGGAAATATTGGGCTCAATAATGACGTTTATTGCGATTTACGCCATAAAGGTGCGTACCTAAACACCGTATTAGGTTACACATAATAATATTTTTTTTCTCGAAATTTCTTTGCAATCTATCTTACAATAATAAGCAAATTTACTAAAAATATTAGAAAATAACGTTGGTTTAAACCCCATTGGGTTTAAAACATATCTTAACAAGTTAAAAAATAATTAACTTAGTTTTTTCTTAAAATAGATAATAATACAGTTATTTACATTAAAATTTACATATTTACAACATATTATAGATTATAATAATATCAGAAAAAAATTTAAGATATTTCCAAATCCGTTTACTTTGTGTAATGTTGCGTTTTTTTGCAACTGTAGTGGTTGAGGATCAATGCACGCAAATAGAGTTAGCAACATTGTGTTTTATGAGCGAAATAAAAACAAAACAGATTGTTTGCATATTATTGAAATTTATCTGATTAAGTATCTTCACACAATGGGTTCCGGAATTGTCTTTGTGGTTGTGTGCAACAACGATCCAAAAAACTCGGCCGCTTTACTGAATCTATTTTGTAATACAAAAATATATTGCCTCAAAGGCAAAGTTTACTATTTAATTCATTTTGAGTAATTTTCAGTGGCGGCACCTATTGGATATTGGTCATACCAACTTTAAAACCTTCGTCGGGTCATGCGCAACAACTTTGCTAAAGATCATATCATGATCAAGTGCACAGTTTACGATTTAATTCATTTTGAGTAATTTTCAGTGGCACCACCTGTCGGAAATTGGTCACACCAACTTAGAAACCTTCCCCGGCTCATGCGTAACAACTTTGCTAAAGATCATAACATGATCAAATGCATAGTTTACGATTCTATAAGATATATACAAACAAACATTCATTTTTATATATATAGACTATGGGAGGTGACACGCCCACTATAGCCAATCCGCCCATTTTGTTCATATATACGTCAAAGTCGTCCATACATTGAGGACTCAGCTGTTGCAGTTTATGAGATATGCGACATTAAATACTTATTGTGTATATGGGCGTACTTGAAATTTTAAAATAAAAAGTAGCCTGTAACTCCTTCCAGACACACAGGAAGATACTGTGAAAGTTTCAAGAAAATCGGTCCTGACGTTTAGCCGTCTATAGACTTCAAACAAACAAACAAACCCACAAACAAATAAACACACATTCATTTTTATATATAAGATTCTTTCGAAATGGACTAAAGCAAAAGATATTTGGACAAACTAAGCAAACTAGTATAATAAATTATTGACTATAATGCTACTTAATGATAACAATGAAGTTCGCAGACTCAAAAGGAAACACATCCTGAACTTATCTTTCTAGCAAAAACGAAATTAGATATCAGTGCGTCAGAGAAAATACACCGGAGTAACTACATAGTCTAAGCCGTACATTTAACTTAGTAGATCTGAAAATTACTTTTTTTATATATTTTTCTTACTCTCCAAACTTATTTTTTTTGGCAAAAATTCTTTTTTTGAACACCGCTCAAACGTGAAATTGCCACATTCTCCAATAAACAAACAAAGATCGATCAAAAATTATAAAAATTTTTAACTGAAACTTTATTTGAAAAAAAAAAAAAGAAAATTCCTGAATTTTTTATCAAATATTATCAAACGAAGTGTTAATATCTTCATAAGAGAATGCACTTTAAGAATGATCAAATTTAAATTGGTCAAACTTTAAAAATAAGAAATAAAAATTGTTTATGTCGAATAGGAAATAGGATATCATTCGCCCAATGTGAAATACATACATACATAATTGGTCATTAAAAACCTTCAGTCAGGATTACGACCTAGTTTCTCACACCACTTATGTTGTGTTAATTTTATACATGAGTGGTGGGACTTACAGTTTAAAGTCGATTCCGAACGACAGATTTTTGAGAAACTTTTCATGGCAAATTTATTTACTCTCAGAGTTTTTGCCAGAAATCTGCTGAGAGGAAGTCACCGATGAAATACTTTTTGTATTTGGTTTTGATGTCTGGCCTGATGCTCGAACCCTGGCTTTACGTCTAATAAACCAACACACTACCTACTAGACTACGGCGACTTCAATGAGAAGTACACTCGTCCTAATAATGTGAATCACTCCAAGCTCATCTTGCTTATGAATTTTTGAATTGTTATTGACATGTGTAGAAGCACTCATAACGCAGAAGAAATATGAGTTTAGTATGAATAGCTGTTTATCTAATTAATGTCCTTTTTGTTACGAAAACGAAAAATCTAGATACTCGTGTTTTGCTTTTACATCGCTTAACATTAAAATTATAAACAAACGCTACAAAAACAAAACAACGCAGTAAACAAACCTGTTTACAAATTGTCGTACTGCTTAAATAACAACAAACATCAGCATAAAAAATGATAAACAAATAAACAAAAATATAACAATAACACTACAATAATAAATATAAACAACGATGTTTACATTAATAGAGATTTCGAGAAGGCGAAGTCATAAACGTTCGCTTTCAAGGACATTTATCAGACTGTTGACTGCCATATAAAAGTAAAGCAGGTAAAGTTTAAACATTTCCGTTACAAAGATCTGTCGAATAATTGTTATTGTTTATGCAAAGGGTATAAACAGAGGAATAACAAAGAAAAGCAGTTGCTGTTGTTACATCAAGTTGTGAACAGTGGCACACAGAATTGTACGAATAATAAAGAATTTTAATTAAAAATAAACACAAATTTATTTTATTTGCAATGTACGAGCTCATATTTAAAACGTTTTTAAAAAGTAAAAACGTAACAATTGGTGTCAGAAGGGGGATTGCAAAATCTAAAATTAAAAATCAATAAATAAAAAAAAATTAAAATAAAACTCTCCCAACTAAGAATAGAAAGGCTCAAACGAGAATTGAGTAAATTAGAGCAGTCAACAAAGGGTACTAGGAATGAACTCCAATTGACATCGATACTTACGAGTTCGAAGATGATAGAGAACGAGAGATACGGGCCTTAAAATCCTCGGCAGTATCGACGTAAATTCGTTGCTAGCCGCTATGATGGAAAAAATACAAGTATTAACTGATGAACAATAAGCTTTTGGAGCTGACCATCAAAAGCTATTTGCTAATGCACAAGAAAACATGCAACAGCAATTAGAAAAGTGATCAAAGGATAGAAAAAATACAAGCAGCAATTATGACAAAAATGGAGAACAGAGTACAAAATTTTTTTCAAAAATTGAAAAGAAACTTGAAGCGACAACAGTCTGTCAGTAAAATAATTAATAGTGTCGAGGAAAAGGTGCAAAATTTAAAAACGATCGTTGACACGAAAGTGATTAATTTGGAAAAGACCGTTGACGGAAAACTCGTTATAATGGAGAGGAAAATCATCAACCTTCAGAGGATAAAAACACCTTGCTTTGATGGTAGCTCACCCCTATGCGTATTTAAATTCCAATTCAAGACAGTAGCCAGCAGAAACGGATGGGGCAATAAAGATAACGCGCTGGAACTAATTTTGGTGTTAAAAGGTGTTGCAGCCGAGATTCTAGGATCCATGCCAGCCGGCTGCAGAAACAACTACAACGACTTAATGGTGGCATTACAGCGTAAATTCGGCGATGAGAACAATCGAGAACTGTACCGCATAGAGTTAACGTGCAGCTCACGTACCAGGAGAAAACCACCCGTTGATAGACAACTTTAAAACCGAGGCGTTTGGTAATGTTATACGCGACCCAGACATCCTACTAGCGGTATGTTCCACACAGAACACAGCCTTTGCACCAACGCAGGAGATAGCTCGCATGATTTCTAGATCACAAGTAAGCAAAGTGCGAAAAATGGAAGTCGTGGAGGATGAGGAATGCCTTTTAAATAAAGTTAAAGAAGTGATGATGCAAGTTTTGGAGGAAAATAGACAGAAGGCCAAAATTAAATGTTTTAATTGTTTTTAAACGGACAGTTACTGGAGAGTCTGCCACCGTCCACGGAAAAACAGAGGTGAAGTTGTCTGTAGCCAACATTACTGTAAGCCACGTCTTTATTGTTGCCGATATTGAGGACGAGGTTATCATTGGTGCCGATTTTAAGGTAGCTCATAGCATCAATTTGAATATGGGGTAACAGATAATGATTTGGCGAAATGTGGAGATACTTCTTGACGTGGGGTACAAACATCAAATGCATGCCATAGGGGTAGTTGCTGTCGAACAATAAAAATTACCATCTCAGAGTGCATCGTTGATATGGGCGCGTGTAGAGAGTGATTGTAAGGAAAACCGCTTGTAGGTTGTTAGAAATTCAGACGGATTTGTGATCAGCAAAGGCCCTCGTCAAATCCATCGAACAGAGAATAGTCCCGGTGAGAGTGCTAAATCTACCAGGCTATGAAAAAGTCATCTGTAAAAACTCCGAGGTGGGTCAATGTGCTCCAGTAGAGGCGGTAATAAACAGCGAACAGTTTCCGGAACCTGCCGAAATGTCAGCCAAGGTCCAACAGGAATTTGGTGTAAATGTGGAGAAAGGGGTAGCAGGTCTAGCAGGTCCAGAGAGAAATAAAGCCAAAAAGCTCCTAAAGAGGTACGGTTGCGCTTTCGCCACGAATAATAAAAGTCAAGGTAGAACAGCTATGGTCACACATAAAATTGATAGGGGCTTATGGAAAGTGTACTAAAGGGACTGCATTGGAAGACTTGCCTGGTGTACCTCGATGACATAATAGTGATGGGCAGAACTTTCAACGAACACCTTAAGAACGTGGCAGAAGTTCTGCAACGAATATCAATGGCAGGACTAAAATGAAGCGTAAAGAAATGGGCGTTCTTCCAAAGACAAGTGAAATACTTGGGGCATCTTGTTACAGCAGATGGCATATCCAGATAAAATACGAGCAGTAACAGACTAGCTTCGCACGCAGAATCTTCATGAATTATGCAGTTTTTTGGGACTATGCACATATTACAGACACTTTGTGCCTAACTTTTCCAGCGTGGCTGCAAGCTTGCTTGAGCTCACCAAGAAATCGGAGCTGTATCAATGGGGTGACTCACAAGAAAAGGCGTTCTAGATACTAAAAGCCCTATTGTGTGCTGCACCTGTTCATCCAGTCCCAGGGAAAAAATTGATTTTAGGCAGTGATGCTTGCGGATTGGTAGTGAACTTTCCCATGTCGTCAATGGTACATAGAATGTCGTAGGCTACTATAGTCGCACACTGTCAAAGCCTGAACGGAACTTTTGTATGACCCGACGTGAGCTACTTGCAGTGCTTGAATGCATAAAACATTACCATAAGCACGTGTATGGCCAATATTTTCTGCCGATCATTCCGCACTGAAATGGCTGCTGCAATTCAAGAATCCTGAAGGACAGATAGCATGTTGGATTGAGCGGAAATGCTGCTCTCTCACGCCGACCATGTAATTTGGAGTGTAAACAGTGTGTGAAGGCTTAGAAGAAGGAATTCATCATTGATATCCTTCTAACGCAGATCGATGCCAACGAAGACTGGTCTGAAGCACAAAGAAGTGGCCCTATATTTGCGAAGATTATATCAGTCAAAGAAGAGGACAAGCGACCTACGCGAAATGAAATATCAGCAGAAGGTCCTCTTATAAAAGCATATTGGGCACAATGGGACAGTTTAAAATTGATAAACGGGTGCTTACATCGTCACTATGAAACCGCTCATGGCAAGACCTCATCCAACCTAATAGTAGTGCCTTCCTTCAAAATGAAGAAAGACTTTAATGAGTTCCAAAAAGGAGCTATCGGAGGACACCTTGGGGTGACAAAGACGCTGGAAAGACTAAAACAACGTTTTTATGGGGTTGAATTTCAGCAAGCAGTGGCGGATTGTACCCAGATTATTGCAGCTAAAGGCCCAGTAAGAAGAAGTCGAGGTCAGCTGCAGCAATATAACTCGGGCGCAGCTTTCGAGCGAATAGGATTTCCTGTCAGTAATGCCGGAGACCGATATGTTCTCGTCGTGATGGATTATTGCAGCAAATAGCTCAGTCAAGAGACGAACATAATACTAAATGTTTTTGTGAACAACTGGGTATGCCGCTACGGGGTTCCAATAGAGCTACATTCCGATCAGGGCAGAAACTTCGAGTGAGCTGTATTCAAGCAAATGTGTGAGGTATATCGTATTAAGAATGACGCCGCTTCACACACAGTCCGATTGAATGGTACAATAATATAATCGAGCGCTGGAAGAATACTTGCGAAAAGAAGTGAGCGAGTAACAGAAGTTTTGGTACGAACACATTCCGAGGTTTCTACTGGCGTACCGATCCGCGGTCCATGATTCAACATCTAGATCACCCGCTAAGGTTACTTTTGGGACTGAGATAAAATTGCCTGGCGACTTAGAGTTTGGTGTTAAGCCCGCCACAGAGAGGGATGGACGCTGAAAACAGAAAAGTTTAAATGAACTTCATGAATTTGTGCGCACACGTTTAAAAATGGTCGGCGATAGAATGGAAACCGGGTATGATCGTGCAGCAAATACGGACTGCTTCCATGAAGGACAACTGGTTCTACTCTACAACCCAAAGCGGAAGAAGCGGGATGGACCTTACAAAATAATTAAAAGATTAAACCACGACAGGATGCAGAAAGCAAAAATGAAGGCCGTACACATAGAGTGACTGGCGAAATTTGGGAGAAGAGATAATAAGCCTATTCGGAACGAACAGGTTTAAGTGGGCGGCAGTGTAACGAAAATGAAAAAGCTATATACTGGTGCTTTGCTTTTACATCGCTTAACATTAAAATTATTAACAAAAGCTACAAAAACAAAAAAATGCGGTAAACAAAACTTGTTACGTACAGCTTAAATAACAACAAACACTAGCATAAAATGGTAAACAAATTAAGAAGGGTATAAAAACAACATTACAATAATAAATGTAAACAACGATGTTTACATTAATAGAGATTTCGAGAAGGCGAAGTCATGAACGTTCGCCTTCAAGAACATTCATCAGGCTGCTTACTTTGCCATATAAAAGGCAAGGCAAAGCAGGCGACTGGGTTAGCGAAGTTCATTCAGCCTTGCGTAAAGACTCGGTGCGTTTGAAGAATCGAGGTTTGAAGATCTCAGTTACAAAGATCTGTCGAATGATTGTGTAGTAATTGTTGTTGTTTATGCAAAGGTTATAAAGAGAGGAATAACAAAAGAAAATCAATTATTGTTGTTACATCAGGTTGTGAACAGTGGCACACGGAATTGTGCGAATAATAAAAAATTTTAATAAAAACTAAACACAGATTTATTTTATTTGCAATCTACGAGCTCATATTTGAAACGTTTTTAAAAGCTAAGGACGTAACAATATTGTATTAAAAAAATTTGTTTAATCAATCAGTAGCTAACTTTAATATGAATAGAAAAACAGTTCAATATATAGTGGAAGTGACAAAGTTAAGACATGACACACAACGAGCGTACTTAAGATGGTTTTTACAATATTGTAATAGGCCATTTACACTACAGCGAAATCTAGTACTTATGAGATTTCGAGCCAAATCTAGTTGATTTTAACTAGATTTCCTATACAAAACAAAATCTACTTATTTAGTAGATTTCGGCAAAATCTACTCAAAATCTAGTAAAAATAGAAATGCAACTATGTGTTTTGCCAAATAGTACTTAAAAATACAACGCTGAGCAGGAAAAAATGACATTTCAATTTAAAAACAAAACTTTAACCTCTTCACGCCCTTGGCCACATATGTGTACGTTTAATTTTTTATAATCATAATTATATTAATAATAAGATAAATAAAAAAAATGTGAAATAATTCTTCGGCAATCTGTTTTAGTGGATTATATCAAGAATAATATTTGAAAAAAATAATATCAGTTATATTTAATATAATAAGTTTTACCATCACCACCTAAAAAATCTAAAAGCTGGACTAAAGTGAATCCTGGAATTAGACTGGACGGTATGGATCATTATCCTAAATACAAGGAACTGAAAAATCTCCCCAGATGTCACGACAAAAATTATGTAAGACGAACTCTCTACATTTGTGAGAAATGTTAAGAATATATACGCCTGATATGCCCGGAATGTATGAAATCATATCACACATAAATTACCATTAACGCTCAGTGGCCACAAATGTGGACGTTATCCCTTTTTGTGAATTTTCATTGTTTTTTGTTTTCAGAATTCCTATTTAAATAAAATTAAATAATTTAAAAAGAAAACAAAATTTAATCATTTTTTTGTCACCATAAAAAAATCGTCCCTGAAGAGGTTAAGCGTAACAAATGAAAAGTTTGGCGGCTTTTCGATGAACATATCATATGAATTATTAGGAATATCTTGCTCCCAGAATGACCCATGACGAACCTGTATTAAAGTGCGGTTTAATATTTATATATTATTACCTATATATATGTTTACGACACTAAATGTCCTATATTTTTCATTTTTGTTTGGTATTAAACTAAATTTGGAAATATTATTATTTTCTTTTAAATTTCAGTCAGCTGTTTTTGTTATTAAAATGAAATCTTGCTACTGTCAAATAAATCCAGTGTAAACGATCTAGATTTTGAGCAAGATTTGAAATCTAATCTACTAGATTTCGCTGGCCTATAATAGTAAATTATATATTTTTATTTTTCAGTATATACCCTGTAATGCTACGAAAAATTACTGTCATTTGTTTTCGTTTGTTTTAATAATTTATTGCTGTTTTTGTGATATTATTGTAAAAACGTACCAAGGCGAATTCATTAGAAGGTGAGAACGAAAGACCAGCTGATAGCAAGTAACAATGTCAAAAAAATGTTTGTTTTTTGTGTATTTTGTTTCGATATTCAAGTTCGTATTTATATTAGTCATAAACCCTCATATGTACCTCATGTATCCTTAACGATACGCACTCTGGAAATTCTTTAGGATTACTATTTTAAAGCCAATTATATATTAAGTATTTCTTCGGCGACTTCCTCTCAGCAGATTTCTGGCAAAAACTCTGAGACTAAATAAAATTGCCATGAAAAGCTTCTCAAAAATTTGTCGTTCGGAGTCGACTTTAAACTGTAGGTCAGTCATGTATAAAATTAACACACACAACATGAGTGGTGTGAGAAGCTAGGCCTTAATCCTGACTGAAAGGTTGTAATGGCCAATTATGTATGCAAATATTAAAATTTTTGCAAGATGATTAACAATATTTAAGCCTTTAACACTAAATACATATATTTATAGTTATTTAGGTAAGAGTGATGAATTACTAAAAAAAAAAAAATTCATGTCTCCAACTAGGTGCCTAAATTATGACTGAAATAACTTGTGTGTTATTTTTAAAACAAATTCTCTTTCTGAAGATTGGGATATAGGGATTAAAACAAATTGGACCAATCTTCTGTTGAAAATTTGTTATTATAAGAAATAACGTTTGCAGCTGATATTTTTTTTAATTTACAGGTGCTGCAGTATTATGTAATGTAATAATAATTTATTTAGTTTTTTTTTAATTGCTTTAACTAATTTCCTATGGAGGTTTGAGGGTTAATTTTTTTGACAAGATGAGTACATTTTTACAAAAACAAAATGTCTGTTGTGTTTTGCATTGTTGTATTTGTTGTAGAAATAAGCCTACCTTGTATGAATTTGCCTTGAAACGTACATATGAAACTCAGTAACGCAAATTTCCAAGCACCTTAAATTTTTCAAATCCGAGAGAAATGGTACACATAAAGCGACATAGTACCACCACAAATGTCAAACAGCTTTATTACTTACTTAATTGTTTATTCCTTTAGTCATGATTACGACCTAGGTTCTCACACCATCCATGTTACCTGTTAATTTTATCCATAAGTGGCAGGATCTACAGTTTAAAGTCGAATTCGATCAAAAGTTTTTTTTTATCGGATTTTGATATTAACCCAGTACAATATGTGGATGTATTACACAACTTGATTGAAAAAATATTAAATTCCGGCTAGAGTTTTTTTTTTGGAAAAATATACCTTCGAGCGGCAAGTCGGAATTTAGTCACTTCACTTGCGATTTGTAAATTCTGATATTACATATCGACGCCTCCATTCTATAATGTTCTTGCATTTTAAATTCTACGTTCTTTAACTTAAATACTGTCAAAATTTGGTTAAGATGCGCCGAACCGTTCCAAAGTTATAGGGAAAAATCTACTTAGAATACACATATAGTCGTATGTCGTGTGAAATTTTGAGAGCTCATAACTCAAAACACACTTTTTCGACTTAGAATGTTATAGAACGGAGGCGTCGATTTGGTGTCCTCCAAACCTAGGTACACCTTAAAAACGGATCTGGATGGTGGTGGGATGGGTTATGTGGCGCTTAATTTTTTTTTTCATAAACTTAAAAATTATCAGAAATACACATGGCAAGTGAAATGTCGAGTCTTATGTGTCTATTACATATAGCAAGCCAAGTTGAGTTGTGATAAACGGTCACCAATAGGGCGTAGGGAGACCTATAACTAATGGGACAACTTTTCGACATCAACTCACCTGGCGACACTTTAAGGGGGAAAAGCATTTTCCCTCCCTAATTAGTTCCTCTAAATAATAGATAATTGGTCATTACAACTTTTTAGTTGGGATTTACGACTTATCTTCTCACTCCCATAGTTTAGTGGTACCTATAGTTTAAAGTCAATTCCGAGTGACAGATTTTTGAGAAACTTTTCATGGCAATTTAATTTACTCTCAGATTTTTTGCCAGAAATCTGCTGAAAGGAAATCGCCGAAGATATATTTTTTCATATTTTCGTTTTGAATTTTGACCTGGGGTTTGAACAGATGGCTCACGTCTAATACGCTAACATACTACATACTAGAATATGGCGACTTTAGGTCAGCTAAATAGTGATGTGAATTTTGCGGACCTAATATCTCCATGCGCTACGCATTCCATATAATATGCCTTTACCCCAAAATTTTTTTAACCAATTTTATCAAAATTATTCGTTTCTACCTTCACTACACAGCAATCATCGTGCTATTCTTCATTATTCCATACTATTCTACCAAAATACTATCAATATCTACCACAATACCAACAACTCAGTCTCATTTAAAGTTAATATAAATCATAAAAAAGTGAAAAATATTCTTTAAAATCTTCCAACAGCTATTATTTTGCTCATTACCATTTAATTTGTATTTTATATTATTACTATTGTATTAATATTAACCTTAAATGATTTAGCATTAGCCCTTCGATGTAAGCCCGCAAATAAATTTATTTGCAAAATGTAAAATCCACTTTTTCTATGTAACATTATCCAAGTTATTAAATGTCAAAATGTGAATTGTGCAATAATATTTGTTTGCAAAGAAGCTTTTTAGTGCATTACTATTTACATCCAGTCAAAGGAAAAAGTCCACGTACACCACAGTGTGTAAACTTTTTGTGCTAATTTTTGTATATATTTTTCCAATAATTTCTATGCTAACATTTTTCAAATTCGCTTTTTCTTCAAACATTCTTAATTGTAGGTGCTATAACATACATACATACATAATTGGTCATTACAACCCTTCAGTCAGGATAGGTTAGGTTAGGTTAGGTTAGTGGACGTGTACTTGTCAATTAAGACAAGTACAGTACCCGGAGGTCGAATTGACCCATTGTACAACGTCCTAGTGTCTCACGCCACTTATGTTGTGTGTGTTAATTTTATACATGAGTGGTGGGACCTATAGTTTAAAGTCGACTCCGAACGACAGATTTTTATTTATTGAGAAACTTTTCATGGCAATTTTTATTTACTCTCAGAGTTTTTGCCAGAAATCTACTGAGAGGAAGTCGCCGAAAAAATACTTTTTGTGTTTTGTGTTTGATGCCTGACATGGGGCTCGAACCCAGGCTTTTGCGTCTAATAAGCCAATACACTACCTACTAGACTACGGCGACTTCAAAGTCAGGATTATGACCTAGTTTCTCACACCACTTATGTTGTGTGTGTTAATTTTATACATGAGTGGTGGGAACTACTCCAAACGACAGATTACCTACTAGACTACAGCGACTTCAAGATGCTATAACATCTTTTTCAATTTGGAAAAAAAGCAACATACAGCGTATGTAGACTTTTTCTTTGACTGTATATGTAACTACATACATACAACGTACATATAGATGTATGACGGATATGCATAAGTATAAATCAAGTATGCGTTTTATTTTTGTGAATTGCCACTTATATTTCGTTTTATCTAAAAAAATCAATATTCAATGAATGGTAAAAATATCAGATCAAAACATTACATACATACATATCACAGGAAAAAGAAGATATAATTCTAAAATATTTTTCGCTTAAGACGATTATTTATATTGCATTCAATGGATATTAAAAGTTGGATTTCGTACTACTAACTATAGTCTCAATCATAATCTTTAAACGAAGACATTTCAATGTGTTTACGGCTTGCTTGTTTGAAAATTTGCTCAATGTCCCAAACGTTTCTATCGGATTGGTGATTACTTAACATATTAAAAGTTTGTTTTCTAACGAACGGAATAGTTAATATCGGTGTTACAACTGGGCTTAATAAGATCCAAATAAACTGTGCTCATTGAGGCGCTTGCCAATTTAATCTTACCAAACCTAACAAACATACAGTTTTTTCGTCTCATCGTCATTTTTGGTACTTTATCATGAGATAACTGAATTTGAATATTCTTGTTTTCAAACAAATGGTTTCTTAAATCGAAGACAGGTGTTGTAGTGTTTTTAAAACTGAATCATTTTTATAATTGGGAACTGACTTAACTTGATTACGGATGTTCACTATCTGTTACCCTGTTTGGGTTTGCAGTTATGAAGGTAACATGGGTAATATGTTAACCGACATAAAAGTTAAGACAGATAATTAGTCGCAGACAGCGATCGTAAGCGATCTACTCACTAAAAAATTGAGATGAAAGAGAATTGTGGCAGATTGTTTCACTTTTCGATTACAAATAATCAGCTTTTATGAACGGCATTTACACAGAGCATAAACGCTTGGCGGTTAGGATAATTACTATGGAGTTACCGACTTCGATTAATCGCAAAAAATGTGTTGAAATGTCAAAGTTAAGGTCAGATTTAGTATTTTCACCTGCCAAAAATTACATGTCTGTTCAAAAAGTATGATAGTAACTACTAAAGATTGTAAGTGTGTGAGAAATTTTTTGACAAGTCCGTTCGATTTCATAATGTTTTGAAAAATTTAGTAAATTAAAATATATTCTCTGTGATCAGAGTTGTTCTATTTGCAACATAATATATTCTGTGCGATCAGAGTTATTCTATTTGCAACAGCTATACAAAAAAGTTGCTCGTCATTTGTTTATCGCATAATAATATATACTCGTATAATATAATTTTGCTAAACTTTAAAAAACTTAATTTTATGGAATATATAGTAAATGAAAATGGCGTCAACTTACATTACCAAAAAATATGTTTTTGTGCATCTGTTTTGTATGACAGTAAGGCACCAAAACATACATTTTGTTTCGATTTTCACACAACTTTATAGGATAGTCCTTAACAAATTAGATAGACGTTTTAGCACCGTGCACTTATTGACAGGGGTAAGGATTACGACACTATATATGCAGGAAATTATAAATTCGATGAGGTTCTTTAAAAATATTGAATTCAGTTAAAATATAACGGTTTTATAATTACAATAATATTAAACGGACAAAAGTTTATATGGGGGCCGGTATTTAAACTTTAGTGTCAGACTCAGTCGGAAATCTTAAAAGAAGTAAAAGAACAAAAAAATGGAAGAATGTGATGAGGGAAGTAATAGAAATTTTATGTCCTACTAGTGAAGCACTCCTTCGATAACGAATCTTATTTGTTTATTTATTCAAATTTCTCTACACTTTTTACTTTCCATGGTGGCAAAACATTCAAGCAATTTTGAAAGGGAATATTGACAATTTCCTCCAGTTTATCTGAATTTCTAGTATCTGAATTACATTACATACATATGTTGGTCCATTATTAACATTGGAGACTTATATGGACAGCCAAATACTATTTTTAACGCCTGGCCTTGAAAAATACAATTCGTACCTTAAGATTTCGAAAGAACTTATTATCTAAAACGCACATACAGCCATGTATGGCCCGTACAGTGCTAGTTTATCGAAATAGACACCAAATCCAGATCTACATTCCATTTTCGAGCCACCGATGAAGATCATTATATCACCGCCACCGATGAAGATCATTATATTACCGCCACCGATGATAGCTTCAGCAACCCACACTTCTAGTGTGGGAATGTGAGTTTTGATGTTCGATCTAAAATAGTCTCTGGTAGCTTATACTCACATCTAAAACCCCAGTGTAGAGACAATATGATATCGAGGTCAGCCTGCGGTGTTGACTTCAGAGCACTCGTGATGCATAAGCATGCCAAGCTCTGTACCTTGTTTAGCGTAGCGAGATAAGTCCTCTTCTGTGTAGACTCCCACCACATTAATGCTCTCCCATAGCAAAGTACAAAGAGGAGCGCAGAAGCTGCAGAGACTCCGGACTAATTTTGATCCAGAAATCCTTTCCAGTCCTTTCCTGTTCCTTTCATGGCAGCGAATAATCGTCCAAATAGAAGTTTTTAACCTCAAATTTTGTAGTTTCATCAGGAAGAGTGTGGTTTCGTCTTCAAAAATTAGAGGGGGAACCCACACCCTCTCGATCGTTCTGACAGGAATTTTTTTAGTGGCTCGTCATCGAATTGATCACCCAACTACAACTCTCTTTGATTGCGGATGCATTTTATGAGAAACTCGAGAGCATCCCGGTTTCTGCAAGCTGCCACTTTCAATCCTTTTTGATAATTTGCGCCATCAAACTGGTCGATTGCAGGATTCTAGTTGGCCTGCTTCACTGTGTTAAGTAGCGTTCGCATGATCTTCTCATCCAAAATAAGCCAATTACTGTTTGTCAGCTTGCCTTCGAATGTCGACGGATTAGCAACATGATACTCGCATTAAAGTTTTAAGAAGCAATAATGGAACAGAGTATGGCTTGGCAGAAAGAATGAATCGCTTAACGCTAAGTCTAAAAACACTATATTTATTGGATATACTGATACTCAAAAGGGCTTTAGACTTTACAGTATTTCTTAGAAGAATAATTTCGTACGCGGTTTTCATTATTCAAAGGAATGTAGTAAAAAGTATATTTTACCCAAAACTTTATACATGATGTAGAAATTAATTTAAAAGAGAATGTAGAGGAAGTTTGCAGTGACTTTAAATCATTTTTATCACAATGACAATGAGCCTGAAGTAGGGAAAAGTGTAATGCTAACCTTTTTGTATAAGACAATGATAGTGAGAAAAGTGAACTATTAGCTGCGAAACAATAAGTGGTTTTTAATGCAGAACAAATGGCGTCCTTGGCGGAACCAACAATAATTGCGAAAGCTTTGTTAAGGGATGACGGTGAAATGTAAACTGAATGTCGTTAAGTTTAAGTGAGTTTTCAAAATCAAGAAAGAATACATACATACATACATACATAATTGGCCATAACAACCCTTCAGTCAGGATTACGGCCTAGCTTCTCACACCACTCATGTTATGTGCGTTAATTTTATACGTGAGTGGCGGGACCTACAGTTTAACGTCGACTCCGAACGACAGAATTTTGAGAAACTTTTTCATGGCAGTTTATTTTACTCTCAGAGTTTTTGCCAGAAATCTGCTGAGAGGAAGTCGCCGAAGAAATATTTTTTTTTTCATATTTCTTTTTTTTGATGTCTGACCTGGGATACGAACCCGGGCTTTACGAATAGTAAGCCAACACACTACCTACTACACCACGACGACTTCCAAGAAAGAATAAGACAACAAAACAAGATATAAAGCTAGCTTAGTGGTGAAAGGATTCACTCAGAAGTGCGGAATTGATTACGAAGAAACCTATTCGTTAGTGGTCCGGTACTCCTCCTTAAGATACTTAGCGGCATTAGCTGCCAGATATGGCTTTGAAGTTCATCAAATGGGCGCAGTTAATGGTTTCTTGCAAAGTGACCGTAGAGTTAAATGAGGATATAGTATGTATATACCGAAATTCCAAAATAATTCAAGTTAAATAATTAAATTAAAGTCACCGTAGTCAAGTAGGTAGTGTGTTAGCTTATTAGACGTAAAGTCAGGGTTCGAGCCCCAGGCCAGACATCGAAACAAAATACAAAAAGTATTTCTTCGGCGACTTCCTCTCAGCAGATTTCTGGCAAAAACTCTGAAAGTAAATAAAATAGCCATGAAAGGATTCTCAAAAATCTGTCGTTCGAAGTCGACTTTAAACTGTAGGTCCCACCACTCATGTGTAAAATTAACACACACAACATAAGTGGTGTGAGAAACTAGGTCGTAATCCTGACTGAAGGGTTGTAATGACCAATTATGTATGTAATTAATTAAACTGAGGAATGCTATCTACGAATTGGAGCAGTTAAGTTTGGAGTGGAGCAAGTTCGATAAAGCTCTCAAGCCATATGACCTAATGTAATCTAAGGTAGACCCACGCATATATGCATTGCCCTCGTGACCAATGAGAACTTATATATAATGCTGTAAAACGAACAAATTGTATTGTCAAGTCGTCTATTTAAAAAAAATTAAATTTTTTCTTTATAACTTCTAATTGTCAAATCTGTTAGTAACAATTTCGAAATTTATTTTGTGTGGTATATAAGTTAATGATAAGTTCAGTTACTTATGAAGGATCGCCACTTTATACATACTTTCTTCCAACGGTGTCCTTATTATTTTTCACATCACTGTACTTTAAGGAGCCTACTACGTAATGTGTTGGCTTATTAGATGTGAGGCCACAGTTCAAAGCCCAGGTCAGACATCTCAAACAAAATGAAATATGAAAAAATATTTTCTTCGGCGACTTGTCCTCAGCAGATTTCTGGCAGAAACTCTGAGTGCAAACACATTTGCCATGAAAAGTTTCTCAAAAATCTGTCGTTCGGAATCGACTTTAAACTGTAGGTCCGGCCACCCATGTATGAAACACACACAACATAAACTGGTGTGAGAAACTAGGCCGTAATCCTGACGAGAGGGTTGAAATGACCAATTATGTGTAATTGTATTTGACAATGTATGTGTACTATTGTCTTCGCATAATCTATGTTATATAATAAATTACACAGCCCTGCATGGGTTTTCCAAATAAGATGGCTCCAGGTGTTTCCGAAGGCAGTTTGCGCGCTGAACACGAATCTGGGTTCAATCACGTCAGGTTTTCGAGAAAAAGGTTTTTGGCCATTTTTGAAAAATTGTAGAGCTAAACACTGACGTGCTAGAACCATCGCTATTGTCATAAATTGTCAATTGATCTTTGCTCTTTAAAATGAGCCCAAAACCATTTGCATGCAAATAGGGGGTGGGTTTATGTCAAGGGTTGCAAGAGAAAAAAAAACACATTACGGAGGTTCTTAAAAATTAATCAGATTTTCTTAAAAATTGTTACTAAGGGTCAAGTAAATCTGATTATCAGAAACGCTATTTTAGGAGTTTCAACCCTCCTTTTTCTCGAAAACTTGATGGTAAGTTTTTGAAACAAGATTCGTGTTCAGCGCGCAAAATGCATTCGGAAACACCTGGAACCATCTTATTTGCACAAAAAAGTCCAAATTTGCGGGGCTGTGTTATTTAGTGTTTCATAATTACAAGGTAAATTGATTAATTTTCTTCTTAAAGAGACAAAAATAAAAATTTTATTAAATCTTAATTTGCTATTTTTATTAAAAATTAAAGTAAATATTCTATATTTCACACTACACCCATTCCTCGCTTTGCGTCGTTTCGTCTTGCGTTTTTCACTGTTGCGTCTTTGTTTTGGGTTCGAGTTTTTTTTAAATTTCCTTTTTTTTTCTAAAAGATGGTACGACTTTGATTCTAATTGCGCCATGCTATCACAACTTGGGGATTTCTTTTCAAACTGAAAATAATACAGTTTTATTTTCACCCTGTTTTTCTAATTTTAGAGTTCAATTTTAATTAGTGTGTTATAAATTAAGTGATTTTTTATTATAATTGAATTTGTTTTTTTGTACGTATGTATGTAGTAAAATTTTATACTATTTTTGTTTTTTAAATGTTTAGTTTGTTAAATTTTCTTTTTAAAAAGTAGTATTTTGGTAACCTTGGAACCTATCTTCGATCTTTATATTGTTTGCTATAGAAAATCATAATTCACTTTGCGTCTTTTCAATTTGCGTCGTGTTTTTTTGAAACGTAACCACGACGCAAAGTGAGGTATGGGTGTATTAAGTTGTTAATGCTATTTTCATATTTTTTTTTTTTTAATTTTAGGGTCGTATCATAAGAAAGTAGAAAAAAGGATTACAGTCAACCCTTCTATTACGCGGTACTCTCAGAACGCGGTTTCCATATAACGCGGAGCTGAAATTGCGACAGCCTTCCTATAGCGCGATACTTTCAGAACGTGGTTTCCATATAACGCGGTTTCCACATAAGGCGGAGCTGAAATTGCGGTTGCCCTCCTATAACCCGTTCCTCTTACAGCACGGTTTCCGTTCAACAACATCCCATAAGTTCCTTCCGCACAGCTTATGAATGACTCTAGAAACTAGATATTGTAAAAGGGTTTAATATCAGCTTTATTTTCGACGCAAAAGCACAGCCGAGATATATAAACAACATGTTTATACTATAAACATGCCAGCTTATCTCAGCCGTCTACGACATCGGTTTCAGTCATCTCAGAGCTCTTTCACAGTACATACGTTTTGTTGGTGACCAAGTCTTTCCAAAAATTTTTCTGCAACTCATATCTGACAGTGAGGATGAATGTTCAAAAATTATATAATTTTACAAAAGTCTTTCTTATTTTTGTTGGAAAACAGGCTTTTAGTTTAATTTTGTTTCAAAAATAGTTTATAATTTATCTTGTCTTGGTCTCCATATAACGCGGTACGAATGATGTGATTTGTACTAATTCCGAGTTTCTTATAGCGCGGTTTCCATACAACGCGGTAGACCGTTTCCATACAAAGCGCTACAAATTAGCCTGATTTGTATGGTTAAATCCGGGTTTATTATAGCGCGGTTTCCATACAACGCGGTACGCACTCACCGCGTTATAGGAGGGTTGACTGTACACCGATTTTCGTAGATAAAAGCAATTTGCTTATTTGTAAATATGAAACAAAAAATAACGGGGCAGTGTCGTTAGTGCCACGTTTTAGTTGATGAGTTTGCACAAATCTGCTAACAATGCAAGTCAAACCAATAGCGGAATGTGTACAAATTCACCATGTCAGAAAGAAAAAAAAAATATACGGATCTTGAATATAACCATTAAACGCGAAACCAATAACTAAATTGAACGTTAATTTATTCATTTATTATTATTTAATTTATTTATTCAAGTACGCCCAATTTGACCAAAGCTTGAACCTTTTCAAAAACTATTTGTAAAAACTAAAGAACCATTCTCACCGCAATCATCGTTTTCTAGTGCAATGACAGTGACAACTAAGGACAAAAACACAGCATGAAAAATACAGCTGAGTATAGGACTTATATACAGTCAAAGATATCATTTTTTATTTTTTCCCAATAATTTCTGTGTCATATTTTGTTCATATTCGTTTTATTTTCAAACATTCTTGATTGTAAATGCATTAAATAACTCTATAATATCTTTATCAATTTGATAAACATCAGCGGGAAAAAAGTCTACAACACCGGTTGACTAGACATAGAAAGTACTTCAAACGGCGAAAAAATCCAAAATCTTTGAATGTAAGGCCCTTTCCTAAAGCGCCCACCTAAAGCAACTCACCTCCAATTTATCTCAGAGAACAAAATTCTTTTGTCTTCCGCAAAATTACTTTTTATGTACTGCAGTAACAAGTGATATTGACAAAACAACAACGCATATGGAAGCGAATAAGAGTACCAAATTATTGTTTCTGAATTCTAAAGGAATGATGCGAATTGGTATACCTAGCAGTTAAAAGGCCTACAAGTCATAATTAAAGCCATTAAAGCGCCCGTGGAGCCAGAGGAGGCAAAAGCTTGTCTAGAAAACCTGTAATTGAAAATAAAAAATGTTTCTAATATAATAAATCGAGAGAAGATTCCACAACTGTTTGTTTTGCTTTTATTTGTAACGCACAGATAACCTAATACAATATCGCAAATTGCGATTTTCAGAACCGCTTCCATTACTAAAGCTCATAAACTACACATCATAGCTCTTTTTTGTCAATAATTTATTATTATTATTGTCTTTTTTTGCGTTGATCTATAAACTGTTCACATATTACATTGGTTTTTGTCGTTTGTTTCTTTTATTGATATTTTTATTTTTTAGTTTCTGTCTCAATTATTCTTCCCGTTATAAATATTCGCATAGTAAAGACTTTCGACTCAAAAGTGGATGTGGATTGGTCTTATGCTACGAAAACAAGCAATCAAAATCAATAGAATAGCACGTAACAGAAATTCACAGGACAACGCCCGGGGCGAATAAAAATACGTGCCGCAATACTTTAAAACACTGGGAAACCAAAATTAAAATTCGTTAAAATTAAACATCTGTGGACTAATAGAAGTACTTTGAATAATCATAAATATATAAGCCTTCAAACGGCAATTGTTACGTTTGCCAAAACATAATTGCGATTCATTCTGTCCACACGGCATATTCGTATTTTGTTTTGACATTTCCTTTTGATGCACAAAAGGACAAAATTGAATAGTTTCGTTAGTTTTACATTTTGGTCTTGTAAAATGAATAAAAAAGGAAGCAAAGATTATTTCTGTCTTTTTTCTCTAATTTCAAAAATATCATTTTTATTAAAAATATTTTTAATGTTTAGGTATTCCAAAAATTAGAAAATATAATAGATTCTTCATCTTTCTTAAGTATCGGGTCTTCTGAAATTTGATGGTTGATAACGATCATGTTTTTAAAGCTAACGATAGCATTCCACATGGGATTCAAGAGCATCCAATGCATCATCGTTTGTTATGGATTTTGTGTTGGGGCATCTTTCGGCTTGTGCCTCATTCTATAAGAGCGATTTGAGAGCATGGTAATTTATGTGGATGTAAAGTGGATTGGCCGCCGGGATTTTGGCCAAGTTGGACTAGATAAACCATAAACCAGAGCGGTCCTCAAAGACATTCCGTGATGGAAAATTAGAATTTCGAATTCGCACCACTCAGAGCAGTTGTGACTTACTTTTGAACGGTATCATGTTGAAAACATAAGGACATCAATATCACACTCACTCTATTTTATTTTAAGATTTAATAAGAAACCTGATTTAGAGTAACTATAGATATACGAATGTTGTCGCCGTAGTCTAGTAAATAAAATTGCCATGAAAAATATCTTAAAAATCTGTCGTTCGGAATCGACTTTAAACTGTAGAACCTCTCACCCATGTATAAAATTAACACACACAACATAAGTGGTGTGAGAAGTTAGGTCGTAATCCTGGCTGATGTACATATGTATGTATCGGGATTTACCTAAACAAATTTTTCCTCGTCTCGATAAATGAAATTCTTTACATTAAAATACAATAGTTTATGTACATATAATTGCTTTGTATGGGTTTTTAGATTATATTAAAAGAAAGTATTTGTATTTATTATACTGTAAAATATGTATTATAGTTCTAAAATACGGCATACTTATCAGTGATGTACATTTAAAAAAGGTACTGCGTTCCGATTACCATCACGGTAAAAGAACGAGATTTACAATATAAATTGAAATATGCCGAAATTTGGTATTTTCGAAATTTGTTTTTAATTATTTAGTGAATGAAAAAAGTTATGAATTGTTAAAACCAAACTATTGCTCAATTTATATATATAATACGTTCTGAAAAACAAATTCACCTAAAGTTCGGAAGAATTAAGAATTTGTAATTTACTTTCAATAACTCAGTGAACTTCATTATACTGCTACTAATATGAAGATGTGATTTATCAACAAAAGCCACCACAGGCTTAACACTGTTCCAAAAGGTCCCGTATATCATCGAATATAAAATCGATATAATATCCTTCAAATGTAAAATTTTCCATAGTTCTGACGCATTTATCAGGTTGAATTCGGCGATGGGTTATGAATTAGAGGACAGCTGTGGAAAAGTCTATTGGGATAAAAGCGCAGAATCTAGATGGCCAGTTCATATCACTTCTACGTGATGTGACCATTCTCTCAAATCACCCGTGCAGAACATCTAATGTAGCATGTCCATGCAATGCTGTCGAATGGCTAATCCGTAATTTGACTGGTGTAGCTTAAACCGTTATCAACTATCAAAGCTCGGAATTCTCTCTTGGAAGATACGATAGCTTTTTTGTATTTACATTCTATCGACTGTAAATGTAACATATTCTTTTGTATTCACAAACTATTCGGAGTTCTAGTAAATATTTGCAGTACAAAAAAAATTAATTACAAAAATTAATATAAAATAACGCAATTTTTTAATATATGTATGTCGGTGATTAATTTAAATTTAGTGTGAATTTATTTGGATGGCAGTATATTCCCGATATCTAGCGAGTTTATCTAAAAGTAACCTAAAGTTCGCTCATCAAACTTTTTAGAAGGGGTGCTTATCGGATCTTGAAGAAAGCTTTCAAAAAGGTTTATTTAGGGAATTCGACCAGAATTGTACCCCTAAATATTTTCTGTAATTATGTATGTAAGCATGCCATTAATTTAAAATTCTTTTTTATAAACTCATACTCACATATGCGGAAAGTACTTTCAAACACAAACATTTAACCGCATATTCATGCAAAATATTTGGATCATATCAATACTCGGTAGATACCTATTGTGCATGTATGCTTAGCAACTTGGGGTATATAAAAATTAAACATGTATGTACATGCAAATGTACATACCATAGATGATTGTGTATTTCACGTATTTTGGAAAATGAGAATAAAGGGAAGTGTATTGAGGGAAGTTCATTACACATATGTATACCATGTATACATATTAAGATGAATTGCTTATCAATATATTCTTCTCATATGTATACTTACATATGTCAGTGGTTGTGTATGGGTATGCATTTGCTACGTTAACTTTACAGCAGCAACGCTAATATTAGAACTTATAGTCTGTGTATACATACATACATACATATGTTAAAATCACTCATTAACAATGATATACATTTATTTTTTGGTGAGTCCTTTGGGTGTCCACTGCCAGAACGAACCACTAACACCACCATTTTCTCTACTACCACCATCTTCACTGCCACCACACTTTCTACTGAATACATAACGTTCACAATATGTTGTTATTGTTGTTTTTGATTTCCAGAACTAATGGAGATACGGGCGTGGATGGAAAATAACGAACATTTAATAAACACACACGCAGATGTATCTCGTTTGGATATTTTACGATTTCCCTGCCCTTGAAGGACTACTTCCACCAAAAAATGGAAGTGCTAGTTAAATGTTCATCCTTTAGCGGCAGCACTGACAGGTTTACATTACGAAATCCTTTGATATTTCACAAAATTGTATGTATTGCTTTTCTTACATTCGTAACTCATTCGCATTCGCATTCGCCTCTTCTTTTCCGCCTTTAGTTGCGTTCATTTCGATTAGACTTCAAGAATATTTCTTGCTGAGCACATACATAAGTTCGTTAAATAGCAACAACAAGCAACGTAAATATTAATGTCACTGTATGTGTTCTCAGTTAACGCAAAATGTTTCTGCATATATGTATGAGTATGTGTGAGTACTCGCCCAACACACCCACATGTGACTACTTGATGTTGATGTTGTTGTTGTTGTTGCCTGTTATAGATATTGTATACTTAAAATAGTAGCCTAGAAGACAAAGGAAGATATGTTCATGAAAATGTGTATTTAAATACATACATATGTATGTATATACATACATGCATACATATGTGTTTTACGTATATGTATAAATTCATAGGTATTTATGCATGTGTGTGTGATAGTTATATATGCTCTTTCATTTACTACCAAGTCATGAGTCATGTACGGCACATGTGTGCAGAGAACCATGAGCGAATTTCTACATATGACGCTCGTATGCTCGTAAGTGGAAGTTTCACGAAGTCAGATTGTGTCCATATAAAAATGAATAGAGATACGCTGTTGTTTGGACAAAAACACTCAAACGGTGAGTTCGTATACAAGTGTGGACGCATGAGTTTCAGTTATACATACATATGTGGGAGTAGAGACAACCGCATTATGTGGTATGCTTGTACATGAAAGTGTACCTTAAAACGAACACATACGCTTACGGATACATAAAAAGTTGGACGTACGTGAAAACTCCAATGTATTTTCAATCAATAAAATCACGCCATTTTGTTTTAAGGATACGAGTAAAAGGATTTCAGCCTTCTTTAGTCTCCGTTGTCAATTAAATCTATTCTTTTATTCTCCCTCGATATTCTCAAATATGTTTGTATACGGATCTGTATGTGATGTATGCATGTACATCAAATTCGTAAAATTAAAGGCTTAGTTACTGCAAAGCAAAAAGACAATGTAATGGTTACACTTTATATGTAAGAATTGATATAAAATTCATAAACGTTCTAAAACGTAAATTACTAATCAATTTAAATGTTTTTAATAAAATGCAATGCAGTGTAATGAAGGTCATTTGCATTAACGTAAATATTGTGCTTTAAAGTTCTGAGTAATTCGACAATAATGCAAAAAAATGAATTAAAAATTATTTTATGTTAAAAAATCAAGAAAATAAAAAGTTTTTAGTTAATTATATAAATTTATAACGAAGTCTTATGAGAATATTTGAAATATTCAATTGTGTCTATTAAGATAGACTGATAGAAACTGGATAAACACAGAAATATGTATATTTTTTTAATAAACTGTTTTCATATTTATGCAAAAGCCATAATTAATTAGTAGATCAGACCAATACTACTTTTAGCATCTTTTGTACAGGAGGTTCACGGTTATGAAAATTTTCATACACGATTTTTCCATTCATAGTATTTCATTGCATTTAATTTAAAGACGCCCATACGTCAAGGCTATACATATGTACATATACCGATTCTGACTAATTAATGATTTTAGAATGTAACTGAAACTAATTCACCGTACCTCTTTATAGATTTTCATAGCTTTTTTTGAAGTGCCTTGTGAGTTAGAGTTAAGTTTTAAGTTAGGCATATAACACACATACATATGGTATATACATACCAACCTAATGACTGTATCGGGCAAAAACACTGTTACTGATGAGAGCCATTAACTCGATTTTCTTTCATGCAACGCCTATACACTTGTGGACACACAATTAAGTCACCTATGCAAAATTTTACATTTTTGTAAAAATTAAAAAATTTAAGAAAAGTGGAAACAAAAACAACTTATATTTATTAATTTCATATACTTAATAATTAATTAAAAACAAAAACTTAAATAGTTTTTCATTGTAAAAAATGTTTTGGTACTTAGTTGATATCAGACTTAAAATTTAAGTGGACACATAATTAAGTCATCTGAAGAAAAATTTAGAAAATTTAATTTAATTGCTTTATTTTTCACCCAAACTATTTTAAACCTTTAATATTTTGTGGGGAACCCTTTTTGGCGTATTATTTAGGTACATCTTTGTGGCATTGAGTTGATTAAGTTGCGACACTGCTCAGGACTAATGTTATCCCACTCTGCCTGGAAAAGCTGCCAAAGTGCTTTTTGATGCTGGGTTTTTTGGCTGCAGCTGCTCGTTTTACGATCCCCCAAAGATTTTCAATAGCGTTCAGATCAGGACTTTGAGTTGGCCAATCAAGAACGCTTATTTTTCCTCAGCAAACCAAGCTTTAACTACCCGAGATGTGTTCTTCGGGTCGTTATCATGCTGAAATATCCACGCTAGTGGTAATTCGTTCCCATAATCTTTAGTCAAATTGTTCCGTAGGATCTTCTTATACATTTCCCCAGTCATTTTCCCATCTATTCTTACCAGTGGACCAACGCCGGATGAGGTAAAACAACCCCGAACCATTACTGACGAACCTCCATGCTTTACGGTTTGTTTGGTGTACTTTGGGTATAATTGTGTATTGACAGGACATCTTACATAGGGTCTGCCATCATTTCCAAAGATATTAAACTTGGGCTCATGAGTCCATACGACTAATTTCCAAAATTTTGTCGTCTTTATGGAGGTGGGTTTTGGCAAACAGCAAGCGTTGCTGAATATTTTTTTGGACACATTAGGTTTTCTTCTCGCAAAACGTCCATGGAGATTATTTTTAATCAAGCGTATTCTTACGGTCCTTGCCGATATTTTAACAGCGTGTTCCAACTCAATGCACCATATTATCTGAGTAGATGTGAGGAGTGCGTCAGCTTTACTCATCCTGGCTAAGAAAAATAAGCGTTCTTGATTGGCCAACTTAAAGTCCTGATCTGAACGCTATTGAAAATCTTTGGGGGATCGTAAAACGAGCAGCTGCAGCCAAAAAACCCAGCATCAAAAAGCACTTTGGCAGCTTTTCCAGGCAGAGTGGGATAACATTAGTCCTGAGCAGTGTCGCAACTTAATCAACTCAATGCCACAAAGATGTACCTAAATAATACGCCAAAAAGGGTTCCCCACAAAATATTAAAGGTTTAAAATAGTTTGGGTGAAAAATAAAGCAATTAAATTAAATTTTCTAAATTTTTCTTCAGATGACTTAATTATGTGTCCACTTAAATTTTAAGTCTGATATCAACTAAGTACCAAAACATTTTTTACAATGAAAAACTATTTAAGTTTTTGTTTTTAATTAATTATTAAGTATATGAAATTAATAAATATAAGTTGTTTTTGTTTCCACTTTTCTTAAATTTTTTAATTTTTACAAAAATTTAAAATTTTGCATAGGTGACTTAATTGTGTGTCCACAAGTGTATGTTCCGAGACTATGAGTAGGAAAATTTATACTCATGGAAGTTGCATCTGTGTCTATAGTTGTAGACTTAGATGGAAAAACATGACACATGGAGAACGGTGTGAACAGATGAAAACTTAATACATAGTAGATGAAAACTTAATACATAGTACCATTACCAAAAACACGGTCATACATACATATGTAGGTATCAAAATTTATATTCTGTAACTTGGAGATGAACAGGACGACTAACTCCGATTGAGAAACCTATTATAGAAAAATGTAACCAATTACTTTATGTTATTACGATTAGGAATTCAACTGAATGCAACTTTACATTTATCTTAATTTCACATTAAAAAACAAAAGCATTTTCCTTTCAACATACTGACGCTGCAGCATATTTACATTTGTAAGTCCCTCTGGTCAAAAAATCTTCCATAATCCCAAATACACACACAACATCCGTACTTATTCTAAGCATAAAATTAAACATTTTCAATTGACCTAACATGTTTAACCACGTGCCCATCCCATGTTTTCACTCAACTGTCCATACAAATTATCCGTTTCACCCCATACACTGGACAGTGGAACGCAATTAAAGTAATGATTTATGAGTTATTTTATTTAGAAAATTTTCTGATGCTTTTTGCCATTAATATCACACCCATTATTGTTGTCGCTTGTGTTCACTGAGATATTTTTAATCTCTTTGACCAATGGTTAAGGTTCGCGTCACATTCTCTTCACCCCATTTTACTACCGTAACAATCATTCAGTCTTTTATGTTAACAAAAAAAAAAAAAAAAAAAAAATCGACCATAACAATTTTATTCCATATTATTTGCATACAATTCCATAAATGCTAACGGAAAATTGTAAACATTTATGCATGTATATATGTATTCATCCCTTGTTTGGAAAATGTTAACATTGCTGACCAAATAATGAGCGCACGCAGCTGGTGATCGTTCGTAACCTTTTCAAATACTCGAGGGAAAAGAGTGATAATGACGATGTCTGACCTTTTTATTAACCACTCTTTTGAAAATGGCGTCTTAAATGTTAGGACTTTAATGGATACGTCAATGACTTTTGACCAGTGGTCAAGAAAAGCACAAGTAGGCATGCGTTAAAAATATCTTAAAGGAATTAAATTGTCGACAGGGTATGAGTGAGGCATACGCAAAAATAAGGTCGAAAATTATTAAGACGATTTAATTTTTATTTCCGGTAATTGTTTTTTCATAAGCTATTGAACTTGCATACAGGAGGTCATAATATTGGTTAATCACTGTCAACAAAACGTCGCAATTATTTTGCAATTTTTCATAGAAAACCACCCAAAAATAATTCTATTCCAACATATGCGTTGGCTTGTAAACTAATTTTCAGGGTTGGAATCTATAGTAACTATAAAGCGAATTATAAAATCAAGGGCGATCAGAAGTTGTTATATTCTAATCAAATGCTAATGAAAAGTGAAAAAAAAATAATTTGAAAATGAAAAAGCGATAATCATAGAAAAAATTTGTGACGTACCAATGTTGAAAAGTATATAAAAGAGGTCGATAGAATAAATTAGTTAAAGATATAGAAATTGTTGACATCAATTGTTGACAACGCTTAATGTCCTTATCGTCAAAACAAAAATGAAAAATTGATTAGAGTTTCGATTTCAAAATATTTTTGAAGCTTTCGTAGTTTCAATTAGGACTGCCATCAATGATTCATTAATAAGAGATTGTGTAATAAAATCTTGTACAAGAAATAGGTGTATAAATCTAAGAGCATCTCAGTAGTACTAAATTAGAATTGAATAACAATCAGAGATTATTTTCTAGCTTAACAAGATTTTTGGATATATTTATAATTAAATTATGATATTTTCTTTATATCCCGTTATTTGTAGCTGACATAGGGTTAATAACACTTTATATAAGCTACTATTAACCCTATTAATACTAACAAATATAACTCCATTACACTTCCGTTTTTTTAAGTTTGATTTATTCCCTTATAATAAGGATTATTGCGACAAAACTACAAAAACTTGTACGTTGATATAATGAAATTGTAACCTAGGTGTGTTAACAGGATGTCGTGCAGTACTTGAAGACCCAAGGAATTTTTTAGGGAAATGTCTGAAACAGGCTTTAACCATATAACCTTTACTTTGCTTAGTGAAGTATTTCAACGCTAAGCTGTAAGTGTAAACATACTTATAAAGCGTGTTTTTTTATAGAGGTATAGAACTTTAAGTTGTAATAAAACAACGATGGATTATTCGATTGACATGAATTTTATTTACCCGAAAGATAATCTTGTGGCATTACATTTTAAATATGATTTCTGGCATATGACCGCCACGGCTGGCGCGGATGTAGTCCAATCTGGACGTCCAATTTTCGATGACTTTTTCCAACATTTGTGGCCGTATATCGGCAATAATACGGCGAATGTTGTCTTCCAAATGGTCAAGCGTTTGTGGCTTTACCGCATAGACCAATGACTTTACATAGCCCCACAGAAAGTAGTCTAGCGGTGTTAAATCACAAGATCTTGGAGGCCAATTCACAGGTCCAAAACGTGAAATTAGGCGGTCACCAAACGTGTCTTTCACGTCTTGTTGAAACCACATCTCCTGGACATCATGGTTATTCAATTCAGGAATGAAAAAGTTAGTAATCATGGCTCTATACCGATCAACATTGACTGTAACGTTCTGGCCACCATCGTTTTTGAAAAAGTACGGCCCAATGATTCCACCAGCCCATAAAGCGCACCAAACAGTCAGTTTTTTTGGATGTAACGGTGTTTCCACATACACTTGAGGATTACCTTCACTACAAATGCGGCAGTTTTGTTTGTTGACGTAGCCATTCAACCAGAAGTGCGCTTCATCGCTAAACAAAATTCGCTTATGAAAATCGGGAACAACGGTAATCTCGTTTTGGGCCCATTCGACGAATCTACGCCTTACTTGATGATCGTTTGGCTTCAAATCTTGCACGAGTTGGATTTTGTAAGCACGCAAACCAAGAACCTTCCGCAAAATCTTCCATAAAGTGGATGGACACAGATCCAATTCCTGTGCTCGATGGCGGATGGACTCATTCGGGTCTTCCTCAATGCTACGCTCTACAGCAGCAATAGCTTCTGTACGCATCGTACAGCGTCTCTGGGGATGCGAGTTATCAATAAGAGTAAACGTGGTGCGAAAACGATGCATGGTTAATCGAATTAACTGCTCTGATGGACGATTTTGTCGACGATAAAATGGACGTAGTGCGCGATACGTTTTCCGCACAGAACCATTATTTTCGAAATAAAATTGCACTATTTGCAAGCGTTGTTCAGGCGTGAGTCTATTCACGATGAATTGCCAAACCAAACTGAGAATAAATCACTTGACAGCTGTTAAATCGGTCGCCATCTTGAAAAGTAATGCCAACTTAAATTTCTATACCTCTATAAAAAACACCCTTTATTATCCAACATTAAATTAGAAATCAATCTTGTTAAAATAAAATTATCACTTCTACCCCATGGTAATAAAAAGAACAATCACAAAAGTATTGCAGTTAAAATTGAAGTTAATTGTGCTTATGGTAGTTATTGACGTATAGTAATGGCAGTGATATCCTTATAATCGTGGTATTTACATACACTGGCGAGCAAAAATGGACACATAATATTAACAAAATATTTTAAATCCAATATTTTTTGTGTTGATTGCAGTAAGTAAGAAATTGTAAATAAAAAATTTCAGACGTTGAAATGGTCAGCACAAGGTCCGAATTTAAATCCGATCGACAATTTGTGTGCAATTGTAAAACGAAAATTGGCACGGTATGAAAACCCTCCAAATAACCTTAACGAATTATGGCTAAGAATTGAGGCAGAGTGGCAAAGTATAAACAGCGAAACCATAAAAAAAACTGGTAGAAAGCTTACCAAAACGCATTAAATCGGTAATAAAGAATAAAGGATTATGGACAAAATACTGAATTTTTGGGAAACTTTTCATGGCAATTTTATTTACTCTCAGAGTTTTTTTTGCCAGAAATCTGCTGAGTGGAAGTCGCCGAAGAAATATTTTTCATATTTCGTTTTGATGTCTGATGTCTGCCAACACATTACCTACTAGACTACAGCGGCTCCATAATAGTTGTATTATGTACTTGGTTCAAAAGGAAGAGACTTAACAACTTCCCACTCAAATACCACTTAAATATGATCAACAATGCAAACCATTTCAAAATTGCCATTTTCAAACACTTTGCGTAGTTATTTTACTTTGAAAATTTTCCTTTCATTCTTAAATTTTTGTTTGTTTTTTTTCTTTTTTAATGTTTTATTAAATTATGTGAAATAAATGAATCAGAAATTAATAATTAATACTATAATATAATTAATATCATAATATAAGATTTAGATTTAATACTATAATATAAGATTTATTCTTGTTGTATTCTGTTGACCAAATAAATCAATAAACAAATAAAAAACCTTACCAGTCTCGTTTTGGTCAGATACATTAATTTTTTAACCCTTTCAGATATTAAATGGAAATAACTGAGATAAAATTCTAAAAACTTTACTGTGACTTAACTTGAGGTGGCGCAATAATCTGAAGTCAGGTTATGTGTAAATAGCTTCATCTAGTTGCCAGGTGATATGTAATATATTGGACAAATTTACTCCATGGACTTGTTTCTCATAAATAAAAGTGTAATTTAATAACAAAAAATTTAATCATATGCGCTATTGTATGATAATTTATAAGACAATTAGTTTCACGGTTTACACAGAATAAAATCGTCAATTTTACATCAAATTTTTGGACCAAAATTCTTGTTCTTTTCAAAAATGGAATAATTTAATAAAAAGTGATAACAAATTAAAAATTTAAGCTATTCAATATTATATAAATATTATAGTATAGGCTTTTTAATAACGTCATCAACCATAAAAATAATTGTCCAATATATTAGTCTCTGAAAGGATTAATTTAAGATTTGAGAATTATTGCTCATTTAATGAGGTTAGAAAAAATTGAAGTGGTCAATATTTAAAAAAGCATACTTCTACGGATTTTGGATTTAATATATAATTTTGTCGACGCTTAAAAAATAATGTTTTCATCTTTAGCACATTGTGTGCCTTTCGTCGAAAAATTTTTCCGGGCGCGGGTTTTTAAATGGTGGTAGAAATAGACTAAAAATATTACACTTCGTTTTCATTATATCGACCGACTACCATACCTATGGGTCGTATCACTGCAAAGGTCTTTGGCACGCTCTGCTCCAATTCATTTTGTAGAAAGGATAGTCTATTGCTCCTTCCATTAAATGCAATGGAAAGAAACTACGCCATTGCACTAATTCGTACTATTACGTCTCACACTTAAATGTTAATCGTAAAACGTTCTAGTACGCACACAACGTGTTAATACATGTAAGTTTTTAAAAGTTTTTTTTATTAACTTTAACATGGAGTCGATTTTACAATACTAAAGAAATCATTTAAAATTTAATACTCAATATTAATTGAGATTAAAAACAAAAATACAAAAGTTAGTACAAATTTCTAAAGAGTGTATGTTATTTAATTTAAATTAATTTTTTTTTTGTTTTATTTATTTTTATATTTACATACACAAGTTTCGGTAGCTGGAATTATATCGTAATTGAGAATTACTTTTATAAGTGGATGTCCGTTTCAATAACATTTATTATTCTGATTTTAAATTCTCTTAAAACAATTGATCAGCATGGTTGCGGATCAGCATTGTGCTGCATTAGTATATATTAATCAAAAAGCTATTCATTTCACCATGTGTATTTTCTCAACTGCTTTTCAATCTCACTTTTAATTTCAATTTGAAATTTCCACATTTCTTTTTAAAATCACTGCAATGTCAAAAGTGTCAATCAAGATGGCTTTTATTCTCTCACCACTGGCGCATATGCGCCGTTTCTATACTCTTTAACGTATTTCTTTTCTTCATTTCGTGTACGTAACTGAACTAAAATCTTTTTGTTCATAATAAAAAAAAAATAGTTGTCTTGGTTCAAAAGTGCAAACGTATAATATCATGTAGGATTCCTGATTAATTATTCACCCCATTCAACCCGTTTAAAATATTATGGTACATACATACATACACATATACACAAATTATCAAAAATAATAATGAAACCGTTCTCCAGGTGTTCAGTCACAAAACATTTAATTTAAACACATAAATACTAAATATTAACTAAGGTTGACATACATATGTACATAATTGTATGAACGACTTGATATGTGTGCTTTCTGAACATTAATATTTGCTGGACGATTCGTGGAACAACTTCGTGTCAATTTAGAAATTAAAATGTGTTTACTTGACCACAGAGTGCTAAGATCCTCTCTTAAATAAATGTCGCTTCGGTTATTGGACTCGTAGAGGATTGCAAAATATTGGAATATATAAACGTATCGAAAAAAGAGTACATACGGGTATGTATAAACAAAGCATGTACGTTTAAATTAATTATTTTAACTGATATCGAAAATTGTAGTAAAAATTGAGATTACGAAGGAAACTGAAATTGTTTGTCATTATTTTGTTCTGTTGTTGAAGTGTATAGCTCGAGCAATTGTGCCAAATTGAGAGATATGTATGTATGGATGTGGCTTTAGATTCATGAAACTGTGGCGAATATTGCTGTAGGATTTCTTTGAAAATTAGCTTCAATCAAAAACAATGTATATCAAACTTTGAAACCTTATATTGTAAAGTTTAATTCAACAAAATATGAGTCGTTTATTTCGAAAGTGGTTTAAGTCCATTATTAAAAAAATTTTGTAAATGATAACAATAATCACAATCCTAAATCTTTTTTATAAACAATTTTAGTCTGGTATCATTAAAATCGCTATGATTTGGGACACTTAAAAATTAGCTAGTTAACGAAATGCATAAAAATTTATTTTGAAACTGGTTTAAGTCCATTGAAATCCATAAAATTGGCAGTAACATGGTTGAAAATTGTGCAATCGGCAGGAAATGGGCAGATATTATTGACCATAAGTTTTTACTATCAGGACATTCATTTTTGCCAAATGATAGTGATTTTGAAGTGATAGTAATAGCTTTGAGGACATAAAAACATGTCGAAAAAGTAACAAATTTATATTAACCAAAATGAAACGTGAAGATTTTTTTCTAAAAAACCTCTGTGAGAAGCAATCCATAAAAAATTAAAAAACACTAGTGGCGAACCTGTAAATTGGCTAAGGATGTGTTGGATGCGATTTATAAAAAGTAAACACTATAAAATAATTTATAAAGAATTTATGGAAGTAGATACAGAGTTCAAAATATTTGGTTTATTACCTTATTGGGGAAGACCAAGGAACTTCAGTAAAATAAAATTTACACCATTATACAAAAATGTACGTCCCATTCCAACTCCTAAGTAGAAGGATAACTATTTAGAGGAATCACTATCACTAGTGGAGTAACTTTAAGTGGAAAAATTAGCTTATAATAATATTAAACAAAGAACACAAAGTGTTCACAAAACAAAAAGGTCATTTTATTCATTTTGAAAGTGGTTTAAGTCCATTTGAGGTTCTGAAACACAGCTTATTTTTCTAGCAAAGTTTACCAAACGTATTACGTTATATATTCTAACATGTTTAAGATCACATTACCATAAAAATAACTTAAAAACCCTTAAATATCTCAATATAAGAAAAAATGGACTTAAACCACTTTCAAAATAAACGGCTCATGTATGGTTGCTAGAAGAAATAGAAATTAAGGAATATATTGACAATCTTGTAGACTGATCGAATAACGAACGCAAAATTTCTAACGGACAAAAGTTCATTAAACTGCATATGTTAGTCATATTATTAGATTCAGAAATAATGGGAAAAGAAATTGGTGTATCAATACTCTTCTAATTAATACTAGAAGAAATAATACTGCGGAACATTTTCGGGAGAAACTCTATGTGATGGCGAAATTACTAAGCAGTACACTAAAATCTTTAAAAGTTTGGATCTTCAGAAAACGAACATTTTTATGTTTTTCATTACTTCGTCGGATTTAATTAATTTTGCTGTATCCAAATCGTATCAGATATTATTGCATCATAAGAAATATTATAGTGCAGAAAACAGAAATTTTTGTTATACAATAATTTGAACTCAAATTGCTATATTTGTATGTATGTGAGCAGCATAAGTGAGTCAACACCCACTATAATTTTAAATTTTCTATTATGTCCTTAAGTATAAAAAAGTTCCCATATCATTAATTGTTTTTTGTTTTAACATTTTAAACATTTTTATTTTTGGAAATTTATTCGACTATTTACTTTTATTTACTATATTTACTTATCTCGCTATCCTGAGAAAATGAATTATTTCAGTGTTGTTTACTCACTTTTGACGCTCACTGTATGTATGCATGTATGTATGTATGTGCAGTTTCTTTGGTGTAGAAGTTGACACAACATATATAAATCAAAAAGAATGACGTTGTGCGGAATACCTGTTGGAAGCAAACACCCGATTCCCGTTTTCACAAATTTCTCGGTGATTAATCCAATAGAGTAGAGGTGTCCGTCCATGTCCACAAAATTTCTGCTGAGCCAACATTTATTATTATGTTATTTCATTTAGTTGTCACTTGGCAGCTATGAATTCAAAGCCGCGTCTATTACATATACATATGAGGTAATTTATTTATTAATTACAATACAATTACAAATTATATTCTAATAATATATGAGCGGAGTAACTTGACCATATGATCGGTGTAGTGTCACAGACCAGAGTCTCTGGTGGGAATCGAACCCACGACCCTCACGCTAATAGTCTAGCACACTACACACTAGACTACCAGGGCACCCATACATATAATATTAAATGTGACAAACAAAGCTATTGTATGGTATTCCTTATTGTTAAAAATTTAATAAAAATCTTTCACCTCTCTTCTGAATGTATAATATCACTGAGTTAACTTGTGATATATAATCTTTAAACAGCTATACGGAAGTCGCCGTAGTCTAGTAGGTAGTGTGTTGGCTTATAAAACGTAAGGCCAGGGTTCAAACCCCAGGTTAGACATCAAAACGAAAATATAAAAAAATATTTCTTCGGTGACTTCCTCACAGCAGATTTCTGGCAAAAACTCTAAAAGTAAATAAAATTGCCATGAAACGTTTCTCAAAACATCTGTCATTCGGAGTCGATTTTAAACTGTAGTCCCGCCACTCATGTATAAAATTAACACACACAATATAAGTGCTGTGAGAAACTAGGCCCATAATCCTGACTGAAGGTTTGTAATGTATGTAATGTATTTACGTATGTATACGGCTAATATCATATAAACAACTTATGTGTATTTACAAGTAATGCAACAAATAGACGCAATCAGGAAGATAATTAAAACAATGTTTAATGAGTGCAAAATTATGAGATGCACAGTTTAAAATCATGTTAAAATATGAAAAAAATATAAACGACATTCTTCTCGAAATGGTAATTCATCCCACTTTCATGGAATGATGTGATACGAAAATATCAACACTGAAATGATAAATCTTAAATGAACTTCAGTATAATATAGGACATTTTGATTTCATAATTGCTAACCTTTACGTACCTTTACCTTTACGTGCCTGCTTAGTAATGCGAATGTTATTTGAACACATTTTCATTAATTCTGAGTTTTCTTAGATTTAACCATTCTTCTAGTTACTGTAGGCATTGAGATGTTTCGTGCTCGTTAAAGCAGTATTAAAGGTAGAAAAATGCGTATGTCTGCTCACTGACATATTCAAAGTATATATTAAATACAACACTGGATCCAATACACTCAAAAAATTTAGTTTTAATTTAGATATCAATCCTTTATGCGAAACACTGTCGAAAGCATGAGAAAAGTCAATAAAAAAAAGAAGGAGAGGTATTTGTGCTATTCAAATGGTTCTGTTATGACTTGTACCAATCTGTGTGTTTGTTTAATTAGTGCTTCGTGTTTTTTTAAAACCAAATTGATGGTTCGAAATACATTTGTTCGCATTTAGTATTGGAGTTTATTTAGACTTTATTTTTAACGCTGTTAATAATAAACTTATAGGACTGTATGACTCCGCTTTCGCTTTCGCATGATCTCAGACGTAGATTAGCATTAAAACTGAAAAGGACTTTGACTATTCGAGGCAACTCTATAAGCATCTTAATATTTATTTTTTCCATACCGCGCGCTTCTTTTGGGTTGAGTTCGCCAATAATTTGTTGGCTCTCTTTAAATTTAAAATTTAAGAGTACTGGAGGCACAACGATTACTGTTGGTAAATTAGGTGGTCAGAAAACAAGCTACCCTCAAATGAAACAGGTCTTTTAAGATTTTTAGTTGTTCGTAATTTGGCTCTTGTAGGTAATTTGACTCTGGCATTGAATCTAGTCGAAGTCCCTTATAAGAGACGCTGTTTTTTCAGATTCTAGAATATCTCTGATTCTCTTAGTATATTCCTCAAGCCTAATTTTATCTGCGCTGCTTGGATTCTATTCGAGCTATACTGTTTAGAAGTTTTTAAACGTTTTTAGAGCGCTGAATCCAAGTTCGTCATCAGAATTTTGGAGATATCAAACCTAAATTTGACCAAACTATATTCGTCGCTAATTTATTTTTTCTAAAATCTTGCTGCAGAATCTCGGAGATAATGGTGAACAAAAATTAGTACTTCAGCGTTGTAGCTTAAATGAGGTTCGCCTGAAAATGTTTCATTCAACTTTTGGTATATTTTTTAATTTCTTCAATGAAAATTTAAAAAATTCTTAAATATTTAATTATTAATCAAAAGTGTGTGTGATTTTTGGTCAAAATGAATATAGTTTCTTGTGCAAAAGGTAAGTAAGAAGCTAAATATATCAAGATGAAATAAGACATATTGCTTATAAAATATTTTTCTTTCAGAAAGTTGAGTATATTACCAAGATTTTTTAATGAAAATGAAAGAGTTAAAAAATCAGTAATTTTTTCGTTACTAATCGAACTGTTTCCCTTCATGCTGAAAAAAGTTCCGTATGCAAAAGGTAAACAAAAAGAAAAATAAAACACGATATAACATTTTGTTTCAGGAATTTGTGAACTTACCTCTGAATTAGTTAAATAATAAGTTAGTGACGATCGATGAAAGGTGTCACCAAATACATTAGTTCCGAATTACGTTTCCCCAATAAAATGGTTCATCTCCATGGCTAAAATTGTTCTATTATTTTACCAAAACATTCAAAACATTCAGTCCATATTCTCCATCAACATTACTAGTCAACACTATATCTATTAACAAACAACACGCATTTCTTTATTCTCATCATCTAATAACATCAATCACCCACATTCACAATTATACAAAATCTACAGTGTTGGAAAAATAATAGAAACGCATCAAAAAACATTGAAAACATCCCCATATCATTAGGGACCTGCAGTCCTGTTTGACTGTCTTTTTTGTGCATTTTGGATAAAACTCTTTATTGGCAGGGCGACGTACAAAACATTTTCCGTCTAATGGAGCACTTTGTTCCAATTTTTCCGACTTTGGTGTTATCTGGCAAATTGTAACCTTTTTTGTATATTTTTGTTTTACTTAAAAGAGGTACTGACCTTGGACTTCGAGCCTATTTCATATAGTACTGCTTGTTACTGGAGCATCTAGTACATTTTTAAGCCCATTAGATGACTCAAAAAATTTTTTTTTGGAATGACGTACTAAAATTTGATTAAAACGCGAGGACGTCTTCCTCTTTCTTCCTCTAGTTTCGATATTTTTTGTATAGTGAATCTCTTAAATACTTTATGTTTAGAACACTTCATTATGTGGGCTATTTTTCCAAGTGATAAGCCAACAGATTTTAACTTAAGGATAACATTCCTTTCAGCATCAGTGATATGAACACCTCGACCCATTTTTTGAAAGATTTAAAACACACACTCAACCCGAAAATTTTACAAATGGTCAAAAAAAAAAGGTATTTTTACTCAATTTTTACCACTTATATTTCATGTAAAAAAATTATTTATTTTAATTTTAAACACGGTTTTAGAAAAACGTTTCTATTAATTTTTCCAGCTAAATTACGTATTTTCTTAATTTTTCCTGAAAACTAATAAATTAAAAGAGAAGAAAGCAATAAAGAAAGCAAATAATAAAATCCCGTAACATTAGCAAGAATTTGACAGTAATTTCCAACAATAAAAGTTTATTACGAAAAAGTATACATTTTAATGATGAACTAGTAATCGTGTCTATTATTTTTTCCAACACTGTATATACAAACCTATAGAATTCATATACTTTGTATGACAAAATAACTGTTTGATAGTCACTTTTTATTAAAAAACTTATTGATCCTAATCCTAATATAAGAAGTAAAATTTCTTTTTTTCAAAAATATTTACGGCCCTTAAAAGTACTTTTGAATAAGATATAAAATCTCTTTCTTTTACACATTTGAGGGCCTTTAAAGGACTTTTACTATAAAAATCTATAAGCCGTTTGATGCATATCAAAAATACATTAGAATTGTATACAATGCAATTGAATCCAACAGTAAATTTCTCACTTCGTAGATATGAATTCATTTTAATTTTTACAATTCTTTAAAAAATTTATATTAAAATAAAATTTAATTAAACTTTCTAAAGTTTTAGCTGATTATTCAACAATGTCAAATGCCATAAATTTAGCAATGCTAAGTAAGAATGTAATCCACTAAATGTGTCAACGTTATCACACTCGATTTTTAATTTTACTGTACAATGCGTAGAGGATGCAATTGTTATAGAAATTGTTGGATTTTTCCAATAATATTGTTCACGTTTGTTTTCGTAACTGCATAAATGCATACATACGTACATACATATGTACCTTTTCGAAAAAGAATATCAACATCCCGTCTTTCTCATTACATCTGTTTGTCATATTACCTATGAAATTGTAATAAAATACTCTTTTATGTACATATGTGTGTGTGTGTGTATGTATTGTATAAAAGGATTGCCTGCATACTTTAATTGAATATTTAAATTTGAATATGCAAATGCAACATAACAACGCTGTTATATAATTTTGCGTATAATTAAAGTGCTGATTGTCGAGTTTCGGAAAACCTTTTTCTTTATATTGAAAATGGAAAATGTGCAAATGTGCAAAACCTTGTTATTGTTCACGCGGAAATAATAAAAAAAAGAAAACAACGATCACATGAATTGGCAAATGCTATGGACGAAAATTAATAAACAAAAATATATAATTTGCATTTCTGATATGGGACAATAATAGGCGAAAAGGCTTAAAGAGAAAATTTAAATTACAATGATTTACAATTTCTACATTCCAATCTGGAGACAAACAATTCGTCCGTTGTGATCCCTTTCAGTGAAAATCACGCATCTCGTTTCATACCACCTTTCTGTGTATTGCTCTGTACGTCAATAAACGTTTTGTGTTACACTTTTTTGTTTCTTTTTTTTCATAATCCTATATTAGGAAGCTGGCAAATTTGCATATTGAAGTTAAATATAAAAAAGCGTACATATGTACATATATATATGTATACAGACTAGGTACAATTAAAAACAGCGTGTTACTTTGTTTTGAAGCACATTTGGGCTAAACGAAATACATTCATATGTATGTACGTATGTTAGTGCTCTATTTATACTCACGTACATATCATGCGAACGTATATATAAATATATATGTTATCAGTATACCCTTAAAAGTAGAAGTAAATATTTCATTGGTAAACATACAGATGCTGATAAAATAAATTAAAGCTCAATAAAAATTTTTAATTTGAAAGAAAAAAAAAACATAATTTTTGAAGATGGAATAATTATTGAAAACATAAATATTTTATAGCTGATCACATAAATTGTTTATATTAATATAACATGTAAAAATAAAAATTCTAATTGATATAAATATGTACATGTGTTTATTTGCACATTAACAAGAATAATAACACTTAGGGCCATTATTACAACTTGCCTGTAACTAAAGGTAGGAATAATTTGTTTTGGCAGATAATTTGTTTTTCATTATTATAAATTGTCCATAAGGTAGAAGTGAGCGTTAAGCTAAAGGGAAGATCATCCTACCTGCAACTTTTAAAGTTAAGTTTATGTCAGAACTTGAATATTATATATTAATATTAGCAAAATGAGCAAACACAACAAAAAAAGAAGCTCGTTGTTGCCACTGCGTTTTAAAACGCTTGTTTTATTTATGTAATGTTATCGACATTACTGCGGCACTGTCATATTTTTGAAAAAGTTAACTTTATTTTATCATTAGGTTGTAATAACAAAAATCAGTTAAAGATGACTTTAAAGTTCACTTTAGCTAAAGTTACCTTTTACTAATTCCAACTTTAACGGCCCTTAAAACATTTGTTAAATCAGATAGACCCGAACTTGTCCCACGCAGTTAGGAAAATTTTATGCTCCCATATCCATTATTGGCCAGTGATCTTCTTTGCCCAATCTAATATCTTTACTTTTTCTCTTGAATATCTATTTCCAGAAGTGGACGACCTCTTTGAAAAAATTGTTTAGTGTTAAAAGAGAAAAAAAAGATTAGTAACATCCAATTTGATATCAGTTAAACGCATAGCCTTAAATTTTGGTTTGTTTTTGGTCTTTTTGTCCATTATCGACATTTCATATTTATTTTATAACGACTTCTCTACGTAACGATTGCAGTCTTTGATAATTTGAGGATACAGGATCATCTTATGCTTTTTCTCTTTTTTTATAAAATATTTTTACAGTTGGTTTTTAGAATGTAATATTTCCAGTGAAATCTGATATTAGTCTTGCTCCAACATAGGCTGAAATCAGGCTTACGATTCGGTTATCTTTCCAAAACAACGAAGTTAAATGAATTTAATTTACTTGTCATATATTTATTATGAAGGTTGAAATTTTTGGTTCTATTTTGATAAATAGTACCGACGTATACACAGAATTCGCAAAAATACTACGAACATCACTGTGGTGTAATAATTATCAAAATAATTATTTAGCTTTTATAACATGGCAATCTTACTACTATATTTGCTAATGATTGAAGATGACTTTATAGTTCACTTTAGCTAAACTTAAGAAGTCGGCGTGGTCTAGTAGGTAGGATCTGGTTCATCATGTTCTGGAACATCGGAATTCCTACTATAGATTGAATTGTAAGCATATCCTGAATTATCACACAGCATAAATTCATAGAGAAATTCAGTTCAAGCATTTAAGAGTTGAGAAGATGATTTGAATCAAAAAAAGTTGAAATATTTTATATCTCAGCCTCAAACAAATGTGAGGGATTCTGTGTCAATTCAATCTCACACTTTTGTATGGTCATTGATCATATCAACGCCTCCGTTCTATAACATTCCAAGTCGAAAGAGTGTGTTTTGAGTTATGAGCTCTTAAAGTTTTCACGCGATGTACGACTATATGTGTATTCTAAGTAAATTTTTCCCTGTAACTTCGGAACGGATCGGCGCATCTTAACCAAATTTTGACAGTACATTAAAAACATTCTAAGTACACTTAGAACGTTATAGAATGGAGTCGTCGATATAGAAAAATAATCTTAGGGCCGTTATTACAACTTGCCGTTAAACTTGGGTTTAGTTAAAGGTACTTTTAGCTAAAGGGAACTGTAAAGTTACCTTTAACTTATTTTCGTTATTACAACTTATAGATAAAATAAAGTTAACTGTTTTCAAAAATGTGGCAGTGGCGGAGCAATGTCGACAAAACTGTTCAATTAAGCAAGTTTTTTTTTGTATAAATTTGAAGTTGCCATATTGATCATAATATATAATATGGCAAGTTCAAACATAATATTAACTTTAAAAGTTACCGACAGAATGATCCTCTCTTTAGCTATCTATCTTATTGGGTACTCATAATAATGAAATCATCATAATTTCATAAAATCATAATTTCATCATCTGAAATCATCCTAAAACGATCTAATTTTTTAGAAGACATGTTAGATACATGTCCTCTCGTTCCTTATAACCAGCGTTGCAGTGTGCAGACTTATCTGAATTTTGCAGATTTTCTAAGAATTTAGAAGATTTGCAGTTTTTTCGTTTTACTTTCAGTGCCGAATTTACTGTGGCAATGTTTATCCACACTTTTTTAATGCGACAATGCAATTATAAAATACTTTTTTTGATCACCTGAGTCTAATTCTCGCAGTTGTGATCGAAATTGTGTTCGAATAGAAAATAATTTAGATAGTATAGATAATATAATTTGGTTTTACTTTATTATTAGCTGGGGCTGAAGTTTCTTCTGCAGCATCATCTTCAAATTCTATGCAAGAAGACATGGTAGTTTACATCTTGTCTTCTTCATAATCAGAGAGATACCTCAGGAATACTATTTTTTGATGAAGTTGTTGGGGTAACATTTTCTTTGTCGCAATTCTGTTTTGGGCTGCATTCTGATGTTTTTGAAGACCCAAAAGTTTGGACATTTTTTTGACCCTCAACAGAATTTTAAACAACAAGAGTTTGTTAAACTACCTAGCGCCACATTTTTGCATCTTTTATTGGTGGGGCGGAAGCATTAAGTTTAGTTCTCAGCTGTTCCCATAGCTGATTAGCTCTTGGCTTTCCCTGAGAAGTATTTGGTATAATACTCTTTGCCAATTCTGAATGCTTCACCATGAAATTTCCTTCTGGGTGTAATTAATTTTTAAAGTTTTGATCTACAAATACTACAATTAAATTGTAAAAGTATTATAAATTTGTTACTTAAATTTTTTATATTGTATCGCAAGGTGGCATTCCAATGATCACACGTTATCGAATGCCATCATTAGAAATTTCGATACACTTTACTCGATAACGAATAAGAGAATCCAAAAACTAAAAAATTCGCACGTTCGAGTAAAAATTCGTTCGTATACGACTGTCAGAATTAGCCCCCTGATCGTTACATTATTTATAGTTATTGAAACTGCTAGGGTGCATAAAGATTTTTCGTAAAAAAAACGATTTTATTTAATTATTTATTTTTTTATTTTAATACAAATGTATTAAAAAGGGAATCCTTGGATTTATTCCCTTGGTTTTATATGAATAAATAAAAAGGGAATTTTTTTTATAAAAATTAATATTTTTTATTTTTTTGTAATATTTAATTTGAAGCATATTTTTTTATAAAAATTACTAATTTTGGTTTCTTATAAAATTCAATTTGTTGTTAATGTTATATTATTTAATGTGGTGTGTATTTATTTTCTTATGCATGATAATTTATAATATTGATTTTTCATAATTTTAATTTTTTTTTATTTTCCATAATTGTTGAAAAAATACGTCAAATATTTTTGTCCTTTTGTCTTCTCAAAGTTTCTTTTTTTTCCTGATTTTTATTTTATAATTTTTAATTTTTTTAGATTGCGGTAATTTAAAATGGTCATAATTTACTTAATAATAAATTAGAACAACATGAAATCACTCGATCGTTCACTTCTAAAGTCAAAATTATGAATTAAAATATGCATGTAGTAAAAAAATATTTAAAGTGCAACAACGTTTTAATTTTTCTCATTTAATTTCTTTCTAAATTCCAGCAAAAGTTTTATCAATTATCGTTGCTAATGTAAAAAATCTTTTAATGAATAATTTAAAACATTTTAATTGAAATTATAGCTTTGAGGAGTTTTTTATGGTTGTATCTTTGAAGATACAGGCGGTATTTAAGGGTTGATTGATTAAAGGAAGAACATTCACTAACCTGTTCACTAGAGTCTTAAGTTAGATATTTCTAGACGTTACAAGTAAGCAAGTTGAATGGAAATTAATTAATTAATATTTAAGAAAAAAAAAGAACATGTCACCAAGAAAGAAATTAATAAGAAGAATAGAAATTCTTAAATAAAATTTTTATAATTTCTAATTTTAGTGGAGCCACAGAGAAGCCTATTGAGATCGGTTTATGAGTGCAAGAAAAGAAAAATTATTTGGTCTAGAGCTTGCAGAATAGGAGAACAAAGAGCCAGACAGAAAGAAAGTTGGTTGTGTATTCGGTGTGATGAAAGGGATGATATCTCAGAACAGTACACCAACTCATGGACTTCCTGTTCTAAACAGAACAATAAATGACAAAATCTTAAATCCCACAAAAGAAATTTAGCTGTCACGGTCGCTTATATTTGTATATTTATTTATATATGTATGTATTTGTATCTATATTTACATATATAACAATTATGTATTTCGAGTTATTCATATACCCTGGCAGCGCTAATTCGAATATTGGCATATTTGTACTTTTATTGTGTATAAAGTAGGAATAAACTTTCAATTTAATATTTGTCAATTTTGTAGGCGTCAATCAAGGTGAGTGAATTAATATTTTATATACGCTATAAAGTTTGATCACGTTTAAACATGGTCCTATAGTTCGTTATATACGAATTTATCAAGTTTGGTCTCAAAACGCGCTCCATTCAGTGGTTTGTTTGTTGTCAAAGCAACAGTATATGTGAATAAAAGTTTTGCTGAAATATTCGGTGAAAACTACCACTTTGGATAGGAGATACTGAAGGTTAATTACATACGTACATACATACATAATTGGTCATTACAACCCTTCTCACACCCTTATATTATGTGTGTTAATTTTATCACGAGTGGTGGGACCTACAGTTAAAAGTCGACTCCGGACGACAGATTTTTGAGAACCTTTCCTGGGAATTTTATTTACTCTCAGAGTTTTGCCAGAAGTCGCCGAAGATATGCTTTTTGTATTTTGTTTTGATGTCTGGCCTGGGGCTCTAACTCTGGCTTTACGCCTAATAAGCCAACACACTACCTACTAGAGTGCGGCGACTTCTAACTTCGGAGGTTAATTAGCTAGGTTTTTATTACCATTGTAATTTGTAGCTATGTCGGTCTTCTAGCCTTCATTGACGAATGAGCACACTTGGTAACTTCTATAATTTCCAGTCAGATTAACACCACAGTTAACATGAATCGCTCCCTGAGGCTTATTGAATTTATTAGCACATACGCCGTATACCGTAGTAAGATTTCAAATAAGGCTTAGCGTGAAGGTACTCATGGGATCCCAACAATTTATTGGATTCTTCAATGATGATTTTTTGCTATAGTTTTAGTACGAGGTATACTATGTACACATTTTTTTGTTTTTTCGATATTGACAGTTAACTAACCTTTAATCATAATGCAAGAAAACAAATGTTGGCAACTCTCTTAAATGATAAAATAATCTCCCTCCTTATAAAAAATAGTTAATGAATTAACCGCATAAGAAAAGACTGATGATATACAATTTTGCATTTTTATGGTTTTTTTCTTTTCTTTGTTATTAGAATTAAAATTTCTAATGCCATGGAATGAAACAAAATATTTCGAATCACGTTTTCTTTTCATTATTCATTACCAGTCGCTTATACTTTATTTTAAACAATCCTCAATCCGTTCTGTATGCATTTAGTTTTCAAAGATTTTAAAAAATGAGTTCCTTAGAGAAAGGTTAAAAAACCTACCCTTTCTCAACCTTTACAGCGATCATTGAAATTTTCCGTTATACATTTTTTACCTGCCTTTTTCCTGGATAAGTGTGAAAACCTAAAGCTTCCAATATTCCATAAAAATATATTAATTGCGATTTGCTTATCATAACCCAAACTCATCTATAATCGAAAATGCATATGCATTAATGCAGCGCGTGAAAGTAGAAAGGAAAATTCCCAGGTATAAGCAAATTATTACAAATGCAAAACGTTACTTGTTTAATATTAGTGTTGTTTCATATGGGTCGTAGAGGATATTGTAATGTGATATTTTAAAAAATGTTTAAAATTAAAAGTAAATGTGTCGGTAAAAACTGCCGCAGCCAAAGATTTACATATACAGTCTATATATAGAAAAACTTCAAACTAAGCCTTCAGCTAAGCCTATAAATTGTGAAGAAAATTTATTTCAGAATCTGTAATACAATCTAAATCAAATAAAGATCGAGAATCAAAAAACAAAACATTTTAATTTTTTGGCCGTTAGGTGAGTATTAGAACACCAATTCCATTTCTAATTATATCAATGGAATTTGAGAAACTTTTCATCGCAATTTCGTTTTACTCTCAACGTTTTAATCAAAAAACTGTTGAAAAGAAGTCTCCAAAAGAAATAATTTTGCGTTTTGTTCGAGATATCTTTGCTGTGGCTTGAATCATGGACTCATGTCTAATAAGCCAACATAATACCTACTAGACTACGGCAACTTCAAGACAAGACCTTCAAGTTCTAATCGCTGATTTCCTGGTGGCTGTTTGTAGATATTTTTTGACAACACTTTGTGCTACATTAAATGTGTTGAATACTTGTTAAAAAGAAAATAAAGAGTTATAAGGTGTTCAGATATGCACCTTGATTGCGTAAATCTATTAATTATTGCGCAATAAATACGCAAATTGTTATAATATTGAGTAAAACTTAAAATGCATCACGGTCATAAATATGTTCAGTGCGCATATTACAATTATCCGAACACTTTCTTTTGAAATTTGACAACTCAAATGTCAACAACAACAAAATAAAAACAACAACACAAAAAGAAATAAAATAAAAGCAATTTTGTTGAAACAACCTGCTGTTTCGTTTACCTGCTGCCAAATGAATATTGAATTAGCAGCTGAACTGCGTATATTATTATGTCTGAACACTATTGTAACAATATTGTACTCAATAAACCTAATATTGACTCAATAAAAGTGCATATCTGAACGTAGTATTAATCTTTGTTCCTTAGGACTAATCGTGTAAATGAAAAAATTCTGCTGTTGTAGTCAAGTTGGTAGTGTGCTAGACTCTGGTCTGTTATACTACACCGAGAATAAAGTGTGAGTTATAATTGAATAAAATAAATTAGTTGTGAAATGCAACTGTATGTTTGGACATGGGGTAAACTATCTTCGCGTGTTAGCAAAAATTCCAAAATTTTATGATTTCGGTAACTAAAAAATTTAAAAACTGAGTCGATAACAAGTGATAAAACTATAATACGCTTTCAAATTTGCTTTGTGCTTTGGTTTTTTATGTAAAAGCGATCAAAGATATGTTGTATTTCAACCCCATAATTTGTTATTCTTGTGTATAGTATGTTTGCAATTCCTATTGCGGCGGCTATTGACTCTTCAACACCCTGCTTCCTTGTAATTGCGACCCTGTAGAGAGCTTTCTTTCTTTTACTCTTTAGAGAACTGGTATTTTTAACTAAAATGTGCTATTTCTTGTCAACTACTTCTTTATTAGTTAGAATACAATTACAAATTCTATTATAATGCTTACGATCTAAGTTATTTAGACCTTGTATAGCATAATAGAACAGAGTCCCTGGGAATAGATCCGCGACTCTTAAAATAACTGACTAGCGCGCCATCCACTAGCTTACCAGGGTACCCGATTAGTAACTGATACGACCTTTTAAATACATCTTATACCTAGATTTTTTTTTGCAGAATGAAAATTAGGGAACGGAATTAAGTTGAAAATAAAAAAAACTATTGGTTCTTTTTATAATGAAAATATAAGACATTGTTGACAACAATAATGTCAACTAGTATATGCCACAGAACTAAATTAATATTCTTACGATTTCACATTTAAAGAATGATTATCTGTTGTTATATATAGATTTGAATAAATTCTGGAATGGTAGCTTTTTTTAACAAGTTTAACAATATAAGAATAAGGAAGACCAGCTGTATAGCTGGTGTATCACAGAGGTGTAATCAACTTTTTTGGTTTTTTATTAAAACATATCTTATTTTTTTAAAGTGTATGTCAAGGTCTTAAATTAAATATTATTAATAATAATAATTGGTAAGGAATTGCAGATATATTCTGCATCAAACACAAGTGCAGCTATTGTAGTACAGCTTTAGTCTGTTAATTTGGTATAGTGTCCACTCTACACATCTTGACAATGAAATGAGTGAAGAGATAAGGCTGTTAAAAAAAAAAGTTACGAAAATAAACTTAAATGGCTTCCAACATTATGGAAAATAAATTGATCAGATATGTATTGCAGGAGTTATGATATTGGGGGCTAACTATGTTTTATAAATAAAATTCCCAACAAATGTTCTGCTTTTCGTCTTTATTAACCAATGCGATTGGGCTTTATTGGTCATCATAGAAATGTTTTAACAGTTCGGATCGTATCCATAGTTTCACTAGAGAAACAGTAGATCTTTTTTTTACATGAAAGAGATTAGGAAGCTAGAAGGGAGCAAGGAGAAATTTATTCCGGAAACAGTTGTCCAGCTGTCATCGTCCTAAAGGTACAAAAGAAGATGATGAGAGTTTCAGGAAAGAAAGAGAGAAAATGAGAATGATAAAAGAGTATACTAAACATAACTTTTCACACACACGTATGTAGATGTTAGTGGTGCCACTACAGCAAACTCAAATACTTTCTAGTAAAGACAAAAAGGAAATTGGTTCGATGTCATTTGCCGAGCAAAAGTCTCTGGCCACCGTCGTTACTTGGAGGAGAGGTGTTTGTACTTACATCTATGAAGGAATCTTCAACTAGTTCGAACTAGGAGTGTCATTAATCGTTGCGAATTGAATTTCATATTTTTGGGAAACGGCTCAAGTTCCTATTAAAATAAAACTCTATGGGCTGGTATTGTGAAACACTATTTCACATTCATATGGTATGTCACCACTATCTGTACATTTTTTAATTTGTTTTTATTGGGATTTGGAATACTTTTTCAAATCCCTTCAGTATTGTAATATTTTGGGTAAGTGGTTTAGTGTTATTTTAAAATATGTACCAGATTTGTTATTAATTTTTATATTAATTGTCCGATTGAAACAAAATATTTGGTGAACTGAAAACAACTATCCGCACTTACTCTACCACTTAGGCACCTCTTATTACAACTCTCAGACTACTGAATAGAAAGATCACCTTACGCTGAATATCTCATTGATTTTCTGTAACTTCGAGAAGTCATTATTAATTTTTTTTACCTCAACCTTTCGGGATCTCTTTATGAAGTTTTTTTTTTCATTCCAATTTCATCTTTGTTTGTCTCTACATGCGTAACTTCTTTGTTGTTTTGTCGTTGTTAGTCTTTGTTCCCATAATATTTTGTAGTTCTGTTCTTGTTTGTTTCCCTATATAAAATAAACACTTTCTTTATTATAAAATAAACACTTTAGCGTATGCAGTATTCCCCGGATATAAGCAATTTCAAGAATTCTTACAAGATAGTGCTTATAAGCGATGAATTCCTGTATCGAAATCCTGCACCTGAGAGCAAGTAGCCACGTATCACTCAAACTGGTAAAATTCTATTTGTTGGCTTGATCATCTTCTTCTTCTTCTGGATGGGGCAGAGTGCAGCCTCTGCCTCGAAAAGAGTGAAACTATAAGGAACATTCTATGGAAATACATTGCTTACTTACTACTTATTCCAATAAATCTATTGTACCGCGTTAATGGCGAATATTCGCTTCAAATGGCTCAAGAGTCGCTATTTTATCAACATAACCCACTGACTTAACATATCCCGATGAAAAGAAATCCAGAAACCTTTCATTGCACGGATGAGGCAGCTATTCAAATAGAAAGTTGTCACAAATCGGATGCATATAAACGAATTTTTTTAACAAAATTTAGAGTATGGAGTCCAATTTTTCGCGTTTATAAGCGAAATAAAAAATCAAGATTGTACAAGTTTCAGTGCTATTAAGCAGGGAACATTTATTTTTTACTGCTCTAAAAACTTATAAGCAGATATAATAACGGAGAATCTTTTTGCAATACATCTTAAGTTATTCAAGGACAAAAATAGTTAAATATTTCTTCTAGCTAGATTGACTACAGAATTCTTTATTTTTTTTTTAAGTAACATAAGTTACATAACGCATAACCGTAAAGAATTTATCAATTTAAAAAACTGTCCTTAACAAACTAAGTTTTTTTTTATTTGATCTGTTGATTTCATATTTCTTCCTGTATAATAAAAAAAGTATTTACTCCTCCTTGCCTGTTAGTTGTTTTCTGCATTGATGCTTTTCCAAGATATTAATAATTCGTGTCCAATTATTTATAGTTTGATTTTCTTACACATGTATGACTATAACTACGGGAAAGAATTCACGCTCCTCAAAGTATTTAACCCTTAAAATGAAAACTACCACGATGCCCTATAAAATTCAACCCCAAGTGTATGAAATTTAAAAATTGCTATTAAGCGTTATCTGGTGCTAAAAAGATTTTTATTTCCATCACCTGACATTTTCACAGATCGACACTTCTCAAGTTCGATGTATGGACCTCTATATGGAAATATAAACGTATAAAATGTTTGAATATTCACATATACATACATATATACATATATTTCTGTTCAAGTGAGTTTAAATTTATGCAAAAAATCACTGTTGAATGTGCTTCTGAAAACTATTTATGTGCTATTAGTCTCCAGTGAAGCTCAAGAGCACTTGTTATTTCAATATGATTCCTCTATTTACTGCGTCAGTAATTCAGTAATAAGCTCAGAACATAACTAACATATACGTATATGTAAGTATGTACTGTTCACATCTAAATCAATATATCGTTATTTTGTACATGACTTTAATAAAACTGAGAAGAAAAGAAAAATTAAAATGAGGTAAAATCTAAATTATTTAAAATTAAATCGAAATAAATAGACTTTTTTTAGATATAATTTGCATTGTACGGAGAATACTATAATATGTGCTCTTGCTCGTATATTCGCTTTCTATTTTTATTATTAATTTTTTACTTAATTCTCTTATGATTCTCCCCAAGTAAGTCTGCCTGCTGTCTGCAATTATTGCGTAATAAATATTTAATTGGCGGGAATGGGAGTGTAATGGCTCTTTTCACTTTCCGTTGTCTTTTAACAGACGCATAAATTATTTTCTCGTAAAAAAAAAGAATTTAAATAGGGTGAGAGACGGCAGGGATTACATTTCAAGGTCAAAAAAAAAAACTTTTTCCTTCGGATGAAAAAACCAAAAAATTTCCTTGTTTTTTATGTATTAAATATTTTAACAGAGAGAAAAAAGAAAATAATAAATAACATAAAAGAGAGAAGAAAAAAAAAATGAAGCAACAAGTTGATGATTTAAGTTTGTTGTGACTGAATGTTTGTGTAGCTGTATGTGGGACAGACATTTTTAGGTTCCTAAAAGTTTCTAAAAAGTTAAAAAAAAATTTTTGATAAAAAAATTAAAATAAGAGAAGAAGCATTTGGCCCTACAGAAAATAACAATAAAAATTATTTTTATTAAAGCATCTGTATGGCGAAGCTATAAAAAATATTGTATGTTTAATTTTGTACTTCTTGATATCGACTGATAGGAGAATTAGAATTATTACTGATTTACTGTTTTTTTTTTCTTTACTCCGCATGCGAGCTCATCAGCCATCAAAATCCTCACATTTTTTTTAGATAAAGTAAAGATAAAATATGAAAGTAAAAATAGAAATAGAAATAGGAAATGGTAAAGAAATAGTGCATAGAATTGAAAATGAGGCAAAATTTATTATTTACTTACTTAATTGGACATTAACATCTCGAATAACGGATTTCAGCCTGCCTTAACACAACCTTCCCACCGCCTCTGTTTCTTGCACGTCTACACCAGTTGGTCACACCAATTCATGACAGGGCTTCCTCGATTTGGTTCTTCCAACGCAAACAAGGTCATCCTCTTCGCCGACATCCGCAGATCCCCGCATCAAATACCCACCTCGCCGGAGCATTCTCCTCAATTCGAACGACATGGATGAGCCAATGTCTGTGTATGTCGTTGAGGAGCTCATACAGCTCACATTTGGATCGGATGCGGAAATCATCACAAACTCGCACTGGAAGATCTTACGTAGGACTTTTTTTCGATGCTTCTGTATCAGTTCTTAATAGAGCACGGGGAGGATGATCGTATTGTAGAGTATTAGTTTGTCGTACAAGAGAGTCTCTGCTACTTAATTGCCTATTGAGACCATAGTAGCACCTGTTGGCAAGAGTGATCCTGAGCTTGATCTCCAGACTGACATAATTTTTGTTGTTAACGGCGTATCCTAGATAAATAAATGCCTTGATTACATCGAAAGTATAGTTGTCGGTCGTTATCTGAGATCCAACACATCGCACGTCTCTACTGCCAGATCCACCTTAGTAGACTCCCTTTCAATAGCACTAAAGGCAGCAGTAACATCTCTCTTGGTACGCCATATGATGTCAATGTCGTCAGCGTACGCAAGCAACTAGACGCTTTTTTGAAAAATAATACCATTTAATTAATTAATTCCTACCTTGACGGAGCTGCAAGAATTGATTCTGCATAGCCTTATCGGCTTCGCGGGTATACCGAGCTTAGACATTGCTGCAAAAACACGATCCCTTATGAGGCTATCGAAGGCTGCCTTATAATCGACAAAAAGATGGTGTGATAAGTTCCAATCAGTGTTTTGACGAGTGGCTTCAGTAGGTCACACAATTCGCCCGTAAGAACCTTATATGCGATAGCAAGGAGGCTTGTACCCCTCTAGTTGGCACATATCATAGGGTCTTCCTTTTTCAGGACAGAACAGAGGAGAATAATGTTCTAATCGCTGGGCATATTTTCCTCTAGCCCTATTTCTTCATCTCTAAATGCGGTATCGCGGAGTCGTCATCGTCTTATAGCAGAATAGAAAAGTCTTTCCTCCACAACCTCAACACCCCCTGCGAATCTGTTACCAAGTTTCCATTCTCATCTTTGCAGGAAGACTCTCCGGGCTTATAACCCTCGGTTAGACGCTTAACGTTTTAATAGAATTTTTGAGCGTCATACCTACATCTATACATCTCAACTTCCTCACGCTCTCGCCTTTCCTGCTCCCTCTTCTTGCGTCTGAAAAGGCGTCTTTCATTCCTTCTTCTCTCTCTACAGTTCTAGACTCTGGCTCGCGTAGCGGCTGACTGCAACGTTTTCCTGTATGCGGCGATTTTCGATGCAGCTTCCGCGAGGTACTCCTCATCGTATAATTGATTTCGTTGGGATGGGCGTTCAAAAAGGACTGTTCCCGCAGTAGTGCGCAAGGAATGGCTCACAGTCCACTAAAGTCTTTGAAATTAGATAGGGATCGACGGAGCTTATCCAAGAGTTGAGGGGAGAACGCCTCAGTTGTCCTTTGTGATCGCAGCTTCTTAACATCTACCTTTCGCAATGCAATAGAGCGCGCAGACCTTAAGGAGCTAATGAGCAATTCAAACTTGGCTGCGACAAGGTAAATGGTCCGAGTCGATGTTTGGAACTATGAACGTGCGCACATCTAGTACACTGGAGACGTGCCATCCGTCAGTACAATGTGATCAATCTGGTTAGATGTTGATCGATCGGGGGACATCCAAACGGCCTTATGAATGTCGAGATGCTGAAACTTGGTGCTACATACTACCATGCAACGCGCCGCGATCGATCAGCCCCATACCATTGGAGGTATTGGTCGCGTGGAGGCTGAACTGTCCGACAGTGAGGTCAAAGATACCTTCCCGCCAGACCTTCGCATTAAAATCTTCGAGGACGACTTTGGCGTCATCGAGCTTAGCGTAGAAGGCATCTTTAACCAAATCGTCATTTTCTTCCACGTGGCGTGAGCACAAATACGGCTGATGTTATAAAATTTTGCCTTGATGCGGATTGCAGCTATTCTCTCGTCCACAGAAGTGAACCTAAACAATATGGCAAAATCTCTTATTAACCACAAATCCAAATTCACGCTTATCCTCACGGCAGTTGTAATATATATCGCAAGATGTAAGTCTTTTGCATCCTTGTCCTATCTATCGTATTTCCTGTATGGAGTGACGTCAGTCCTATATCCATCCGCCAGGTGGCCGGAAGCGCCTACCCTGTGAAGGTGGCGGTTATTTTTACTTGGTGGTTTCAAGTCCTACGCACAAACCAAATTAAACGTCCAGGGATTGGACGTCGCTGCACACATTAGTTAACATCCAGCGGGTGTTAGTATGCCATCAAGGAGGGGCCACGAGGAGGCTGTTTGTCAACTTGAATACAGCAAGACAATGATCGCCCTGGAGGTCGCAACGTTGACTACAGTCAGAAACTTTATCTTGTTTACGTCAATCCCATCCCTCCCAAAATTTATACTCATTTAGAAAGAGTATAGTAGTTATTTTCAGAAATAAATTCAATTTTATTGTAATTCAATAAAACTCTCCAATTTTGAAATTCTATTTAGACGTACATTTTAGGAAAATAAAAATATCGCTACAAATTTGATGACATACCTATAGTCAGAAATACCTATTGTCAACTAAAATTGTATTTGTAAATCAAATCACTTTAACCCTTGAAATGCTTAACATTGTCTCAATAAATTATTTCTGTCTGCCTGTTAAACGTTTGTAAAATTAAGATAATTTAGTGAAAAAATCTAATTAGAAAATGTATTTTTTTTTTCAAAATATAAATATATATTTGGGTGCCCTGGTAGTCTAGTGGTTAGTGTGCTAGACTATTAGTGTGAGGGTCGTGGGTTCGATTCCCACCAGAGACTCTGGTCTGTGACACTACACCGAGCATATGGTCAAAGTTACTCCGCTCGTATATAATTAGAATATAATTTGTAATTGTATAATTGTAATCAATAAATAAATAAATAAATATATATTCGTTGTTAACAAGCAACTGTGTGATATTTCCGGACCCTCGAGTGCAAACCGCGGTAACGGCCCTGGGAAAAGCTGGTTTAATCTTACTATCAGACGACGAATTAAAACTCGTGATGATATTTATAGGCGTTGGAAAAGGTATAGAACCTCCGAACTATACGATGATTATCGCGAAGCCCGTAGACTCGTCAATAGGACTAAAACTTCTTATTATGGAAACCGTTTTAGATCAGCTGTAGATTCAAGGAGAAAATGGCAAACAATCCGTGAGATTGGTATTGGAAGCAAGGCTGCCCCAGCTGGCAGCATTGATGCAAATAAACTTAATGAATCTTTTATAAACATTCCATCTCCAATGCCCTCAAATGGGGCCTGCTTTTGCCTCTGGGCCATTGCAACAACCCCCGGAAATTTCTCCTGTACACCGTTTCGAGTTTTCTCGTGTCTTTGAGGATGACGTTATTTTATGCTGTAAGTCAGTGACTTCGAATGCAGTTGGCTTTGACCAGATCCACCCTAAATTCATTATACTTTTATAACCTAGGATATCACGTTATATTACGCACTTAATTAACACCGTTATCACTACCAGACACTTTCCTAACTGCTGGAAGCATGCTATGGTCATTTCCGTGCCGAAATCATCGAATGAGTATCGCCCCATTTCTATACTTCCATTTTTATCTGAAGTCTTGGAACGACTGTTACACAACCAAATTGGTACTTATTTGAATGACCATCAGCTGCTCTTTGGCAAACAATCAGGATTCAGAACAGGTCATAGCTGTGGTTCTTCACTGTTAAGTGTGTCCGAGGATATAAGATACAATGTCGATAATGGTGGTATTACACTTTTGGTACTTCTTGACCATTCGAATGCTTTTGACTCTGTGAACCATGATATACTTTGTAGGAAGATGTACAACAATTTTTATTTTTCTTCGAGTGCATCATCGCTAATGAGAACCTATGTTGCTGATAGATACCAGTCTGTCTCTGCTGGTGGAACTGTATCTACTCCCTTGCCTGTGCCTAAAGGAGTGCCGCAGGGCTCTATTCTTGGACCATTATTGTTTACTTTATACATAAATGATTTACCTAATTGTCTCCTGCATATGAATTGTAGAAGAAACTCAATCGATGACTGTTGTGCAGGACTTAATGAGGACCTTGATAGAATACACTACTGGGCATCGTCGAATGGCTTATGCTTGAACCCTACAAAGTCAAAAGGCCTGATTATAGCACAGCGAAATCAGGATATTGTCGTTGATATTCCGATCACATTGGGAACTCGGAACATTTCAATAGTAGATTCAGCGAAAAACCTTGGTATAATTTTTAACAAATCCCTTCAATGGAATACCCATATAAATTCTGTCTCCGGGACAATTTTTTCTATGCTTAGAACGTTATATCCTATACAACACATTACACCTCTTAGCATTCGTGTGCTTCTTGCGAAAACCTACTTAGTGCCCAAGTTGTTATATGGCTGCGAAATTTTGTGTTGAGTTAATGGACTTACTTAAAATTAGAGCATTAATCTTACTAAACAAGGTTATCTACACGCAGGAACCGTCTTATATATTTGATCGTATTCAATTTGCAAGATCCAATAGAGGAAAACGAATCATTCAATTAAGATATCGAACTTTGATATCCGAGTGGCAGTTTTTTACAAATACAATACGGCTGTGGAATTCGTTACCAAACTCATTATAAATCAATGGCAACGCTTTGCAGTTTAAAAAATTTTATTTTCTAAATTCTAATGTAAAATTATTACATATTTACATGCATATATTTTCATTTTTATTTTTACATATTATTATTTCGATATTATTTGCTTTTATTACTTTTAATTATTTGTCTTATATATATTTCATTCTTTGTAATCGTTATATAATCACATACTTTAATTTAAAAGATTAATTTCTTGTTGTATGTGATATGCTATAAAATAAATAAATAAAAATAAATAAATAAATAAATTGCATAGAATATATGAATATAAATATAAAAATAATTATAAAAATTTAATGCCGATTTTAACAACACTGACAGAAGAATATTTATTATTTTTGGGCTATATGTATACTATTCAAGCTTAGACTTTATTGGTAAAAAAAAAATAATAAAAAAATAAAAAAAGTTAAAGTTCCTGATTGTGATCAGTAAGGTGGGATCCAGAACGACTCTTATCTTGATGTATTGTATCACGGATTCAAAGAGCAAGCACCATTCGATAATTATTACACTTGAATTTGGATGCGGGTTTATGTTAGTAAATGCCTTTACTTAACTTATATCTGGGTTCAATCCTGTGAAAAATTTTGAAACATTAGTTCAATTTTCACTCTCAGGTAGTTCATGATAGCATGTAGCACAAAGATTAAGCATCTCGGATTCAGTTTGGGGTCTGCGCAGTTTACTACATTGCAAAAAGCTGCGATCTCAAAGTACAGCTAAAGCATTCTCCGCTCAAATCTCATACAAGCTCAGTTGATCCCCATCTAATTTCAAAGTCATTGGTGGACTATGGTGCAACATCTCCCACTCATCGCGTACTACTACGAAAACAGTCCTTTCAAACGCGAACCCGCGAGACCGCTGCACCGAGAAACGTTGAAGTCCGCCACTACTTGAGTGGTTGTCTAGTGAAGAGAAATGAGGAAAGAAGAGTCAGCGGAAAAGCCGAAAACGTAAGGAGTCGAGTTGTTCAAGCAACTTTCTACCAGATTAAAAACAGAAATTTAATAACAGATTCGCAAGGGATGCTGAGATTATGGAGACAAGACTTCTCTACTCTTCTCTGAGGCAATGACAATATACATTTTGCCATTAAATATGATGACGTAATGAACCCAATCGACGATGTCTGTTCTGAAAAAGAGAGACTCCATTGTATGCGCCTATTACAGAGGTATAAGCATTCTTCCTATGTCATACAAGTTTCTTAAAAACATATTGTGTTAACTAAAGCCACTCATCAAAGCAAAGCACTGCTTGGACCTTATCAGATTTAGGAGTCAGACCTGGCAAGACCACCATCGACCAAAGCTTCAGATTACACCAAATTGCGGAGAAAACTCATGGAAACCAAGTCGACTATAAGGAATCACTTTTTTGCTATAATGTTTGAACTCGGTGATTCTTCGAAGCTGATAAGGATGTACAGATTGACATTGGACAACTGCTGCAGCTCCGTCGAGCTGCTTTTTTTTGCGAGATTTCAGACAAAGGACTGAAGCCACTCGTGTTCTTCAGAAGTCAGACGAGCATTGTAAGTGTTCCGAGTGAGTAGTTACTGCTGCGTTTAGCGCTATTGCACGGCAAAAGATTAGGGCAAAACAAAATATACTTGGGCCTACATAGACAAGGGTTGCGGATTTAATATAAAGGGTACAAGCTGGTCGTTCCAGAAGAGACCTTGTATCCTTATCAAGAATGAAATTATACATTTTCTACTTAATTATTTTAACTGTGCGATAGTGGTAAGCTCGAACCGTCCTGGGGACAGACCTTATGAATCTTTTTCTGCGACATGCCGTACGAAAACCCCTATTTACCTAGTGGATGTCTGAGGGTCTTGATATTAAAAATATTTTTATAAGCTGCTTGACCACTACTTTGTTTTTCAAGTAGAAGCCATGACATTTTTGAAATAGAAGGAATTTTCCCGGAAAATCTTTTGATCTACTTAAATAGATAGGCTGCAATTAAATCAATTAAATTTCAACGTGCGTCCTCGGAATGTTTTTTCTCTAGGGAATGGTTGATCCCCGGGTGGGTAAAATTGTGCTGGCCTAAGTAGAAGAAGAAGAAGTTCGATGGGGTTCCGCCACCTAAATTAACTTAACCTAAAAGCCTTCAAAATTTAAAGTTCCATTAAATTTTATCGTATGCGTCGCCCATGGCCCACTCTCCATGCAATGCTTATCATTTTAATTGCATAAAATTTTTCATATCCAATTCTTCAGAACAAATTGGAGATCGATCTCGGAGATCGGTATTAATTGATGAATAAATTCGAAGAAGAGAATCTGCTCCAACACTTAATTTCAGTAGGAAGACGGATAACCTAAATTTTTTTTGCATTGAAAACTGTAAAAGCTGAGTTTTATAGGGTAATTTTAAATTGCTCATATCCCTCGTACACTATATATGCAATCTATATAGTTTTTTTTAACTATTAGGAAGTTGCTGTATTTCACTCAAAAGTCTTATGAGTGCCAAAATCCTATACTCATTTGTTACTGAGTTACATTAGAAGTCCAATCGGTTTTTGTTTAACAATATTTACGTAACTTCAATAAATTTTTCAAAGACAAAATATTGCCTTTTTTAAACAAATTATGGATTTCTATCACTCTAACACTTCTCTATGAAAGAGAATCATTAGATTTCCTTTTTTCCATTAAAATACCACTACGCGCCGTCGTTCGTTATTCAACTATTACTTAAGTTCTACGTATTAGCTCCTATTTAGTGTTTCAACTTGAAGCACAAAGTATAATAATATAATATTGTTACGTTTTTACCTTTTTAAAAACGTTTAAATATGAGTTCGTTAATTGCAAACCAAGTAAAAACAAATACGTGTTTATTTTCTCTTAAACTCTCTTTACTCTTTACATTAATTTTGTGTGCCACCGTATACAACTTACCGATACAACAATAATTTGCTTGTACACTATTATATTTCACACTTCTGTCCGCGTTACAACCTTTTTTGCAAGCAATACCACTTGTACGTTCAAACCGCAACGCGTCTTCACACAAGGCTGACTGAATTATAACTGACTGACTGCTTGCCTTGTCTTGCCCTTTTATATACGCACGTAATCAGTATGAAGAACGTTCTTGACGTGGAAGGTTCTTGTGCTCGCCCTCTCGAGAATTCTATTGCTAGTACATTATTGTTTGTGTACCTTGCTTAAGTTGTCCATCCCTTTTTGTCACATGCATTTTGTTGTTGGTACCAGGCGCAACCAAGTTCGTTGTATATATGTGTGTGTGTAGCTATAGATAATCAACACGTTCATTGTGTTCTTAGGGTTAGTGTGTGTTTGTATCGTGTAGCTTTGTGTTGGTGTAGCTGGTAGCTTTTGTTTATCGTTTTTATTGTTAAACGATATTAGGTCGTTTCGATTTATGTAACACTGCCGCCCACTTAAGCCTGTTCGTCCCGAATAGGCTCATTGTCTCTAATCCCATATTTTGCCAGTCGCTCTTTATGTACGACCTTCATTTCTGTCCGGGGGCTGCCAGCTTTCTGTATCCTGTACACGACATCGTTTAACCGTTTAATTATTTTATATGGTCCATCCCAGCTACTTTGCGACTTGGGGAATAATCTTTTCTTCCGCGTTGGGTTGTAGAATAGTACCAGTTGTCCTTCATGGAAACCCTTCGTGTTTGCTGCACGATCATACCTGGCTTTCATTCTATTACTGACCATCGCTTTAATCTCCAAAGGTGCGCCCGAGTTATACTGTTGCAGCTGACCTTGACTTCTTTTTACTGGACCTTTAGATGCAATACACTGTGTACAATTTGCTATCCAATCCGCCACTGCTTGCTGACATCCAACCCAATAGAAACGTCGTTTTAGCCTTTCCAGCGTCTTTGTCACTCCCAGATGTCCTCCGCTAGTTCCATTGTGGGACTCCTTTAACACTTCTTTCGTCTTGGAGGAAGGCACTACCAATAGGTTCGATAAGGTCTTGCCATCAGCGCTTTCCCAACGTCGATATAAGCATCCGTTTATCAACCGTAAACTGTCCCATAGTGCCCAATATGCTTTTGTAAGAGGACCTTCTCCGGGGACTTTCTGATTTGCATATTAGCCTCTATTTTCGGTAACTTCGACACAGGATGATCCTCGCTATGCTCAGGCTTTCCGCGCCCTCTCTTGGAACTATTCGCTTCAACTTCAGAAGCTTTAGGTGTAGCAATGGCACATCGTCTTGTTGGTGAGACGGGTCTTGATCTTCCCCATGGCGCTTTACAGTTTCTTTGGAAATGACCACCCTTTCCACAGTTGAAGCACTTATGTTTAGCGTTTTGTCTGTTTTCTCTCACAAATTGCTTCAGTATCTCTTTCAATTTATTTAAAAGGCATTATTTTTCTTCTACAACTGCCATTCTTCGCACTTTGCTTATTTGTGGCCTAGACATCATGCGAGTGGTCTCCTGGGCTAGTGCGTAGGCCACGGTTTATGCAAAAGTTGTCTTCTGTGTAGAACATACCGCTAGTTTAATGTCCGGGTCTCGTATACCATTGACAAACGCCTCGGTCTTAATGTTGTCTATTAGCGGGTGGTTTTCTCCGGAGTAGGTAAGCTGCACCAACCTCTCAACCTCCATTGCAAAGGCTTGAAGTGACTCGTTTGCCTTTTGCGCCCGGCACCTTAACTCCATGCGGTACAGTTCTTTTTTGTGCTCATCGCCGAATTTACGCTGTAACGCCACCATTAACTGGTTGTAGTTGTTCCTGCAGCTGGATGGCATGGTTTCTAGGATCTCAGTTGCGACACCTTTTAGCGCCAAAATTAGTTCCAGAGCCTTCTCTCCATCGTCCCATCCGTTTCTGCTGGCTACTGTCTCAAATTGGAATTTGAATACGGATAGGGGTGAGTTACCATCAAAGCAAGGTGTTCTTATCCTGCCGATACTTTCCGAAACGACTCGCACTGGTTCCGGTCGCTGGCTTTGGAGGTTGTTGATCTTTTCCTCCATCATTACGAGTTTTCCGCCTACGGCCTTTTCCAAATTGTCCACTTTAGTGTCAACGGCCTTTTCCAAATTGTCCACTTTCGTGTCAACGTCCTTTTCTAAATGTGACACCCTTTCCTCGACACCAATGATCCTTTTGCTGACCGACTCATGGATTTCCTGCAGCTTTCTAAATGTTGCTTCGAGCTCTTCTTCATTTTTTGACACAATTGCTGCTTGCAGTCGTTGGTTCTGGGCTCTAGAAGCTTCAAACAGCTTCTGATTCTCAGCTCTATAAGTTTCTCGTACATCAGCAAACAGCCTTTCGTTTGCCTCTTGCATTTTGCGATTTTCGGCTCTGGAAGCTTTGAATAGCTTCTGGTTTGCTACTAGATAATAACTTCTGGTTTGCTACTACATCATAGCAGCTAGCAACAAATTTATGTCAACACCACTAGGGTTTGCAGGTGCCTTTAACTCTCGTTCCGCTTCATCCTCGAACTCGTAGGAATCGATGTCGATGTCTTGAAGCTGCAGTTGTTCCCTTAACCGCTTTTGCAATTCATTCTTGGCGCCCATTGTTGACAGCTTGAGTTTATCCAACTTTCGTTTAAGCCGTTCCACTTTTAACTCGGAGAGTTTCATTTTGATTTTGATTTTCTCTTTCTTAATTATTTATTTATTTTTACTTTTGGATTTTGCAATCCCACTTCTGATACCAATTGTTACGTTTTTACCTTTTTAAAAACTTTTAAATATGAGTTCGTTAATTGCAAACCAAGTAAAACAAATATGTGTTTATTTTCTCCTTAACTCTCTTTACACTACTTTTGTGTGCCACCGTATACAACTTAACGATACAACAATAATTTTCATGTACACTATTTTATTTCACACTTCTGTCCGCGTTAACACTAACAACTGTTCGTTAGATCTTCTCTGCTTACTACCTTTTTGCAAGCAATACCACTTGTACGTTCAAACCGCAACGCGTCTTCACACAAGGCTGACTGAATTATAACTGACTGACTGCTTGCCTTGTCTTGCCCTTTTATATACGCACGTAATCAGTATGATAAACGTTCTCGACGTAGAAGGTTTTTGTTCTCGCCTTCTCGAGAATTCTATTGTCCATCACTTTTTGTCACATGAATGTTGTTGTTGGTACAAGGCGCAACCAGTTTTGTTGTACATATGTGTGTTTGCAGCTTTAGATAACCAACACGTTCATTGTATTCTTAGTGTTAGTGTGTGTTTGTATCGTTTTTGTTGGTGTAGCTGGTAGCTATTGTTTATCGTTTTTATTGTTAAACGATATTAGGTCGTTTCGGTTTATTTAACAATATTTTTAAACGTGGACATGTTTTATCCGTCCGAAAAAAAATATACGTAGTCTTCATAAACATGAAGAAATTATCCTTGATGATACTCTAATTTTCGTTATAAATAGTAATCAAACAGGAAAGTAAAATCAAACGGCATTTCAGTCGATTATAATCTGCCCTTTAATAAGTATTATTTCAGGTGACTTTTTTGTTACTTGGTTTTTAATTGTTAATCTTTTCGGTATAAAAAAATTCGCGATATGTGGCATAGTGAAAAATACTCAATAAGGCTTGCCATTTCGTCATGAGGAATCGAATCATTGAATTTTCTTATCAGAATTCTTACTGTGTAGGAAATGTGTTTCTACCGAAACATTTTTTCACTGCGAAGGGTAACTCCTTGAGTGCGGTTTGTGTATGGATTGGAGTGTACTTTTTCGAGAACAATTAAAATTTCAAAGGTCCATTTTACGGTCAATGGAACAAGGTACAACACTGATTACTGACAATTTTTTACACAAAACATAAAAAATTTAATATCGCTGAGTCGTTGTTGTTTTATTGAACAAGACAGTGATACATACCACAGGGCATCGGTTCAGAAATGTTTGTGTAATCAATAATTTTGGGTGAAAAGATCAAAAATACGGTTTTTGTCAAATGAAACATGTTTGGAGGGTTCGAGAGATATAAAAAAAGCATTTTTGACCAAAATAAAGTTTTTGTCAAATGAAACAAGTTTGGAGGGTTCGAGAAATACAAAAAAAAGTATTTTTGAGTTCTACTTAACAAAACTCACAACCTGCAATATGTAAGTAATACTGTGTACCATATGTTGTGTATATTTTGTTTTTTTATGTGTGTTTTGATTACTTAGCTTATTTTTAATCGCCGTAAGAATATATATTTTGTAGTAAACGAAATCCATTAGATTAATATTGTCCAATTTGATATCAAGCTTGTTATCATTATTTAGGCTTCTCTCATAAAAATATGTATGCCAATTGGAAACAATTGCAGCAATCAATATTTAGAAGATTCTATTGAAAATAAATATGCGTCATAGAGAGGATGACCACCATCACTTGATTAGGCTATTTATTCCATGTGTGAGTCCTGATTTTGCAATGACGGGTTGAATTTACTTCCTTACTTATTGGTAAAATCTAGCTGCTGATGACATTCGGTCGTATGGTATCAGCTTATAATGTTATATATCTGTGGCGTTAAATAATAATAGCTTAAGTCGAAATTTCGTGTTTAGAGATATTGAAGGGGTTTGTCTAAAATAAATTGTGTTTGGTAAATACAATCACATAAATATAAGCGCGTATAGTTTTATTAATAGTGACATTTTATACATGAAATTTAGCTGAGTGATAGATCTTGAAGAAGAGAATAAGAATATTTAATAAAATGAAAAGACACTTCTGTCAACTTAAGCCATTATTATTTATTGCCACAGATATGATAAAAAATAGTCCACTTCAAATTAACATCCTGACTTAAAAACCATGCATCGGTATATTGTTTGAGTTATAAATGATTTACTTTCCCCCTACGGTTCAAATTTAATTAAACAATTAATTAATTGAAATTATTTTGTGATTTTTAACTTTATTATAGTACGGATTACGTTTTTTGTTTGTTATAAACTACTATTCTGTTATTAGGCGTAATTTGTTGCAAATATAATATGTTTTTATATAAAACAGGATTAATTTGGAAACATCAAAAATTATCATGTGTGCATATTCGTATATGTATGTATATATAGTATACCAGATAGTATTTAGTTTATACTCGAAGTAAAATTGGGCGTATTTCTATGCTCAATGAAAAGCGAATGAGTTTTTAACAATTAAAAATACCTCATTTGTCAAAAGTGGTTATGCATTCAATTGTATTCTAAGGGTGAAACTAAAACACAACAGAATGCGAATATGCCAATCATACATCAATAAGTCTGTAGATATATGTATGTATGTATAGGTATTTATATGCATGTGTATGCTTGTGTATAACTACCAGGTAAACGTAAGTAAATAGATTCAAAGTATTAATTTAAAATGGAGAACGGATACCTGATACCTTTGAATGTTTTTAATTAAATTCTGTGCTAAGCAGAGCTTCACTTTTGAATGCAAAACTTCCATATAAAAGGTATTTACAGTACATTAATTGAAATTACATAGTATTTGCGAATTACATGTTTGTGAATTTACTGATGTAAATACAATATAACAGAAATTAACAAATATTCTTCAACTCTTTTCTTTTAAAATCATTTTTCTAAAAAACGTAAGTTTTTTTT